>CM037879.1:30022984-30704202 GCA_021292165.1 Shinisaurus crocodilurus | reverse complement strand
ATATGGTTCCTGGTGTCCATATGCTGTCCTTGTGGTGCACATGTGAGGACGAGATGGGATTGTATGAGACAGGAACGTAGGCCTATTCAGGTGTCCACAGATCCACTCGCTAGCTTGCCAGGAGCAAGTTCCCCATGATCTTCGGCAAGTAAAACATTGAGCAACAGGCAGATCCTCTCACCAGAGCACTCATTTGCACAGTGGTTTGGAGAAGGTAAGAAACAGCAGAAATCTCTTACAAGCAGCAGGCTAAGCTCTTGTTTCTCTTCTACATACCCTAGTGCAAATGAAAGAAGACTCCCCTCTTCACTGGGTGGTGTGAAGGAGGCGTCCAAAGTATGAGTTATGCCCCTCTCCCAACCTCTTTATGCATGCCAGAGGGCTAAAGAGGAGGGGAGTGGCCACTGGTGACCATAACTAACAGCTGGCTGGTAAACCAATTCAACATTTGGTTTACCTTTGGGCATTTTTCTTTTCCATTTCTGATTCCTCCCTAGCTTGACCCATAGGCCTATGGGATATGTTCTCCCTGAGATGGTAAGCCTGTTTCCGGGCTGTACTACTTCAGACTGCAAGCGGGCCCTCACATGACTAAATGTCATTCCATACACAAAAAAATCCCAGTGCATAGAAAACTAGCTTGTTGCTGAACCAGAACTATTCCTTGTGACAATTAGAGAAGCAGGCAGGAACAGGCAAAGGGAACATCAGGGCCTTCTCCAGTTGGACTGTGTCCCCCCATCCCCCCCAGGCTAACTGACAGCAACAGTCCTGTGGGAAAGAAGGAGTGAGCGAGGCAGGAGCAGGCAGAGGGAACATCAAGACCTGCTCCAGTTGGACTGCCCCCACTCACAGGGCTAACTGACATCAGTGGCCCTGTGGGAAGGAGCAAAGGAGGTTGAAGCAGGCAGAGGGAGCATTGGGGCCTGCTCTAGTTGTACTGTACCTCCCCTCCCAGGAGATGAGAGGGGAAGCAGGGCCACAGGGAAGCCAGTGTTTTTGTGAATTGTTGTGAACCACCCAGAGAGCTTTGGTTATTGGGTGGTATATAAATTAAATAAATAAATTATGTGCAGGGAATTTATTTTGTATGAAGGAGCATTAATTCATGTGAACCCCCACTTGCACTCTGAGGTAGGTAGAGCCCATACAGATATTTAGCACTTCAGTGGGAACTAGGCCCAAAGTCAAGAGAGAGGTGAAATAAAACTGTTCAATAGGCATATATTCTTCTCTCATTCAATTCCACTGGCCTACATATATGCATCACAAAGTCAACACATTTTCTGGGCAGTGAAATTAACAGAATGGAATCAAGCACCGCCCTGATCCAGTTGCTTTGATGCCAGGGATGGGGACTCGGGGACTCGACTCGTGAGTCCGACTGAGTCCCCACTCTGACTCGAGTCCCACTCGAGTCCCAATAATTTATGTGGGACTCGGGACTCGAGCCCAAGGATTCCACCGCCGCCACCACCGCCCTCGCCGCTGCCGCCCTCGCCTCTGCCGCCGCCGCCGCCCTCACCTCCTCCTCCGTCGACCTCGTTGCCATCGCCGTCGCACACAGCACGCTGCGTCACGCCACCAGCGCCGTCGCTCTGTTTTTGGCAGGAGGAACCACAGCAACCCCGCCAAAAACAGAGCGATGATGCTGGCGGCGTGACGCGGCGTGCTGTGTGCGATGGCGGAGGAGGAGGTGAGGGCGGAGGAGGAGGTGAGGGCGGCGGCGGAGGTGAGGGCGGCGGAGGTGGAGGTGAGGGCGGCAGTGGGGCGGTGGCGAGGTGAGGCGTTGAGGCGGCAGCGACTCGAGCGGCACAGAGAATGCTTCATGCCGCTCAGAAGAGCGAGTTTGGGCCGCTCCGCCACGGGGAACTACGAGCCCAGGGAGGGCTCGTAATACATCCCTGCCCCCGGCGGCGGCAGGAGTAGGGACGAGGGAAGGACGGTGAGTGGCGGCGGCAGCGGCCCATGAGGGAGCAGGAGGGTCTCCACGGGAGGAAGGGCAGCTCTTCTTCCTCTCGCGGAGACCCTCCCGCTCCCTCCATGGGCCGCCGCTTTGGGAGTGACTCGGGACTCGGGACTCGACTCGAGTCACCATTTTGGACCTCGGACTCTAGACTCAACTCTAGACTCAGGTCCAAAGACTCGGGACTCGACTCGGGACTCGGGACCAAGGACTCTTCAACATCCCTGTTTGATGCATCCACAAGGGGCTGCCTGCATGAGGCCTTCTCTGTTTTCTGTGACTGCTCTGTATGTCCGTGAGGAATCCTCATACATATGCATAACACATCTCCATAGAAAAGAAGGGGAAGTCCCTGCACTAGTGGGGCTTTCGGTCATTCCCAGAGCTGTTCCATTTCTATCTTTATTTTAAAGTAAATAACTTTATGTTAAAAGTTATATATAAAATACCAATTTTTAAAAAATAACTTCCTTACCATCTTACATTGAAACGTCATGAACCTCCACAGGCTGAGATCAATCTCATAATCGTCTATTTATTTGTGTCATTTTTCCACAAAATTGTGCTCGAAGTGGCTCACAACATAAGAAATGAACAGCAGTAAATATAATTACAGTCTCATTTCTTCCTTTTAACAGGTGAAATATTTTGGGCGTGATCCAACTGATGGTAGAATGAGACTTTCACGGAAAGTGCTTCAGTCTCCAGCTACATCTGTTGTTAAAACACTAACTGACAAAAACAATATAGTAATGGGAGGTGCAGTCCCAGAGTCTGCTAGCTCATTATCATAGCACCTTTCGAAAGCATAGGAACCCTTCTGGACTTACTAGAACTGTGACCTTTTGAAAGAGACTGAATAATTATTGTGAAATGGCAGGTTCTTATCATGCAGGTTTGTATACCACACAGGCATGTTTTAAATTTTGTATAAATATTATTGGATACCAGTTAACTTTCAATTGTGTTTTTGCCCCCGTGGGGTTTGTCATTTGAAAAGCATATGCCCATAGCAGCAACTTTGTAAATCATGCAAAACGTGAGAGTAACGTTTCCAAGCAAATGGAGTGTTTGTCACCAGACCGTATACAAAAGAACAAAGCCTAATTAATGCCTTACCTCTTTTGCTAAAGAGGTGTGTTAAAGATACCTATATACAGATGTACTCACAGTTTTCTTCTATGTGTTGATCTGCTTGCAAGAATGCTGTTTAAAAAACCCCAGCTCATTCTCTTCATGATGCTTTTACAGACTTGACAACAGGAAATGGCCTCCATAATGTATGAGACTTTGCAGTAGGCTTAGTTTGAAGCCCTTTTAGAATTTTATGTGCATCTTTTCTGTTAGAAACTAATGAGGGGAGGGGAATCTGACAGTTAAAAAAGTGAGAGAACTGTGCTCCATGATTTGCAAATAAATATTTGAGCAAATATGTATTTCTCAACTGATTTGAGGTGGGGGGGTCAATCAAAACTGGACACCATCTAAAATGCCCAGTGGAATAAAGAGACCCAGTGAAATAAAGAGACCAATTGAAAAATTATGTAGTTTCATTCCAAGGAGCAGCCCTACACATTTTGGCCCTGAATAATATATATGGGCCTTGTTCAGGGTCAGTATTTCTAAAAGTGCCTGCAGAGATCTCTGAAAAAGATAGTCTCCAAGATGAATCCTGTGAGTGGTCACCACTACATATTTTTTCCACGTTCTGAGACTTCGTCTCTTTATTCCATTCAACTGATCTGAAGCAATCTAATAGCTCTGTGAACTGATGGAGCTTTAGGGTGGCTTGGAGGAATCACAGACTAAACATTTCATGATCTAAAAAGGGAGCTTTTCAGGGGTTTGTGTTCCATAAATAAAAGACAGTGTGACATTTCTGTCCCTTAGTCATGCTGAATGAGTGGTGTTCTCACACTCTGAAATATTTAATATGACTGATGGATGGAGGAGCCTTCTCAGGAGCTCCCTCAGCTGGCTGCTCCGCACAATGAAAGGCACCCCAAGGGAGTCAAGCCCTTGAGCTGTCATCAAGACAAAGGTTGGTACATAGGAATGAGCAGTGGGGGGTGAGTGACAGGGAAAGGAAGGCCTGTGGACTACCAACTCCTGTTTGGGGAAAACAGTAAGTAGGCACAACCCATACTACAGAATGAAATGGGTCATTAAAACACAAGCCAACCTTAGAATTCTGGGATACATCTTAAAAGCCTGGAACCATGCTCTAAATCTCTTGGGTTATTACTAAAATAGAAATGGTGAATGTGTGGTTGTGTGCCATCGCATATGAAAAATAAATAGGCACAACTCTTCCTTCTCATTATAAAAAGCACACTTTGAAACGTCGTGTAACTTTTATATTTAGAGCTACACTTCTCAGTAGAAGTGGTAACACTAAGTGCTAAAATGAAAAACAGCTAAGAAAAATAAGTAGAATCTGATCACTAACATTTCACATCTTTAGAATTTATTTATTATATTTTTGAATCGCCCATCTGGCCAGTCATCCGGCCACTCTGATGTACAGTCCAAAATACAAGAAAAAACAGTGTAAAACACAAAAACAGTACAAAACTTAAAAATCCTAACCCACCCCATATTCCCACCTGAAAAGCCACGTTTTTAATGCCCGGCGGAAGCTAATCAAGGAAGGGGCATGGCAGAGGTCACTGGGGAGACAGTTCCATAAATTGGGGGCTGCCACAGAAAAGGCCCTCCTCCTAGTCCCCACCAGCCTGGTTTCTCTGGCTGATGGGACAGGGAGAAGGCCGTCCGTGGCAAATCGAGAATATTTTTTAAAGTATCTAGAACTGAAATAATTTGTAGGATAAGGCTGTCAATGGCTACTAGTCATGATGGCTGTAGATGTCCTCCAGTATCAGAAGCAGTATGCCTTTGTACATCAGTTGCTGGGGAACATGGGAGGGAGGGTGCTGTTGCACTCATGTCCTACTTGTGGGCTTCCCACTGGCAGCTGGTTGGTCACTGAACAGAATGCTGGACTAGATAGGTCTTTAGTCTGATTTAGCATGACTGTTATGTTCTTAAATCTTGAGAAGTGAATAAAGAAGTATTCATCCGTTTTACTTACAATAAATATTACTTTATCATACTATCATAGAATCTGGCCAGATGGGCCATTCATAAATGTAAAAATAAATAAATAAATAAATAAATAAATGTTTAAAACTGAAAAACAGGGTTATCCAGCACCAGATATGGAAACTTCCAACTTTCATTCATGATGGAACCTGTTTTCATATTGTCTTCGAATCTGAAAGGTACCTAATTGGGACTGGAGGGGGAGTCTTCTTCATTCAGCATGTGATATTTTTTTTATTCTACCATGATGTGAACAAATAATAGAGATGTAACCATCAATGACCACAATTTAACACAAACCTAAGCACCAATGAAATCAATGGATTTGTATCCCAGTATTGGATTGTGCCCGATGTCTCTAAGGGTAGCACCAGTTAGAGAGAATGTAAATGTGAACACTTCAGTGTTTATACCTCTATATTTTTGCTACTTTAAGCGATTAAAATATTGTGTCTGCACTTGTTGCTGTTTTTCATTTCTTTTTGCTTAATAAGCATTCTTGAAATAAAGGCACTACTATCTATGTAGGGTCTCCATGAGCTTTTGTAGCAGCCTTTCTGGAGCAACGGTAAGAATTATTTACAAAAAAATATTTCTTCAGATCCAGTCACACATGCATGTACAGAAAGTGCAAATACTAGAGGTGATCACTTCTTTGCTGCTATCTGAGATGTCCTGTTTGGCCTATTCATTTGCCACAGTGGGGGAGCTGTTACGAGCTATTCCTAATCATCACTACTGTTTTGTTTAGGGCTTGGGAGCAGGGTATTGTCAGTGCCAACGCAGATATTGGCCAGGTTCACACAACTGGGGAAGGAAAAGAAGCCACGGTGGCTTATTTGCCCTATCTTGCACACCGCCTCATTTCCATAATTACCTGCGCCGGGCACAAATTGCCATGTTGTCCAAACCTGGCACGGTGGGCGGCATGGTGGCTTCCAAACCACCCCCGCAACCCATAGCTTGTTCTATAGTTTGGAAGCCACCGTCACCAGGTACAAACAATATAGCGACCAACACCCAGCACAAGTAATTATAGAAACGAGGCAGCCACATGGGACAGAGAAAAGAAGCCGCCATGGCTTCTTTTCCTTCCCCGATTGTGCGAATCCAGTCACAATATACGCTATGGACACAATTCAAGGCTCTGGTTTTAACTATGCAGCCCTGTAGGACCTTGGTCCTGCATCTCTTAAGACCTCTCCCTCTCCTGCACCTCATTGCAATTTCTTAGGGATTTGATGACTTTTTTGATAAGTAAATGCACCATTGTTGGGTGGCATCCAGATGTCTTCCTTAAAAGTAGTACAGTAATACCTTGGATTGCAAGCATAATTCGTTCCGGATTATTTAAGCTGCAATAAAGAATGATAGTGTAAAGTCTTCATTTTTCTTGAACGTGCTACAGTACTTGTATTGCAAGATGTTGCTTGTTTATCAAGTTAAAATTTATTTTAAAAATTTGCTTGTCTTGCAAAACACTTGCAGACCAAGTTACTTGCAATCCAAGGTTTTACTGTAGTTCCATATTAACTTTTTATTACTGCTTCCACATCCATTGCAGAAGCAGTTGTGGGTGCTGTACAGAATACAGTGTGTTAGTAGCGACAAGTAACAAAACTCTTCCCTGATAGCAAAGCTATCCAGCTGCTTTTAAAGCTAACTTACCATCCCTTTTACATATGTATGGGATATTGCTCTACTGCTGCAATATACTCAAGGCTGTAGTCATCACAATAATATGCATGTTCACTTTGAAGTCGCACTGTGTTCAATGGGGCTTCCATGTAAGTGTGCAAAGGATTGCAACCTGTGAGAGAACTTTCAGATGATGTTGGACACCTACTTCCATCAGCATGGCCAATGGTCAGGAATGTTGGGAGTTGGAAGTTCAACATCTGGAGGGCTACAGGTTCCCCATCCCTGGTCTAGGAAATCATAAGTGACAAGGCCTTAGCTCTCCTGAGCTCTTAATTACTACCTACATCTCTGCATTATGTTCAGTCTGCAAGGTCATACAGAGGGTATCCAGCAGCTGGAGACTTGCCCAGATGTGAGTGCCTTTCATAAGTGATGTAAGACCTCTCTCTGTTGCAGCTTGTTCTTGAAGTGTTGGGTTAAGGAGATGACTCACACTTTATTTGCATATTTAGATATGCAAATATGTCACAACTTGCCTTAAGTCTAAACAGTGGCTGATTTGTTGGTTTCTGCATAGCCTGCTCTAGTTTTAGCCATTGGACAGGTTCTCTGTTTGTGCTCAGCACCTTGGAGAACAATAAAGGTGCTGAGATGAAATCAACTTTGAATTGTTGAGTGTGTAATTAGTTTTAACACCCTACATAATGAGAATTAAGGCACTAATATACAGTGAAGGTGACACGGGCAAACTAGGCAACTGCTTAGGATGCCAAATGCCTCACAGACAGCTGCTGTTTGTACGTTTTGGAGAATGTAGAACAGATGAACCTAGTAGTTCTTCAGCTGGTTGATATCTTCTGCATTCCAGGGACCTGGTCAGGGATCCTGATCTCTTATCAGCAGCCCCAGACTTCAACCCACTTGTAAAGCGAAATAAAAGCCCTATTTAGCAGTCATAAATATGATGATGATGCTTTATAGACCACTTCCCACAAAAACATCAAAGTGGTAAACATAAAATGCAATGGCATAAAAACAATAAATATAACAATAAAAACAAAACAGTATAATTAATCAGCAATAAAACTGCACACTACTGTGCTACAAACCACAGCTGGCTGGGTCACACTTCAAGGAAAGTCTCTGAAAGAGATTAGTTTTAAGAATAAGAACTGTGGGGGCCTGTCTGTTATTACCAATTGCATTGGTAAGGTGCTCTAGGGGGTGGGTGCAGCTACAGTAAACGCTCTACTACAGGTGCTCCTGAGGCGAATCTCAGCAGAGTAAATGTGTGAGGAGGGGGGAGCAGGCTAGCCCTGCCCACCTCCTCATGCAATTCTGTCACTGTCTACTTGTGGAGGGAGACACTCTGAATTGGAGAGCCTCCTGTATCTGTAGAGGCATATTTTCCAGCGTCCTCAATCACGGGATATCCTCTGCAGATACAGGAGGCTCTCCAATTCAGAAAGTTGCCCTCCACAAGTAGAAGGCGACAGAAACGCACAAGGATGGGACATGCTTCTCATCCTCACGGTTTAGTCAAGTTTTCTAACACCTGAACAGGGCTAAAGAAGCGGCTGGTTTTAAAATGAGAAAATAGTATCCTGGTCAACTGTGGGTCCTTTAATGTGTGATTGTAATACTACTAAGCATACAATAAGACATGGGTGGAGATCAAGTTTTGATTTGCCTAGGACAGCAAAAAAAAAAAAACCTTGGCATTGCCCTAGTTGTTGTAGTCTAATGTGGGGAGTGCTTTGGGTTTGAAAGCAAGGCAAATGTGCTCCAGGAATATGGAGGGGGGGCAGGTTGTGCCCAGTAGAGTAGACACTAGATTTAAGTCTCAAGTGAGGTCAACAATTAGATTTTTTAGGCTGGTTCTGATCTTTTGTCAGATTGGATTTTGCACCCACAGGTGCCTTCACTATTTTGATCACAGGCACTTCAAAAGGTGGTTGTGGATATGAGTTTCAGATTGAAGCCATGTTGGTCTATTGCGGCAAAAATAAAGAGCCTTGTGGTACCTTAAAGACTAAAATTTACTCTGTCATAAACTGCTGGCAAACGCTGCTGATTCCCCTTACGTTGCTTATAAGAATGCAGGCAGTTTCCATGAACCAGTGCCCAATGTAATAACTGAATGTGTCCAAAGAGGCTGACAGGAAAGTGTGTATGTTGACATACAGTGATAGAATAGACTTAGAGAGAATGTGTAAAGGATATTTATTTGATGTTGATAGGGTAGATATTGTTTGTGTGAGAGGGAAGGCAAATCTACACTATAGACTGGAACTGATTTAACAAGAATTTTTCTCCACAGAGTACTTGGGAACTATAGTCCTTTATGGGGTGCAGGAGGAGAGATTCTTCGCACCTTCACCAGTCTACCATTCCCAGGTTTCTGGGAGGTAGGAGGGAGTTAGAACAGTTAAAAGCAGCACATAGTAGTTCATAAGTTTGTAGTGTATACAAGGCTGGCTCCAGGTGTGAAGCCTTGGGCAAATTGCCCTCTGGTGGCCCCCTCCTCTGTTGGTAAGCCCTAGCAATTGTACTTGCCAGCAATTGCAGGCAGCAGCACTCAAGAGTAGTAGCAGGTGACAAGAGAGCCACCATTTTAATTTCCCACAATGCCCCAGAGTGACACTACATCCAGGGCATTGTTGGAAATTAAAAAGGCTGACTCAGTTGTCAGATGCTGCTTGGAGCAGAGGCTGAAAAACAATTAGAGAGCCCAGGCAGGCATTAGCACCCTGGCAGGGCTCACCTTTGGGGCCCTGGTAGCTGCTCAAGCATGGCAGATGCTAACACCTTTTGTGTACCAACCCAGTCTGTGTCGCAAAACACGTACCTGCATAATAGATACTAAAAATAGCCAGATGTTCATTCTTTTAAAAGATTGTTGATAATATTTTATGAGAATGTTAGCTCAAATAGATGTCTCATCTATGTAAGTGAAAGAGCAAATGTTATGCATGATCTTGGATCTAAAATAGTGGAACTCTAGTGCAATTTGGTGCCCTCCAGGTGTTCATTCTTGTCGTCTATCCTTACTAGAGTGTATGTATGACTTGTATCTAGGGCACAGCTGTGTTAAGATTGCTGCAGCAAAAATGGCTGTGTCTGACACTTTCAGACCGATAAATACATATTGGCATAAGCTTATGTGGGGTCAGAAGTCAGAACTCACTTTCTGTTTTGTAAGACAGTTGAGGGATCAACAGTTTGAAGTCCTAAAACAAAATGACACTCAGTTCTAGCGTGGCCATGTGTCCTCTTTTACAGAGCACATTCCTCTATTTGAAGGCATCCTCTATTTGAAGGGCTGCCCTCTCCCATTCCTTTTTAAAGATAGAGAACCACAAGAAGGGAGAGCAGGGGACTTTAAGTTGCCCCATTTCCAGTTAGCACATCAGCCTGAACAGGCAGGCACACAAGTCACGTGGTTAGTCTTCTGCATTGTGGGGAGATGTACGGAATGTCTATTAAATAATCATTATTTCTAAGTTTGCATCTATACATAAATTAGCATATGTAATTTTTATGCAAATATTTCCAGTTTTGGACATTTCCTCTTTTTTGGTGATTAGTAAGTGGCCACCCTCTTCTCCAGAACCATTTTACCATCTGCATTTGGCCTTGGAGGACGGGAAGTGAAAATATAGAAGTTTCTCTGAGCATGTACCAAATGCTTTTCTCTCTTTCTGCCCACTCCTGCTGAGGTAGACAGGTCTGGCTATGTTACAACTGGGTGAAGGACTTCCACCTCAGAGACTGTAACATCTATGCACCATTTAGACCTACTACAGTCATGCCTTGGATTGAGAGCATAATTCGTTCCGGAAACGTGCCTGTAATCCAAAACACTCTTATATCAAAACGAAATCCCCCCAAAAAAACTTGGAGAGATTTTAAATTTAAGCCATACTACAGTACTTGTATTGCAAGACGTCGCTTGTATATCAAGTAAAAAAAAATTAAATATTTAAAAATTTGCTTGTCTTGCAAAACGCTCTCAAACCAAGGCATTACTGTATAGGATTTTACTGTGTTAGCCACCGTGAGGGCTTTTGCCCTTAAAGGCGGACTGGCAATACTTTAAAGGCACAATCCTAAACATGTTAAGACTGGGGGGGGGGGGGGAGTCCTACAGCGCCCTGGCCACATGCTGGCTGGGGCATGCTGTGAGTGGTAGGAACTTTTTTCTGCCTAAACATGCATAAGATTGCGCCTTAAATAAATGTACAGTAATACCTTGGATTGCAAGTAACTTGATTTGAGAGCATTTTGCAAGACAAGCAATTTTTTAAATAAATTATTATAGATTTCTTTGTTCGTAGCGAGGGGGTGCGAGTTTCAGAGGCGCTCTTCCCAAGACGTGCGGCGGCGCCACGACAGACGGCGTGCGCGTGCGGCCGCTGTTCCTGTCAGAAACGCCAAGCGAGGTCGAGGAACGCCGCCTTCCCGCGTTCAGCAGGAAGGGGACGCAGTGCGCAAGCGCAACCTCCCGGCCCCCTCCCGCCGCCTGTGCGATCTGACGGGTTCCCTTTCTCCTCCTCCTCTTCTTCCTTCGCTTCTCGGCCGCCATAGCCCCTGCTAGTGGAGCCCGTGCAGGCCTTCCGTCCCCCTCCCTCCCCGGCTCTGAGAGGAAGAGAAAGGCAGGGACGGGACAGGAGTCGGATTACAAGATGGCGACCGCGCCGCGGTGGTAGTTGCTGCCGCCGCCGCCGCCGCTGCTGCTTGTTGGTGCCACTGAGGTGGAGCAAAAGGCGGCGGGTGGCCCGGGCGCCATGAAAAGCGGAGAGTTAAAGGCCTCCTGAGCGACGTCCCTTACCCCCCACCCCGCCTTCCAATCCGGCCGGGCCCCCACCATGTCGGACACCCGGCGGCGGGTGAAGGTCTACACGCTCAACGAGGAGCGGCAATGGGACGACAGGGGCACGGGGCACGTCTCGTCCACCTACGTGGAGCGGCTCAAGGGGATGTCGCTGCTCGTCCGGGCCGAGTCGGATGGTGAGGAGGGCAACGGGGAGGAATAATGGGGTGCGGCGGTGGCAGCTGCTGCTGGGCTGTCTGGGACAATAGAGACCAGCAACGGAAAGGGAAAGGTCCTCAAGCCCATGAGTTCTCCCCCTACCCTCTCCATCTACGATCGGAACCCGGCCCCCCAACGGCAGTCCCACCCTATGCTGATGGCTTAGGGGGCAGGCTTCCAAAATGATGGCTCTGAACGCCTCGTCCTCTCACGCTCACACACCGATGCTCTTTCTCTTATCCCTAGTCAAAATAAGGACGCAGGGCAAAGTTATTCGTGTTTCTCCCTTCCGTCTTCCCTCTCATGCTCTTTTCCTCCCCCCAACCTCCCCCCCCCCGTATTGATGGTCACCCCTTTTCCCCAGTTCATGTTTCTCTTAGTTTCCCTATGCCAAATTCTACACATACACAATGCTGTGGCTGATTCCCCCCTCCCATTAAGATTACAAAAGTTATTACTGACCCACCTGTCAACATGTAAATCAATTTTGTTTTTGTGGCCTAAAAGGAGAGAGACTTAAAGGTGAGAGGAGAGAACACTAACTTTTGAAAAGCTTCTGTACTTGGTCACCTCCAGGTGATTCTTACTCACCATAGATGACCAGGCTAGTGACTATTTACAGGCCTGCCAATAGGCAGACTATTTACAGGCCTGCTTACACTTCAGAACTATACTCTTTCCCCCAGGTGATCCTTTTCAGATACTGTTAGGTTTTCCACTTCCATCTTGTCCGGACATGAATTTCCCTTGATCCCTGCACTTCTAGAAAGCTTTGCTCTGAAGCTTATCCCAAAGAGAGAACCCATTCAAAGGCACTCCAGACTTAATACATAATTCTTTTGATTCAGTCGTTGTCTTCACCGACTTGTTTATTCTCCACACCATAACAGTTTTCCTGAACAAAACTATTTTTTCTTATTTCCAGAGGAGTAGCTGCTTGTTGTTTTTACTGCAACCGACTGTGAGTCTTGTAGCACCTTAACACATTTATTATACTTTGTCTTTAAGATGCCACAAGAGTTCTCGTTACATTTTCTCATGTGAAACTAGTGTATACTATGGTGAAGGGACTACTCTCTCTCCCATTTCAGGTTACCAGATCCCCTATTCAGACTCATGTTTAATACAGGCTCTTAAAGTTTTGTGTGCTACTTCTTAAAAGTCTTAGACTTTGATCTAAGTTATCTTCTTGTTCTAAGCAGCTCTGAACTCTACGCATTTATTTCAAAGTAACCAAAACACTGCCTTAAAATTGTCCCTAACAATTGAACATTGGTATTCTCTTGGTAGTAAAAAGAGAGAAGAAAAAATTAACTTGTATGTGTTGTCTTTTATGTCCTGATGGAAAAGACTAGGTATTTTAAAAAACAAGTTGTTCTGTTGCAATATTGTTTTTAAGTAAGGTTTAAACTCTTACTATTACAGGATCATTAAAGATCAGGAAAGCTGTTTTTAGCAGAAGAAAATATATTGGCAACGTTGCTAATGAACAGGTGTTAATGTTCTAAATAAATCTTGTCAGGGCTGGAAAAGATTACTTGAGAGCGGTTGCCATGATACATGACTGCTTAGACACATAATACAGAGTTTTAGGGTTATAGAGTTTAGTGTTGTGAATATACCACAACATAAATGTATGCTAGCTACCAAAAAGAATTTACCCATGCAAGAGCATGGGTAAATTCAATCAAGTTTTATTAGTCAACCAACCATAATAGCATGGGTAATTTAACTTATATGGCACACTGGGATTTGCTTTCTTTTTGATGTCCCCCAAATGTCAAGTTTGGGAATGGGCTTGCAGAAGTATATCTTAAAGTGGGTGAACTTTTAAATTTTGTTATGATCACTCCTGCCTTGATTATTGCTTGTATGAACATTTTACAATGAAGGTGGTGTTTTAAAATAGATATGACTTCTGACATGTTTAGTTTTATAAGGGTAGTTAAGAGATTTTATTTTTCTTAGGTTCCTAACTATAATCCTTGTCATCATTTCAGGTTCACTGTTGTTGGAATCGAAGATAAATCCGAACACTGCATATCAAAAACAGCAGGCATGTATTAGTTTTTTGTTGTATGTTTTTACTGTTGTACAAAAAATATATATATCACCGTTTTTCACAGAAGTGGCAAAATGAATTAACCAGCCTCAACTTTTCTTTTGGGATATGTTAAGAATTGTCAATGGATCTGCTATACGATAAGTTCTTAGCAGCCCAGAAGACTTTGATATAAGATGAGGTATATGTGTATATTCAGTTTGGAGAAAAATATGAGAATTCAATCTTCTGTTATTCTCTTAATATTGTTTTTGATGATTGGAAGAATGAATCTCTGCTGAATGTGATATGACATCAGCTTCAATTTTAGTAGGAGTTAACTGGCCTGTGATGTATAAATCTTGTATACCACTAGACCAGGGGTGGGCAACTTGTGGCCCTCCAGGTGTTTTGGCCTACAGCTCCCATCAGCCCTAGCCAGCATAGCTAATGGTAAGGGAGCATGGGAGTTGTAGGCCAAAACAAATGGAGAGCCATAAATTGCTCACCCTGCACTAGATCAAGAACAGGTAGCCAATCTGAGTATAATAATATGACCTGTGTGCTCATACTTCTCAATAGTAGAAGTTCTGAAATAAAGGGATGACATAGTTTGTTATTAGCTTTCTGTCCAGTTCTGAAAAGATTAGTGTGTGTTTTGCTTTTTATCAATAATTTAACATTGATGTTCTATGTTATATATTGTAATGTGTCTATTGTTTACTTAATGCAGGCCTGCACCGCTTGTTACCCTCCAAGCTGGATGCAGCTCTCCAGCCATTTATTGCAGCCCACCTGGAGCTTGATAAAACTTCAGATTTTGCTGCTTGACCGAGACCGCAAAAACAGGGGCTGACAAGCACCTAGCAGGCTACAGTGCATAGCTGATGATCTGCATCCGACGTGGTGGGTCACAACTCGTGCAGGCCTGACTTAATATTTTTCCTTTATCCTTCTTTCTGTTCATTATTCTTTTTTCATCACAGTAATTTCTGTGTATTCTTGGATCCCTTACCAAAGTTTCAGAGCAGTTTAGAATATGTATTTATGATGGTCTTGGTCTTTAACTTACGAAAGCAGTCTTAAGATAATTTTTGCATAAACAATAACTATGCAGATTGAGTGCCCTAATTCACTTTTCTTTTGTTCACATGGCTAGTGGATGCAAAGCACCCACTGTACGTGCAGTGTTCAGTTACTTTCTTATGACAGAAAAATCTGTAACCTAGTCCCCTTCCTTTCTGTCATAAGAAAGTAACTGAACACTGCACGTACAGTGGGTGCTTTTACAGAGCTCACTCAGAAAAATCTGTAACCTAGTCCCCTTCCTTTCTGAGTGAGCTCTGTAGTGTTGGAATGGCTGATGGAATCCATTGTCTGCCATAAGTACATTTCCCCCCTCATGGGAAATTGACTTTAATGTTGGGCAGGGGGAGTACCCATAGTCATTCTCTCTTTTGAGTTTGTGTAATTCCTTGCAAACCCTTATGGATTATGCTCTCTTGCTTCATGAAAGCTACAGCCATAGGCCAGGTTTGGACCATCTTTCCCAGCTTCATAAAATGTGATCAGATCTTGACTTATTATCCTTGCTAGTTAACTAAGATTAAGGTAGAGTTCCCTGGTTCAAATGGAACTCTGGCTTAATACAAGCCAGGAGTCAAGCACCAAAGCCAGTGTGTGAGTGGGGAGGGCCAAGGAAGGAGTGCTCAGCCCCAGTGCTCATTCCCAGCTTCACAGACTGTGATTTATGAAGCCAGGAAAGATCATCCAAACCCAGCAATAGAGTTCATTCCTAGAGTAGAAATAGTAATCTTCTCTTTGGTGGATGGAGGCACCTTAAGAATGGCAGGTAAGTAAGCCTTATTTCATGAGTAATATTCTCAAGAGGAAACAGTTTAGGGATAAAAAGTATGTTGTGCTATTTGTGCGGTGTCAAAAAAAATGTACCCCTTTCATGTTGACTCCTCTCTGTGACTACATAGCTAAAACACATTAAGGGTGAAAAATATTTTTGAGAATATGGCCCTTTTTGTTCAGTAGATGTTCTTGGTGTCATCTAGAGCACTGTTTGCACCACTAGATCAGCCCCTCAATGGGTAAAGTTAGGAGAAGATGTCTTTCAAGCTGGCTAGTGTAGGTATTTCAGGAAATTAAGTGTGTTCTCCCTTGGTCTTCAGGAAGCTAAAAGGAAAAGGGGTTGTAGTGGGTGTCAGGATATAAAGAATGAAATATGGGGAGTTCAAAAGAAACTGCAGCTAAGGATTTACTAGCCATATCTGCTAGTGAGATGCATTTTGTGTTACAGAAGACAATTTCTGAGGACATAGGTTCCAGTTCTGTGGTTTGATCCGTGGAAAGGCTTCTGTGCCTTAGGAGAATTCCACTGACTTCATTAGAACTCTGCTGGCACAGGGAACTGCCTTGCATGGAACAGAATGGAGGATCAGGGCTGAAATAAGTAAATCTTGTCTATTAATAGGTTTAGCAAGGCTTGAGCACAAATTCAAAAATACACAGGTTGCATTCACTTGTTTTCTTTTTCAGTGTTAACGTGTATATATATTTGAACTCTGGTGTTGACATCTTAACAGTGAACAAGAATAATTAGCTCTGGGTATTACATTTATAGATTATTTTTACTGTAGTAAGGAGCCACTAACCTTGTTTTCAATCTAATTCTGTCATTAGAATTCTTAGGGAAGCATACATGAGGTTGGTTTATATGATGCAATTACACTGTTAGTGTTGCATCCTAGTTGCCTCTGCATGTTTTGAAATAGTAGAAGAACTTCTAATAAAATGGGGAAAGCAGCAGCCCTGTTCTGTTACTGTATTTGTCTATCTGAAGGCCAGTTCCCAACATTCTGTCACATTCTAGTGTGACCAAGAATGGGCCCCAGCAGATAGTAGGTGGCTTGATTCTCAGGGAAGGAAGCAGATTTAGCCCTCACACCAGTGATATCCACAGGAATGTCTTAAGAAATGTATCTTGAGAATGTTGGCAATATTTTGTTTATGCAGAATTTTGGAAAAGTGTTTTAGGGTGCAATCCTGTGGCTGCTAGACAGAGTCAAGACAGTCATAGGAGATGTCAGAGCTTGGACTCTGGCTTTGGAGTGCCCTGCCTCTACCCTCGCAGCCGGTGCGGAAAGAATCATGCCGGCTGCAGCTCTGGCCTTCTGCAAGCATTCGGGGGGGGGAGTAGTCAGACGCTGCCAGCATACAGAGTATCCTGGTGGCGCATCACCCTCCTCGTCTCACACGCACCGGGTGAAAAGACGTAGGTGGCCGAAATCAGCCGTCTCTTAAGTGTTCTGCAGGCCGGGAGGAGCGTGGAGGCACCCTTCACCTCCATGCTCCATCCGCCCACCATAGGATGCCTGTAATCCTCAAGAGTTCAGAGGGTTACGCATAGCCACATTGGATTGTTCTGCCCACTTCTCAAATCCAAGTTCAGAGATGGGATTTTGATGCATCACCCAATATAAGTCAATAGTTACACAATTCTTGATACAAAATAGCTGTGTAAAAGGTTTGTCAGTTCAAACATTAACAGCAATTATTTAAATGTTGGCCTTTTAAAATGTGTGTTAAAAATGTATTGTCTGAAGTAATAAAAGGAATAGCATTGTTAACTGAATGTAAGTGATATTTTTTGTTTTGCTTTTATTTTGATGAAATCTAGGGGAAATGTATTCGATTCAAGTACGGTACATGCAAGGGTATTTGCTTTGCTGCAGGTTGAGCTTCCTGTGATGGTATTCATGATTAATTCATTTAGAACAAGAGTGGGCAGCCTTTTTCCTGTTGAGAACTGCAATCCCTTGCGGATACTCTATCAGGAGCTACATGTTGGCAGTGGGCGAGGCCAAAGCCAACGGGGCAGGGCCAGGGCCAGAGCCAAACGTGGGTGGGCCACCCCCTCTCTCTTTCCCGTATCCTCCCCCCCCCCCTTCCTCTTCCTTCCTGCCCAGTGGGCTGCCAGGGAAGAGACAGATTGCCCTTGCCAGAGGTCTAAACTGATTGCATGCAGAGGACTTTTGAAATTAGGCAGAAGGCTGCAGGTTGCCCACCCCTAATTTAGAATATATCTCATCCTCCTCTTTCTGTTCTCAGTAATATGGAAAGCTTCTGCTATTGGTCAATATAGAAATGTAATAAATAAAATAAGATTATTTAATGATAACCTTTACTGTTTGTTAACCAGCCTTTTGTTCATGCCATAAGAGTTATAAAAGATAAATATTTCTCCACCACTTTTAAAATATTTTTATGGGACAGTTCTTAAAACTCATCTTTGTGTGTTATTCCTCAATTATTTTCTCGTTAAGCATTGTGACAATTACTAATGTGGATTAGAGTCACTGCACCATGTTCTTGGAAGTGTGCTATAGCTTTTCTGACTTATCCCTGTTTTGTAAACAAAATGATGGCAAGAAAATAATGAACTTGTGAATCTATTCATAAAAATTGAAATTGTGTACTGTTAGCCCATCCATTAAGGTGTTTCTACCGTGACTGTATAATTGCTGTTTCATTGAGAGGACAGTTAACATTCTGTCTCTTTACAATATTGCTTTCTGATACAAAAGGCACGAGGTTGGATCCAGTTGTCACATGAGCGGAAGTCCGCTCTTGCAGCTAGAACTCTCCATCCTTTCCTCCCCCCTGCAGCCCTCCACATGCCCCTGAAATCTGCACCGGAGGGTTCCCCTGCCCTCAGGTGCAGATTTGGGGGGCTCTGGAGGGGAAGAGGAAAACCGCTCCATCATTTCCCTTTCACTGGCAGAACACCACCATTGGATACAACCCATCAGTTGTATGTGTTGAAAAAGATGTGTGTCAGATATGAGTTAAGTGGTATATCATGCAAGCATTTCAACCCCGTTGCATGCTAATGAACATGGTAAACAACTCTGCATGTTTGATAACTTGTTTCTATGAAAGAGAGCAGGAACAAAAGAGGTGAGGTGACTTTCTATTTTCTCTTTGGTCAAATATATCTTCCTGAACAACATAGAATTTGTTCATTATGGTTGTTGTGTGTGACATCTTAGGCTGAAGTCTGTATGCTGTAATAGAACTCTTCACTAATACATTATTGCAAAATTGCTTCTGGATCATGAGAGATGTTCGTACTGTCATAAGTAGTTCTGTCTATTGGGGACTTTGCAGTTCTCTATGTTTTTTGCAGTTCTCTTTCTGTAATATTACTAATTACTTAACTCATACAGTTGTGAGAATGAAGATAAAAGCATTTGCATGGTAGATATGTAGTAAAAACCTTTATACATGTCTTGGATATAATCTTAAATACTTAGCTAGTCTCTTGATAAAATGTTTTCCCAAGATAATTGCTGTCTGTTTAATGTCCTTGTCAAGATACAGTAAATTGGAAGGTTAATATTGCTAATTAAAAGTGTGGATGGGTAGTCATGGAAGAAAAGGCATGTGGAAAGCAGTTCCTCTAAAACAGGGCTCTCCAACCTTGGGTCCCCAGTTATTGATGGACTACAGCTCCCAGAATCCCTTGCCATTAGCCATACTGGCTAGGTAGGCTGGGAGCTGTAGGCCAGCAACATCTGGGGATGCAAGGTTGGAGAGCCCTGCTCTAAAAAGTTAACTATACTTTTTTTTTTAGTCTCCTTTTTGGTCAAGTTTAATACAAACAGTAAAAGTTGCTTTGGTTACATATACCTAGCTGTATTTCACTGTTCTGCTTGTATGCTGGAATCAAATAATAAGAATAGTCTTTCATTTTAAAATAGGATACTTTGATTGTTTGGTCTGAGGCTGAGAATTATGATTTAGCCCTGAGTTTTCAAGAAAAAGCTGGCTGTGATGAGATCTGGGAAAAAATTTGCCAGGTAAGTTTTAACATTTTAAAGTTCTTACCACATTTTAATATGGATCAGACTCTGAATAAACCCCACTTTTGGAATAATGTACTGCTGGCCTATTTAGTTGCACCTTTATTTTTGTAAGCACCACAGTAGCAGAATTATCCTTTGGGGGAAAACAGAAGTGGGTCGTCGTCCCCCCCCCCCCCAGGCCTTCATATCGCTAAAGCACTACAAGTACATGCTGTATAGAGCCAAACTCAGTCTAGGCTCCATGACACATGTATCTGTGAAATAATATGCAGCTAAAAACATGCTGTTATGTGCATACCTGGTATATGCATGAATGACTCTTCTACAGATAAAATGCTTTGTATGCACCTTAGCAATAGGTGCAAAGCATCCTTGGAAATCTGGGGCAGTATTCAAGGGGGCACTTATGCCTCTGCCAATTCCCTTCTGCAAATGGTGGGTCCCGCCGATTCCATTGTGCAAGTGGGACCCACCGCTTATGCAAGGGAGATTTAGCAGTTCCTAGAGGAAACCCCAAAGCAAGTGGAAACACCTGTTTCTGGAAGGAGGCAGGCTTGCTTATTTATTTATTATATTTATACCTCTTATGCGAGTTCTGCCAACCTGCCTCCTTCCAGAAATGAGCGTTTCCACATGTTTTGGGTTGCCCCCAGAAGTGCTAAATCACCATTGTGCAAATGGTGCGGGCTGCTTGCGCAATGGAATCAGCGGGGCGCGGGAGAATGGCAGGACATATCATCATCAGGCGATCACTCGTGACCGAGTAAGATTGTCTTCCAGGATAAAAATTTACAAAAAGGAAATTTTAAAAGGAGGAAATGCTAAAGAAAATTGTGTAGACTCTAGCGATGGGTCCGTAAGTGACTGTGGAGGCCAATTCTAGATCCACACAGCTTCCCACAGTGAGGACACGGGTTACCAGATGGAAGATGGTCCTGTGAAGGATTTGT
The DNA here is from genome assembly GCA_021292165.1 of Shinisaurus crocodilurus. Taxonomy (NCBI): domain Eukaryota; kingdom Metazoa; phylum Chordata; class Lepidosauria; order Squamata; family Shinisauridae; genus Shinisaurus; species Shinisaurus crocodilurus. The sequence continues at coordinate 30,683,594 of CM037879.1, read as the reverse complement.
TTGACGTGCTTTTCGCTTAGCACGTTTCTCCCTTTCACCTTGCACTCGGGCTTCTTCAAAGTCCATGGAACCTTTGTGAAAGGCCAACCTCCAGTTCATGGGCCAGAGCTTCCCAGTTTGGATTCTGGCCATAATGTTTTATTATTTAGAAATATATAATCAGTTTCATCTAATTCCTAAGTCTCAGCTTTAAACCAGTTATATGGGTTGCTGTGCCTCATAATGGAGTCCTCCTGTGTCTGGAATTACAGCCACCAGAGCCTGCATGTGACTCCCCTGTGTGACAGCAACTGGTTGGGATGTGAATAATACCATTGGCCCTTTGCCAGTGAGTCATGTTCAGAGCAGTTCATCACATGCATAGCTCTGATGAGCCACAGAAAAGTTCCCCCTCCTCCTCCCACAGCATCAACATCTGCCACAAGAGCACATCCTAAGTTTGGTGCAGCCCACTAGTCCCATTTCATTTCCAGTCAGTTTGCAGAAATCCAGAAGCTTATGAACATTACGTGATTTATATACATTCTGATCAAATGATTGATTTGATATTTCTTCCTCCTCTTTGCCACCCACAGTCACCAATTGTTTCAGAATGAGTCAGCAATTGTTCATGTTTCCATTTCTAGGTCCAAGGTAAAGACCCTTCAGTGGAAGTCACGCAGGACCTCATTGATGAATCTGAAGAAGAACGTTTTGAGGAAATGCCTGAAACAAGTCATTTGATTGATCTCCCTACTTGTGAACTCAACAAACTCGAAGAGATCGCAGACCTAGTTACCTCAGTTCTCTCATCGCCCATTCGTAGAGAAAAATTAGCCTTGGCTTTGGAAAATGAAGGCTACATTAAAAAATTATTGCAGCTTTTCCAGCTTTGTGAGAACCTAGAAAATACTGAAGGCTTACATCATTTGTATGAAATTATTCGAGGAATTTTGTTCCTCAATAAAGCAACTCTTTTTGAGGTGATGTTTTCAGACGAGTGCATTATGGATGTTGTGGGATGCCTTGAGTATGACCCTGCATTAGCTCAGCCAAAAAGGCACAGGGAATTCTTGACCAAAACAGCAAAGTTTAAAGAGGTCATACCCATAACAGACTCCGAACTTAGGCAAAAGATTCATCAGACTTACAGGGTACAGTACATTCAGGACATCATCTTGCCAACACCATCTGTTTTTGAAGAGAATTTTCTTTCTACCCTCACTTCTTTCATTTTCTTTAACAAAGTTGAGATTGTCAGTATGCTGCAGGTAAGTGAACCTACAAGTTTGAAAGGATTGCATTTTGAAATTCGAAGCATGATTGAGATTTTAACAATAGTATGTCTTTAATGCAGTCCTGTTGGTTGTATATACTTTTAAACCATCTTGTTTGGTAGTTCTGATACTTTCTCTTGCTACCCCAGCAGCGTGAGTTATTTTTATTCTTTACTGTAAGTTGTATATTTCACAGGCTTTTTATAAGCACAGTGCATTTCTCTTAAACTAGATATGTTACATCCAACTTGTTCTGTGTGGTGTGAGAGGTGGGTGACTTTCAGCAGTGGTCTTACTCATGGCAGAGGGTTAGCAGTTGTGCCAGCTTTACAATTGTGTGCTGTATTAAAAGCAAAAGGTAGTATAAATGGTGACGATACTATCATTAGCCTTCCTGCACTTGTAAATAATAATACGTGAACTGTAACACATTTGATGAATTTTATATACAGGCTGTATGCGAAGGACACAGATCTTTAATTTTGTTACAGCTTTAGTCTACAAAAGTTTTGCAACAATCATAAGGTTCTGCAGCTAAATCAGAAACAATAAATGCACAGTAATTTCTGTTGGCAAACTTGTTTTTAATATTGTATCCATGAAAACTCTAAATAAAAATTGTTTTAAAAATAAGAGGAAACAAAATTTAAATCTGAGCATAACCTTGCTCATTACAAGAGATTTTGGCATTAGGCTAAGATGAAATTCTGAACTGAAATAAAGCAAGAGGGATGAATGTATGAAAACATTGGAAGCTGCCTTGTACCAGATCAGTCAATTGGTCCATCTAGTCCAGTATTGTCAACTCTGGCTGGCAGTGGCTCTCCAGGGTCTTGGGCAGTAATCTTTTGCACCACCTATCTTACCCTTTTTATTTGGAGATGTTAGGGATTGAGTCTGGGACTTGCCGCGTGTAAAGATTGTGCTCTACCACTGAGCTGTGGTCCCTCCCCTGAGTATAAAAATCCTATCTCTTTTCAGTTAGTAGTTGGTAGGATTTTTACTTAGAATACACTATTACAAGACTCCTCGATGCAGGACATTTTTTTGCATACTAGCTACAAAATAGAGTTAAAAGGTGCATGTGGGGTGTCTTAACAAAGCGTCTGTTTAACTCCCTAACAGCTTGGAAAATACAGATGCTGGAAGTAGTAGCGAGGTCCAAGCTTGATTTTAGGTACTCCAGTTCTTCAGGTTGTAGTGCTGACAATGGGTATTGAAGAAAACACATCTTCACAGTAACACCAACACATAGGCAGATAGATCCCTGTCTTCCAACATGTTCTTGGGTTGCAGTTTTTATAGGTCATACTGTAGGAGCCTGATGAAGTTGACTAGATTTCTAGCATTTGAAGGGTGTAAACTTTGCCATTTTTTATTGTTCTTCTGAGGCCCCTAAGTGGCAGCATAGAATAGTTCACAGGCTTCTGGAAGATTCTGGAGTATTTCAGTAATGCTAAAGGAAACTTATTGTGATGTCATTTTTAAAAGGCTGTGTTGTGGTTGTGCCAGTGGCAAAGTTTTATTTGCTGCCAAAGCATCTGCAATATGTCATCTAGTGGAACTCGCTTGGCCTAAGGTAGTTGTGTAGAATTTGCTCTCCATTTCCGTATACAATGGCTTGTGTTCAGCTCAACTTGAAGTTCACCAGGTCCAGTGAAAAGACGAGTTGACTCACTTGGAATGATTCCTTGGATCAGTGTTCTTTGTTGTATCATGTGGTGGAAGGGTTATGGACAAGGAAGTTGAGTTCATAACCATCCTGGGGCATGAACTGTCCGTAACCCCAGCCCAGAGAGCAACAGAAGGTATTGAACCACAGGAGTACAATCTAAAAGACGTGACATGGAAGGAAAAATGGGTTCCAATTCTTACAATGACTCGCTGAAAAGCGAGCTCAGAGAGAGGAGAAGCCTGATGGTGCTGGTCTTTCAGCAGAACTGATGGAATAGCCCTACATCATCACCCTCTGCTAGGCAAGAAGGTCCGAGCTGGTGGCAGTGGCTGTTTGCGCAGCATCTCCCTGGCCTGGAGTGTTGCCTGTGGCATCCTGTGGTGTAAGATTTGCAACCTGCTGATAACATTCCTCTTCATCTGTCCTTTTTCTTTTCCCCAGATGCCTCTGCATTGGCTTTTTGGTGCCATAGTGGGGGGCTGAATGGATGAGCTGATTTGAAGCTAAATCCTGCAAAGATTGAAGTAGGAACATAGGAACCTGCCTTATACCAGGTCAATCTATTGGTCCATCTAGTTCAGGATTGTCTGCCCTTACTGGTAGTGGCTCTCCAGGGTTTCAGACAGGAATATTTCCCAGCCCTGCCTGGAGATGCCAGGAATTGAACCTGGGAACTTTTCATGCAAAGCGTATGCCCGACAAGACCGAGGTACTTCTGGTGGGAGACAAGGGAAGGTTAGGGGATGTTGACCTGGTGCTGAATGGGGTACATCTACCCCTGAAGGACCAGGTCCACAGCTTGGGAGTCATTCTAGACTGCCAGCTGTCCATGGAGGCTCAGGTGTCAGCTGTGAGCCGGGCGGCGCTGTATCAGTTCCATCTGATACGGCAGTTGCGCCCCTACCTTCCTAATCATCTGCTCCTATCAGTGGTTCATGCCTTGGTCTCCTCTCGCCTAGACTACTGTAATGCGCTCTACGTGGGGTTACCCTGGAAGACGGTTCGGAAGTTGCAGCTGGTACAGAATGCAGCAGCTCGCCTGGTTAAAGGCTGCCGCCGGCGTGATCACATCACCCCAGTGCTCAAAGAGTTGCACTGGCTACCAGTTGTTTGCAGAGCCGAATTCAAGGTGTTGGCGTTGACCTTTAAAACCCTGTACGGCTCCGGTCCAGTATGTCTCAAGGAGCGCCTCCAACAACATCAAGTGGGCCGCTCAACAAGATCCACCACGGATGGCTTTCTCCCTGTCCCATCAGCCAGAGAAACCAGACTGGTGGGGACTAGGGGGAGGGCCTTTTCTGAGGCAGCCCCCAATTTATGGAACTCTCTCCCCAGTGACCTCCGCCATGCCCCTTCCTTGATTAGCTTCCTCCGGGCATTAAAAGCGTGGCTTTTCAGGCGGGAATATGGGGTGGGTTAGGTTTTTTAAGTTTTGTACTGTTTTTAATTGTGTTTTATACTGTGTGTGTGTTCCCCCCCCCCCCACCCTTGTATTTTATTGCATTGCACATCGCTCAGAGTGGCCAGATGTCTGGCCAGATGGGCGATTCATAAATATAATAAATAAATAAATCACCAAGTTACAGCTCTTCCCCTAAAGGGACAGTGATAGTTGTTGGACCTTGTGACATGAGGGATTAGAGTCACTGACAAAGTTCTGCTTCCTTTTGTGCCTTGGATGTTGTTTCTATGCCTTGAGCATCAGGTGGCAGTAGTGGCCAGGAGTGCTTCCCACAACTCCATTGGTCTGAAGGCCACTAATCCTCATTCATGCCACTGTTGTTGTGCAGTTAGGCTACTGTAGTGTGATATTGCTCAGTGTTCAGCAATTCAGCTGTAGCTACTAATGTAGCAGCATTTGCACTGGTTTCCATTTATCTTCTAGAAGGGTTGCAATGATGTAAATCAGAATGATTTAAATCAATGATTAAATAGTTGATTAAATCATCAATAAAAATAATTTTTTCCTGATTTTTTGCACAAAAAAAATTAATCATGATTTTTTGCAACCCTGTCGTGTAGGTAGCCTAGTAACTAATAATACTGGTAACATTAAAAAAAAATGAGGAAAGTGTTTTCAGTATAATTTGGTGTTCTTAACTATTAAGTGTAGGCTATTTGTACATGTGGTTGCCTGAAACTTTGAAATTAATTTTACTAAAAAAAAAATTGGGGGGGGGGGATTGATTAAATAAATAAAAAATCATTTATTTAATTTTTTTTTTAATGATTTTTTTCAAATTTTTGCCCAAAAAAATCATGACTTTTTACAACCCAGTCTTCTAGGCATGATAAAATATGCTTTTTTAAGAACTTGAAATCTAAAATCCTTAGGTCCTGCAAGTTTTTAAGACTACATGCTATGACCACAAAGATGATCCGGGATTCTTGACTTGTATATTACTTGTACCCCATACTGTAAGGATGTGTAGTTTGACCCTTCATGGCTGCTTTATAATTGTAGAAATTCTTTCATTGCCCAGGCTTAATCATTCTCCAGAAGCACTGCAACACCCTTCTGTTGGAGCTGGCTTTTTAATGGTGGAGGCTAGACTGATCTTGGATGGAGTTTTAGCTGGATTTTATACTTCATTGTGTTGCTCTTGATGTTTAAAGCTTGATTTTAAATATATTGTAACACTGATTTCTTTGGCGAGAGGGATGGACATCTAAATGCATGCTAAATGAATCCTAAATGACACAAAGCTAGGCCTAAAGCCTCTGCTTGGTGGTGGTCTAACCCACCCCCACCCCTTCCACCGCCCTCTTGTCTTCCAGAGCATAACACATGGAGGACATATTTTCAGTACTTGCCAACAACTGTGTTTTGGGAACAGTTTCCTCCTTTATTTTGGTCCTTGTTACTGCTGCTGTGGCAACACGAAATTGGTGTGCTTTTTGAGGTTTCTTGCTGCCTGCAGGGCTCTAAGTGAACCATTACGAATGAGGTAGATGCTGGGTGAATCTCTCTTCTAATTGGCAATATTGTGAATAGCAGTAGGTGGAAAGGAGCTATATTTGCATGAGTATAATATTTCTTTCTTTTGCTTGATGGCTGAAGTCCAAAGAGCAACTTCAAAAGTAAGACCAAGGTCTCATGCATGCCAATGGTATTATTTTTAACTTACATGTTTGAATGATCCTTCTCTCTCCCCCAGCCCCAGTTCCCATACCATGTTGTAAACTGGTCTCGAAGCTTGCTTCAGTTTCAAAAGCTGCTTCCCTTGTGCCATGGTAGATTGCTAGCTGAGAAACAGATGCCCAAAGCTGCCCTAGGGATGCAAAACTTGTGCGAATCCTTGGATCTCAGCCCATGCCTGCTTGCCATTTTGGAGGTTCTTGTCATAACCCCAAAAGCTTTTCTCGTTCCAGAAGTGCAGAGCAAGCTCAGCTGATGTTCTGGAGCTGTTGTCTTGGGTTCTCTGCAGGGGTATGCCTTGCCTGCTGTATTCAATATTGCTATAGTAGTTACAGCCATGCCTTGGATTGAGAGCATAATTCATTCCGGAAACGTGCTTGTAATCCAAAACACTCTTATATCAAAACGAAATCCCCCAAAAATAATTTGTACAGAGATCTTTAATTTAAGCCGTACTACAGTACTTGTATTGCAAGACGTCGCTTGTATATCAAGTTTTTAAAAAATTAAATAAATATTTAAAATTTTGCTTGTCTTGCAAAATGCTCTCAAACCAAGTTACTTACAATCCAAGGTATTACTATATTTATTATTATTGGATCTTGCAATATTGCAATAATTTTTCAAGATTTAACAAATAGAAATATTAAGTTGCAACTTACATAGAGATCGCTAGTCAGTATTTGAGACTGTCCAGTATAGTTAATTTTATGCAATAAGAAATTCTGGTGCCCATGAATTGCCCAAACAGAGAAATAAATAACTTTTTCTTTTAATTATTTTTTACATACCTCCTGGCCTTACCTTACATTGTAGTGAGGTAATATTCAGTACTGAGCACCTGACAAAAGGAGTCAAAAAATAGTACTTTAACTAGGCCTTTCCTCTTTTTTCCTTCATCATTCCCCACTGTTTTAAAGCCATTATAAACTACAAATCACTGGGCAAAGTTAAACTATGATTCTATAAAGTGAACATAGTTCTCATGATATTGTTCATTCTTATATTTTACCCCCTTGCCTGGTCAGCAGATCCACACAGGCAAGTGTGTGGAATTCCCTCCAGGCAAGTGAGTGGGGCTGCGGAGGATGGACAGAGTGATCTGTCCCTCCTTCACCAGTTCACTTAGCCTCCATGCAGCCAGCATGGAAAAGCAGTGGGCCAGCAAAGGAGAAACACAGAACCCTGTTTCTCTTTCACCAGCTTGCTGCGCTTCTAACCTGTTCTTTAGTGCTCCCCTCTTATGAGTAAAATGCAGGCAAGTAAAACATTTTGCAGGGTCATCACTTTTGGGGGCTTAATAAGGCTGTGATACAGTTTTATATTCAGGTGGAGTGCTTAGCCAGGAACTAAAGTGAAAATGGCTGTAGCTTCCAGTTGATACTATGGAGTAGTTATGAAGAGGGTACATCTTGTCTTTCTGTATTACCGTATTCGAAACAGAGGTGTAGAAACTATGGCACACAGTTAACCATTACACACACACAAAAGAGTGGTAGTTACATTCCTAACCACATGGTCAAAAAGAAACAAAGAGAACAGCATGTACCTTGAAAATTACTTTACTGAAAATATCAGCATAAATTTAATGTTACTCTCTGAAATGTGGGGGAACCACAATGTGCAGTCCTTGAGCCTATGGCTGCCGTCTGGAAGCTCCAGGCTACACAGTTATTTGGATGACTATTTGTGACACAATCATTAACTGCTGGGGGGGGGGGGGTAACTTAGGAAGACAGCACTAGCTTCTCACTCTGTGCATCATGTCAGTTTTCATAATGACGCATTTCTAAGTGTTGGACAGGACACTAAAAATAGCATGCAAACTCCACTGTTGGGGCATACATGATGAGATCGTGGGCCGTTTTGGAAATAGGATAGCGGGAAGGAGGAAATGGCTTTGTGACCCATTTGTGCATTATCCACCCCCAGTTCTGAGGTGTTGTTGCATCTGTGTTTTAACTTACGTGCAATTGAACAGTTTCCAGAGGGGTGAAAACTTGTAAACAGTAGCATAGTTGTGCTATTACTATGTATTTTCAGAGCTGGGAGAACTTGATATATTATGAGGGAATTGGAGGGGTTAATCCCTACTATTTTTTATGACATGTTTACAACTCTTAACTTCATTTAATTAGGGTTGTAGAGAAGCTGAGGCTATCTTGCACTTTGCCTGCTGCTTCCTTCCATCAGTTCACTAAATCCTTTGTATAATCCTTCTGTAGCCAAGCTCTTAACAAATGTGGCAGTTAATGCTAGAGAGCTGTCGAGAGGTTTAAGATGATACAACTTATGGTTTTTTACACTTTTGAGATCAGATACGCCAGTTGAGAATGAGTCTAGCATTAGGAGATTGGCTTTTGAACCTGCAACTGCCTTTTAAACTTGCATGTGTTAGGAAACACCTACTAAACTCATACCTAAATTTCTTCCTTGAACAAAGTTTGGCCTGAATTATTCTATTGCCTTCACAGGTGACAAAGTATTCTTGTCCACTGTTGAGTGTAGATTTCCAAAAAGAATGAGACTTAAAACTGCCAAGTGCTTGACTTCTAAATCTCTTTAAAGTGGAGGTGGAACAGCAAGTAAACAGTTTTTCAGACCAATACTTTGGACACTCCATAGCAAGAAATATAAATATGTGGGATAGTGTTGATTTACTGAGTCATCCAAAGCTAACTGCTCTGTGCACACATTGCTCTAGAGGCTCTGGCACTTCTTTTTTGCACTTTAAGGGCGCAATCCTATGCAAGTTTAGACAGAAAAAAGGCCTACAACTCCCAGCATGCCCCAGCCAGCATAGCTAAACTTGCATAGGATTGCGCCCTTAAAGTGCTTTTGCTTTTAAGATGTTTTAATTGGAGATTATGTAGATCTGATCTGAGCCTCATACACTTCAGATCCTACACTTTATTAAAGGGGTTGAATTAGACCTCCTTGGCTTTCACCTCTTTTCATCCCATGTTTACTGAAACAACTTGGAGTAAAAGAGAAACAGAGGCCTGAGAGAGGAGGAAGTCCTCCGAGGAACCCCCTTCTCCCTGGAGTAGCCAAATGAAGGCGGAAGACAGCAGTAGGAGTCTTGTCTTCCCTCATTCCTCAGTTCATGCACCACCTTGTGGTTGATATCCTCCATCATGTCCCTTTCAACCCAGCTTAACCACCTTCCAAGCATTGGAAAAGATCTGAAGTCGGGAGCCTGCTGTACATGCATAGGCTCCTCATGCGATTTAGAAACCTGCACACTAAGGGCCCCACTTTTCCCCCTAATTGTGTGAGGACTGAATGGAGCTAATCTCTAGCTAATAATTATACTCTGGATTTTGCCTTCGTTGCATGAAACATCTTAAGCCAAATTCCTATAGCAGTTGGGCATAAGTTGACCATTGTATCTGATAGAACTCTTTTTGAAGTGGTACTGTTCACACCCAATGTTTTACAGCAATTAGTTCTGTTAAAAAAAAAAAAAAGAACATTTGTAAATCTATGGCATTTGTCTTACCAGCAAGTTGTGAAAGCTTAGGCAGGATAGTACACATAGATGTATCACTTTAGTAGTACACAAAATGGCCTGGTTCGCACGTAATGACAACCCAGAGTATGGGTTGAGTATAGGTTGTAATTGAATTGTGGGTTGTCGTTACGTGCGAACCCTGCACTATGGTTTAACTATGAGTTGTTAACCACGAACAACCCAGAAAAGAGAATCAATAGTTTGTTGTTGGGTTGTGAACTCTGGGTTGTTCATGGTTAACAACCCATAGTTAAACCATAGTGCAGTGCAGGGTTCACCTGTAATGACAACCCACGATTCAATGACAACCCATGCTCAAACCTTTCTCTGGGTGTTGTTACATGAGAGCCAGGTCATTCTCAGAATTGTTGTGTATGAACCATGTCATTGAATCAGTTGCAACAGTACAGAACCTGATTTTATATTACAGTTATAAAAGTAAAGATATTTGTCACATGGTTATGTAACAATTGCTGTATCCTACAGGAAGACGAAAAGTTTTTGTCTGAAGTTTTTGCACAGCTAACTGACGAAGCTACTGACGATGACAAAAGGCGTGAACTGGTAAGTCCGGTTTGAGTGATTTTAACTCAGGAAAGCTATGTATGCTTCAGCCCTCCAAGTGCACTACCAGCATAATTTCTGTTTGTTTTTAAGATGTTTTTGCTAGTGTGACAATTTCAAGGGGTCTGTGAAGCAGGCAGGTTATCTGATTTAATTAAATACTTGGGTATGTATGCAAGTCTGTACTGCATCTATGCACGCTTGTACTGCAAACTAATGTACAGCAAGAGAGCACAATGAACCAAAAGAAGCACTCAGATGTCTCCTTCACACTGTTATTTAGAGGTACACCTAAGTTTTTAAAGTGCACACTAAAATGTTAATGAGTCAGATCTGTCACTTGGATGTTTTTTACATCATTGCGTTCCTACCATTAGACCACTGAAATCACTTTCTCTTTCCAAAATCCATATTAGTGTAAATCCATATAGTGCTTTTATTAGGCCAACCCAAAGATCACAAAAAATGTGCAAGCTTTTGAGATCACTAGATCTCTTCATCAGGCAAGAAGTTTTTAAAACAGCAGGAGGGGGGACCTGACATGATGGTTAAGTCACAGTATCTGTGCACAGTATCTGACTCCCAAGATGAAGTGGGGAAGCAGGAGTCTATAGGAATTCAAATTAGGCTCTGTAGGTCATGTGATAGTTGCAGGTTGGACCTGCAGCTACCCCTAGTGTTCCTAGGAACCAGGAAGGGGAAATGTTGGATCCCCCATTTTGGAAATATAAAATCCAGCTGTTACTCAGACATGTTTCTAACCTGGCTGAAGCATACCCTTTACCTGTGGATCACAGAGAGAAACCAGGCATACTATATTAACAAAGCTGGAGGTAATATTAGATGTTGTACTAGGTAAAAAAGAAAAAGGTGAATTGAAGCCACATGGGCTTAATCTAGTAGCTGGAGGGGATAAACCCTCAGAGAATAAAGTCACAGTTTCAGGTTGTGTACATTACAATCCCCTTCTTCAGCTGAAGGGTCCCACTGTAGAATGGCTAAATTCAGTATTCTCCAGGTCACAAACACACAAAAGGCAAAGGTAGCCAAGTTGACCATAAGAAAAATTCCAAAATCCATATTAGTGTAATACCTTTATTAGGCCAACCAAAAGATCACAAAAAATGTGCAAGCTTTCAAGATCCTCCTGATCTCTTAATCAGGGAAGATGTTAAAAATGTTCCAGACATTTCTGCTCGCTCTCTCTCCTCTCCCTCCTGGGGTACCCCTCACAATGTTTCCTTGCACAAGTAGGCAGTTCTGTGGCTTAATCTGTTAAGATTAATATCTTTCACAATGTTGGAAGATGTAGATTCCACCACATTGTTAAATTCCATGTCATATTGCAACATTAAGAACATAAATATTTTTAATTGTATAGGGCTATATCTAATGTTAGGCAGACTACCACTCACACAATGGGGATTTCCCTTCCCCTCTTCCTCCAGTCCCCTGTGTTCTCCCCAAATCATCTCTGGAGGGTCCAGCAGATTTGGGGGGCTGCATAGGGGAAGGGGACTCAATCTCACTGGTGGAGTCCATTCAGCTGGCAGACGGACTCGGTTGGATACAACCCATAGGACAAGTGATTATTCAGTAGCTTCAGGTGCTAAGCATATTCAATAGGAGTTGCAGAAGAGAGAGTTAAAGAAGATGAGTTCATGACACTAGTTTGCTGCTTCTATAACCTTAATTGCCTGAAAAAAATATGTTCTTGATGTTTAGTAAAATTCAGATTCTTTTTGATATCAGTAGCTACATTAGTGTTAACTTTAGTGTACTGGTACTTAATGTTTATGTTGTCTCTTGCAGGTTAACTTCTTCAAGGAGTTCTGTGCTTTTTCTCAGACGTTACAACCTCAGAACAGAGACACATTTTTCAAAACTTTGGCGAAGTTAGGAATTCTTCCTGCTCTTGAAATAGTAATGGTAAGTTAAACTCCAGGCAAGACATGAGGTGTCTTAGTTTGTTTTAATATTTTCAGTCATTTGGGGATTTCAAATTTTCTGTAGATTTACAGATACTAACTCCACTCTCTGAGGCATACAGAGCATTTGAAAAAGATAGAATTCATAGTTATCTGCATATTTCCTGGCTCATTTAAATATACAGTTTGTTCTGGACTATGACCCTTATGCTGTAATCTCTGAACTTTTGCCTAAGTTGTTAGAAGTCTGTGTGTGTAATACTAGGAGGGGAATGTTTAATATTAACCTTAAAGTATCTGACATGTACAGGAACATTTTCTAATCTTTGTCCTTTAAGTTACATTGTCTTCACTAATAATCACAAATTCTATATGTAGCTTAGCAACCTGAACTTAAAAATAGTAAAGTTGGATTTCTTTATTTTTTTTAATAGAGAAATTTGAAGAAAAAGACAGTTGTTCAAATCATGGCTACCAGGTTTATAGATAGCCTTAGACTCAAAGATGATGTGAAAAGCTTTCATATCATATAGAAATGGAGTTATTGGCTTTTTGCATATTTGAAATCAAATTTGAATTTCTTTGTATGACATTACTGCACCTGAAATGCTTCATGTTTGCTAAGTTGATTTGATTTTCATTTCAGGGCATGGATGATTTGCAAGTTAGGTCTGCTGCTACAGATATATTTTCTTATCTGGTAGAATTCAGTCCATCCATGGTCCGGGAATTTGTGATGCAAGAAGCCCAACAGAGTGATGATGTAAGAAAGATGCAGCATGCTTACATGTTATGGTTACATATATAAAGGCAATAGCCATTCCTAGAACCAAGGCCCTTACTCTATCAATCCAAAACATTAGTTTTCTTCAATAGATGACACTCCCCCACCCCCAAGAGTCTGAGAACATAGAGTTATATTCTGAACAATAATTTGGACTAACATGAGAGATGCCTCAGTTGTTAAGTTACAGTAATGGTCAGATAGGAGAAAAAGAAATTAGAGATATTAATGATAAGATTGCAATGTTATGTGGTGCCTGTTGACACGTAATGTTAAACCATGGTGTAGCACTACATGGACAAGCCTGAAAAAGCCTGAGCAAAGTGTTAGGTTTGCAGGCTCTCCCGTCCCGTTGCTCACATAGCTGGGAGAGTGACCTTGGTAGAGTTTAGTTTCACGTTTAAAGAACCCCAGATTAGCATTGTATTTGAACCAGGGATCTTGGGTTAAAATTCTGGTCAGTTGCTAAACAAGTCAACTTCAAACTATGGGTTGGAAGGGAGCAAAGAGTGCAAATGATAGTCTGTAGATCCTGGTCTGGAGCTTGGCTGCCTTGAGCATGTGTGCCATTTTGAGTCTGAACACTTTCAATTTATGTATATGTTTCTCTCTCTGAATTGTACATGACAATACAGTAATACCTTGGATTGCAAGTACCGGTAACTTGGTTTGAGAGCGTTTTGCAAGACAAGCAAATTTTTAAATATTTATTTTTTAAAAATTGACTTGATATACAAGCAATGTCTTGCAATACAAGTACTGTAGTACAGCTTAAATTAAAAATCTCTGTACAATATTTTTTGGGGGAATTTTGTTTTGATATAAGAGTGTTTTGGATTACAAGCACGTTTCCGGAACGAATTATGCTCTCAATCCAAGGCATGACTGTAGTAATAGTAATCTGCCCGTAAATCTTAAAACAGAAGCAGGAGCTAAAGAGAAATGGTCCCAATAGTTTAGCACTCACCTTTTATAAGGCTCTTAGTTTTCTCTTATGCAAGCTCTAAAAGTGTGGCTAGGTAATTTGGAGTTTTATGGTGCATTTGCATCTAGGTAGGTCATGCTGGGCCTACTAAGTTGACCATTGACTGCTTAAATTTGTATAATGTTCATTCAGGCCACATAATTTATTTAACATACAGGTCCGGACCACATGGAATGACTGACTATGGATTAAACAAGCCATAATTAGTCATGGCTTCACGAGAGCAAGCAAGGGAGCATGTTGCCTCCTGCACTCTTGCCACTTGTGCTTTGCATCCGGTTTCGTCAGCAACCCAGGTGTGCGCCCTGGAATGTGACTTCTGAACCTGAAACTCTTGGGTCAATGAGGGACAAACAGCCCCAAGTTGGAGCCCATGGTTTGTTGATGAAATTGTATGCAAAGTGGAAGCAGCGCATGTGCAGGAGGCAGCGCATGCACACACTCTCACAGCCACAGCAATTCATGGGTTTAACAACCCATGAATTGCCATTACGTGTGAGCCAGGTCACAGTCTTCAAAATTGCTGCATAACAAATGGTTAAAATCTCAGGCAGGATACATAACAATGAAACAGATTCATGGGTGCAAACATATTTGAGAGCTATCAGGTTATAATGATGAAGACTTAACCAGCTCCTTTTTATCAAGAGGAAATCCTTGCCAGGAAAGGTGTTTAAATTGGTACCCTGAGTAATTGGTAACCTGAAAGAGTAGTAAAACCGAGAAGTGTTCGAGCATTTTTCTTATAGGGGGAGATCTATTTTGTTAAATTTCTGAAAGTAGAATGTCTAATTTGTCTTTATTACAGGATATCCTCCTCATAAACGTTGTCATTGAGCAAATGATCTGTGACACTGACCCCGAGCTTGGGGGTGCTGTTCAGTTAATGGGACTCTTGCGTACGCTAATCGATCCTGAGAACATGTTGGCCACAACTAATGTAAGAAAATGGAAAGGGGTAAAGAAACTTTACTGTCTAAGAAACATGTTGAATAAAATCTAATTGTCTTTTGGCACACTTTATAACTTCTATGCTATTTATAAAATGTACAGTGACTTTGCATTTCTAGCAAATACACTTTGAAAGCATGTTTTTTTTTTCTTTTTTTAAAAAATGTATCCACCAGTCATCCATGAAGCTGGAATGGTAGTTTTAATTTCTCAAACATGGTTCCTACAGCATGATGTCAGTGGATTTTGTTAGTCCGTGTGCATGGCTTTTCAAATGCATGGAGCTTCAGTCATTACACACCATTTTGTGCTGAGTTCAGACATTATCTTCCAGTAGAAATGTTACAGATGCTTGATGTATGTGTTTGGTCAGATGGGGGTGTGGCTATCACCCACCCTTAGATTAAATGATGAGCTCTGCTACAGTGACTGCTGCCCAGGGAATTGAAAGGCATCATAATACCACATAAGTGGGTGTGGGGGGGCATGGATGACACCATTGCAAACAAAATAACTGGAAGCATGTGTGTACATAATAGAAATATAAAATACTGCATTCCAGTGTGGTGCCATGGAAAGTGTTTGGGATTTCAACTTAAAGGCCCAAGTTCATGTTCTCATTCAAGATGTGAAGCTTAGTAGCTAGACAAGTTGCCATCTCTCAGCCCACTACTTCAGAAGGTGGTTGAGGAGTAAGATCAGGATACGCTGCAACCTTCCTGTTCCATTGTGATTGGGCAGGAGAGGATGTAAATAGAGACAGTAGTTTGTGTGCAACACATATGTATGTAACATTTTAAAATCAGGAGCTGTGTTAATGTTGATATTGCATGCATCCATGCATGCATGGATTCAGTGACATGGAATGTCACATGAGCAGACTTCTGCTCGTGCAACGGGACTTCCCCTTCTTCTCTTCCAATCTCCAGTAACTCCTCAAATCTGTCCTGGAAGATGCCCCAACCCTCTGGAACAGATTTTGGGGGAGTGCAGGGGGGAGAGGGAATTAATTTCACCAACAGCGTCCATTCCATTAGCAGACGGACACTAAGGGATTTCACCCATTATTATTACTTAAAATATTTTAATCTTGCCTTTCATTATGCAGTTCATAATTCAGCTTACAGCAGGTTTTAAAACCTCTATCAATAAAACCATTTAAAAAGGAAAATAAATTCATTTAGCAGCAGCCACTTCCTCAAGAGCCATTTAAATCATTAAACCACTAAAACCCAGAACCATCCCAACACCTGGTAAAATGAAAAATGATGTTATCTGGCTCCTGAAAATGAACACTTTGCGTCCCATGCAAACAGATAAGGGAAGGGAGTGTTTTACTGAAGTGGTGCTGCTGCTGCAAAGGCCTGATCTTTGCTTGCCAACCACCTCACCTCAGAAGGTGGGGGCATCCACCTGAAAGCATGGTGTCTTTCAGCTCTTCTAGGTATACATTTTGCAGGTATTGAGTGCAGCATCATTTTTTTCTGTTGGTTTGTTTATACTTGTGAGCTGCATGAGTTCACATGCTCTTATAATACTTGCTAATATTCTTAGTGTTTCTGTGTTTCAGAAAACTGAGAAAAGTGAATTTCTCAATTTTTTCTACAACCATTGTATGCATGTCCTTACTGCTCCTCTTCTGGCAAATACATCAGAGGACAAAAGTGACAAAGGTAAGACCAGATGCTTTTCTATGTTGTCATCCTCCATCTACCTACCTTTTGAATTCGGGATGCATGGCAGTGTTTGCTGAAGTTTGCAAGAGGACTGTGTTTATGTTGTGTTCTGTGGATCAGTTGAATTGTACCAAGACCATGCATGTTTTCATGCCTAGTTGTATAAACCTCAGCTTCTTTTTTGTCTGCAGAAGACTGATGGAAGAAGATTATGACCTTCTTCACACATTAACACTAAACTGTGGTTTAGTGTTACATGCACAAGCCTTAGAGCTCATGCGCTTCCCCCTCTCCTCTTCCAGTTCAGCTATGAGGAGATGATAGGAGATTTCTCTTCTGTTTTCAACTAACAGTTGCTTATTTCCAGACCCAGACAAACTGCATTTAACTATAGTTTAGGGAAACAAACCCACTTCAAACTGTCACTTATAAGCCTGGCTTTGTTTCCCACAGTTCTCAGTTCGGAAGAAATAACTGTGGTTAGTTGAAAACGAAAGCAAATGCTTCCAATCTCCTCGTGACTGTGCCAGATGGGGCATGCATAGGCTCGTTCCTGTAGTGCTAAATCATGGTTTAGCATTGCAGTGGAATGCAGCTAGTGGCGGGTGGATTGTCAGAGGGTGAGTTCACACTTTACGACAACCCACCCTGCGAACAAACAATGCAGACTGACGATCGGGCTCACCATGGGTATTCCCCCACTCCTTCCCCCTCAGTCTTCCCGCCAGCATCTCAGGGGACTTGGTGGCTGAACCTGTCTTGTTTCCTCTCCCTGCTCCGATCACAACCCTTTTTCGGTTGCTACCACCACTTTCCCCCCTTTTTTTCTTTCAGAGCCTTTTTGCAATGTCAGCCAGTGACACCCCTCCAAAGTGCCCAAGGGGCACATTGGAGCAGTTTTCACTGGTTCGCCACCTTAAAAAAAAAAAAAATAGGCACGGGAAATGTCCACACATATTTTCATAATTTTTTATTATTATTTTGTTGGGTTGGTATTTTGGAGATGCACAAATACACACCTCCAGCTGTCCAAAATGCAAAGTCTTGCCTGGTCAGGGTCCCCTGGTAAGTGTCTCCTGCTGAACTACAGGAGGCAACATCCATATTGACAAAGCAAGGCTGCAAAATAGGTTAATCTGCTACTTTGCTTATCACTTGACAGCTGTCAAATGGTGAGATGTCAGGAAAAAAGCAAAGACTTGGGATCTTTGCTCTTGAAAGGGGAGGGGTGACTAAATATGCACCCATGGAATCTGTCAAAACAACCCTGTTTAGCCCTGTCAAAAACCTTGCTTAAACAAAAACCCTTTCTTTTGACAGCTTTTAAAAGAAAGTGCTCTTGAAAAGTGGAGTAGGGTTGTAGATCTTAACTTTCTGGAGTGCCTAGAGGCTGGGGGAAGTGTGGAAAAGATGGAGGGGACTGAGAACAGTCTGGGCAATGCTACAAAACTAAAGGATCACATGCGAAAAGGGGAGATGTAGCCGCCACCCCCTTTCGCAAGCAAAGATCACATTTGTGCACCTCCAAAATACCAGAAACCACCCCCCACCCCCATTACAAAAATATTTGTGCATATTTCTGGTGCCTAAATTTCATTTTAAAAATGGTGGAGAACCAATGACAGCTGCTCCAATGTGCCGCTTGGGCACTTTGGAAGGACTGTCACTGGGAGACATTGTGAAAAGCAGCAGCAGTGAATGAAAAGGGGTCATTCAGAGTGGGTAGAGTGAGCCAGTGACAGTCGCTCCAAAGTGCCACTTGGGCATCAGTGGAGTGGCTGTCACTGGCAGTGGCACAGGCGAGCTCAGCAAGAGCGGCAAAGGGTTTTTGCTGCTCTTGCCAAACGGCTCATTTGGTGCTTCTCTGGACCCACAGTGGGATCGGTGTGCCGTGGTCAGATGACATGCCAACCTGTCATGGGTCCAGCAACCCCTAGAACAAGCCATGGGTTGTCAGGGTGACTTGTTGCCCAAAAACAAACCTCCTTGCGGGAAGCGGTCCAGGTTCACACGAAACAACAACCCACCATGGCTTGTTGTCATGATAGGTTGCCATGTCATGCAAACCCAGTCAGATAGAATACTGTTATAGAATTAGAGATTGCAAAGGTTCTCTTTTTCACCCACTGCCAAGTTCTGAAAGTTGTGTTCTTCAGGGGTTTCAGTCGCGTGCGCCCCCCCCCCCTTTTGCAGCTCCCTTTTGGAGCAGTTACTTAAGTTGTACAAAAATCTCCTTTTACTGCCAAATTTGCAGTAAATGTAAATTTGCACAAATATTTCCGACAGTTTAGAAAAACAACAACATAGTAACTGAGGCTGTAACTGCTGTGAAAGGGAGCCACAAAGAGGATGGGGAACCTTTCTGGACTTGCTGGCGACTCGGGGAAGTGTTGAATGGAAGCAGGACAGTGATAAGTGTCAGTTCAACACTTAAAAGTGAGAGGATTACCTTGCTTAGTGGGAAATATTGTCCCCCCTCTCTTTTTGGTGCACCTACTTCTCCCGCTTTTTCCCCCTTGTTCCTCTCCTTAGTATTGCTTTCCCCCCGGTCCTTAGCAAGTGTTTGCAAATTTGCCTATATGCAGTCTCACCTTGTCCATTGCCTTGTGTGTTACCTACTGTACCTCACTCCCTTTGACAGCTGATACTTACAAGGCCATTGACAAGGCAAGACTACACATATCAGACATCTGTAAGTGTGCACGTGTGCATCTGTGAAAGATGGACAAAAATAATAAGAAATTTGTGCAATTTTCTGGGGCCAATTTTTTTTTTTTTTTAAAGGGTGGCGAACCAGTGACAGTCATTCCAAATGACAGTCATTCCAAATGACAGTGGGCATCAGTGGAGGGAAGAGCGACAGGTTTTTGCCGTTTTTGCTGAGCAGCTCGCTAGCCGATCCCTGCAACCCATGATGGAATATGTCTCCCAGGTTCGGATAACGCGACAAACCATCATGGGTCGAACAACCCCTAGAACAAGCCAAGGGTTGTCAGGATGGCTTGTTGCCCAAAAATAAGCCACCCTGTGGGAAGCGGCCTGGGTTCAGATGACACGACAACCCACCATGGCTAGTTACCCACGATGGGTTGTCATGTTGTGTTAAACAGGTCATAGTGTCTGTGCACACAGGGATTTTCTACAGGAATTTTCTGTGGCAACTACAAATTGTTAAATTTTGCACCAAAGAAGTGTTATAATATTTTGTTAAGTGCCTAGTTTTTGAGCTGCTTTATAAAAAATCCCAGAAACCAAGAGAACCTGCTTAAATGTGTGTGTTTAGAAACTGTATCTATTGTCTTCACCTTACCCACTGGCTCAGTTCAGACATGAACAAGCCTTGGACTTGTGTGCTCTCCCCTCTTCTCCTCCTTTCAAGCCCTTGAGAAGGAGCAGCTTCCAATTTTAAATCAACTACATTTCCATTTGACGTCCAAACTTGGGGACCTGTGATTTGAGAATGAGGGAGGATCTGAAACTATGGTTTGATCTTGGCTTGTTCTTATTAATCATAGTCTAAACAAATCACAGTTCCCTGAGTTCAGATGTCAAAGGGAACTGTGATTAGTTTAAAAACGAAAGTTTCTCCTCCTTGTGGGCTCGAAAGAGGAGAAGTGGAGCAAGGGAGCATGCATGCCCAAGGCACAGGAATTCCTCAGAAAAACGAATCCATGTCTTTAAATGTAACTTAAGTGGTTCTCTGAGATTTGAAAGTTTCTGTAACTGAAGCAAAACAGAATGGAGCTTGGCAACTTCTTTTTGGAGTTGTAGCATTTTACTAACCTGTCCCTGACCATGGGGCCAACTTGCTTGTCTGTTGTTTGGCACACATTTTAGCAGCTAGCCCTGTACTGTTTTATGCATGTCTGTAGTGATGCTACAGACAAAAGTGGGTGGGTCTCTGATGCTGTGACTGGTGGGTGGGCTTGTTCTGGTACATACATGGGTCCAAAATTGCCCAGCCCTGAAATAAAATGTATACTTCTTGTTTGTCTTGGAACATATTCTGTGTGCCACAGTGAGTAAGTGTGAGTAAGCAGCTTACAGTGTTAAATCTTTTCTCTTTTTGTTAGATGCTGTAGTTGGAAGCAACAAGAGTAACACAATTTGCCCAGGTAGGTGGAAGTCTTTCTGTGTAATGTTTCTTTAAAAGCGTAATTGAAATGCAATGTATAGATGGAAATATCCTTTCCTGAGAATCTTAGATTGACAGCTTCTGCTTGCTTCTAGCCAGGGGGAGAGAATTAGCCACAATTATGCAAAATGTCACTAGCTAAATGGTGTAATATGAGTCCAGCTTTTATATTAGATGGACTCATATTACATTACAGTTTGGATTTTATTATTCTAGAAAACCCTGCCCTTTTATTGTTTGGATAAGGTGGTAACTCTCCTAATGTTGTAATTTTCAGCCTTTGAGCCTGTATTAGAGTGTGTTTGTTTGTTGGTGGGAAGAGGGGGGTTCTTTAGGGCTCCCCAGCTGTTACGTGGGTTATATTTACAGTACAAAATGATATCATCTTCATACCACTGTAGCTGTCGTGGCTTCCCTGAAAAATTGTAGGAATTGTCATTTGGTCAGGTTTGAGATCCTTAGATGTCCCCCTCAGAACTACAATTGCCAGGAGTCCCTTGGGAGAGGCAATAATTATTAAACCAGTTTAAATTTGTGGTTTAGATGTAAAAGGCACACAACCTGATTCTTTGAAGCTGTTCTAGCTGCATTGGTGCAAACAGTGGTATGTACCATTAAGCAGAGTCCTGTTCTTCACAAGTGGAACATAGGAAGCTGCCTTATACTGAGTCGGACCATTTGTCCATCTAGTATTGTTGTTATCGACTGGCAGCCATGACTCTCCAGGGTTTCAGGCAGGATTCTTTCCTAGCCCTACCTGGAGATGCCGGAGACTGAACCTGGGACCTTCTGCATGCCAAACACTTGCTCACTTGTGGTGAGATTGCCCATCAAAATTACTCACTACAAAAAAGGGTTTGTTTGTTTTTTAGAGGGGCCAGGATTAAAGAGCCCCTGGGACTCTACATAATGTGGCAGGTAGTCCTGTCCCCCGTAATGTCCTGTCCCCCATAATATCCTGTCCCCCAGCAGCCGCGCTCCTGGCCCCTTACGTGGCAGTGTGAGGCTGCCTTGTGGAGGGAAGAATTGGGGAAGAGACCATTCTATGGAACAGTGCTCTTAAGGGTGGAGTACTTACAGGATTCGACTGGTATTCTTTACAGCCACCAAATAAATACAATTCAGTGCGTGAACTGAACATGTCAAGGAAAGCAGAAAAAACAGTGGCCTGATCTGTTTCCATGACACTTTTTTATGTGGTGAAGTTGCAGGAGCTGTCTTTCCTGGCAGTTTGTGGCCCAATCATCATCTGAATGCTCTGTAACTCACATAGGCACTTGCCACATTCTGAAGCATTCAAGACACAACAGCATCACCCTGAAAAAAAATGGAAAATCAAGTTCTGAGTTCACAAGGAGGCGGCTGCATTCAGACATCTCATTCACTGATGGAGCAAGCCATGTTCATGTGTTGCTTCCTCACACGCCTGGCTTGTATAGAACACTTCCTGGTTTGACAAACCACAGTTGTGACAACTGAACTGACAGACTGATTTGAGCAGTCCCTCCAAACCAGGATGCACCCACAGCTTGTTGCCACTTGCCAGTCCTTCATAGTATTGAAATTGGAGAATGTCATGGCTGAATGCAGCCCATAAATGGTTGTGCAAAATTAGCTTATGGACAGAGTCAGTGTACACATGGGCTTTTAACAAATCTCTGAGTGTTTAGTGTTTAGATGGTCTTGCCATCGGCAAGACCATCTACCAGGAGACCCTGGAGAAACACTCCTGTGCCTTTCAGGAGAAATATGTCACACCTTTATCAGCCACTGATGGTATTGCTGAAAGTTTGTGTTAGTAAGCTGTTTTAAATAGAGAGGTAGGGTAAAAATGTTTTAAATGAAATGTTGCCGGGCCTGGGATCCCAGCTCATGTTTTGCAAAGATTTGTTCAGGGTTCTCAGTGTCCAGTTTGCTCGACAGAGAATAGCATGTTTGGCTTGGGAAAAATCTTGATCTTCCGCTCATACTTCTCTGGTATACCTTGACATTTGCAGAACGGTCTATGGGGTTCTTTGCAACTAACTGAGTTTTGTTTATTTTACAGACAACTATCAAACAGCACAGCTGCTTGCCTTAATTTTGGAGCTGCTTACTTTTTGTGTGGAACACCACACATATCACATCAAGAACTATATTATGAACAAGGATTTGCTGAGAAGAGTTTTAGTCCTGATGAATTCAAAACACACCTTTCTGGCACTGTGTAAGTAGGAAGTCAGATGTTCTACTCTAGATGTGTACAGTTGCTCTCTGTAGTTGTTGATTCACATCCATCTTGTGATGGACGTGTATGGATAGAAAAAAGGTGCAATCAGGACTTCTGCATGTGATGCAATTTTGTGGGGAACACAGAAGCTGCAGAATGTGCTACTCAGTACTTCCTGAGAATTTCTGCAGCTGTTTTTTTTGTTTCAATACTAGCTTCTAGACATGGTTTTGAGAGAGAGACTGAAACGTGTGTGAAAAATGCCTGGTAAAATCTTAGAAACCAAAGGTGTTGAGTAAGATTTTCAGTAATCAAAAGGTGGAGCTGTCTGCTTTTCAGGCCTTGTTCCTTACCGTGATTGGCAGAAGCAGAATAAGTTCTGTAAAGTGAGAGGAACTGTGCAACTATGCATAATTTCTTTTCAGTATGTTCATTGTGGTATCTTCAGACCAGTATTGTGAGAATTTTGTCATCCCAGAACAAATACCTGACCTCATTTGAACCAAAACTCTGCTACAAAGCACAACCTGAGAGAAGAATTGAATAATTTCCAGTTTGTGCCTTGGTTCAGCAAAACGTCTGGCTCAAACTATGGTACATGTGCCCTGCCTTTCCTGCAAGCATCTTTGAATGCACTTTAGCGTTGCAGCAGTCCTGTGAGGAACAAAGCCCTACACACACAGGGCCAGTCTATAGTCCGCTTCACAGGTGAGCAGAGTTTTCCACATCCAAACCCCCAGTGCTGCAGTGCCTGGGCTGTTTTGGAAAATGCATTGGAAGCCTCTCCTGTGCAAATTCCATTGAATTTGAAACTGGCGCAAGAGTAGTAGATGTTCTTGGTCAGTTCCTGTTCATTTTACTATGGCTCATAACAGGACAATTTCCCGGTTCTTTTCTGCTCCACATTTGCTTCTTCACAAATAATGCAAACATGTTATGTCCACAAATTGTATCTGAGCTTGGTGGCCAACAATTATTTCTACCAGCCAGCAGGCATATACTAAAAGCACCTCTGGGAATATGCAGAGTCTCCCTGTCCAATGAGCAAGTGGAGCCAGCCTCCTCCCCACACAGAATTAAACAGAATGACATTGTTCCCTGGCAAGTCTGAGTCCCTGCATATCTTTCTAGAAATTAAACACTGCCTCTTCCTCTCCCCCTGCAATCAATTCCCTATGTAATCGAACAACAGAAACTCCCTCCTCCAAAAAGTAGTCCTGCCTTTCCCAACTCCCCTCCAGCAGCAGTTAAAATACACACGCACAGAGAGAGAGAGAGAGAGAGAGAGAGAGATGTCCATCTCTGGATAAAGGCAGGCTCTTCATTTTACTGTTTTATAGGTGGTGGTGGTGGTGGTGATGATGATTATATAACCTAATTTTCCAGTACCATTTTGAGGCATGAAAGAGTGAGCTACAAGCAAACTTCACGGTAGAGAGCACTGCCTAGGAAAGAGCCGTAGGGACAGGAGTAGGACTTGTCTGAGATGGAGGCACAGAGAGATAGCAGATGAAGGCATGTGGAGAAGAAGGAATTAAAACCAACTGATGCTGCTGCCAGCTCTTGCTCAGTTGGAGGACTGTGGGATGTGGCAGGCTTAGGGAAAAAGGAGGAGAAGCTGGTCTGGCAATGTAGTTAGCTGCTAATAGGGAAAACGCTAGTATTACAAAAAGGAAAGTCAAAATACTGTGACTTCTCCTGACTGGAGGCTGCAGCCAATTCTGATTGCAAGAATTAAAATCTTGATCGCCATGGTGACCATATTTGTCCTGTTTAAATGTACCTTTGTGCAACCTTTTTGCTGCTGTGCGTTAAATTGGACCAGTCCTTTAACACAACGTAAATGGTCAAATGCAAATACTTGGAATACAGCTGTGAAATATGAGCTTTTGAGAACAAGAAAGGACACTCCTAAAATGCTTGTTAACATTGCAGGTGCTCTTCGTTTCATGAGGAGGATAATTGGCCTAAAAGATGAATTTTATAACCGTTATATCACCAAAGGAAACTTATTTGAGCCAGTCATAAATGCTCTGTTGGATAATGGAACTAGGTACAATCTCCTGAATTCAGCAGTCATTGAACTTTTTGAATTCATCAGAGTGGTAAGTTTTGTGTGGTCATCTTCTAAAGTAAACTTTTAAAGCATGAATGGATCTTAGATCTTAATACTAAATGCATAAAGATTGTGTATGTTAAGTGTATAAAAAGCATTTAAATATATATATATATATATATATATATGGCACCACAATATTTTTTTGCAGGGGGGCGGGTCTTTTCTCTAAGTCAGCTATTGCTGCTTGAACACAGTGGGCCAGTTCACATGATCACTGCAGCCCACTGTGGCTTATTTAAGCCAGGGTGGGTTGTGGTGTGGATGGGCAGCCATTTTGAATATTCAGCTCCCGGCTAGGGGTTGCCATGGTTTGTTGTGTTGTACAAGTTCGGGCAGCAGAGGTTGTTTGAGAGTTAAATAACCCTCAAATAACCCTACAAGAGACCATGGCTTATTTGAAGGTTTTTTAACCCTCAAACAACCCCTGCTGCCCGGGTTCAGATGACATGACAAGCAGTCCTCAGGGCCTGAATAGGCGATCTGGCACCCGTGGGCTCCGTGGCTCATCTTGGCTTAAATAAGCCACCGTGGGCTGTGATGATCATGTGAACCAAGTCAGTGGGCCAGTTTGCATGATCAAATAAGCCGCAGTGGCTTGTTTAAAGCGGTGGCTTGTGCCAGGCACCATTAGCCTAATTACCCACCTGGGCATGGCTTGTCATGTTGCCTGAACCTGGGCAACATGGCTCGGCTCATTTGCGGGGGAAATAGCCCTCAAAAGGGACATGAAGTAGGAGTGCCTCCAAACATGACTGTAACCCAACCCATGTCAGACTTGGCTTTCTACTGAAGGGGAGGCCTAGAAGTGCATGTGGGGTTTCAGTGCATGGGAGCCAGAGACTTGCTCTGTGTTCAGGCTCTTAAGAGTCTGGCAGACCTTCTGCACAAATGTACCTGGAATACAACTGGCTGAGCTATTCAGAATAAAAATCAGGGTATAAAGTACTCTCCTGCTGGGAAAACTGCCTGTGTTAACTGTGGAAACTCTCCCAAACAGAGTTTAAAACGGTTTTAATACTAGCACTGCTGTTAGCAGCTGCCAAAGTGAAGGAATATCTGTGACAGCTGAACATGGTAGTTGCCTTGAGATTCATATGGTTGAAGCCAGGCTTCTAATGCAGTTTTGCAAAGTCTTCGAATAGAATGCTGCGCCCGTTCCTTCCCTGCTGTGTGTCTGCTCTCTCCCTACAAGGATTTTCCAGTGATTCAGACTCAAAGCATTTTGTAGAAAAAGGGTTTCCTGTTCAGATTATTTTCTCTTCCACTGATTTCATAAAGTTACGTTTCATTCAGTGACTTCAAAGCTGTGATTTTTCAGAGTACCGGTATATTAAGTTTAAGCTACTGATGCTGTTTGTTTCCTACGTGTTCTTGAATATCAGTGATGTTCACCAGGTGCGCCACATGAATTTTTTTCAGCCACTTATACAGTCATCACAAAGCAGGAAAAGGAGCAGCTAGAGAGAATAGGGTTGATTACTGAAAATTATTATTTGCACATGCTCACTTTTAAATTAAGATCAATGGAACTGATTCTAAAAGACTGTGTTAGTCTTAATCAATATTGCTTATTTGGATTTAAATCCCATTCTGTCTCATAGATGTATTGGCTTACAAATCTAATGTCTTTAGCCCATTACTTCTCTCTAAATCTCCAGGAAAAGGGGGGATGTGTCAGACTTATAGAAAGCCAAGCAAGAACTTTTTCCTGCACCCCAGAAGGGATATCCCAGTGGTCCATAGCGTTCATAAGAAAATCTCTGAACCCCATATTGATGCAAGGAGCAGTCATCTCACAAGCACTGCTTCTACTGAGAGTTTAGCCACAGCCTTTTCCCTGCTGGATGAGGACTGAGCAGGGAGTTACCTGGAGATGGCAGCTGTGTATGCATACAAGGAATCACCTGGAATTCCTTGTAGGCATAGACAGGGGTGGTGCTTCAGGAAAGTATTCCTGAGTAGACAGGTTCCTCAGTCATGTAAATAAGTTTCAAGTTTAAATGATCTTAATATTTTGTAATGGAACGGTTATCAATTGACTTAACTGCAGCAGGAGGCTCAGATTGATGTTTCTGATCTTCTCCAGCTTGCTCTCATTAAACTTTGTTTTGGGTTTAATGCAGGAAGATATCAAGTCACTTACTGCACATATAGTTGAAAACTTTTATAAGGCACTTGA
Organism: Shinisaurus crocodilurus; assembly: GCA_021292165.1. NCBI lineage: Eukaryota > Metazoa > Chordata > Lepidosauria > Squamata > Shinisauridae > Shinisaurus > Shinisaurus crocodilurus. Next base: position 30,656,480 of record CM037879.1, on the reverse strand, counting down.
ATCTATTGAATATGTTCAGACATTCAAAGGACTGAAGACAAAATATGAGCAAGAGAAAGACAGACAAAGCCAGAAACTGAACAGGTACAGCTCATGAAACTAAATGTAAATTTGAAAGCACCATTGGATGACCTTTCTAGTGGGTTTCCTGCAGTATTACTGTCTTGCTGCTTCTATTAATAATAATATTGTGACATGCACCATGCTTTCTCTTGCATGTTGCTTAGCAATAGATTTTTATTAGCTCGGGTGTTTCTGTGTTTAATCCATTTTTATTTCCAAAGTATATGTAATACACTTTCTGAATCTTGGGGGTTTCGTTTTTTGGTTTGTTTTGAAAAGCACATTGCTTGATTCTAAACAAAGATGAGAAACTAGTTTTGTTGGGGAGAATTTATTTTATCTTGGTTATTATCTTTTGTTCTGTGATTTTTGTAAGGTTCCCTGAGAGCTGGCTAGCTGAGGGTAGCATATAAATCATTTAATAAGTTGTGACAATATTCCAAGGGATGAGGAGGAGCCCCAAGTTCCCTCTCAGAGAAGTTCTCATATTGGGATTTTGTCATAGTGGGAAGGAACAGAGATTAGTTGGGCTACCAACACACTGGTGCAGAGCTGGCACTAATATCCCTAGAACAGGGGTGCATCTATCCTGTGGAACCTCCTGCAGTTTCTCCAAGGGGCGGGGTTTGGTCTCTAAGACTCACCCCCTGGAAGAATCTCTGCTGTTGACCTGATCTCAGATTGGAAATAACAGGGGGGATGCTGGCAGAAGTGGACTTGGCCAGCGTCATCAAGAGCAGCCACTTTTCCCAGCACCAGCCAAGTTGCTTTGTGCAGTGCTCATCATCATCATCATCATCATCATCATCATCATCATCATCATCAGGCGATCACTCGTGACCGAGTAAGATTGTCTTCCAGGATAAAAATTTACAAAAAGGAAATTTTAAAAGGAGGAAATTCTAAAGAAAAATTGTGTAGACTCTAGCGATGGGTCCGTAAGTGACTGTGGAGGCCAATTCTAGATCCACACACCTTCCCACAGTGAGGACACAGGTTACCAGATGGAAGATGGTCCTGTAAAGGATTCATTTGACGTGCTTTTCGCTTAGCACGTTTCTCCCTTTCACCTTGCACTCGGGCTTCTTCAAAGTCCATGGAACCTTTGTGAAAGGCCAACCTCCAGTTAGATCGTTCATGGGCCAGAGCTTCCCAGTTTTCGATGTTTATATTGCATTTTTTTAAGATTAGCCTTAAGAACATCTTTAAACCTCTTATATTGAGCACCGATATTCCGCTTTCCATCCTTGAGTTGTGAATAAAGTAGCTCCTTTGGGAGACGGCAGTCAGGCAGGGACTTCAGGTGCCGTATGAAGCCAGGGACTCAGCTGGCTGCTCCTCCCAGTGCTGGCTGAATCCCGTGCTACAAGAGACATGGAACTCCATGCCTCTCCCAGCACAGAGAGAGACTAAAATGGGTGGAGGGCAATGATGTCCGTGGGTATAGACTTGGCCACTGATATAAACTGGCCCGTGGAGGGCCTGGTGGGGAACAGTCTGGCCCCTTACCACAAACCTGTTTCCCCCCCTGCCCTAGAAGATCCTGGGAGAGTATATTTGGTTGCCAATGCTATCCAGGTGGCCCAGCCTCCTGAGATTGATTCCCAATGTTATCCCAATGTACATTTGATTTTTCTTTCATTGTATATAGAATTTTTAGAGTGAACAGTGTTTAAGAATCTAATTTTCTCTTAAATTGTCATTATTTTTGTTTTACAGCAAATTTGAACTTAGATCTGTAGGGTCCAGCTCAGTACTTGTAGGCATTGTAGCATGCTTTCTGAAATCCCATATTTTCCAGAGCACCTGTAACAACAGTAGCTAGGTGCTGTACATAAATCAAAATAAAGGCACAGACTCTGCCCTTTGGCTGACAGTTTAGAAGGCAAAGCAAGGGGATTGGGTGGAAAAGGTAGCAGAAGAAGATCAGTTTAACAGTGCCAGAATGAAGACGTTTAGGAGGCATTTAAATCCCAGTTGGAGGCTGATCTTCCCAGGAACTGTAAGATTAAACATACCCGGACTTGATATGATAAACCCAGATCACCTTTACTGTAATATAGAAATGGGTTGCTCTGCCTTCATTTTTGTGCCTTGGTCCAGGGAGAAACATGAATAACCCCATGTGCTACGCTGAACTCCTTAGAGCAGTAGTGAGCAACCTTTTTGGCCCTGGGGGCCAAAATGCAATGTTGGGTGGTGGGTCACGGGCCACGGCCATGCACACACCTGCACGCACACACCCCTCAGTGAGCAGGGATGGGGAAGTTTAAAACCTCCCCTCCCTGCCTGCTGAGATCAGGAGATGGAATCACTGTTTTCCTACTCCTGTTAGCAGTGAAGAAACAGCAGCTGCATCAGGATTGTTGGGAGCGGAGGGAGATTAAACACTCCCCCCTGCCTTCAGCAATCCTGATGAAGATTGGCGTCACAGTGATGCTAGTAACAGTGCCAGAACAGTGGCCTTTTCCTCGCTGCCCAGCTGATGACTGATCAGCTGGGCTGTGGAGAAAAGTAGGTGGGACTCCCTGGAGCTCCAGTGAACCACATGGAGAGTGGTTGAAGGCTGAGGTTTGCTCACCTGTCCAGAATAGAAGAAGACCAGGATACAAGTGCCATAAGTGAATAAATACGCTCAGGATTATTTTCTGCTATCTTCTCTATTCTGTATCAACCACACTTGGTCTGACTTTGGCATCTTCTGTTGCAACCCCAGTGTCAAATTTTGAACCTTTTTTGCCATATTTTACAGTGTCCCATCTATACTGCGTAGCAACAGGTTTCGCAGAGACGCCAGAACCTTAGAGGATGATGAGGAAATGTGGTTCAATGAAGATGAAGAGGAGGAGGGTGAAGCCATTGTACCCCCAGTAGAGAAATCTAAGGCAGAGGATGATTTTCCAGAAAGTTATGAGAAGTTCATGGAAACGAAAAAAGGTATTCTCCCTACTGTTTGCAGCATATAATGAGGTTCTGTATGACCCATATCACAGCATAATTTTAAGAAGCTATTAAACCCCAAGATGTGAGGTAGTTTCCCTTAATAGCAGAAAGTAGCAGCAGCAGAAGTGTATGTGGGGTTTCAGTAGCAGAAAGAAACCTGAAAGCATTGTGGGCACTTTTAGGCGAACTAAAAATTAAGACCCAGTGAGGGGAATTTCCAGTGTAGGAAGCTCTTTCATGGCCTCTGTCTCCTTCTCTGTTAGTGTGGGATGTATCCAGACCAGGCTTTAACTCCTCTTACTTGCTCAAGAGGCAGGAAATCATGTGGATAGGTGTTTTTTTTAATCTACTTTTACCTCCCTGGAGTAAGCCCCTCAGAGTTCCTTCCCTGTCTTGCTCAGGGAACAGATGTGAATAAATAAATAATCTTTCCAGAGAACAAATCTCGACCTAGGCCATTTCCCTCTTCTCAAAATATTGCCTCTGTCATGAAACAGCCACTCATCCTACCCAGGCTATCGCTCTGCTTTTTCATATCCCAGCCTGAAACATCCCACACCAACAGAGAAAGGAACATTGGTACTTACCATGTAAGTTTCTTCTGGTTAGTTTGTGGAAATATCCCAGCCCCACCCTTACTGGTATTCAGTGGTTAGTTTGACGTAATCCTCTTCCCATGGCTGGTTCCGTGGGTCCATAAAACACCAAATACTCCCAAGAAGTCACCCCACTCTGTTTTTCCTTGTCTATTTCTCTGGATAACTCTGATGTTCATGTCTTCTGCCCTAAGCTTGTCCATGGTTTGGTACTGGAGAGGGGCTTACTCCAGGGAGGCATAGATAGATAGAAAGATAGATAGATAGATAGATAGATAGATATTTAAAACCCTAGTCACATGATTCTGCCTTTTGAGCTGGTAGGAGATCAAGCCCAGCTTGGATACATCCACACACCAAACAAAAGAAACGTTCATAGTACATATCTTCTTTCCCAAGCATGTATATTGTCCCCACCCAGTTGCAACCTTCACTTCTCTATTCCCTGAGACGTGTATATGCATACTCCATCCCTTGATATTTGGCCCTCACCAACACACACACGTATACTCTTTCTACAACAAATTATCATAAAACCTATGTATTTTATTTTGCAACCAGAGTTGGAGAGGGCCAGATTAAATATAAGCAAAGTTATGCAACGTGATTGTGTGATTCATTCAAGCCTCCACATCTGTTACAAATTGCAGCAGTGATTAAGGCAATCCTCAAGTCAAAGTGGAGGTTCATACCAATGGTGCCTCTGCCGGAGCAGTGCCATGAGCTCCAGAGGTGCTCACCGGGGGGAGGGGGTGTGTGAGTTGCAAGCTAGAGCAAACTGCCCACTGAGAGAGCCTGATCTTAGGTTGGTAGGTATAATATACTTTGTAGGGTTTGCCATGCCTGCATTACCAGAAGAATTCTGATCCTTAGCTCAACACCACTTCTCCCAGTTACGTGCCACTGTTAAAATCAAGAACAGATTCATTTGATACGTTTTATAGATTACTGGGTTTTATAGATTATTTTTGCCAATGACCGTGCTAAACATCAAAATCCTTTTTTTCTATTAGCAAAAGAGAGTGAAGACAAAGAGAATCTCCCCAAAAGGACTTCAGCGGGTGGCTTCAAATTCACTTTTTCCCACTCTGCCAGTGCCACTAACGGAGCAAATAGTACAAACAGCAAATCTGTAGCGGCTCAAACATCGCCAGCAAGTTCAAATGGTTCCTCTTCCAAGAATGCCAATTTGACTGCAGCAGTCACAGCCACGAAGGCAAGTATTCTGGTGCTTGTGAAAGCAGGCGTGATGCATGGCTTTGCCAATTTCAAGCCATGTGGATGATATGGTGGGAAAGCTCCTTCAGACATCCAAATAAGCTGCTCTCGATATCCAGAGTGTGCGCGGTGAAGCTGGTGGGGGGACACAGTGGGGCTTTCTCCTACCATGTGGAATCGTTTTACAAGTCTGTGATTCTCTGCAGCTTGACCTTGCAGTAATTTTATAAATGTAGTAAAAGTGATTAGGGTGGGCATTTTTCTGGGCTCAGGTACTGGAATTTATGAGCTCATCCATTGTTAGTGTGAAGTGATAGTTTAATGTTTTTGTTGTTAGTCACTTGGAATGTCTGGTAAGATCAGGCAGGATAAAGCATTTAAAATATAATAACCAGTGTCAATATTGTCCAGGTCACATTAAGAAAATTCAGTGGTATTGTTTGACAGTCTTGACCCCACTGGGAACTATATGTGATGCTGTACGTTCCAGGTGCTTCCCCCCCCTTCATTCTCCCCCCCCCCTTCTATGGAGTTTCTTTTTTAAAAAAAGTTCCAGGTGCTACTGGGCAGTTGAGCAACCAGTTAATTTAGGTCAGGGGTGGACAACTTGTGAGCCTCCAGTTATTTTGGCCTACAACTACCATCAGCCCTAGCCAGCATATCCAGTGGTGACAAATCATGGGAATTGTAGGTCAAAACATCTGGAGGGCCACAAATAGCCCACCCCTGATTAAGGAGAAACCTTTATGCTTAATGCTTGTTCAAACTATCCCTACTTCAGACACACTTTGAACATAGATCTGACCTATACAAGGCATATTTCTTACTAATCTTCAAATGTCCATCCAGTCCAGCATCTTGTTTCCCACAATGGCCAACCAGATCTATCATAGCTAATAGCTATTTGATAGACTGATCCTCTATTACTACATATAATTCCCTTCTAAAACCATCTAGGTTAGTGGCCATTGCATAACTTATGGCAGCAAATGCTGCAAAAAGGGAACATACTATTGCTAACTGCAAGAGCTTTCCTGCCACCTGTACATGGAATGTCTGACCCTCAGTCTCTGATTTATGACACAGATATCTGCTCTGCATGTCATTCATCCCAGTATTTGTGAAAAGCAGGGCTTGAAACCTAGTGGATGCCTTAAACTGGGGCCCCCAACCTTTGTGAGTCCATGGGCACATTTAGAATGTTGAAACAGTGTTGTTGTAGGTACTGTTACAAAATGGTTGCCTCCGGAAGCATAGCCATTTGTAGAACAGCTGCTATGCCACACACAGACCCAGCGAGAGGGCAAATGTACAGAGACCCGGAGGGGGGGGGGGGGAGATCCTACACACAGATGGAAAACCAGAGATGAAAGATATGTATTTCATATCATATTGTCTGTGTATTTCCCCTCCTTTCCCTGAGTTTTTCTGTGTGTGGTTTCTCATGGGTCTGAGATCCCTCCCTTCCCAATGCCTAACGGTGGTGGCAGTGATTGTGTGTGTGTGCATGCATGTGTGCGTGCGTGCGTGCACAAATGCTTTGTGGCTGTTCTGGAAGATCTTCATGGGCACCCTTGCATTGCACTGGGAACACCAGCCTTAAATGCTTTGAAGTCTTGAAATAAAATCTAAATAGCTTCCCACAATTGGCTTACCAAAACTGTAATTCTTGATTAGACAATACATGCATCATTTATTATTGTTGACTGCCTTAAGCATCTTTATGGAAAGGCGGGGCATATAAATATTTTTATATGAAATGTGACCACAATAAATTCCTACCCTTCTTCCTATGGAACATGGCTACACTAGGTTTTTCCTTCATAAGCTGGCCAGTGGTGTGTCTGTTTACAGCAATGCATTTTTCCTGAGAATTTTTTTCAAATGTGAGTTTTTCCTTTACATTCAATAGGGAAGTTTGGTTGGCCTTGTGGATTATCCAGATGATGAGGAAGAAGATGAGGAGGAAGAAACATCTCCAAGAAAAAGACCTCGTCTTGGCTCTTAAAAATATTGAAACAAACTCTAATTGAGGGTGCTTAAAATGCTGTGACTGAACTAAATAGTCTGACTCGGAAAGCTTTCTCCCTGGAAAATACACGAGAATACAAGGAGTAGCAAAAGAAACTCGACTAGAAGGGTTTAGTTCTGAGAACACCAGGCTTCCAAAGAACCTAATCTTTTTCTAGTCAGTGAATCGCCATTCAGGCTGTTAAATATTAAACTGAAATGGTGGGTTAGTAATCAGCACCTGGATGACAGCTTGCCAGCAAAAAGATCATCTCGGGTTCTGCAAGGGCATGGGGATGGGACAAGAAACTTTTTGATATTGCAGGGTTTCCCCAGTTTGTTTCAAAGCTAGAAGAAAATTGTAAGGCTTCAGTTGCAAACCTAGTAACATAACTTTGTAATGGTGCTGTCCATTGTGTTGTTTTTTTTTAGCAATTGCCTCTTTTAAATAATTCTCTTTCCATTAAAAAAAAAAAAATTCAAAAGTTGGGGACCACTATTTGCACAGTCAGCCGAATGATAGAGGATAGCACCCTGCTGTGTAGTGCATGTTGAGTGGCAAACTGATCCCCCCCCCCAACATGTTTTGGAAGGAAAAAGAAGCTGGGTTCAAAATGAAAGAAGACTAGAAGAAGCTATCCAGGAAAACCAATACTAAGAATCATCAGCTTTCGGGGGGGGGGGATCTATAAACTATCAATAAACCCTAGTACTTGAAATGACATTTGAGTTGAAATTACTAATAGCATTTTACGGAAGTGAAGTTGAATGGAGTCACTCTTTGCTAGCATCAGAAAATGTTTTCCTTGAGCCATCTGCATTTCACATTTGCAAGAGTAAGAGACAACACCGTGAAATGCTGCCCGGAAATTTTGAGCCCTACTGAATTTGAGGCATAATCATTTTTGACCAATAGTGATTTGGAGGCAGAGTCAACATGCAGCACCTTGAATCTAGGGGGTTTAGTGCAAAGGCTGCTTCTTAACACATTCCATGTATTTAAACAAATTTCAAAAAGTACATTAGGTAAATTGATGGAGGCAACTATTTGAGACCTTTTTATTTTCAGAGCAAGTAAACTGTAAATATTTTAATGTTAGTTTGGCCATATATGATCTGAGATCATGCAGAAGAAGAAATTCCCCGGACTACAAATTGTGTTAAGAGTGATATGAACTATGAAACCAGCAGCAATCCATTATTATAGATCACTCTTGCAATGTGTTATGGGTCCATTTCTCCTGGAACAGTTACTGACAGAGTTTCCCTGTTTTGGAGATTTTGTAGTTAACTTTAATTTTAGCTATTGTTTGCAAAAGATGGGCTGTCTGTGTAGATATGAAGTATAGTTTTTCCATGAAACAGAAGTTTATTTTGTATTGAGAAAAAAAACCACTGTACTTGTTTTACACCATTTGTATACATGTGGTGATATTAATGCTGAACTGTAAAATTCAGGAATTAAAATGTGACCCTGTAATTCCATAATTATTGGTTTTGTTTGGTTTGTTGTAAATGGTAAGTTAATTCAGATTTTGAGATGTGGCCATTTTAGAAGATTTTAATGAGATAGTTACTTGTACAATTTAATCATTATATGCCACTGAACCAAATCTGGCAGAAAAAGCAAGGACTGCTCCTAGATTTGATTCAGTGTGTTGTGATGACTGACAGTTAATGTGGTCTGAAGGACATATCTCTGCCCTCTGGGGGCTCCAGGCAACCAAGAATGGGGCTTCCTTCAATTGAGACTTTCTTATTGGTGGGGAAACTATTTGGCTGGTTTAACAGTTACTATGTAGACTTGCTCTTTTATGTTCCATTTTTTCTTCTCTTGGCGGGTCTTCCCTCACAGAGGTAACAATTTTTCCTAAAGCTCTGTGGTTAACCCCAGGGAAACTCGGTGTGTACCATTTCCCTGCAAAGTGAAATACATGTAGCCTGTTTCTAAGCTTTTTAATCAGTTGCTGAAAAAGACCCAAAACACATTTGGGCTTATTATCTTCCATCCTTTTTCAAAGACTGTTAGGAGCTTTAAGACACATCCAGATCTGCTCAGGAGTCACTTCGATAGCAGAAAACAGTGCTGCTTTTTATAGTTCAATGTAAACAATAGGAGGTGACATGTCAGCCAATATTTAAACACTTGCAATGCTGTGAAAGATGCATTGAGCTCCTCCCTTTCAAGTTACACAATCTGCCTCAGGTGCATTCTTCCCCACTCCCACCTCCTTTCCAGTTTGTATGCTGGTTGCTTTTTGCCACAGGACAGCCCACATTTCAAATGCCTGGGGCCCTTCAACTGATTTTTTAAAGAAAAAGATTTCATCTGCCAACATGTCTGTTAAATACTATTTTAATAAAAAGTTACATGAAATGTGGATGGCCTGTGTTTTTACTGCGTTGGAAACTTGAAGGTAGTTAAAAGCTATTTCTGCAATGGCAAATGTACATTTTAAAAAGCACAAACACTTAGTGGCATAAGCCCATTTAAAGTACAGGAAAATATACCAGGTTGGATCCAGATTTAGTCATACTTGGAATAGTCCCATTGAAATTAATGGTACTGAATATGCTCCATAGTCCCATTGATTTCAATGGGTCATGACTTAAGTGTGACTAAATCTGGATCCAGCACACGAGTTGGTTTAATCCGGTCATTTGTGTGAACCACACTGCCTACCTGTTTTCTAGGGCTGCTTCACACATTGCAGTGGGCTGCATCCAGAGTAAGTTAGTGAACTTACATGATTAACTTCTCCCACTGATATCAATGGGACCTAAGTTCAACTAATTTAGTATGGATCCAACCCAGTATAAATAGGTACATGCTAATTTGGCATGTGCTTATGTGTACCCTGTAATGTGCAAGAATGCCAGCCATATTTGCCCCCCTTGTACGTATGTACATAGGGCCACTTCTTCACACAGTGGCAGACAAAACTGCATACTGGAGGGTACGTGTATATAATGGGTTAACTGGCTTTACACCTGAAAGGCATGCAGTTTATTTAAGTGCCAGGACATTTTCCATGTTAGATTTTAAGCCTGACACTCCTTACACAAGCTTAAAATTAAAACAAGTTTAACCATTTTAATGCTGAACTGTAATAAAGTAATATTCCTGACATAAGTACTCCAAAAAAAATATTAAACTAAAAGTGCCATGGTGTCCACATTCAGCAACGTACATGAAAAATCTTAAACTAAACTACTGGCTGATTAATGCTTTGGAACAATCAAACCTACATAAAGATTACTGGTTTTATAATATATAAAATCAAGTTAATGAATAGGATGCTTGTAAAACATTTCAGTTCATGGTTAAATATATACTAAAGATAATTTTGTCCCCAACTCTTCTTAGAAGCAGCTTCTCTATCGCTTATTAATAACTTCTTCTTTTAGTTTTGCTGCAAGCATTCTCTTCTTTAACAATCTTTGCTCTTCTTCTTCTGTCATGCCCTAAAAATAAAAAATTAAAATATTACTGCAAGATCTCTGGCTACCTTGCACAATCCTATAAGCATGTGTACTTCTTAGAAATAAACCCCAAGGAATTCAATGGGACTTTCCCTAATTTAAGTGCATAGGATTTCAGCTTGTCCAGTGTGAAATAATCTTATGTAGAACATTCAATGTTACAGCAAGTACTAGACCAGCAGTTTCTGTTTGTAAGGCAAACGTGGTTTTTCAGTTAGATGTTAATAAGAGAGAGGATGCTGCTTCATATATTGCATGGTAATGTAATGGAACTTGAGAAGGACTGTGGCTCAGTGGTACAACACCTGCTTTGCATGCAGAAGGACACCGGTTCACTCCCTACAATCTCCAAGTAGGGCTGGAAATATTTCTGCCTGAAACCCTGGGAAGCTGCTGCCAATCAGTGTCGACAATACTGGCATAGATGGACCATTGGTCTGATTCAGTATAAGGCAACTTACTATGTTCCGTCCTATGAGGTAAGTGCAGATTTGCCACTAAGTGTACCAGTCTGTTGGGGGTGGTGGTAATTTTTTATTTACATCTACACCTTATGGATTGGATCCAGACTTAGTCATACCTTTTAAATCAATGCGACTTGTTAGTCATGACTAAATTAGGTCCCACTGATTTCAAGGGGTCTACTACACGTGACTAAGTCTGGATCCAACTCAATGTGTGATGCATCCTTGTAAATGTATTCGGCTTCTTTACCTGATGAGTAAATGTGATATATTGGAAACATCAGACAAGTGTTGACACAATTAACATGCGCCAAACGCTTACCTGACCTTAGCATGGAAATCACTTGCTATTGTTTACCAAATTTAGCATATCCTGCTGTTGTATGAAATATGCACCACCATCCCATTCATCTGGCATCGCTGCATGAATGAGACACTTCACACGACATTTATGGAGAAGAGAAAAAATCTGTTTAACTCCCTGTGCATGTTCTTTATCAGCACCATCCATATGTTTTGCTGGGAAGCATGTAAACAGTTTTGAAGATGATGGCGTAGAGCAGGCGTGGGCAGAAGGTAGATCGGGATCTACTGGAAGATCTCTGGATGATTTGCAGTAGGTTTTCCAATTTCTATCATTTAAGAACAGTAACAACAAGCAGCTTTTTTTCCTTCTAATTTACGCTGCTGAAATAATCAGCTTGGAAAGGAAAAGTAGATTTGTGTGTGAGTTCCAGTATTGATAATGAAAACATTCCTGGGCTGAACATGCACTCAAAAGCACTTTATTCTAAAATTCTATGTTCGTTGCCCTGAGCCACTATTTTGCACCTGGCAGTGGACCTTGGGAGTTCTAGTGAAAAATGAAACAGATCGCACAAGCCTAGGTTCAAGACCCACATTGGGAGGAAACAACTCTTTCCAGCAACGGAACTAGCTTCTGCAGATATCATGGGAGCATATAGTCATGTTCCCCTACTCCAGAAGCTCCACAGATAACCCAGAAGCACTGGGTTATTATGAAAGCAACTGGTATTAAGGCACTTGCATTTCAACGTTTTTTTCCTGAGAATTTTTTCAAGGGTGGATGACCTATTGATCCAGTGCCTACAGGAGATGAATATTTACCTAATCATTGCATCTGGTTTTATTTTCTACAGCCACTCAGGTGACCCTGCAATGTGGTGTTCATCATTTCTAGTAAGCCACTAAAATATTTGTTGGGTTCCATGCCCCAATGACAGGAAAAAAGAAGGTATTCGTTGTAAAAGAGTGGTTCTTAAACAGTTAGTACAACCACATGATGACAATGTGTACACCACTTCTGTCCCCTGGACCACTTCACATTGGTTGTTAAATCCATCAGAATGCATTTTAGATAAGCAAGGCCATTCCAATGCCACAGGCTTCCAGTAGTGTCTCTGTCCTGAGAGACAGATTTCATTCCAGTAATCTGTAGCAGCTCGGGCAACCTTATCAGGAGATGATTGTCACTCAGTGACTGTTTCCTTCACGTGGTGGCTGACTTGGAGTTATTCTGGGCATCCCTCTTAAAGGACATGCCAGATCTAGCGGGTAACAAGGAATATAAGTGTAATGGGCTGGGGCTGGGGAAGTGTAATGGAACGTAGTGGCCCAAGACAAGTGGCTTCATAATCTAGTCACAGCAACAGTTCTGATTAGGAGTCAGGGCAGCTTGTCAAAAAAGTTCTTGGCTTCTTTTTTCAGGAAGCCTCGTCTTCCCTTCATTGGGTAGTCCATGCCCAGTCCTAACTGTTTTTCACAAGAGGAGTTCAGAGCAGACTGGGCAAGTCACCAGGATTTGCATGATGGGAGTGGAGTCCAAATCCTCAGGTATGGTTTCCCTGACTGGCAGATTTGGCCTTCTGCTAGTACAGCCTTTCTCTATCCAATGATGAAGTTCACAATTCTCTACAAGTTTTGTGTGTGAATGAGTAGAAACCACAGATGCACTAAGCACAATGACCCCAAGGTTTGCTGCATACATGCCTTCCCACCTCTCATAGCCTCTTTGAGAGATTAGGAAAGAGAGAGTGGATGTAATTATGGTAGCTCCTCCTTGGCCAAGAACTGTATGATTTCAGCTTTTGTGATCTGACTGCTCAAGTTCCCCATTCTTCATGAGATTATATTGCAGGGTTCCTGGCTACATCCAGGCCCAGCTTAGCTTAATTTGACTGGAGGCCTACGAGTACATCCTAGCCCAAATGTAAGCGGACAGTATTCTTGTTCCCAGAAGGGAAACCATTCATTGTATCTGCAAGTCTACTGTAAACAGACCTAGGAATTTTGGCTGATTTCAGAGCAGGGTTAAGAAGTGTTTGTACTTAACGAAGCGGACTGCTGATCCCTCTGACTGTTCCCAGATATCCCCAGTGGAATCTGCACAGGCTCCTTTGTCTTCCTTCTAAGGAGTTTAATTCTTAGATTCTATGTTTAAAGGTTTGCTTTTGAGTAACCATAACTTTTTTTCCTAAGCCTGAACGTTCCAAGGGGAAAGTATGGCGCACACACTTGAGATGTGCAGGACTTTGAGGATGTATATTAAACGGACACAGGAGTTTTGATGAATCTGAAGGGTTTTATCATTTCCACCCTTCCTCTAAGCAGAAAAACTTTCAAGGGATCTTTGGCTGGGTTATTAAAAATCTGTATTTCCCTAGCATATAAGGCTCAGTCCAACCTCACTGCCTATCTGCCACCTTCAGAACTAACATGACTCCTTAAGATAACTGTAGGGATACCAGTTGGGCACCCATTTCTTTTTTTGTTCAGCACCTTAGATTGGTCATGTCAATAGCTTCCAATGCTGCCTCAGCAAGGCAGGGGGTGACTTTTTGCAGCAAGCTACCCCACCCTGGATTGACATAGTGCTGTTTTATACCCTCCAGTCTGGGGCCACTAGAATAATCTGTTTTTTCTACATGTACCTTCAGTAGTATCTTTGCTAACATGGCTGAGGGGGGCAAAAAGTACATTGCACCATGGAGCTGTTAGGAGTATCCATCTACTACACTCCCTTTTCCAGGGATCTGGAGAAAAGTCTCATCCTGTTATTGGATGGGAATATGAGAGATTCAACACTGGGTGGCCTTTTCCTCTTTCAAAGCTGTCTTCAGGAGACAACTGGTCTCAACTGGTCTCCGTTTGGGAGATAAATGTGAGAGCCCAGACCTAGGATGGATACTGTTTTTTAACATCTCATTTGAGGATACCGTCCTCCACTGCAGGAAAATGGAACACTGGAGTTACCATGGCAAGTTCTTTTTCTACAGTGGAGTGTATCCTACCAAACCTGGTTGGAGGCGTCTCACTGCTGAGGGGAACAGCAGATGCTCTCCAACTCTCGGGGGTTTTCAGTTAGTGCCTTGGCCCTAGAGACATCCCAAACTTCTTCATAAGTATGTTATTGTCCTTTGTAAGTATTTTGTTGAATACTTACAGCATTCTTTAGAAGTATTTCACTGTCCTTCCAACTTTAGGATTACAGTCCCTGCATGAGTAGGAAGAGCTGAGTAAATTTAGAGTTAGCACTGTCTTTCTGATGCTATGCTAAGTCCTAAAACTGGGAGGGGGCGGTATCACACCCAGGAAAACACGTGGGTTTTATGTGATTTGCAGAAGCCCTGCCTATTGAGTGGGAAGAGCAATCCATTCAAGGATCCCCTCAATCCACTGCAGAAAAGGAACTTGTCATGGGAAGTTCAATATTCTATTTATCATTGTGGCTTTCTTTGCTCTGGTTTCCATTCTCAGTTATATGTATCATCACCTTGATTAGCTAGGAGTCATACATGTGTGGAAACAGGCTTCTGAACACATATCCTTGGCTGGATGGGGAACTGGGCACAGTCCTAATGAGATACCTTGAATACCAATTAGCTGTTCTGGATTAATCCTCCCCTTCCCCATTCTCCCTGCTTTGCCACTAGATGATACCATTCACATGATTTCATTGGGACTACACAGGCACAGTCCCAGGCCAGGGCTCATGTTTTTCCACTGTAGATGGGTCTTCTAAATGAGACTGGCCATGCTAATTAAAATGACATTCTTTCATCCTTCACCTCTTTGGAAGGTAACAGCTCTTCCTTCTGCTCTGTACTCTGTGGTGGCATATTGGTTTTTGACTCCTTCTTCAAGGCCATCAATGCATCTCGCTTCTGCTTTAGATAGTCCTCACGCTCCCTGAGCTCTTGTGCTCCAAGTTCCGATAATTTCTGGTAGAATTTAAAAGGGAGTTTTACTATGTTGTTTCTGAAATGCATTTTAATCAATCAGATAGAGATTCACCTATGGAATAATGCAGCATTTTTCTGAAAGTGGTTAGCTTACTTATTGACATAAATTTAAACAGTCCCAGCATCAAAATGGCAAAACACAAGAGAAAAATGACAAAGATGAAATTTGTTAAGGCATACTGGCTACAAGTAGTGATTGGAGGCTTTCCCCCAAACTCTGTCAAGGCTCTGGTACTTGGATTGCTTCTGTATAAGTAAGTGGGGCGGGGCTTGGAGAGGAAATGCATGCCACAGAGAGAAAAGCACAGGCACTCTGGCTTGCATTCAGCCTGAACCAGTGAAGACTGAGGGGGCAGTGTATTTTGTGATGCACCACTCATTGCGAGCAGGACAACTGGTTTGTTTATTTATTTATGGCATTTTTATGAATTATGGCATCATCACTAGTCACATGCAAACCACAGATCTCTTTTGCAGCAGCAGGATATGTATATCCTGGTTCCAGTCATTATGCATCAGCAAACTGCATGGAGCCACAGTTGATCCTGGCTCCCTGACAAGTGTACCAGTTTGATCAATGTTGCCACATTTACACTTTACATTTTTAGGTAAAGCAATAACAAAGAATCTTTAAGGTGCTGCAAGACTCTGTTGTTTTTGCGGTAACTCGGAACAACACAGTTACCCCTCTGAACGTTGTACAGCGACATCGTAAGGATACACATAAAAAGAAAATGTAGCATGAAGTGGCCTTCAATCCATTTTTTTCCCTTCTTAATCCTACAAGTCATAAGGTATAATCAGGAAGGGACTAAGCCCTGGAACTGCATAGCTGAAGGGAGGCACACTCTGGCCTCTGCCTCCAGCCAGGACACCAAGGGCCATTGGGAGGCTGCATTCACTACCTCCCAGGAAGAACTTTGTGGCAAACCAACCTGGCCTCCCCATTGGCCAATGAAGGAGCAGCGGCTTCAATGCTTGCTTTCCTCTTTCCTTATTTTTCAGTATCTGCACAGTAATACCTTGGATCGCAAGTAACTTGGTTTGAGAGCGTTTTGCAAGACAAGCAAATTTTTAAATATTTATCTATATTTTACTTGATATACAAGCGACGTCTTGCAATACAAGTACTGTAGTACAGCTTAAATTAAAAATCTCTGTACAATTTTTTGGGGGGGGATTTCGTTTTGATAAAGAGTGTTTTGGATTACAAGCACGTTTCCGGAACGAATTATGCTCTCAATCCAAGGCGTGACTGTACAATGCTTAGAAAACACAGGAATGCATGACTGCTTGAATCAGATTTCCAGAACTGACATTCTTTCCCAAAAGATATATAATTGGCATGCATAAAATAGATGCTTTCCTTATCCAACTCAATTCTGAATAGTGTAATTGGGCCTACAAGATACCCCGCAAACCAGATCACGTCATCTACACTGTTCCCATATTATTAGAAAGAGAACTAATAGAATTTCACTCCAATCTCTGGACACATTTATTGTCATCATCAGGCGATCACTCGTGACCGAGTAAGATTGTCTTCCAGGATAAAAATTTACAAAAAGGAGATTTTAAAAGGAGGAAATTCTAAAGAAAATTGTGTAGACTCTAGCGATGGGTCCGTAAGTGACTGTGGAGGCCAATTCTAGATCCACACAGCTTCCCACAGTGAGGACACAGGTTACCAGATGGAAGATGGTCCTGTAAAGGATTCATTTGACGTGCTTTTCGCATAGCACGTTTCTCCCTGGGGGGGGGGGTTCCCTATGCACAGCATGATAAAGTCAGTTTGTAGCACACTCCCATCCCTGAGGGTCAGGGCAGGTAACAGTTTTCTTAATATTTATGCTCATGAGAACCCTCTAAAGATTTGAATGGAATTATGTTTCAGAGTAAATCCAATTTCCTTAGCATACATACTGTGGGTCAAATATCTAAAAGGCTAAATAAATACCAGACAAAATCCTATTTACACATTAAAGTAACAGGGCCATTCCTATTCCCACTTTCAAATTACCTGCCTTGTATCTCCCAAGTAACTTAATTCCTGAGTCAAAAGTGAGAAGACTTAGGTTTAAGTCTAATAGCTATTCCGCATCTGTTAATGGTTCTCTCACTTCCCCTTTTCTACTCTCTGTTGGTGTGGCCCAAGGTTCTGTCCCAAGCCCAATTCTTTCTACCTTTATATAGCCTTGATTTCTACTCATTCTTTTTGTCACCAACACCATTTTCTATACTGATGACTTTCAGCTCTACAATTCTTTGCCTGATCTAACTCTTTCCTTTTTAACAACGATTTCTGATTCTTCCTCTGCTGTTTCTTGAGGATGGCTTCTTATTTTTTAAGAACTCTGATAAAACTGAGCTTCTGCTTTGCCCTCTTCATTCTATTGCTTGTTCCACCTCTCAAATTTGTAACCTCATTTGTAATCTTTGATTCCCCTCCTTTTTTCTCTCCACATCTCCACCACTCAGTTCCTAAATCTTGTCACTTTCATCTTCGTAATATCTAAAAATGTACCCTTTTCTCTCTCCCTTGAAACAATTAAGACTCTTTATTTACTCAATTCTTTTCTGGGCCTTTCTACCTCTTCATCCTGTTCCTTGTTATGATCATGTTACTCATTTTTACTTTCTACACTGACTGTCTCTTGCTTCTCATATTCTACTGACTTCCAAATATCTTCATTCTCTTACTCCCATCTCTTTGCTCTTCTTTCATTTAGGTACTTCACACGCTCTGCATTCCTTTGGTATCCTTGTCCTCCATAAATATGTCCTCCATTCTCCAACTGTACCCTGTCTCTCTTGCTGCTCCCTACCATTGGAACTCATTGCCTCCTGGCACCTGACTGGATTCTTTCATTAGCACATTTAAAAACCTGATTAAAATGTACCTTTTCAATCTGACATTTAACTGATTTTGCACATCTACTTTTCCCCTCAACTCTCCTTTCTTTGTGTCTTGTCTTATTTAGATTGTAAGTCCAGAGGCAGAGCCTGTGTCTTATTCTCATTTTATATGCAAATCATCTAATTCTTGTAGATGCTCTGGGAATATCATCTCAGTGGATCAAACTATATACTCAACTATGACAAAATATTGAAAGGTAATCCAAAATTATATACTAGTTACAAAATAATAGTATCTTTTAAATGGAATGAGCATTCAGCTTACACATCCTTCAATCCCTGCTTGCTTTGTTACACATTCAGAGCCATTCCCAATGGCTTTCTTGCGACTCTCTTCCTTCAGTTTGGCAGAGGGCAGTTCCCGGGGAGATAAATCTTTGTGTTTTGCCTCTGGACCTAAATTTACATTGAAAAAAACTAATGTATCACATGCTCATCATATAAATCAAAGAGCTGCTGTCATTATACCTTGAATGGTTTTAACCAAAGAGCAAGAATGTAAAGATGGATGTCTCACTTCCTAGAGGCTGCCGAATCATAGAATCATAGAAAAGTAGAGTTGGAAGGGGCCTACAAGGCCATCGAGTCCAACCCCCTGCTCAGTGCAGGAATCCAGGTCAAAGCATCCCTGACAGATGGCCGTCCAGCTGCACCTTGAATGCCTCCAGATTGGGAGAGCCCACCACCTCCCTAGGTAGTTGGTTCCATTGTCTTATTGCTCTGACAGTCAGGAATGTTTAGGTGGAATCTAGGTTCCCGTAACTTGAGCCCATTATTCCGTGTCCTGCAAACTGGGATGATCGAGAAGAGATCCTGGCCCTAATCTTTTATATAGTGTTCTTAATAGGTAAAGTGATTCACAATCTTCTTCTTTTGGGGTGGGGCTCACAACAATACTCTGAGAGAGGGCATTATTTTTTCACCATTTTATACTTGTGAATCTGAGGCTAAAGAAACAGTGACTTGCTCAAGGCCACACAAACCCATAGCAGAGGTGGGATCTGAGGCCACCTCTTCCAAGTAAAAAACAACTCTCTAGCTCTTGTATTGCAGCAGGTAGGACTACAATTTTAAGTACAAGGAACATCAGCTACAAACCTGAAATTAATGAATTTAGGTTTACAAGAAGCTGTTAACTATTGAAAGTGTAAAATTCTGGAATAATTCCCTGAAGCAGTGGTGAAAGAACAGAAGGAGATCCTTAGTCAATACAATGCAGGAGGAAAACAAGCAGCAACAATACTAGACACTTAATTTTCAACCTACTTAGAACTCGTAATTTTTCTCAAAAGAAAGACTGCTTCACAAATGTAAGGTAGTTGAATCTGTTCACCCATTCAACTGAATACAATCTTCCACCTTGCATATATTTCCTAAACCTTTATTGAGTTGAGGCAGTACAGCTGCTCAAACAGAACACCTAGCTAGTCACTAATCTGTCTTAGTCCCTGACTTGTTCAGTAATCTTAGCTCTATTTTTCTATTTCTCTACATAGTTAATATTGCTGCTATTTTTTCCTGTCTGTTCTCCTCTCTGGGGCACCCAAAATTAATATGGCCAGGGCAGCATGTTGGGTAGCATAAAGATGCACCCTCTTAAATTTATCTTGCGATGAATGGGCAGGTGAGTTTTGCTCATGTTTGGGGTCTAAACAATTATGATAGCAGATGTGCAAAGAGCTCCTGCTTTTCATATTTTAAACATACAACACAAAGTTTGGCATCAGTTCAACTGAAACATCAACATGATTTTGTCTCAGCAAAAATAGGAACAAACATGCTGGCTATTTTTACTCTCTGTATGTTTGATACTTGCAAATATCATACCTGATGATCGTTTTGTAGTGTGGTCAACAGGTTCCTTACTTCCTGCACTTGCACTCAGATGTCCTGGAGATTTGTGTGCACCATCAGAGGATTTCAGCTTATCATGCGACTATACATTTAAGAAGAAAACACACATTGGGGCAATGTCCAGTAATGCATTCCAGGCATTAAAAAAAATCAATGGATATAGTAAAATCCATGAGCTAAAATACATTCTATTTGAGGCAGTTAGTGCACAGGCATTAACTGCCATCTCCACTCACTGCTGCTACCAGCTGGACTGGGCCCCTCCTTTTCCTCTCAGGGGCCCTTAGAACCAACTTCTCTGTGAGGAAGAGCAGCAGGACCATCTGCCCTTGGGACTGGGCTATCCTCTGGGCACCTTGAGCCTTACCTGCAGTGGTAGGAGTGACAAGAAGTAGGCTGTTTCAAACTAGGCCCCACTCTGTAAGACCAACAATGTCCGGCTGCTTTACAGCCATTTTGAGGAAGTTGGTTCACCAGGCTATTTCTTGGAGGCCCACCAAGGCCTGTTATTGAACTGTGAGCAGCCGTTTCTATTCCAGCTGTATAAGAACCATATAAACGTTACGAACTGGTGCCTGAGTTTTCTTGTTTTCTTTTTCTCTCCTCAGCCCTTTTTCCTTCTGTGCCGTATGTTTTTAGATTGTAAGCCTGAGGGCAGGGACTGTCTTGTGTTTATTAAACTGTAAGCTGCTCTGGGAGCCTTTCAGCTGAAGAGTAGAGTACAAATACTTTAAACAAACAAACAAACAAACAAACAAACTCCAGATACCTTTTAAAACACCCTCCCAACAAGCATGCTACACTGGTAGGGAAAGGCTGCTCCCGTGGCTTTTAGCATGCAGCGCTAAGGAACGTATGGACTGACCTCAACCGGTCCGTACCTATCACATAAGGACTCAACCACCCCAAATACTAGCTACTATGGCCTCTGGTGCCAGTAGGTGAGGTGACCACACTGTGCTGGCGTGGGGAACCTGGTACCTGATCCTTTGCTCTGCTGCTGCGGTATAGCAGACTACTGCTTCAGCTAACTGTTCTTCCATTACCACATCAGATTAGTCCCACTTAGTTTGTCATTTGATTGAAACACAGGCTTTGCTTCCATTTGGACTATTTTCCTAATGTCATCAGTCAGCTCATTAATATGAGAGCCAGCGTGGTGTAGTGGTTAGAGTGTTGGACTGGGGCACAGAAGATCCGGGTTCTAGTCCCCACTTGGCCATGAAGCTCACTGGGTGACTTTGGACCAGTCATGGACTCTCAGCCTAACCTACCTCACAGGGTTGTTGTGAGGATAAAATGGAGAAGAGGAGAATTCTGTAAGCCGCCTTGGGTTCCTTGCAGGAAATAAGGCAGGGTATAAATATAATAAATAAATAAATGATAAAGGCACAGCAATCATATCCATGTCATCATGGGCCAAATGCACAAAAAAGAAAAAGAAAAATACCTCAAGAGTTGCAAAAAAAAGGTTATTTCAGTTTGTAACAGTAACTTGCTGGTCATTTTATTAAGCCAGTAAGCCCTGCTGAGAAGTGGATGTGTCTGACTGAAACCTGAATTTATAGACCTGTTATTAAAGAGAATAATGGTGTCTGCACAACTGCGTGGTAGATGAATTCAACTGAACTGCAACATACCTCTTTAGTTCTTTTCCTTTCTTGCTCTAGATCATATTCTTCCTTAGACTTCCTGCAAAACAGAAAACAATCCAATATGCAATGTTTCACTACATTCAGTGATTCAAAGCTCTTTAATAACCTGCTCACTCAAAATGCAAGAGTAATACAGAATGACACCGACCTCCCAGCTTCCCAGTCCTCACAATCATGTTCCTCAGGGACCTCCCGGTTGCAGATTCCCTTCATAATCTCATGAAAAGATCACATAATATGCCAGGAGATCCTTTTGGTTCAACAGAATGTTAATTATTCTCCGAACGGATAAATTGCCAACTCCCTGTGAAGGAGCTGGTCAGTCCACGCATCCTGAAGTGCAGCCTACATTATCTGAACATCACAGAACCTCCATGTTACACCAACACTGCACAAGCACCTGCAAGCTCTATTTAAGAGATTCACACAATGGTGCCTGTGGAGATCCAGAACTTTCCTTATAAAGTATGGGAAGAGCCAGGAAGAAAAATAATTATGCAGTTCTCAGTGATCCCAAGGGACAAAATGTTAATGTAGCTATAGCTCCCACCCAGTTCTGGCTGTACAGGAGCATATACCAGACAAAGCTGACAATCAATGATAATTAGATTATCAGAATTTTTAAGACGTTATTATTTATACAGCCCCATCAGCATACAAGGCAATTTACAATGTTTCATGAGCAAAAAACATAAAGTCCTTGGCACCCAGGAATTTATAATCTAAAACAGGTTAGAGTGGAGAACAATAGAAGATGGGGAGAGAGAAACAATGGTAGCAAGAGATGAACATAAGCAAATGCAGCTTGCTCTACTTATTTATTTATTTATTTATTTTGTATCTACCGCCCTTCATCAAAGTTGATTCCAGGGCAGTTTACAAAAACACCTAACTCTAAAACAAACCAACAATAAAAACAGCAGGTTAAAAAAGCCCCAAAAATGTAATATTGCCAAACATACTTAAAGTTGGTTACAGCTGAGAACAAATTCAGGAGGGAGGGTAAAGACCACATGAAAGGGGTGGGTTTTGAGGAGTGATTTGTAGAGAGAGAGATGGAACTATGCACATGTTCAGAGGGGTGACTGTTGTAGAGGCAGAAATTTCTGTTGACAGATTTATGATTTTATGTGGAATCAAGCATTTTACATTGGATCCAGGGAAGTGTTGGAAGGAGTCTGTGGAAGGCAAATTTCTCACTCTCTCCTCCCTTTGGAACCCTGCCCATGTCCCCTGAAAAGTCTCTCCTGAGGGTCAGGAAATCCTCCTGAATGGGGTGGGCTGTGGCACAGGGGGTGGGGGTCTCAGCAGGAATTGCTGAAGATTGTTCAGAGGCACCTTCCATGACTGCGAGCTCCCACTCGTAGAAGGTGCCCCGTTTTGAGGTAATCCCCCCTTTCCCCTCAGCCCCACGGGCCACTCCATTCAGGAGGGAGATGCAGGAGAAGGCATATTTTTCTCAGTCATTGGGACTGTAAAGCTTCTGTTAGAAAATGGTACGTCCACAAGGCCACCCCAACCTAAGATTCAAGACCAAGTTGAGGGCTAACACTGCCTGTAGCATCGTAATGTCATGACACAGGCTAGTGAGTAGGAGACAAGGAAATATTTCTGCTAATATCAGCTGAGGAGTCTGCCAAGTCCCTGCCATCATGTAACAATGCATATTTATCAGAGGAGCATCAAGCCAAATCCGCAGAAAGAAACCTATCAGAAAACTTATTTTTACCTAAGAACCTCCCTTAGTATTTTCATTTCTTCTTCTTCAACTTCAGTATATGCATCAGATCCATCTGTCAAACAGTCAGGTAACACACCTATTTAAGAAAAATGAAAAAGAAAGAGCGGTAGAGAAGAATGGTTTGCTACAGATGAAGTAGGAGCTGTTTCATAGATTTCATAGATCATAGAGTTGGAAGGACCCTACAAGGCTATCGAGTCCAACCCCCTGCTCAATGTAGGAAACTAGAGGAAGGGTCTCCCATCCAAGAAATAACCAGGCCTGACCCTGCTTAGCTTTCCATGCTCAGACAAGCTGAGCCAGTGTAAGCCACAGTCTCTGGTTCCATTTTTTAAATCATACATGGGCCAAAAAGTGCAGAGAATCTGGAGGATAATTTTTGGAAGTAACTCATTTTCAGGTGATTGCCACAGGTCTTCACTGAATTCATGTAAAATAAAGGGGGCATCTGCTACCAGAAATCCTGGTAGATGAATACAGAATCAGAGAGCTTGGAAGCTCACACATCCGCAGTAACATCCTTGAACTCTGTTTGTTAACCACATAGAAAACCTAACAGACAATTTTATAAGCAGCTTAAAAGAAATACGAAACAGATCATACCAAAATGCTTTTTTTCTTTTACATGAAGACATATTGACCCAGTTCACATGATTTAAAAAAAGGCACCATAGCTTATTTAATCATGCAAACTGGCCCATTGTCTCTTTCAAAGCCAGTCACATAAAAGGTCCATCCTTTCTTCAACTCCATCCCTGATCTGCTTTTCAAAATGGCTACTAGCCCAGATCCTTCAAAGATGGGGGGACAAAGCGAACATGTACAACTCATCGCATGCCCTCCTGCTGAATAACGAAGGTCAAAGCAACTTGGAAGTAGCACAGTTTAATTCAGCCTCTCTCTCCCTTCAGGCTGCCCATGTGAGCACTAGCAGCAGCAACAGAAGGGGGGAGATCAAGAGCAACAAGATCAGCTTAGTCCCTTCATCGGGCAGCAAACAAGCAGAACCTTTCAGCCTATCTTCTTCCCCCGGGTCTCTTGTTGCCTTTCTTTCCCATCTCTACATTTTTTTCCCTAATACTTTTTCTTTCCGCCCTCCTGACCCTCTATATTTTGCCTCTTTAATGCCACTCTTTTCACTTCTCCAGTCTCACTACTGACACTCTTGGCCCCTCTTGATCATTTTACCCATACCTCACTGAGCCCACAAAATCCCGATGTTCCAGAAAAATCTGAAGCCAGAAACAATATTTTTTGTCACAACAAAAGGGATGACATCATTGACTGTTTCTTACCATTTCTTTCCTGGATTATTCTAATGGCTTGCAACTGCATTTCAATGTTTTTCTGGACCATCATCTCTTTAAACAATCTGAAATCTTCTGCTGCCAATACTGGCTGCAAAATGGCCTGTGTGGGAAAAGTATTTTAATCTTTTATTGCCAACAACTTCACAGTTTGATTAATTCAAAACTGGCTCAACACTCACATTGTAGCAATAATTAAATTTAGTGGGAAAGGTTTGTAAAAGTTTCTGAAATAATTATCATAGACACAAAACCAAGGCCCAAGTAACTTTAAACCTGCAATCATCTATGCCCACTTACCTGGGATAAGCCCCGCTAAACTCAAGGGGACTTACTTCTGAGTAGACATGCATATAATTCCACTGTCTGTCCCCCAAGTGTTCCTGATACTCATGCCTATGCCTACTGTTGTAATGTGGGAAACCATCTAATCTCTCTCATGGATACATACACACTTCTTTCCAGAGTGTAACAACAATAATAAGCATTTATATAGCACGCTGAGCATTCAAAGCACTTCATATTCATTATCTCAGTTATTTATTTGTATCATAGTCTGTACCCTGCCAATACAGGTTTCCTAGGCAGCTAACAAGAGACATTTATAAAACCAAATAAAACAGTTACACAACAAAAGTAAGCTACTAAAAATCAAACAACAGAAGTACAAAACTAACTGGTAAGAAGCTGGAGTAAAATCAGAAATAAAATCACTAAGAGACCTCAGGCAGCAAAAAGCTGTCTTTACCTGCTGCCTGAGGGATGCCGGAAAGCTTCCTATATGATACCTATATACGATGTCTAGGGCAGAGTTCCACAAAGTAATTGCTATAATCCTTACAAGTTTTTAAAGTAGATCAATCAATACATAGGAATGGTCTGCCTTATACTGTCAGACCCTGGGCCATCTAGCCCAGTATTGTCAACATTGACTGGCAGCAGATCTCCAGGGTTTCAGGAAAGTTATTCCTGCCCCACCTGGAGATACCAAGGATCAAACCTGGGACATTCTGCATGCAAAATATGTGCCTTATTAGAGATGGAATGGGTTGAAGCCAAGAGATAGCCAAGCCAAAATAGTGCATTGCTGAGTTTTGAATCAAGAACTTCCCAACTCATAACTCACAGACTTGGCTACAACCAGTACTTACTATGGCAGTGATTTGAAAGATCACTTCAAAGAGGTAGTGTGAAGCTTGAGAAGCCAAATCACCATCATGCTTGGGGTCAATGTTGAATTAACAGATATTCTGGAGGAGATGTAAACATCCCCTGCAGCATAAGGCATGGTTGATATACTATAGCCAACTCTTGCATGCATAAAGTTACTGGTTTTTGCAACCACCCTGCTTAGTAATAAATATTTTTAACCACTCATTTTTTTATCAGATGCTTTGATTTCTTGAAACTTGCATGCTTGTGTACACAAAAGGGTGCTGTGAGGCCCAAGATCAGAGTTGAAAAACTATTGCAAATTCCTAGATGCCACAAGCAAACTATGCTAAATATTCTCAGATGAACATTTTCTACTGAAGTAGTGGACTGTTGTGTGCCTAAAATGTTCACCAAAAAATCTCCAGAAGCATAACTTTTCCATGGCTCTTCACCCACTGCTCATTACCCCTTGTGGTACTGGGTTGGTGTGTGGAAGGCATTCCACAGTGTATAACTCCCCCTATTGCCCAGGGAAAAGCAGGGACCATGTGACAGATTTTCAAGCACTCTATTGGTCCCAGGCTCCTCCTTGCCAGTTATGTTCGTGGCTACAGCTCAGAAATAGAGAAAAGTAGAAACTCTTCCAGGTGGAATCATAAGAAGGACCACGAGGCCCTGTAGATTAATGTTAGGACAGTTATGACATCTGAAAGAATAACCGACTAGAGCACCGCAGGAGAAGGACCAGCTTGAAAGCACAGAGGTCAGTTGCTGTAGAATTGTGTATGTATAGACTCAGTGAAAAATAAGGGTGCAGTTGGGATACCTTCTACACACCAACCCAGAAGGAACCTTCTCATTAAGTACCAAGGTTCTGTTCTCCAAGTTGGTGTGAGGAAGGCATCCCACAATAGGATATGTTAAAGCTAACTACCAACTGGAGTGGGAAGAAGATTTACAAATTAACTGAGTATTTTGTGATGCTACCAGCTACTGGAGTACCCTCCTACCAAAGGAGGCATCTGCAGAGGCATTGTGTGTCAATTTTATGTCTAATGAAAGAATTTGGATTTTTTCCAAGTTGCTGCCTTGTATATCTCAGACCTTCTTCCTCCCTGGTCTTTAAGGGGAGCATCTCCATTCTTTTGGCATGACTACCCCTGACAAGAGTGCCGCCACAGGAGCATCTACATTTTAAGTTCTTCCATGACATCCTGTGGATGTGTACTGTATAACATTTTTGTGCTATATTAGCTCTCTTCTTCCCCTGAGCTAATGGTGATTTCCATTCCTCTTTTAGTCATTTTTTGAAAAAGTTACAAAAGGGTACCTCTCTGGTGGTTGCTGAGGCTCTGGGAACATTGCAGATCCTCTGGATAGTTGTTTTTTTCTCTGGTTCTGTTGGTTGAGTGGCTAAGGAGGCAATTGCTTTGGACAACAAAGATATAAAGTCATCTGTATTAAAAAAAAATCTGTCAGATGTAGTATCCTCTATTGTTTCTATCTCTGACCACTCCCCTTTGGAATTTACCTTCTGCTGTGAAGGCAAGGAAGAATCACTATCTGGGTTTGGCTTGATTATAGTAGAGTGTGGCCTTGTAGCTCGACCCGTGGTTATACAGCATGGGTCAGGAGAACCTTTCCTGGAGTCTGCAAAGGAATGCTGACTGGGAATAGGGCTGGGTCCTTTTGAGTTAGAAGTCTTTTTCTGTTTTTAGGATTTGGAGGAGGCGAAGAAGAATCAGATGTGTGCACATCATGAGTACACTTCTTTGCACAGCTGTTCTAGCAGCCTGCTTATCTAATAAATGATCAGTCAAGTTATCTAGTACTACCATGGTGAGTTGGGAAAGTACCGATTTATCAATCTGAGAAATGTTCGTTATGGGAGGGGCGGTTTATTCCCTTGTTCTAGAATAGAAGAAGTGGAGGCAATGGCGGCGTCTTCCTGCTGGGAGCAATCAAAACCATTTTCCAAAATGGCTGCCCATCTAGTTTGGCGGGAATCCTCAGAGGAGGGGCAGAATCATTAAGCATTCTCAACTATTTTGCAGGTCTGGCATCAGGTTCCCACTGCCCCCTTTCATCCTCTTCTGAGCCCGAAGCAAGCCTAATCACAAGCTGCATGTTGCCTTGGGAGAAGGTGGCGTGGTTGGCTGATGCAAGCATCCCCCAACTCCCTTGACCTCAGCCATTCCCCTTACAGCTGAATTGGAGCTTTCCCGCTCCATTTTGGCAAGACTCAGCAAGGTGGCATAAGCTGGCAAGCTGGTTACCTCGGGGCCAATCATCTCGGGCGCCATCAGCGAAAACACACTCCTCGTGGGAGACGAGGATGCTCGTGCTCTTTGTTTTCTGCAGTTTTCTGACTATCCTTATATGAGTAACAGCGTTGTGTTTGATTGCAGCCTTGGAGCTTGATTTCTTCGCTGTTAGAGCCATAATAAAGGGTGAGAAAGGAGCAGCAGAAGAAACAGAAGCTAAAACTGGTTTGTTTGTTTGTTTGTTTGGTTGGTTGGTTAGTTAGTTTTTAAAGGAGAAGGAGAAGGAGAAACTAGGAAAGTCTGGAAGTTACAGACAAGAAAATAAACGTTTTTATAGCCAGAACAATGTTTTATAGTCAGCTTTTTTTAGGAGGAGAGATGAGAAATAGCTCTTTCCTGGGCAAAAAGCAGGGACAAACTGGTGAGGAGCCAGGGACCAATAGAGTACTTGAAAATCTGTCATATGGTCCCTGCTTTTCCCTGGGGAATAGGGGGAGTTAACTGATGGTGGGATGCCTTCTGCACACCAACCTGGAGAATGGGACTGCACTTCAATGCATTTCAGAGGAGGAAGGGGAGTGCAAACGCAACCACATAAGTAGCTCCCCACCACCCAGAAAATGCCAGCACTACATTTTCCACCTCCTGTGGCTTACTACTGGTAAGACAGGAGAACACCTTGCCCCTGTTTGCAGGCCCCCTTCCAAAAGTTACTGAAAGGAGGGGTTATGGCTTGATAACAGAACTGTGAGGTCAGGGGGGCATTTTTGGCTCACCCCTAGTATCCAATTTGTAAGGGGGCAGCATCAATTTTTTAAGTACGTGAGCAGATTCAACATTTCAGTTGAAGCAGGTGCTTAGTACACCATTCCAACAGATGTGCTCAACTTCAATTGATACAGTGAAAGGTTGGTGCCAACACAGCTATAGTGGCACACTCTGTATCCTTTGAGTGTAACAATATACTGGTGCTTTGTGGTATCTGAAACATCATTAGGATCTAATCCAAATTTTTCTCCTGGCCTTTCTATCTACATTTCACCAACACAAAGTGTTTGCACAAGAACTGCGCTGCGAGGCCATTGTCAACACAGTAATATCAATAGTTGTTTTCGCACATAATGGTAAACCATAATTAAGGGTTATGCGCATAAGCATGAATGAGCCCACACAAAGCACTGGGCTTGCATGCTCCCCACTCCCTTCTCCGCCTCCTGTGCAACTGGGAGGAGGAATAAACCAAGCTTCAATTTTGCTTTAGCAGACTCTTGGTTTGGCATTACATGTAAACCAGGAATTGTGATTTAAAATGAATTCTAGTCAACAGCTAAACAATCCAACTTCAAACTCTGGATTTGTTTTGTGGTTTGTTTAGCAAACTTGTTTTGCATCAGTTCCTATACCCTTTTTGGCCAGTGCCATAGAACCCAACCATAGGTAACTTTCTAGGTCATGAGCACTGTTTTCTACTGCAGTTTACTTTTTTATTCAGCTTCTACACAGAAAGTAGAGAGGGGAGCAGTCTTAAATGTAATTATGCACAAATTCCATTACTAACAATGGGTAGTTTTAAAACATTTGTGCTTAGATGTAAGGTATAGGATCAATGTATCCATGTCCCTTCCTTTTAGCACTATGAATCTAGATTTGAGAGACTGTGTGCATGCATGCATGTGCACGTGCACACAAAGTCTATTTTTAAATGGAAACAGATCATTGTGTGTGTTTTAAACAAGAAATTTTGTGCACAAAATTAAAAAAAATGAAGGAAAAGTTAGCCATATAGAACTATATTTCAACTTTGTTAAAAGACTATTTACCTGTGAGGTACGAGTCTTGGCAAGAGGAGACATGCAAGCTTCCTGGAATTTGTCTTCATTAATTCCAACTTCTTTAAGGTAACTGTCTAACAACTTTTCAACCTGCAAATAATAATTTAAAAAAATAAAAATGCCAACAGAAGTATCCTCTACAATCCTCTATAGCAGTGTTCTCCAACCTTGGGTCCCCAGATGTTTTTGGCCTACAACTCCCAGCATGCCCCAGCCAGCTGGCTGGGGCATGCTGGGAGTTGTAGGCCAAAAACATCTGGGGACCCAAGGTTGGAGAACACTGCTCTATAGTATCTTCTACAAGCAAACCTCTATAGCAGGAGTTGGCAACATGGTACCCATGCATACCAATGTGCCCCTGGCCACCTTTCTTGGCACCTGCCAAGGTGCCCTACTTTTTTTTTCTTACTGGCAGCTGGGACTGCTTCAAAGCAAACTGAGGGCCTCCCACTGCTGCCATTCATTTCCTATGTAGCCTCTGGGCTAACTCAGACATTTTTATGAAATAAAGATGGTAGGTGGCTGCAGGCTGACACTTTCCTCTGCAGTGTGCCCAGCCAAGAAAAAGAAGGGGGGAAAGAAATAGGGACTCCTGTCACTATTGTATGGTAAGTTGGGGTTGGGGGGAGGCTAAAGAGAGCAGCGGGGGGTGGAGAGTCAGGGAAGCCAGCAGGTAACAGAAGGGAGGGGTTACAGACTAGGAGAGTGGCAGGAAGCCAGCAGAAGCTGGGGAAACCAGCTGGGAGCAACCTGGGGACCGGGGAGAATTGTGTGCTTCTATGTCTGAACCGAGGTGGAGGCATGGATTGGTTGGAATGGAGGGAAATCCAAAACACACACTAAACATCAGGAACTGAGCTGCTTACCACCACAGCAGAAGACAGAAGGGGCACTTAAAAACTGGATTGTGTTGTAGCACACATCCAGGCCCACCTATCCCTTCATAAGTGTACCTCACTACAGGCACTGTGTGCTGCCTGTGTGTTTGGGAGGCCCAAAAAAAAAAATGTCAGTAGAGCATGTCTCTTGATTGCTGTGCCCTTTACAAATTTGCTTAATCTTACAATGAATGAATGAGGCTATTATTAAAATCTGAATGTACAGAATAAGTTTTTATTTGCTTAGGATCCATTACTTTCTCTTCCCCTCCACAACAGTGCACAATCCTTCCTATGCATGTTTACTCAGAAGTGAGTCCTACTGAGTTCAATGGGACTTACTCCCAAGTAAGTGTGTATAGAACTACAACCAAAGTCTTCTAGAAACATAAATTATTTGTACCAGTGGATCATTTGTGGGATATCTGTAACTGGGTGAACATATTGTTTACTATGCATAGTGCTGCATCCAGTGGGTGTCCTTAACCTGTCCCAAGCAGAGACAGATACCCAGAGAGCCATGGCAAATCTATTTCTAGAGAGCTTCCAATAGTGCCAGGTTGCCAGTGCTTCTCATGCAGCACCACTAAAAAAAAATGCCATATTTTGCCCCACTTTTGTGCTATGTGGCAGGTAAGGGTAAAGATTTGCTATTTTTAAAAACTGAAAACGTTTTTCAAACATAATGGCCAGGGAGTTTTAATATTGGACATTCTATGCATATTTACTCAGAAGTCCCACTGAATGAGTCCAAACTCCTGTTATTTACAAAAAACATTAAAATTAAGTTTTACAATTGCTTTTCTTTTATTAATACAGTTCTGTGTATAAGGTCAAATTACTCTAGAAATTATCTTATCATTACAGTAATATCATAGAGGGACTGGACTTAACAGCTGGCTAGTAGAAAATAATGGTTAGCTACCAAACTCTGGCACATTTCATTGATCCCAGCCCATGCCTGCCATCTCTAATAAATTGAAGGCAATGTTGTCTCTAGGAAATATAATCTGGGATTCTAGAATCTGAGGATGACTGTATTTATCTATCTCCTCTCTTTTAGATGCATTTTAAAATGGCAGAGAAGAAACTTCAAAACACAATCACAGAAGAAGAGAAGCTACTGCGCATGAGGAGAATAGGGGCAAAAATAGAGGAATACAGGGGCTGCGCAATCCAATGTAGTTGCCCATAACCCTCCGAATTCGGAGGATTACGGACATCTAATGGAGGAGGGCAGAAGAAGCGTGGACGCGTAGGCAGGGCCGGTGCTACCATTAGGCCAACTAGGCAGTTGCCTAGGGCGCAGGGCTAAAGGGGGCGCCAGAAACGCCTTGGGAAAAAAATACAGCACTCTCAAGTGGGAACGGGGGGCGCTAAATATCTGATCTTGCCTAGGGCACCAAACTGCCTTGCACCGGTCCTGGGCGTAGGTTGCCTCTGTGCTCCTCCTGCCCTGCAAAATACTTAGACAGCTGATTTCGAATGTCCCAAGTCTGAGGCTGAGACGCTGCCAGGATACAATGTATGCTGGCGGAGTCTTACTCCTGCCCTCCAAACACCCCAAAATGCCCACAGAACTCCATCTCCAAGGTCGGTCTTCTGACCTCAGAGCCACAGCCAGAGTGGTTCTTTTCGTGCCGGCTGCGAGGGCAGAGGGAGGGAGCTCCGAGGTCAGAGTCCCAGCTCCAACCTCAGAGCGCATTTCCAAGGTCAGAGCTGGGACTCTGCCTAGTGTCCATAGGATTGCTCCCTAACAGTTCCTGGAGCTGCTCACAATTTCATCCCAAACTGCTGCTAACTTCCCTGTGATGGGGACACACCACACTTGAAAAAAATTCTAAGAATTCTGAAATAGCAGGGTCTGGATTTACAGAGTTATAGCACAATTCAAGGCATCAATATTAAAGCACAATGCAAATTTTGCTTTTTAAAAAAATAATAATTACTGAATTTTAGAGGCAGCAATAGTTCTTCCACAATGAAATACTAGACACTTAACTTTGAAATCTGTCACAGAAGTTTAAAAGATGCCACAACAGATAAACAAAGCATTTCAGCTTCAGTAGCACATAGTAGTAGGCTAGGAAAAAGATTACTGCTCACCAAAGCTTTATATTCATGATGAATCTCAGTGTAAGACAACTTGCTTTCTTCTTCATCATCAAAAACTGAAAAGAAAACATGATTTATTTTTCTTTAAAATGTGAACACTAAAAAAAAAAATCAGTTTCCAAAATATATCTAGAAAGATCTTCAAATTACATTCCTAGCATGGTGAAATCTATCTAAACCAAAAGATGCTATCAGCTGTAAAATTAGATGCCCACCAAACAGGCATTTCCTAAGCTGCAAATAATTGTGTCTTACTTCTGGATTTATTACATCCTCCATGATCTCCAAGCACAGAAGCTTAATTGGATACATGCCCTTTCTTTCTTCTCCTCTACCTGCCTAACAGCTTCAGCCCTTCAGGCCACTTCTTCCCCTAGCTCCTATCTACCTTCACTCTCTTAAGCACTTCGACCTGAATATCCCCAGTACTGAGACTCACAACTCTGGGACTGTTCGCCCATCACACTAAGCCACCCTGCGAATAAGCTACAGTGGGTTGGTTGTTCACGGAGCAACCCACAGTATGCCCAACAGACAATTGGGCTTGCCGGGGCTTGTCCTTCCCCCTCCGTACTCCAGCCAGCTCCAGAACATCTCCCAGGGGAATTTGCAGCAGAACCCGTCTTGTCTCTTAGTCCCAGCCCGGTCCCCTGCTCTGACTTGCTATCCATTTTTGGTCCCTGGCTCTTTTTTCGGTGCCTCAAAAATGCGCAACCGGGGTCATAATTTATTTATTTATTTTGTCAATCTTTCGCAAGTGCGCACTTACAGCTGTCCAATATGGGTATTGACAAGATGAGGTTGCCTATCAGCTAGTTTGCGCACAGCTGCAAAGAACCAGGTGAGAAATAATAGTAAGAGAAAGGAGAGACCTGGTAGTGCAAGTCAGAAGCACTGAAAATGAGGGGAGGGGAGAAGCCAAAGGAGTCAGTGCACCAAAATGTGATCCTCTCAGTTTTAATTTTAATTGTTGAACTGACACTTCTCCAAGTCCTCCATCTTTTCTGCACTTCCCCGAATCTCCAGCTACTCCAGAAAAGGAAGATATTAACTCCCCTCACTTTTCGCAGCTCCTTTTCGGAGCAGTTACTGCTGCAGTTACTGCTGTTCCCTGTCAGTTTTTTTAAAAACTGCAGAAATGTACACAAAGTTAATGGCTGGGAAGTAAATGGAGGCAAAAGTTGCACAAATGTAATGGCTGGGAAGTAAAAGGAGGCAAAATTTGCGAACCTGCATTAACTGCTCCATTACTGCAGGTGTGCTAGTTTCCCCTCCATTTCCTTCCCAGCCATTAAATTTGTGTACATTTCCCTTCCATTTCCTTCCCAGCCCTAAAATTTGCACAAATATTCCTGACATATTTTTTAAAAAAAACAACAAAAAACCTTTGAGGGTGGCAGAACAGGGTGGACCAAATGGGACGCCTACACCAGCAATACTTACACACGTACCCCATGGGACCCCATTCACTCTGTCTCGTGCGGCTGTCTTCTCAGGGTATTTTTGAATATACCCATGGTTTTTAAATTGGTGAGCAAGAACAACCCTGCAACAAGCCATGGGTTCTCCGCGTGGCTTGTTCCTGAAAAATACACCACCCTGCAGAAAATGCTGCAGGTGCAGACAAAATGACAACCAACCATGGCTGGCTGCCCATGATGGATTGTCATGTCGAGCAAACCCAGTTTCTGGGTGAGGTCACATGACATGGCAACCCACCCTACAAATAAGCTGCAGTGTGGGTTGTTCGTGGAACAACCCATGGTGCACCTGACAGATGATCAGGCTCACTGTGGTTTGTGTCCCCCCCTTCAGTCCTCCCACAGGTATCCCAGGGACCTGCACAGCAGAACCCATGTTGTCTCCTCTTCCTGCTGCGAGCATGACCCCTTTTGCGGTCACCGCAGCTTCCCCCCCCCCGCCCTTTTTTTCTCTTTTTTTTTAGGATCGTGAAAAGCAATCTCCGAAGTGACAGACCCTCCAAAATGTCCAAGTGGCACATTGGAGGGGACGTTACTGGTTCACCACCTATTTTTATTATTATTTTTCCACCAGAAATTTGCGGAAATGTTTCTGGTAATTTTTTTCATATATTTATTTTTTAGTCAATAGTTCGGAGTTGCGCAGGCACAAGCAATGAAATCTGTATATGTCCCTATCAAAAATCCCTGTTTAGCCCTGTCAAAAACTCTTTTTTAAAAGAAAGCCTTACTTTTGACAGCTGTCAAAAGTAAATGCTCCCATAAATGGGCCTGGCTTTGCCCGTGTCCATGGATGGTGCCTGCTTTGACAGCAGACACTCACCAGGGCATTGACCAG
Organism: Shinisaurus crocodilurus; assembly: GCA_021292165.1. Lineage (NCBI taxonomy): Eukaryota > Metazoa > Chordata > Lepidosauria > Squamata > Shinisauridae > Shinisaurus > Shinisaurus crocodilurus. The sequence goes on along the minus strand of CM037879.1, from coordinate 30,621,405 downwards.
GGAAGGCTTCAAATTTTGGGTAGGCAGAGTTGCACACTTGCATAACTCTGAACTACTCTCAAAAAAATAATTTAAAAAAAAACAAAAACATTTGTGCACATTTCTGGCACAATTTTTTTTTTAAAGGTAGAGAACCAGTGGCAGCCCCTCCAATGTGCTGCTAGGGCACTTTAGAAGAGCTGTCAGTGGCTGTCACTCCCAAAAAAGGGGGGGAAGGGTAGTGGTTGCAGCAGGGAGAGCGAAGAGTGACAGTCACGCCAAAGTGCCATTGGGCACTTGGTGGAGCGGCTGTCACTGGTGGTGGCCTGGGTGAGCTCAGCAAGAGTGGCTTGCTCATTGCTTCCCTGGACCCATGATGGGATCAGTGTGCTGGGTTCAGATGACATGCCAACCCATCATGGGTCCAGCAAACCCTAGAACAAGCCATGGACTGGCAAGGTGGCTTGTGGCCCCAAAACAAGCCATCCTGTGAGAAGCGGTCCAGGTTCGCACGACATGACAACCTACCATGGCTAGTTACCCACGATGGGTTGCCATGTCATGAGAACCCAGTCTCCGTCTTACTTTTCAGCAATCCCAATAGGAACATGATGCACAATCTGGGAAAACCAAAATCCTGACTGTTTATAAATCTAATGAATCATACAAAATGATCTGTACTCTGCACACAGACTTACACATACACATCAGTACTGCAGATATTCACAAACTGCTGTTAGTTTCACTCACTTCAAAGGAACCAGAACATTGTTTCAAGCAGCAGCTCTAGGCACACATCATACTACAGCTTAACAAATCTGATGTAAGATAACTATCCTTGCAAACAATGTCCATACAAATCCTAGAAGTGCAATGATGAAAATTTTGTTAAACAGCTCAGTCACTCTGAATAAAGAAAACATTCATAAAACAAAGTGGCAATAATGGAGGACCATCACAGATTCAGTTGCCTGTGGGAAGGACATTCTTCAAATGGAACAACTGAGGAATGTTTTTAAGAAACAGTTCAAAACGTTTCCAGCTAACTAACGAATTTAAGTGATTCCTTCTGTTTCCCACTGATCTTCAGTTAGCCATCTGCTAAACAGTTGTGAGGTTACAGAGCTCCGCATTTTTCCTGAGAAGAATCCACTACCAACAATTGCCACGAAAACTCTAAAACTTTAGCTTTAATAGTCAAAGCACTATGCTGTTGCAAACTTCATTAATATCCAGGTCAATGGTTGTCAATTGGCAACTAACCCCTGATGTAGACTCATGTCAAGGTTCCGCTACTGCAGGGACCCCTTGATCTGCCTTTGGGAGATCTCTGCCTCTCCTCAAAGCCCCTCCCATTCCAGGAGATCAAGTCCTTTTACAGCTTCCAATAGCATGGGTGTAGGCTGTAGACGTGGTGAATAAGTCACTCCAAACTCTCAGGGTACACAACAACACTTTACTTATAATATTAGGGTATTTACTTAATAGAGTGGTTATAATTCAAAAGCAAGTATGATAAAATAAAACAAACAAACAAACAATCCAATGTTCTCTAGTTTAACTTCAGACTACCTATCTCCTATGCAGCCAGTCTCTCTCTCTCTCTCTGCTTCTCTCTCTGCTGGTTCTCTGCTTCTAGCTCTCTCTGCTTCTGCAGTCAGGCTCCCACTGCTGCTAGCTGACCACACCCCACACATATATAGCCTTCCCAGGACTGGAAGGTTATAACCATGTGACCTTGCACAGGAGAACTAATTCTTAACTTCTATTGGGTGAACTAAAACTCTCAAACTCCCCCTCCCATCCAAGTGTTTGTGCCTTCAGGCTTCAACAAACTGAAGCCTGTGTAGGCCTCAACAAACCCAATCCTGTGTAGGCCTCAATCCCTCACAACTCAATCTTAAGGAACACAGTTTAAGATTTTAACATGAGAGGAGCTCTTTCTGGAGATGGAGCTAGCGCAACCCACATTTTCTTAAAAAGTGAAGGAATAAAATTCTTGCTTTGAGATCATTTTGCATTTTTCAAGTTGCAGTTTAGAAATTTTACAAAATAAATCACCCAATCCACCTCTAGCCATGCTTAGAAAAAAATAATGGCTTCAGAACACTGAAAGCAATGCAATGCAGATATATGGCATCCACACTTAGGTATACATTCCAAAGCACATACCCATGATTCTTGATCCAACAAGCAATACACACATGGAACCCTTCTTACATGTGTAGATCTCCTAAACTGGATTGGTCCAAGCGTGTTTAAATTTGCAGTAACACTTTAAAGTGTTAGATAAAGGGGCTATTCACACAACACAGCAGCCCGGTGAGGCTGCAGCACATGCAGCTGCCATTTTGAATACGCAACCCCCATTCAGGGACTGTCGTGTCAGACGAACTCATCAAGCATGGGTTATGCGAGGGTTAAACAACCCTCACAAACCCATCATCTGCTTTAGAGCTATGCAGGGGTTATTTCACCATCGCATAACCCACGCAGCATGCTTGCCTGATTCATACGACACAACAACCCCCAAGCAGGAGTTGCATATGCAACCTGGCACCCACAGGTGCTGCAGCTCATCATAGTTTAAGTAACTCACAACGAGCCACGGCGTTGTCCAAACCCGACCAAATACTTCTTCATCCAGAGTTTTGTAATATATCCAGGATTCCAAAACATTCCATTTTCTTGGCCATTTCTCTAAACCCAGCAAGTCCACAAATTGTGTGTGTGTGTGTCCGTCCTTTGTACATATAGATTGATAAAACACCCTTTTCTACCTCCCAACCTTTCTACAGTTAATCTAATCAGAGAGCTTTGGCTACTGGGCAGTACAGAAATGTAAATAAATATATAAAATTAAAATCAGATTGGAAACAACAGGCTGCTATAGTTCTGCCAAAAGAACATGGCATAAAAAATAACTCCCTGAGCAAGATGCAAGAGTGATTCAGTAAAAAAAAACCTATTAAACTCTGTAAGATATATGGATAGAGAAGCTCAAATGAAAGTGCTCTGGAAGGTTTGACAGCTCATATGAACCAAGACACTCCATAATTCTGATGTCACTTGATCAGCTTCCTAGCAGCTTCCCTGAATTCTATGGCATTATTTCAAGTGGTTTTAGGGTTGTAAGCAGTGGGCACCTGTATTTTCCTGGATTTGCCCGGAAGAAACTAACCACTGAGTCTCAAGCAGTACTAGAAAATATTGCTTGCTATTCATGTGTCAGCCATTTTCCCAATTCTGTATAAGAGTCTGCTTAACAGTATAGAGAAGGATATGTTCACACCACTAACCACAACCTACATGTAGTGGGGAAAATCATTTCCCTTTTCATTTTGCTGAGGCCATTCAAAGTACTAAACTAAGTACTTTGCATTTTGTCATCCCACTCTCCAAAATACTATGCAGATGTCAGCAGGACAAAGCACAATATATAGGTTCCCTGAATAGTTCATCTTTGGTGCATTTAATCTTAATTTACGTGTTGGCATATATAATTGGAAAGAACATTGTAAATAAAGTCATCTCACACTTTGACCTTTGTAACGGAGACAGAGACCTGGTTCGGGAAACCATGGTTTTTCACTACAGGAATGAACTATGACCAGCCTTAGGTTCACACACTCATCCCTCCCCTCCCCTTTTTTGCATGGGAGGAAGCGATCAGAAGTTTTTGCTTCCAATTTTAAACAAACCACAGTTCCCTATGTTGTCCAAACTCAAGCAACTGCAGTTCGTTTAAATTCAACTTAGTGAGAGCAAACTAGGGTCAAACCATGAGTTCAGATCTTTGTTTGTTCATTAACTAGAGCTTAAACAAATCACAGTTGCCATATTTCGGGTATCACAGGGAGCTGCTGCTTGTTTAATGCTAGAAGTAGATGCCTTCTCTGGCACACAGTGAACCCAAGGCTCACCGCAGCTCATTTATGTCACAAGAAACCATAGTTTACATCTGAACCAGACCAATGTGTGTGGCAGGGCTTTAGCTACAAAATCACACAAAGCATACCCCCTAACCACTATTCTATTCATTTCCCAAATGTATCTGCCAAATTCCTTAAGAGTCCCCAGAGCTGACAGACACAGCTAATTCCATGCTATGGAGCAGGTCAATGTCACAAAGAGACAGTGAAATTGACAAATTTATTTTTTATACATTGCCCTATACACAGACCACTAGCCCAGTAACAGCCTTCCCCAGCCTGGTGCCCTCCAGAGACATTGGACTACAACTGCCATCAGCCTCAGCCAGCTGTGCCAGTGGTCAGGATGATGGGAGTTGTTGCCCAAATATATGGAGGACACCAATTTGGGGAAGGTTCCTAACTAGCCCAACCAGCAACTCTCCCAAGTCTGAGGCAGAGAGAGGCCTTTCCTAGCTCTACTGTCTCTGATATTTTTGACTGCAGAAGCCAAAGACTGAACCTGAGACTTCCTATATACAAAGCATAGGCTTTATAAATTCGCTATGGTGCCTTTCTTGCACTATAGTACAAAAACACCAGAACCCTATAGACTGCAAAAAAAGAAGAAAAGATTCATGAATTGGGGGTGGACACAAAGAAACCACTTTTAAAGGGTTAAATTAGTATTTCTGCATTTCAGTAGTATAGTAAAGTAAGTGTTCAGGCTCTCTATATATGAGCTGTCACAAGTACTGGCCAGAGATCACTTGTGACCACTGATGTCATGAGTACTGTCTAACAGGCGACTGTGACACTCATATAGCCACATTCCACACAGTGCTCACAACTGCAAGGGAAGGGCGGAGAATCACATTTCCCAGCTGCAAAATATTGCTATTCTGAGAAGACACATCTAGATACTCCACAACAACTGAGCAGCAGTTGCACATTTCCTCCCCCCCCCCCCCACGCCACAGAAGGGTTATACCTATGATCTATGAAATCTATGTCTGGCAGGTTTTTAAATGGCATAGGATGGCAGGGGTGGGCTGATGGGGGGTTGATTTTAATCTTACTGATAATCATTGGATCACTTAAATATGCCGATTGTTCAGCTAAATTAGCATAAGTTGGGTACATATGCTGGGGGAGTTGCCCACCTCCGGAAAAGTTAGCACTGCAAGTCCTTTGCTGAAAGTGCTGTGTCAAAGGGAATACATGTTATGGAGAGGATCACATTATCCACACCCAGTACAGGGCTCTGAATTTCTCTTCCACCCACTGCAGAGCTACTGTTGTTATTATACATTACATAACTGAAATTTATTATTATGCTTGATTCAGCCACAGGATAAACACTTTTACATTCCATTAATTTCAACGGGAAGCATTAATTTTGGGGACACAATCCTATGCATACTAAATTCGGAGGGGGAAATCACGCATAGGATGCGACTGCACATCTGTCCCACTGAAATCAATGGGATGTTGAAGCGCTATCCCTTGGCTGAATCACGCCCGATAATAAATTCCGTTTACGTAGCCTGCCTGTCCCGTTCCCTGACTGCCGCTTGGGCCTCTTCATGCACAAACAAATTCTATTTAAAAACAGAACAGAGGAATAGGGAGAAACGACAACTATACAAGAGACCCAGTCAGGGTAAGGACTATGAGGGAAGGATACGTTGGCGTTATTCCGCCGGGCAGGGGGGGGGGTCCTTCACAGGCCAGCCATCCCACCCACCCATCTCCTCCTCATCTCTCACCCTCGCACTTGTGCTCCACGAACTCCAGGATGGGGGTGGACCAGGCGGGGCTGCGGAGGAAGCCGGCGATGCTGTCTACCACCCACTCCACTTCTGCCTCCGCCTCCCCCTCGGCCGCCATCTCATCTCCCCTCCCCTTTCTTCGCTCCCTCACAAACACACACTCGCGCGCTCAGGGAGAGTTCTGAGGGGGGGGAGTCAGTGAGTGAGTGAGAGGCCGAGCGAGCATGCGCGTGAGCGCAAGGGAAAAGAGGCGAGAGACCCGCGGAGTCGGTTGGGGCGGGGTGGGAGGGGGTTTTGCTCCCGTCGCTAGGGCAACTGTCGTCACGGAAGGGAAAGCCGGGGAGAGGGAGCGAGCAATGAATGAACGCGCACGGGAGAACGCGCCTCCAGCGCGTGCACGCATCTAGTGCGCGTGCACCGCGGAGGCAGAACCCCTCCCACCCCAGCGTTCAATCCAGTCACGCCCTTTTGTGGGGGGGGGAGGGTAAGGGAGTGTTTCCCCTGCCCCTGTGTGAAGAGGAGCGCTGGCTTGGGCTCCGTTGAGGTTAGAATTCGAAAAAGGGGGGAAACGCCGTCAACCGCCACTGTGAGGCGCGCGACGATGCTGCTGAGAGAGAGAGCCGACTGGCTCACGGAGGCGCATAACGGTCGGCGCACCGCCGGCGGCCACCCTTACGGTTGCTGCTGCTTGGCTCCTCTCCTATAATCGTTCCATTCCCCGCCCTCAAGGGCGAATGAAGGGAACGCTGCCCTGGCAGCCTCTTCCCCTCCTTTCTCAATAATGCCCAAATCCATGGAGGTTACAGCAAAACATAATACATATGCACACACACAAGTGGGTTGTGGTACCTTGAAGACTCACATTTTTTATTTAAGGCACAATCCTATCAAGCTTAGACAGGAAAAAAAGGCCTACAGCTCCCAGCATAGCCCCAGCCATTTATTTATTTATTGTATTTATACCCTGCCTTTTTTCCTGCAAGGAACCCAAGGCGGCTTACATAATCCTCCTCCTCTCCATTTTATCCTCAGAACAACCCTGTGAGGTAGGTGAGGCTGAGAGTCAGTGACTGGCCCAAAGTCACCCAGTGAGTTTCTTGGCCAAGTGGGGACTAGAACCTGGATCTCCCAAGTCCCAGTCCAACACTCTCACCACTACGCCACACTGGCTTCATCTTTCCTTGCATAGGATTGTGCTCGTAAAATAATATCGTGCTCAGCCAAAAAGGCTCCAGAAGCAGCTTATGTATACCAGTAAAAACAAAACAGTCCTACCAGCAGACTTACAATCTAAAAAGACACAAAACGCAAGGAAAAAGGAATGGGGAGGGAAGAGGGAGAAATTACGATTCAGCAGGGCTGGCAGAATGGCTCTGCTTCCCCCTTACAGCCTGCTGGAATGGCTGATGATGGTGACAGTTGAGTATAAGCTGAAATGGCCTAAAGCCCACTTCGCCTGACAAATAACTTGCAAATAATACTTCACACGTTTGTGTGGGTAAAACTTCAGGCATCTGACTAGGCAAGCTGTATTCAGGAAAGCTTAAGGCACAATAAATCCGTTAGCCTTTAAAATACAAGATTCTCTCTTTAATACAACAGAGGCAACTTTGAGAAAACATCAGGTGCTATAACAACCTGTAAGAAAACATCAGGTGCTTTAACAGCAATAAAAATAAATATGTTAAGTCTTTAAAATACCACAAGATATTTTTGTGTTCTCAGTAGGGCCATTACTCATATAAAGCAGAGCTGATTCTCTTTTCCATTAGTTTCCCTGTCCTCTAGTGGGCTTTTTCACACACCTCCATACTGTGTGCATTAATGGTCACAAAGGACATATCCAAGTTAACTATGTTTATCGATTAATTTCAGATGAACTCAGGAATAATGATGCAGGGCTTGGGAGTATTCGCACAGCTACAGACACCACTATCTTTAGTCTATTTCTAGTTATCATTAACCATGATTGGTGCGGTGAGGGAGCTCATTTATTTTTAACAAGTTTTTACTTTCAATATGGGGAAATAATCAGGTACAAAATTGCCTCAAGATGATGATGATGGTTTCATTTCTATACTGCCCAATAGCTGAAGCTCTCTGGGTGTGGAAAAAACTCCATTTGCAATCCTTGGATGCAGAAAGAGAGAAAACTGATATACATTGGCTCAATTTGCCAGAAAGAAAATAGCAGAACAAACTCCCCAGCAATACTTTGGTTTTGAAATGGAGATTGTGAAGGAAAGAGCCTTTGGGGGTTCCTACATGCATGCACACACACACACACACACCCTCATGTGTGAACCGGCTAAAGGCTGGGGGGGGGCCAGGGGGCGTCCCAAAGTCTACAGTGACCCAGCTTTCAAATGCAAATGTCATGAGTCATGAGTTCCCCTCCCTGCCTGGCCAGGTGAAGTTCATCCTGATTGGCTAAGAGGCAGCAGAGCTACAGGAAGGAGGAGGGGAGGGGGAAAGAGCTATATTTCCCAACATGTGGGTTTTGTTCTTTGTCTTTGGTTCATCGCGTGGTTGCCGGCTATGGGGCAATGGCGGCAAGCCAAGCAGAGGCCCAAGCCTTCGAGTGGCCTCAGGATCCAACCCCAGGTAGCTCCTGGTGAAATTAGCTGAATGAGGGCTTTGGTAAAGGCAGGCCTTGTGGAGGGCTACCCATCTCGGACCTTCGGGTAGGTGAAGTAGTCCCCCCGGGCGGCAAGGCTGTGCTGGATCCAACCCTGGAAGAGAACTGACCCCCAGGTAACAGTGTGTGTGCCTGGGAGATATAAAGAATCAGGTTTTGTTATTTTGTAGCTTTACTCTGTGTACCAAAGTGTCTCTCTAATTTCGTGTGCTTCTCTCATTTCCCTGTTCTTGTAAAATGCTACCAGAATAAACCTTCTTTGGTTTTTTTACCCCACATGGTGTTTGTGGATTGCTCTGTGGTTCCAGCAACTAAATCCTGGTTACAGTCAGAAAGGCAAGTCTCTGTACAGAGATTCAAGTAGGATTGCAGACAGCTGAGGCTGGCAATCTGGTACCTTGAGATCTCTGGGGGTCTTGGGTCCTTTGAGGTAGGAAAGGGTGGGTTGTGGCGGGTCAGCCAGCCCCCCTTCCTCCACAGAGATGGACGACACAGATATGGATAGTGCCAAGGAGTAGCTTATTGGGATTTTCAAGAGGAGAGAGGGTGCCCTTAAATTCTAAACAGAAAAAGATGGTGTTTGATAGAGGGAGGCTACGTGAAGGACTTCAATGAGAATGGTAGCTGAATATTGGACTGGACAGAGATGGTTAATTCTACGTTATTAATCAAAGAAAGAACAGTTATCTCTATGATTTGCTTTGTCTTTGGGAAATGGTTTGCTGATTATTGGGATGGGCAGAAATGGCTTAATGTATGTTATGATGTTTGCGGGTTATTGGAGATGAGGGAGGGGGTTTGGTCGCTGGTTGGTGGTGGTTTATCATTTGTTTTTTATAAATGTAGAGAGACCAGTGGCTGAACTTAAAAGGGACTTTTGAGAGAGGTTCTGACTGGGGTGCGTCAGCCAGGCCATTAGGAGCTCCCAGGTCTTCTCCATGGAGGCAGGGCGCATGTCGTTCCTCAGCATCTCAACAAAGAAGGCCACCACCACCATGGTATGCTCCTTGGGATCATATTACTCCATGATGGAGCTCAGATGTTCCATCAAGCCATGCAATGTGGAAGGCAATACTGTGAGAAGGCTCCTCACCAAGAGGGCCACTCCATGGAGGCAGCTTTTAGGGTAGCACAAAATATTCCAGCAGACCTGGTCCACCACCACTTCTGGTGCCACCCTCTCCATCAGCATCTGTACAATCTCCGCTATCTCCTCAGGAGGCACAGAGCTGATGTCTTGGCTCCTGGCTCCCTCGAAAATCAACTGCAGGCTGGTGGTCCTTGTGAAGGAAGAACATGGCTGCAGTCAGGTCAAACAGTTTCCCTCCCCCCTTCCTTCAGTATTTAGTTCTGTGTCCTTGTTCCAGCCTGAGAGTGAGAAGAGAAGACAGGCTGTTATCGGTAACACCTGGGAAGAAACTGTTATCTGGTATAACTGCAGCTTCAAGGCCGCAGCTAATTGGGAGAGGCCTGAGAAAGTGTCTACAGCTGGGAGGGAGTAGAGAGGCCCTCCCCAACAGTTTAGGAGGGTGGATCCTCTTGAGGCCGAAGGCTGGGATTGGTAGAGATTAGGCGGGAGATGGTTTGTCTGAGCAAGGGATAAAAGAGCCCAGTCGGAGGGGAGGGGTTGTTCTTGGGTCTCCAGAGTTCCTTCTTGGCAAGTATGGTCAAGGGAGTCAGGATAGCTACCTTAGCTAGGCCTGGTTTGTCTCGAGAGGTTTTTCCCAGTAGACTTGGGGTTTGATTGGATTTCCTTTTAGTGTCCCTTTTTATTCCTTTCCCCGTTCCCTGCACTTTCCTACCTCACTCCCTTTCCCCTATCCTCTTTTTAGTCCTTTCTTATAAGAGATATTTTATGTGTATCTTAGACATTGGAGACCCTACACTGCTTAACTTTTATTCTTTTAATAAAGTCTCCGTCTTCACAGTTGTGTGTTCCATTATCGGTCTTCTGAGGCTGGGCTGCTACGCTGGTTTGGCGTAAGGGACCGGGAGGTGGGTGGAAGACTGGGATATTTTGATATCCGCTGGCCTACCTCGTAGGACAGGCGTGGGCAGCTGTCCTTCACAGTCCTTATGATCTTATTAACCAGGCCTAGCAGAATTGCAGGGAGCTGAGCCTCCAGCGCTGCCTCATCATGCATGGACTGGATGAACTTCCTAATGGTTCTCATTGCTCGTGCCTCATCTTGGATGGTGTCGAGTTGGAATGAGATATCTTCCATCTTCTGGTTCTCCTCCTTCTCTGCCGGCTTGAACGGCACTGAGCAGGTGGGGCTCGGGGGTAGGTCTTCCAGGGCCACCCATGTCACCCTTTACTGTCTCTTCTGCCTTCTCCTGGTCCATGCTGTCCTCTGCAGATGGAGATTCTTGAGCCTGGGTGGGCTCTTCAGCACCACATCCCTCCGGATCCAGGTCACTCACAGTAGCTATGGGATCCTCTCCTGCACTGATGTCCAAAACACCAACACTGGGACATCCCCCTTCCAATTTCATAAGTATTGTGGACCTTGATGTACACCAGGGATACATGCCACGTTGACCTCAGGATTTCGTCATCTGAACTTCACCCAATCTTGCAACTTTCATCCTGATGTCCTCTTCTTCTTAAACAGATTTATGGCTGCATCCAGGCTCATTCTGTTTGTTTGTTTGTTTGTTTCATACACTTCCACCCCCCCGAGTGACTTTTTAATTTGGTAGGTGGGACTGTCACCGGCGTCGTTGGTCAAGAGGTGTCTACTAGAACTGATTTCTTGCAGTATGATGCATAGATCTAGGAGGAATGGCCTTCACACTTGACTGAGCTGTTTGTGATAGGCAAAATTTGGAAAGGCCTCTTCCATCTCCGCTCCAAAGCTGTCTTTCTCTGACGGACCTTTTCATACATCCAATCGCCTGGTTGCAGGTTGAGTATAGGAACATTGGGAGGTTCTGGGAGAGCGCTGGCAACCTGTGAACAATATCTCTCCATTGTGGTAAATAACTTTTTACAATAATTGAACAACATATCATCCCTAAGATGGAGATTGTCAGTTTAAAAGTAGGCAAATACATTATTGTGTCTTTCTACTTTTCCTGCTGATGTGGATGATAGGCACAGAAAAATATAGGTACAAAAGAATACATTTTGACAACAATGTTGATCAAATGTGCTAAAGGATGGGGCGAACCCATCCCCCCCTTTTGCTCGCATGAGCCTGGCCATGCGCCAAACAAGCAAGGTAGCAAAGCCTTAGCCACCACCAGTTGGCCATTCTGGTTGTGCCATAGGCTGTTAAGGTATAATTTACAACCAGCAGATGCTCAAAATCTTTTTCAGAATCTGGAGTACAATCCTCTAATATGGCCAATTGTCTCAAGGAAGAAGGGGCATCTTGTGGGCAGGTGAACCTGAGGAGAGGAAAGGGTCCCCTCCCTTGCATTATCATATTGGTGTTTCAGGGCAGCCAGCTAAGAGCAGCATCTTCCTGGGACACTTTTAACTGATTTTGCAAATGTTCAGTTGGTAAACACACATTTGGACTAATTAAGGAAAAATTCAACACAACATGGTTAAAGTTATGGCTTTACATTGCACAGGGATCAATGCTTTTATGTATGGAAGCTTAATATAATATAGGGATTTGAACACATTCTTCATACAGATTCATGAGAAAACAATTTTCTTATGAGACTGCAACCATTTGCTCTTTCTTTCTCTTTGTTTCAGAGGCTGTTAGTTAACCACAAACTACCTAACCCCCTTCTTGAGAGGCAAGGGGGCAGGTGAGGTTGCTTCAGTTCTCACAGTGAAAGAAGCCCTTATCTAAGGAATGTACGGTAATTGGAGAGAACAGCCTTAAGGCAATTGTCTCTGGTGTTCTTTTTAAGAAAGCTGAAGGCCATAAGGCTTTGGCACAGCTCTCAGAAACTCTCCTGGCTTTTGGGCACTGGGAAAGTTCACTCCCTACCTGTTGAACCTAAATAATTTCTTCACCATTCTTCCGGTAGAGCCCATTCAATACACAAGCCATTTGGGGTCTGCATGGCTACAACACCTTGGAGTACCTTCAGTTATCTACACATCTTGTTAGGTGAGGAATCCAAAATACATATTTTGCTATATTCTTGGTTGTATTTTAATAGCGGGTGTTCAAATTTCTGTTAGAATACTGAAAGCAGAGAGAACAGTATACAAAGTTACATGTTTATGCAGAAGGCACTTAAACATTTCTGTATGGTTAAAGGCATCTTGGCATTCTTAAAGAACTCTCTCTTATTGTTCATTAGAGTGATTAAACTATAACTTCTAACAATAAGAAAGAAAACTATCTTTCATACTCCTTAGTATAAACAATTAGCAAAATATAAATATATATATCTAGCAAATGACAAAAACAATTATAATTCTCACTTGGGAACCTGAATCTGTGAGCCAGTCTACAGTATTTGAATTCTTAGGAAAGCTATTACTGCTTGCTTTGCAACAGAAAAGAAAGAGGAAGATGCTGCCCTCTTTGTCTTCACAGGTTTGCCATGACAATATTGTTGGGCCACATAAGGGAAATTTTGAGCATACCAATATCAGATCTGATGAGTGCCCGACAGGATCGGGCGCACATTCCTGCTTTGACTGCCTCTGATGTTGAATGCAGCAAAGCAAACTTGCATAGTTGTAGCTGGTTCTTTTACTACAAACGTCTAAAAGGCGGACAGCCAAAAGCAGACAGCCTTATTTACCTAAATAGGCTAAGCTCAAGAGAGTCAAATACAGTATTTTTCCATGTATAAGACTATACTTTTTCCTAAAATTGTTAGACTAAAAATTGAGGGTCGTCTTATACATGGAAGTAAGCCAAGGAGAGAACCGCGTGGTTGCGAAACTGCCCAGTGGGGGGCGTCTTATACATGGGGGCGTCTTATAGACGGAAAAATACGGTATCTCGTCAGACTCATTGGAACTTTGACAGTGACTGTTGTGCTGAGTTTGAACTTATTGTACTTGCAACATAGCGCTTCTTGATACTGGGGATCGTTGCACCAGGGACATGGCAAACCCCTGAGCAAGGATTTATTTTATTTTCCTTTTATTTTAAAAACATTTCTACATGGCTGCTGCTGTCCAAATTAACCCTATGGCTGCATCCAGGCTCATTCTTTTTGTTTGTTTGTTTCATACACTTAGTATAATTCAGCCAAATCCTGATCCCAAAGCTCCTGTGGGGAGTCTCATGGACTGGCTCTGCCTTAAACAACAGTTTTTCAAATTTGTATGGTGTATTTCTTGGGGCTCTTCCCCTCAGACTAAACCAGAAAACCTCAGTTGATCAGACTGGGCCTTCATGGGAATAGGGTTGGAGATAAGAAACACACCAAGTTTTTAGGGACTTTATGGAAGAACTGAAACCTAAAGCAAAGCTTAAAGAAAACAATGATATTTGTTTCTCATGTTACAACTCTGAAGACACATTATAGTTCTTTCTCACAGAGCCACAAGGCATGGCTTACAGATGGGGAAGTAGCAGGAATCTGTATAAACAGTAACAGGGCTAATTTCAAGCTGACAACATGTGAAAGGACAACAGGTACTTGAGCTGAAGAGATGCCTGGCAAAGTGTAGCTTCAATTACAGAGTGAAACATATATACAGCATAACCAGCACATAAATCTCTTGTAGAAGAACATAAATATGAACCATCCACAAAGTAAACAAAATCAAGATTTGGCAAAAGAATGTAAAGCAAGTCAGCTTGAGGCATGGGAGCAGAAGGGAAATCAACAGCTACCAGGTTAAGAATGCAACTATAATACGCGAGTGGGTGGGATTTGTCACCATGCAGCTGAGTTAAGACACCTGAAGCAAAACCATCTCTTTCATGGCAATATAGTGAATGGCTTAGAATAGGCAGGAGAGAGCACACTTAAGAGCAATAAAAGAATCTTTTACAAAATTCAGACAGTTCAAGGGAAGAACATAGAGCTAGAAGTAGAGAATAGCTTCTGCAGCATACCCTCCACATTTCACAGATGAAAATAGGGACACACATGGGAATTTGTAAGAGGTATGGTTAAGCAACATGAAGAGGGTGTGGCCAGGCAACATGAGGGTGTGGCCAGGCAACATGAGGGCGTGGCCAAGGGTCATCATCATAATCAGGCGAGTAAGATTGTCTTCCAGGATAAAAAAATTACAAAAAGAAAAAATTTTAAAGGAAGAAATTCTAAAGAAAATTGTGTAGACTCTAGCGATGGGTCCGTAAGTGACTGTGGAGACCAATTCTAGATCCACACAGCTTCCCACAGTGAGGACACAGGTTACCAGATGGAAGATGGTCCTGTAAAGGATTTGTTTGACGTGCTTTTCGCTTAGCACGTTTCTCCCTTTCGCCTTGCACTCGGGCTTCTTCAAAGTCCATGGAACCTTTGTGAGAGGCCAACCTCCATTTAGATCATTCATGGGCCAGAGCTTCCCAGTTTTTGATGTTTATATTGCATTTTTTTAGATTAGCCTTATGAACATCTTTAAACCTCTTATACTGACCACCGATATTCCGCTTTCCATCCTTGAGTTGGGAATAAAGTAACTGCTTTGAGAGACGGCAGTCAGACATTCGAACAACATGACCGGTCCACTGAAGTTGGCGTTGGATCATTTTTTCAATGCTAGTAGTCTTTGCTTCTTCTAGTACACTGACATTTGTTCGCCTATCTTCCCAAGTAATTCGCAGGATTTTCCAGAGGCAACGTTGATGAAATCTTTCAAGGAGGTGGAAGTGATGTTTATAGATAGTCCATGTTTCGCAGGCATACAATAAAGTTGGTAATACAATGGCTTCATAAACCAGTGTTTTGGTCTTCTTACAAATATCCCGATCCTCTAACAGTCTATGTTTCATTCGAGAAAACGCAGCACTTGCAGAGCTCAAATGATGCTGGATTTCACTGTCAATGTTAGCTGTAACAGAAAGATAGCTGCCAAGATAGAGAAAATGATCAACATTTTCCAGTATTGCTACGCCAAGCTAGATAGATGGCATCACCAACGGGTTAGCTTGCACTTGCTGATGAAGCACTTTGGGTTTTTTGATGTTAAGTGAGAGACCAAGTTTTTCGTATGCTTCTGCAAAAGCATTTAGGATAGTTTGGAGATCATCCTCTGAATGTGCGGAGACCACATTATCATCAGCATACTGAAGTTCCACAACGGAGGTTGTAATTACCTTACTTTTTGCTTTCAGCCTGCTGAGATTAAAAAGCTTTCCATCTGTTCGATATATAATTCCCACACCAGTGGGAAGTTTCCCCTCGACAAGATGTAAAACTATGGCGATGAAAATAGCAAATAATGTTGGGGCGATAACACATCCCTGTTTAACACCTGATCCCACTTTAAATGGAGCACCGTTGTTGTCCAAAACCGTTGCTGTCATGTTGTCATGAAGAACCAAAGGGCATGGTCAAGTACAAAAGGTCTTAGAGGAAACACACAAAATCTTGTATATTATAATTATTACATTATTATATATTATTTTATAATTTATTAGTAGCTTCTTCTTTTTTTAACCTTACTTAAGCCCTTAATTGTTGATATCTGGTGTTTTTCTTGGGGGGTGGGTCAGTGCTTGCAGGGCAATCTCTTTCTTTTTGTTTTAAAATTGTCAGGATTGGTCCCGCATTTTCAGGGCAGTTGGAGAAGGAGAAGAAAAGAAGGAGATGCGGAGGAGGGGGAGCTTTTGGGTGGGGGAAATTACAAAAAGACATATTGGGGTTTTGAGCCCCTTCAGCGTTTTCCTCCAACACCTCTACTGAGCTCTGGTTTTTAAGCACAAGGAGTAACTTTGAGGGGCTGAACAG
The DNA here is from genome assembly GCA_021292165.1 of Shinisaurus crocodilurus. Lineage (NCBI taxonomy): Eukaryota > Metazoa > Chordata > Lepidosauria > Squamata > Shinisauridae > Shinisaurus > Shinisaurus crocodilurus. The sequence goes on along the minus strand of CM037879.1, from coordinate 30,605,269 downwards.
CCTTGTTGTTTGTTATTGTGGAAAGGCCCCAATTTAAAGCACTTTTTGTGTTCTAGTCACACAATTTAGATTTAAAGAAACACTTAAACTGGAAGAATCTTACAGAATTTAACTAACTTGAATTAAGTTAAAACAAACAGTGCAATCCTACACACAGTTACTCGGGAGTAAGTACAAATGTCTTCAATGGGTATTACCAGGGGGCCTGGTCAGAGGCAGCAGGTAGAGCACACACAGAGATACACATCCTCAGTCTGTTCCCTTCCTGCTTAAAGGGTCCATGGGCAAAATCGCAGCTAAGCTACATAGCTTGCAGGAGGAGGCAGGGGAATTCCAGGCTCTGCATAACAAATCGGGACTCTGCATAACAAAGTAAGAAGCCTATGGCTTAAGTGTTTGTGGGAATGAAAATTTGTGGCAATTGGAGAGTATGCTGCAGACGTTTCTGTTTGCATGCATGTATTTTTTTATTTTTTTTCCGTTTCAGACAAACCTTGGGGATAGTATCTAAAATATTCTTTCTTAGCCAGGGCAGTTCCTCATCCTTTGTGGGCGGGGCTGGAGGCCATTTAGCCACAATATGAACTTGAGACTTGACTTCATCAGGCCAGGTGAGTCTCATTAGTTGATTTGTATCAGTTAAATTAGGATGGGGGGGGATGTATTTAGATCAGCAGCAACTCTTCCTGGGTTTTCTCTTAACATTTGGAAAGTCTTTTACTAGTCTGGCTAGGTCATTAAGAGACTAAAGAATGTGCACAATAGTTTTCCCTTCAGCTGTAGGATATTCACAAGGGGGGAAATTTTATAGGAGAAGTAATATCCTTGGGGGCCCAGTTTAGTGCGCACATGTCTAATTTAGGTGGCTCAGTTGATTTTTGTAGACTTTGTATTTGCTCTTCACAATTCTCTAATTGTTTACATATTTCCATTTCAGATCTGAATTGCTTTCCTTGTCTCTTAGATGTTGCCCTAATTTGGAGACAGTGCTTTGCAAGTTATTTCTCTTAATTTTATACCAGTAGCATTGAGTACTTCAGGAGATTTGTCTTGAGGGGTTAATGTTGGAGCACTTGGGCAGCATGGAGGTGGGGTCCACAAATCTAACAGGTCTTTCTCCTCCTCCTCCTCCTCCTCCTCCTTGACTAACTGAGGATAGAGTGGGTTAATTTGGGTTTGAGTTTTTGCTTCTGCCAACTGTTTCTGCAATTTCTCATTGGAATCCTGAAGACTTCTCAATTTGGATTCAAATTTGTGCTTTGAAGCTTCTTCATGCCATGAAAAATAGGCATCCCACTGTGGTTGCTTAATTCAGGACCCTTTTGTTTCTAAAAATGCTACATAAATAAAACAACCGGTTTAAATCAAAACTTCCTTCTAAAGGAAATCGCTTGCTGAGCTCATCCTTTGTGAAAAAACTCAATTTCTCAAAAAAAATATTACATGTACTGGGCCCAAAATGGGCATACATGTAGTTTGCTGGCATTCCTTTGGGCAGGACAAAATAATGCCCCTGCTTGGAACTTAAAGCACCCAATTTAACTGTGGAGGGAGAAGGGAAATTTGCTCTCAGAGACTGACCAGCTGCTCTGAGCCTGTGGAAAGGGGAAAACTTTGGGTTCTCCTTTAGCTTGAGGCACCCATTTTAACTGTGGAGGAAGAAGGGAGATCTGCTCTTAGAATGGCCATCTGCTTTGAGCCCCTGGGAAGGGAAAAGGAAAACTCTGGGCTCCTTTTCAGCTTCCGCTTTACACAAAACTCTCTCTCGCACTGGGCAAAGTTTTCCCACTGAACCCACTTTGCATTCAATCTCTCCTCAGTCACTGGGTTTCCCCTAGCAATGAGAGCTGGTGCGTCTTGATTCAGTTTATCCCTTTTCCCCACTCATAGCAGCATGCCTTCAACACACACACATACATGCACACAAAGCAATTTTTAAACAATTCACCTGAATTTTGCCTTCACATGGGTGGTTCGTACAAATTACAAATAGAAATGCAAGATAATAAAAACATAATATAAAGTCTTTAACATACAAAATTTAAAACAATTTAAACATCTAAAATAGTTACAATAAGATACTAGACCTGATAAAAACCACTGATATAAATGCCCCATCACATGCTGTCAAATGCAAGGGAGTAGAGGACAGTCTTAACCTGGCACCGAAAAGATAACAGTGTTGGCGCCAGGCAGGCCTCAGTAGGGAGAGCTTTCCATGATTGGGCAGCCACCACTGGGAAGGCCCTCTCCCTTGTTGCCACCTTCTGAGCTTCCCTTTGGGCAGGGGGAGGAGTATTCAGGGGAGGGCCTCAGATGTCAATTGTAAAGTCCAGGTAGGTTCATGTTGGAAAAGGCATTCCATCAGGTATTGAGGTCCCGAGCCGTGTAAGGCTGTATAGGTTAAAAACAGTACCTTGAATCAGGTTCAGAAATATACAGGCAGCCAATGCAAGCAGACCAGAATTGGTGTTATATGTGCAGACCTTCTGCACTTGTTATTAATCTGGCTGAAGCTTCTGAACAGTATTCAAGGACAGCCCCACGTAGAGTGCATTATAGTAATCTAACTTGGAGGTTACCAGAGCATGGACTACCAAAGCCAGGTTAGCCCTGTCCAGATAGGGGCATAGCTGGGCCACCAACCAAAGCTGGTAGGAGACACTCCATGCCACTGAGGCCACCTGAGCCTCAAGTGACAAAGATGGCTCTAGTAGGAGACCCTGAAGCTATCAACCTGGTTGAGCACCCTCTATCCGATCTGAAGAACCACTCACTAACAGCATCTCAGTCTTGTCTGGATTGAACTTCCGTTTATTAGTCCTCATCCAGTCCATTATCACAGCCAGGCACTGAACTAGCACATCTACAGCCTCACCTGATGAAGATGAATAGGAGAAATAAAGCTGCATGTCATCAGCATACTGATGACAACACACTACAAAACTCCAGATGACCACAGTCAACAGTTTCATGTATTTATTTTTATTTATTTATTTTATTTATTATATTTATAGCTCGCCTTTTTTCCTGCAAGGAACCCAAGGCGGCTTACATAATCCTCCTCCTCCTCTCCATTTTATCCTCACAACAACCCTGTGAGGTAGGTTAGGCTGAGAGTCAGTGACTGGCCCAAAGTCACCCAGTGGGTTTCATGGCTGAGTGGGGACTAGAACCCTGATCTCCCGAGTCCCACATACTGGAGAATCTACCAGGTCAAGCAATATTTCCCAAGGACCACCTTCTGGAGCTGACCATCCAAGTAGGACCAAAACCACTACAATGCAGTACCCCTCCCAATCCCAACTCAGATAATCATCCCAGAAGGATACCAATGATATTGAAAGCCGCCAAGAGATCAAAAAGAATCAACAAGGTCACACTCCCCGTCTCTCTCCCAACATAAGTCATCATACAGGGTCACCAAAGCTGTTTCCGTGCCAAAGCCCAGCCTCAACCTCAACTGAGATGGTTCCAGATAATTGTCTCATCCAAGACAATGTAGAAGTCTATGTCCCTGTTGAAGAGAAACTTTGTAGCCCCATCTAAAACCCACTTTAGAGAATGGGGTGTAAAACTGGGATGGACCCTCAAAAAACCCCTTTGCTGCAAGAACCCCATATTTTTTGGGGGGGGGAGCTCATGTCTCCCCATGGTCCCTTCAGTTTTGCAACTGTTCCTGGGTGCTAGCACCTTGGGTACATGCAAAATTTGCAGGGATCCCTTTGGTGGGTGTAAGTGCTCTCAATGACAGTTCTGCAAGTTTTGATAATAGAAAATGTTATAAGAATAATTGTGGTTGCTTATATGCTGTGGAGAAGATTGGAAGTCCATTTTAATTTTGTTTATTGTTTGTTGTATATGTGTGTTTTTTTATATGATTAAAATTCTTTTTTTAAAAAATGACAGTTCTGCAAGTTTTGCATGTTCTGCAAGTTGTATATGTTCCTGAGGTGCTAGCACCTCGGGAACAGTTGCAAAAGTAAGGGGACCATGGGGAGACATGAGCTCCCCCCAAAAAAACCGAGGATCTTGCTGCGAAAGGGGGCTTGAGGCGCCCCTTTTGCAAACAAGGCTATCTCTCGGCTTTTGAAGCAGTTGACAGATGGCTTCTGGCAGCTGTCAAATGCTGCAAAACGGGCTCTACTTACCTGCACCCCAGGGGTCAGTGGACAGGATGGGTACCTGCTGGACTTTGCCAGCAGCCCCCCACTGCCCTTTACCCACCCCAGCAGGTTCCCAATTGCTGCTCCATGTAACTGCAGTCATCTGCAGATGTGAAAGAGTGGCAATAAAAAAATAAATTTAAAAAATCAAAAAAATCATTACAAATATTGGGGGGAGGGAAAATTTAAAAAAATAAAATAGTGGGAGACCACAGGCAGCCCCTCCACAGTGCCACTGGGAAACTTGGAGGGACAGCTCAAGGCTGTGCAGGGGAGGATCACAGAAGCTGGTTTCACAGCCAGCTTCAGCAATCTGGGGTGGGAGATATTTAAGCACATAATCAAGCTGCAGCAAGCCTGAATAGGCTCACAGGGGTGGCAGGGAGGAGGGAAGCCTCTGTCAGCTGCCCCCAAGTGCCTCTTGGGCACTTTTGGGTCAGCTGGTACAATGGCAGTCGTCCACTAGCTGCTTGGCAAGAGCAGCAAGGGGATTTTGCCGCTCTTGCCAAGCGGCTCTGTAGCAGTTTGGCTTGACCCATGATGGGTTGTGTCGTCCGGGTTCGGATAACATGACAACCCATCATGGGTCAACCAAACTCTACAGCAAGCAGTTTATAATCCAAACTTAGGCAACCCTGTCAAACCCATCGCAGATTTGGACAACACGCTAACTGACCATGGCTTCTAAGCCACCATGGCTTAGCTTGTCATGCGAGCCACCAGGCACTGAAGGATAACGTGAGTTTCATAAATTGGAAGTAAGTCACATTCCAACAGATGGAAAGAAAGCACAATTCAGTGGAAATTCTTATGTCGTTGTTGTTGTGTACACTGTATTTTACAAAATAACATAAGCAAAACAGGTCCCTCCCTGCCCTGAGGAGATTGATAAGGAGATGTGGTGTGGTAAAGTTGACAGATGAATGTGAGCACATGCAGTTACATGTACCACCCTAGACTTCAGTTCAGTTAGGCATGCAGGTTAAGGGAGGGGATATTATTACCAAGGGGGAACATGTTTGCTGCTCCAGTTCTGTCAGGGAAGTTCTATTGTGCTTCTTAACTGTATAAGACTATTTCACACTGCAAAATTTTGTTGCAGACCACCCTTGTAAATAAATGACTGATACCCCTTCTTTTCACTGTTTTATGGCACTGTATAAATAGTCTTTATTTAAGGCACCTCATACTAAATCATTCAGATGCTATTCTACCTGGTTGCAACAGAGTTCATCCTGAACTGTTTCCAAATTTGCCCTTATAAAAACTTTGTGACTTTAAGAACCAGTGCCTAGGTTTGCTTCTTTGCCTCTTCTCTTTTTCCTTTTATGTTGTGTCTTTCAGATTATAAACCTGAGGGCAAAGACTGTCTTGTTTGTTATTGATCTTATGTAAGCCACTCTTGGAGCAGGGTAAAAATGCTTTAAATAAATAAAGGTTGTTTTTCGAGTCCAGACAACCCTAGCCTTGAAAAATGTTATTAAGGATATTGACGCATTGAGGTATAGGGATATAAAGGTCCATCTCCCAGCATCTGCTAACATTTTCCCCCCAGACATGGGCATTTGTGTTCTACCAGTGTACACAAGAATACAAGCTAGAATTTACCTACCTAACAACTTACAGATAGGTACAAAAGAAATGTAGTTTTCTCTAGATATGCTGATTGTCCAATTCACGTCTATAGCTACAAAAATTGAAGCATATTCAGGGCTCAATTCTTTCAGTCCTTGCTAATGTAAGACTTTAGTAACTTATATTACAATGACCTCTTGCTTTGGCTTTGTGTTTATACGTATATATAGTCTCAGACTTGTTTCTCTCAGAGTCTCAGTTCATTTTCCTGGCAAAAAAAAATATTTTCCATTCTCCTTCCTTTGGTTCAGAATGGGTGTGTGGAGCAATAAAGTTAATCCAGTGAGATCTTTGATCCTTGAAGAACAGATGTGCACAGATCTGTGACTTGCAGTGAAATGGGGCATATAAGTGCTTTACTAGAAATATATACGTATATTACTACAATACTCCAAAAGATGTCAAATATATGTATTGTAGGAAGTTTTAATTTATATTGTAGTTATATTGTAGGCTATATATTATGGTTTACAAAGAGATTGGGTAAAAAGAAAGGCTGTATGAGATAAGAGGTGACTGTAAAGTATAAATCAGTTTTACATGAAATCAACATACAATAAGAATATAAATTATAATTGGCTAGAAGCATCAAAAGTTGAATAGAGGTAATGTAATTAAATACAAGATATTCAGGGTTGCAGTTGTTCTAATGTACAGTACTTCTGGCAGTTTAAATAAGTTCCATGACTAAGATATAAACATTAAAAATAAAGAACACAATGAAAATACAATTGAAAGCTAATTGAACAAAAATCCAAAATAATAATGGCTAACAACATATATATATATATATATATATATATATCCCTAATAATGATACACTGAGTCTTTCGGTAGAATGGAACAATTACAAGAGTCAAGAATCAAAACATGCAAATTAATTGTTAGAGTTTTTTAAAGAGGTGAAAAGGTGGTTGATGTTTGAAAATTTAAGACAAAACTATTGATTCATCATCTGTACTCTCTAACAAGCATAATCAGCATTATGTTCTCTTATTTTTGTTTTGCTTACTTAGCCGTTTCCTTTTTAAAAATTAGCAGTCTTTCCATCCATTAAGGTTTCCACTGGAAGCATGTCTTAACTATTCATATCTCTTTCCTGCCATCATGTGTTGGGCACGATGTCCACTCCAGTGGAGAGGGACAGTAGCTCACTGATTTGCAGATCATGGGGCCCTCCATTTATAGCTGTCATATCAAAGTTTAGGCAAGACTTCCATTTCTGCACCCTTCAGTTTCTGCACCAGTTCTCTGTGGTTGCTTATTTCTAGAACTGCTTTCCTCTTAAGGATCACCTAAGGCAAAACATAAGCATCTTCTAGACTCATAGGGATTGCTTATTGGTCAAGAACTTAGTAGCCCGGGGGGGGGGGGGGATAAGCAAAATATTTTTAATCGTTTATTTCATGAAGAAAAGCAACAATTTAAACTCCAAGATAAATATCCACACCTGAATCAAGCACATCATTAAAAAAAAAAAAAAACTTCAGTGAACAAAAATAGAGCAGAAAATCAGTGTTTAAAGCAAAGCAATAGTCAAACATGATGGGAATTGTAATATTGCCTGCTTAAATTGAGGTAATGCAACCACTAGTTACAGTGGGAGGAAAGGGTTAATTGAACAATCCCCAGGGTGCATGTTTTGTAATCCCTCCTCCCTACTTCTGGCCTCTCTGTCTCTCTCTCTCTCTCTCTCTCTCTCTACCTCTCCAACCTGATGGACACACAGTCTGAGCTGGCTTCCAGCCAGTGATCTCCAATGAAGCGGACTCTTAACACCAAAGACTCTAACCTGCCGTGATGCATCCTGCATATATGAATAAACGGATTGTAAGTAAAACTAATAAATGTCTTTATTAGTTTTTAAACCTTGTATGAACAATCTGTTCCTTTTAAAGAGCCTTTTACCAGGGTTTTGCAACCCACGTGGTGATAACCAGTTTCAATAACCAGGCTGTGCATAAGGGGGAAAACTCTGCTTCGTCCTATAACCAGTATAGGACCGACTCCTTTCCATATCCTCCCAACAAAAGAAACATTTAACACAATAGCCTAACTGTGGAGAGAAAGCCTGACAGAACACACACTTCACCCCCCAGTCACCTGCATAATCTCTGCCCAAGGCGGAGGAGCTCAGTCCCTGGCACGCATTTACATTTAGATAGTTTCGGCAAGCACCCTCAGTAAGTTGTCAAGTCCAGGACACACATTTGCATTAGCTTCAATGGTCTTCCCCCAAGCTTTCTTAAGGGGCTGACAAATACCCTCAATCACCCGTGAGGATCCATAAGCAAAGTGGTGCTGAAGAACCCCAGCACCCCTTCTGCCTGGCCAGACCAGTTTGTCCTGTCGACAAAGGCAGGGATCGGGGGATGAGGGGGGTGAGCGAGGGAGTAAAAACAACAGCCCAAGCTCCGTGAAAGTTGTTGGGAACAGGGTGCAAGGCAACACGGAGCGGGTCGTCAGCTCAGGCCAACCCGGGAACTCAACCCCCAAGCAGACCACCTGGGTACTTTGTCGTAAGTCCGTCTGAGTTACTAGTGTTAGGCTAGGGTAGATTCTCCAGTGTTAGATAAGGCTAGCATAGGTTCTGTCTGTGCATTGCAAGCTCCATTTCCTTTATTGTGTATTGCATTCCTCGGCTTAATTGATTATTTACTATACCTTCCCTGCAAATAAAGCCAGTTTCACTTTGACTGAGCGTAGTTTCGTTCTGACTCTGTTGCTTGATCCAGTGCGCTCGACTTAATTTGACCCAGGGAGCGCGAACAGGAGCTGAGCTGTCAGATTTAACCGCTTAGGTCCTGAACTCGTGGAAAAGGACCGGCAGCGGTCCTTCACATTAACACAATATTAAGGAACAGCACACCCAAAAGCTATCTTGGGTGTGCCAAAAAGCAAGCAGAGATGAAGCCAGGTGGATCTCCCTTGGGAGTGCCTTTTATAACTTGTATGGAATTGTGCTTCTTTCCAGAAGGAGTTTCCCAAGATTCTATCTTCCATATAAACAGTTAGGACTTCCCCCCCATAATTGTTCAAATTATATTCTGCTTTATACAATTTTCTTGTCATATTCTAAGAGGATGAGACCAAAGAGCAACTGTGATGGAGTGGGGGCAGAGGGGGGGATTCTTTCGTATCTTTTATAATGATTCCCCCCAAAAATAATTACAGTAGGCTGCCATCCCAGGCAGAATTTAGCTTGGGGGGAAAGCACCTTGGGGCTTGGGCTGTCTGGCTATGGGGGGCGGGCTTCTATGTCCTACTGACAAGGACCCCTCCTTACAGTGCAGCTCTAGAAATATTAAAAACAAAAGGAGGTTTAGGGCACAGTCCTATGCAAGTTTAGACAGTAAAAAAAAGTCCTACAACTCCCAGCATACCCCAGCCAACATGGCTGGCTGGGGCATGCTGGGAGTTGTAGGACATTTTTCTGTCTAAACAGGCAAAGACTGTGCCTTAGATTACTTTCCCAAAGCTCAGGGGACATAGAACATAAGAGACTCTTGTCTTGTTATCCTTAGAACACTAGGGTATGTTGGAGGATATGGTTAAAGGAGTCAGTCCTAAACTGATTAGGACAAAACAGAGTTTCCTCCTTAAGCACAGCCTGCTTTCTTGAAACTGGTTTCACCACATGAGTTGCTAAACTCTTGTCTCTTAAGACTATTAAAAAGAATGGAATACAAGGTTTAAACTAGGGATGTACAATCGAGCTCATGCCTGGCGAGGCCTTACCTTCTCTTCTGGTAAGGCTTGCCTCTCTGCGGCGAGCCGCCTGCGCGGCCCGGCCCACTCCGGTCCCATCGTGTCACTTCTGGCACTGGAAATGACGTGACGGGACCCTGCGCAGGCGCGCTGGACCCCCATGGTGTGTACTGCGCCTGCACAGGGTCCCGTCGCGTCACTTCCATGACGCGACAGGTGGGTCAAGTGGCGCGGAGAACTGCTCCGCGCCACTCAGAAGATCGAGGCGGGGGGCCGCCCCCACGGAGAATTGAGGCGGGGGGGCCGCCCCCGCGGAGAGTTGAGGTGGGGGCGCGGCAGGCCCCCACCCAGATTCGAATGCATGGCTAGTTAAACTAAAGACATTTATCAGTTCTTACTTACAGATCACTCACATATATACAGGATACATATAGGCAGATTAGTTTCATTGTAGAAGATTTCTGGCTACAAACCAACTCGGATTTGCATCCTCCATGTTGGGAGAAGGAGAGCAGAGGACAACCTTACACAAAGAAGCAGGAAGTAGATAGAAAGCAGCAGAGAGCTCTGGCCAGAGAGGCCGGAAGTAGGGAGGAGAGGTTACAAAAGACATGCACGCTGGGATTCTTTAGTTAACCCATTCCTCCCACTCTAATCAGAGGTTACATCACTTTGTTGATTTTAAGCTGTGAAAAGGACCAAAGCCGGTCCTTTGCGCGGGTTCGAGTACCAAGGGGTTAACCGGAGCGGGGTTAGCCCTTTACGTGTGGTCCGCAGCTCCTAGGCAAAAGCCGCGGCCAATTTTAACACTAGGACAGTGAAAGAAGCAGTCTTATGAATGGGAGCCACTACAATGTTTATAGGTAAACAGAGTTTAATTGAGCATATCAAAACATACACAAAGGCAGTACGCAAAGCACGCGCCTGCAATTGACATGGGTATAGAGCGAGTTGCAGCAACAGTACACACAAGGTTTACCTGGAATGACCCTGATTCCTCGACAGCCGCGTAGCTCAGCGCTAGGCGAATTCAGCTAGTTTCACCAGGAGCTGCCCGGGGCTGGATCCTGAGGTCAGACCGAAGCCCTGGACCTCCACGCAGCTTGCTGCCCACGACCAACAACTTTTCCCGCCACAGGCCCCTTTCTTTATACCCTCTTCTTGGCTCCCCCTCCCTCCTGTGTCCCCTCCCTTCGTGATTGCTTGAACTGAGTCAGGAATAACCTGTTTGGGGATGTTTCACAGCTCATTTGGCTGGCAGGGGAGGGGAAGCTGCCCGGGGGTATGCAGATGTGTCCCATTGTGAGCCTCATTGAAGGGCAGGAAAACAAGTGCGGTAAACAAGGTTAAAGGTGGATACCTGAGCTGCTGCTGCAAGTGGGGTGTGCGTGTACCTGACCTGGCTTTCTCTTCACATAAGCAGGCAATATTACAATTTCAAACAGGGTAGCTGAAGACTGATGCAGTGTAGCATAACATATGAGGAAGTTTTTTTTACAAGAAACTCCAGAGGCATACCCTTTGAAACCGGTGAAGCCAACTGCCAAGATATAGAAAGAAAGTGTATTTGGGAAAGGCTTTTTGACATTGCAGAAAAAAAGAAGGCAACAAATAACAGATTTTCCAATTAAAGTAATAAAGTCAATCTAACTTAGCTAGCTACACTTTACCTGATTGAGTAGAATCTTGGGTTTCTGAACATGTGGAGAGTTAGCTATTGTGAAAAAGCAATTCAACTAGTAACATGGATTGGATCCAAAATCAAGGTTATTTGGTCTCTTGGGGGGGCGGTGTCCTCAGCAGGAATCCACAGCCCCAGTCCCTCTAAGTCAGTGTTCTCCAACCTTGGGTCCCCAGATGTTTTTGGCCTACAACTCCCAGCATGCCCCAGCTGGCTGGGGCATGCTGGGAGTTGTAGGCCAAAAACATCTGGGGACCCAAGGTTGGAGAACACTGCTCTAAATGGTACTGTTGGTCTATTTGAGAATAGAGCAGTTCCTCACAGCGACAAAACAAAATTGGCCAGCATACAGGTAAACCAATATAATATGACAAAGGAACTCTATGGAAAGAGTTGAATTCCAGGAGGGAAGTCCCAAAAAACATGTTAAGATTCATGAAGTACTAGGCTTATACCAATAAAATATATATACTTTATAGATCCAACATATAAATTTTATCAATACACTAAAGGTTTTTTGAGCCACCAACCAACACTTTCACGTGTGCATATGCATCATAAGCAGAGTGAGGTATATACCTTGACCTAAAAAACACAGTATATACACATTCCAGTTTTTAGTAGCAGACATATGCGAAGAAAAGCCAAACTGTTATCATACATAAACTATTTATGTATTTGAATCAAAGGCCTTAGCCAAATCGATAAATGCCATATAAAGGGGTTGATTTTGCTCCCGGCATTTTTCTTGGAGCTGACGTGCAGTAAAAATCATGTCTACTGTCCCTCTAGAGGGGCGGAAACCATATTGAGTTTCAGGGAGGATCTCTTCTGAAATAGATAGAAGACGGTTTGCGAGAATCCTAGCAAATATTTTACCTGCGGTTGAATATCGGTGGTCAATATAAGAGGTTTAAAGATGTTCATAAGGCTAATCTAAAAAAATGCAATATAAACATCGAAAACTGGGAAGCTCTGGCCCATGAACGATCTAAATGGAGGTTGGCTTTTCACAAAGGTTCCATGGACTTTGAAGAAGCCCGAGTGCAAGGTGAAAGGGAGAAACGTGCTAAGCGAAAAGCACGTCAAATGAATCCTTTACAGGACCATCTTCTATCTGGTAACCAGTGTCCTCACTGTGGGAAGCTGTGTGGATCTAGAATTGGCCTCCACAGTCGCTTACGGACCCATCGCTAGAGTCTACACAATCTTCTTTAGAATTTCCTCCTTTTATCCCGGAAGACAATCTTACTCGGTCACGAGTGATCGCCTGATGATGATGTATTTGAATACTTATATACTGCTTTTCAACAAAGAGTTTTCAAAGTGATTTTCATAGTACAAGGTGGCTTACAATAAATTTGAACAAAGCTATTTACACGCTCAGCAGGATCAGGCTTCCTCATGCAGATCTTATACAGTCATGCCTTGGATTGAGAGCATGATTCGTTCCGGAAACGTGCTTGTAATCCAAAACACTCTTATATCAAAACGAAATCCCCCCAAAAAAATTTGTACAGAGATTTTTAATTTAAGCCGTACTACAGTACTTCTATTGCAAGACGTCGCTTGTATATCAAGTAAAAATAATAATAATAAATATTTAAAAATCTGCTTGTCTTGCAAAACGCTCTCAAACCAAGTTACTTGCAATCCAAGGTATTACTGTACTCTAGGGCCAAGAAACACATACCCTTGCCTAGCCTGAAGTCTACTCAGATTTAGCTGTCTTAGCCTCAGAAATGGGACAAAGAACCCCTCCCTGGAAGTATCCACTCCCCAGACCAAATGTGGGTGTGATAATAACGTCTGGGTCAAAAGGTCACTAGGTGACTTTCAGCCACCCACCCTCTCAGCCCCTTCTCTCAGCCTCAGCCCCCCCCCCCCCATCTGCCACATGTGGATAACAGTAGTGGTTTACTGCACAGGTCTGCTGTAAGGATTACTGAGATAATACATGCAAAGTGGTTTGAACGCAAATTGCACTGTGCTAGCCTATTACCCCAACCTGGTGTCCTGCAGATGTTTTGGACTATAATTCCCACCATCCCTGATAATTGCCCATGTTGGCTGGGGCCAATGGGAGGTGTAGTTCAACACATCTGGAGGGATTCCACTATGCAAAGCATTATAAATATACATTGGACATGATTAAATCCCACTGATTTCAATGGAAGAGACTGAAGCATGTGTTTAACCTTTGTGAAGGGGCAAATTAGAAATTTAGGCTGGAATCCTTTACTCATTTACCTGGAAGTAAGCACCATTGAAATTAATGGGACTTACTTCTGAGCAGACAAGTATAGGATTGCACTGTTAGTAAAAGTGCCACATCTCTACTGCAATTCTGTTGTTATTCATAGGTGTTGTTGCAACTGTTGGATTCTAGTACGTGCGTGTTACTGCTGCAGAGCTAGAAAATTTATTTATTTATTATATTTTTACCCCGCCTTTTTTCCTGCAAGGAACCCAAAATTAAGCCTAACCCACATTTAAAAAAAAAAAAAAAAAAATCTCTTGCAAAGGAATTCACTCTCAGTTCCTCTTTTGTTATAGCTATGGCAGAAAATATTTCCTTCCGTACTATTTCATTCCATTAGTGATGAGCAGGTTGGTCTCTGAGCTGTATAACCCATATTCTCTTCTTAACTGATCTCCAGAGTACCGTTTCTCAGGCAGAAAAAGAAAGCTGATTACTGTAAAATGCAGCTATTTGGTGGTGAGGAGATAAATAAAAACCCATCTGGGCTACATATACCGGTAGTTAGTTGAAGACGACAAATGCAAAGACCTTAGAGACTCTCAATATATACTTTCAGACATCATGTTTACCCAAGGGATAACTAAAGCAGCAAACACACATACCACCAAGGCATTCTAGCTGCAGGGCTTGTGGCCCATGAGGGAAGAGGCTGGTTACTTTGGACATGTCCAAGTGAAGTAAATTAGTTTGAGTCAAGTAGTTCAAGTTGACTCAGGTCACTGGAAGTCAGGTCCAGTCAAGTACATCTGGTTCAAGTCAGTCTGGTCTTGATAAGTCAGGACAGGTCAAGGCATGCCCGTTCACTACTGGCTTAGTCTTGGCAGATTCAGGCAAATAGCAATCAGAACCATGGACAGCTCCTAGTGTACTCAGTTACATGAGCTGGAAAAAAAGATGTTGTCTCAGCAAAGGGCTGGCGTCAACTGAGGCTTTAAAAAAGCTGGCAGATCCTGCTCTTCCAGTGGCTCCAAACCTGCTGGATACTGACTGTAATTCTGAAAGGACCTGTGGTTGTTTGTGCAGTTTCATGCTCCTGCATATACCATCCAATAGCCAAAGCTTTTTGGGTGGTGGTTTACAAAGATTAGAACCATAAAATGCAATATAATAACATAATATAACCATTCACATGCGAACATATAAAACAATTTTACACAATCAACGATCAAAATCACAGGACCCATTTAAAAAAAAATCTTATCATATGCTGCATGCCTGGGAGTAGAAGAAAGTCTTGGCCTAGCATCGGAAAGATGACCATGTTGTCTCCAGGCAGACCTCAGTGGGGAGAGTATTCCACAATTGGGGGGGGCATTGCTGGGAAGGCCCTCTCCCTTGTAGCCGTCCTCCAAACCTCCCTCAGAGGAGGCACTTGCGGGAGGGCCTCAGATGATGATTGTAGCCATGGTTGTCTTGGCCACCATGGTGCCACAAGAATTCAATCCGCTCTGTCGTTCCAGATTTTTGAGATGACACGCGTCAACAGAGGAAGAGGCGGGAAGATGTAGTACAGATGCCCTGACCACTGCATCATGAAGGCGTCTGTAATGGAGTTGGGATCTGACGCTGCTCTGTGTGGACAGGCTGGGTGGCACCCTTCTGCAACAGAGTGTCCACCTCCTCCAACAGCGGTGGAGTGGACTGTGTTGTACAAATGCCAAGAAAAGGAGGGAGGACATCGAACTCTATTTGGTACCCATGCTGGGCAATGTTGAGAACCCAGAGGTCCATCATGATGGATTGCCATGACAGAAGGTACCTGGACAGTCTGTCCATGTAGGAGATCGTGGGTGTCAAGTCCGATGTAGTTGTCAAGTCCAGTGAGTCTGTCAAGTCCAGTGTTTCTGTCAAGTCCAGTGTCTCTGTCAAGTCCAGTTTATGTGTCCAGTCCAGTGAATTTGACACAGTTAATGGGGTAAGGAAGTCAAAGTTGCCACTTGCCGAAAGCATTGCCTTTCCTAGGGCCTTGGTACCTTGGTTGTTGGAAAGGCTTCTTTGGTCCGGCATCCTGACCTCTTGGTTGGAAACAAGGCCGAAATGGAGCTGTGGAAGATGGGAATCTGGTCCACTGCCGCGGCTTGTATTGTTTCTGATGCAGCAGGGTACTGAGACCCATCTTCTGGGCATTTACCCTGGCCTTCTGGACAGCATCTAGTGAGTCATCAGTCTTAACATTGAAAAGACCTTCTCCATCAAATGGGAGATTCTTGATGCGGGCTTTGACGTCTGTCATCAATGCGGTTGAACGAAGCCACGCATGACGCCTTAGCGAGACGGCACTAATTAAAGATCTTGCGTGACAATCTGTTTGGTGCCTGGCGTAATTTGTTTGTAGAGTTGAAATACTCATTGCTTCCGCCTGAAGTGCTCTTGCTAAGTCTCTCCTCTCATTTGGTAAGTCATCACATAGATTACCCAACTTCTCTATTAGAAAATGTTGGTATCGCGCCATGATGGCTTGATAATTGCTCACTTTTAGCCCTAGTGAACTGGATGCATACACATGTCTGCCACAGGAATCCAGCTTTTTACCTTCTTGGTCAGTTGGTGTAGTGTGTTGTTTGCTAGATGTTGATTGTGCGGACTGCATGATGATCGAATTTGGTGCTGGGTCCAAAAAAAGGAATTCTGCCCCTTCCTGTTGCACACGGTAACGGGATTCTTCTAACGTTTTCCCTACCGTAGGAATAGCAGCTAGAGTTTCCCACGTATTCTTGACCGTCTCTAGCAGATATGGAACCAATGTGGGTGACGTTTGCGTGGTCAGAATAAGATTATAAACTGGATCTTCTATTTCAGGTATTTCCATTTTGGCCTCTATGCCTAAAGCTGCTGTCATGTGCATGATGTGATCTGAAAATGTTCCAAGATCTTCCGTTGGCGATGTAAACAACTTTGACTCTACCTGAAGATCTGGTGATGAGTCTGGTAGTCCTGAAATTTCAGAGTCACTATCTGAGTATGGCATGTCGGTTGATGATTCTCGATGCGGTATAGGGTGTCTTGGTGTTATAGGTGGCGTCTTGTCTTTGGCTGTATCAAGAGTTGCCTCTCGGAATCGAGATCTATGTTCGACATTGACAGATGTTGCTCAGCGTCGAGAGCAGGAGTTTACATCCAACGGGCTGGCACTGTGTGTCAAGTAGACGTCGGCGGTTGTTATTCGGCGTCGAGATCAAAACTCGATATCGAGCGCTGCAGTATTGCGGGGTGAGTCAATGTTGATAGCTGTCCTTTGGCATCGAGAGCTGGACTCGATGTCGAATGGGCTTCAACGTCGAGAAGGTCGCTCGACAGAGTCATGTCGAGATCGAGAGTGCCGGTTGACATCGACAATGTTCTCTCCGTGTTGATGTGGATAGTCGACATCGAATAGGCTTTGACGTCAAGAGGTCTCCAAAGGTAACCATTTCACAGATCAGGCTGCCAGGGCAGCTGCACATCAAGACCCTACCCCAGAGGCTTGCTTGTTTACTCTACAAATGCCTACCCACATGCCCACTCTTTCTGAGTTGGCTATATTGCAAGATCTGGCTCCAGAAACTGAAAAAGATAAGTGGTATAAGGCTAGATGCAAATTGCATCCTGATTCATTGTGGCATTCTTAGAGTGGCCACCCAATTGCCCCACAATGTTTGTACCCTATCTTGCCTCCGTGTTACATAGGCTTTCACACGTTGGCAAAGGAGGGATGATCCGCACATTGGAAATGGATTGGTTCACTCCAAATTTTGCATCTGTGGCAGATGCTTACTGCAGGGTTTGTCCTACTTGTCAAGCCCTCAGCGTGGGCAAAGCTGTCAAGACAAGGCCTGCTTCTAAGCTCTTGCCAATGGGTCCTTTCCTCTCTCTGCAAATGGATTTTATCCAAGTGCCAAAGTCCCAGGGATATGAATATGTGCTCATTATTGTGTGTATGTTTTCAGGATGGATTGAAACCTACCCCTGCAGAAAGGCTGGTTCTATCACAGTGGCCAAGAAACTCTTGAATTGTATCATTCCCACCTGGGGAATTCCACAGACACTGGCAAGTGACAGAGGAAGTCATTTTACAAGATAAATAGTACACCACCTCATGAAGTTCTGTAATGCTAAGCAACATTTCCACTGCCCATACCATCCACAGAGTGCAGGAGCAGTAGAAAGACGGAATGGCATCTTGAAAAACAAATTGGCTAAATTGTGTCATGAAATGGGACTTACATGGGAAGCTGTCCTACCCATCGCCCTCATGACCATGAGAGCAACACCAGCTAGAACTCATGGACTAAGCCCATATGAGATTGCATGGGAAGGCCCATGAGACTGTCTACCCCTCTGTTCTCCCACAATTTGACCCTGACTCACAGTATTATTGTATCTTATTGTGTCAAGTTAATGCAGAGTGTTCTGACTTTTCATTCACAGGTTAAGGAAGCATTCCCAAAGGACCACGTGACATCCCAGCGCCACCAACTGACGGCAGGAGATTGGGTCTACGTGAAGATACACCAGTGAAAGAGTGCCCTTGATCCCTGCTGGAAAGGACCTTTCCAGGTGTTGTTGACCTCTCACGTCATGGTCAAATGTGCCCCTCTCCCCAACTGGATCCATGCATCACATTGCAAGAGAGCCACACCACCAGCCCATTCTCCCAGGCCTAAGTTGAAAGGCCCTACAAGGGAGCAGCTCAGAGGGGGTACCAGAGCCCCCTCTCCAGAAGCAGATGACAGTGCAGGGCAGCCAAAGCCCTACAACTTGAGGCCCAGAATGAAATCAAAACAGCCCTAACAGACCAGAGGTATCCAGATCCTTTGGTGAGCTGTGTTGCAGCAGGTAGTGAGCCAAGCGCCTACCGTGAAGATTTCCAAGGTCCAGTAAGTGAAGAAATAGACTATGAAATCATGAAGAGTGCCTGCCGAGGCAAGCCAAATAATACAAAGAAATGAAAAACGTCTGTTGTATGGCTTTGTGCTATATACTAGTAACAATCACAGCAGGCGTAGCCAGAAACAAGCGGGAATTGAGAGATAATGTGTTCTTATCCGATATAGACCAAATTAGACAAGATTTAAATGTCTCAGGTTGCTGGCTATGCAGTCATGTACCCATACACGCTGAAGGTGGGGTCCCCATGATTCCATTACCCTTGAACAGTACTGAAAAGATAGCTCCCTGGTATTGAGATCTCCCGAAAAATGCCACATGGCAAGATGTGCATGTAAACCAGCTCAACTTCATCTGGCTGGCTTATGCAGCAGAAGGGAAGTAAGGTTGGTCATACAATGGAACAGGACAAGCTATGTGAGATAGTGTATGTAATGTCACTTTCACCATAAATGGAGCTAGATACAAGAATGGTACTTGGGAAGCAAACTTCACTCCAATCAAGGAAGGCATATCTAGATATTATCTTCAGTGGATGATGGAAAAACAGTGCAAGAGTGGGCTTACAGCACTAGCAGGCCATTATTTTGTATGTGGCCAGAAGGCATACAAGTACCTACTTACCAGAAAATTGGAAGGGTACATGCTATGTCTCAGCTGCATACCCTGCAATTTCTGTAAAAGAGAAATTGCCTCAAGGAAATATCCAGAACATGCGAGATATTTCGGAAGCACAACAATATTAGGGTATTACCATTCCTGGGTATGGAGTGGGTTTAGCTATAAAAGAAATAAGAAAACTTGCTAGTTCATTAGAGAGAATAGCTAACTCTACTGCCCTGGAGTTGGGGGAAATAAATACTGAAATGAAGGCCTTAAGACAAGTGACTCTCCAAAACCAGATAGCTAGCTCTAGATTGCACCCTACCTACTAGAGGAGTCTGTGCATTGATTGGTGAAGAATGCCGTGTATATGTCCCAGGAGAGTCAAGAAAAATAAATGTACAAATAGAAAGGATAGAGACAGAGGCTAGAAAGCTTCATGAGGCAGAACATTGGTCTCTTTGGTCATGGATAACTGAAATTTTTAGAAACCTGGGGACACAAGTCCTATAAGGACTATTGTACACAGCTATGTTCATTTTAATGATTTACGCTATTTTTTTGCTTGTCAAATGTATACTAAGCTGCTGCATGGAAAAGACAGAACATCTGCTTACCAAAGATGAAGTCATCATCATCAGGCGATCACTCGTGACCGAGTAAGATTGTCTTCCAGGATAAAAATTTACAAAAAGGAGATTTTAAAAGGAGGAAATTCTAAAGAAAATTGTGTAGACTCTAGCGATGGGTCCGTAAGTGACTGTGGAGGCCAATTCCTAGATCCACACAGCTTCCCACAGTGAGGACACAGGTTACCAGATGGAAGATGGTCCTGTAAAGGATTCATTTGACGTGCTTTTCGCTTAGCACGTTTCTCCCTTTCACCTTGCACTCGGGCTTCTTCAAAGTCCATGGAACCTTTGTGAAAGGCCAACCTCCAGTTAGATCGTTCATGGGCCAGAGCTTCCAGTTTGTTGTTGAGGTTCAAAGAAGAGAAAGAAGTGTGTAATCTGATAAAGATTGAATTATAAAATGGTTAGAGATTGATTGACATTTTTAGATATGTCAAAAGGAGGGAATTATGGAAACCATTTTATGGGATGTGGTACAGCAAGAGATGAGTAAAGAATGTTAAGAATGTAGAAACTAGGCGGTGTTTGTAGATAAGGCACGTTTGTATGTAGCCAATCCGCTCGAAGGCTTTCCTAGTAACAAAATGAACCAATCAGAGCTGTCTAACCTGCAGTGCCTTATAAAAGAGGTGTGCATGCATCACACAGGCAGAGAAACTTTCTTCCAACGTGTTTCTTCCAACGTGTTGAAAATAAACGGTGTTCAGATAAATTCCATGTGTATATGGTTTATTTTCCACATTAGTAAAAGCCTTCATATAGTGAGTTTTCCCATCTCCAACTGATGTCAGCTTTTGGGGGGGGGGCGGGGAGCCAATCCCCACAGTTAAAAAACATGTAGATCAGCTCACGGTTTGATTATTCTGTATTGTCAGTCTAGGGATGTTCAGCCATCTTGAAGGCTCCGTCTGAGTATTAAGGGTATTAAGAGATTCTTCCTTATCACATTCTATTTTTAGCTGAAAATTCCAATGGCATGACAGTACATCTTGAGTTATTGCTTTGCAGCTATTAGAAAAACCTTTTAATACTTCAGCATATTGCCAGCACTGAATCTATATCTGGCTCAGAAGTCATCTTCCCAATGCCCTGCTTCAGCTCCTAATAATCCAATTTTTTGTTAATATAACCCTAATCTTTGTTGGCCATAGGGACTGAGAAATATTATTCCAATTGCTAGAATTTTATTGGTTTTTTAGATACGTAAATTAAACAGCCTAGATCCATAAGTATCTACTGCCTCGTTATGTTTCCCTCACCACTGTGCAGGCTACAAGTAGCCTTCTTTTACTAACATTTTAAAAGAAGAATGTTAACTCCAGATGTTCTGCAGTACAACTCCCAGCATTCCTGACCATTGCTCATGCTGGCTGGGGCCGATCGGAGTTGAAGCCCAAAATATCTGGAGGAGGGCACCAGGTTGGGGAAGGCTGCTCTGAAATGTTATATAAACATGAAGTTATTTACACTCTTCCTTTAAAATGTTAGTTTAAAATGCTTTAGAGTAATCACAGCACTACACCTACAGTTCTACTGTAAGTATGATTGAAATAATGTAATAGAAGGAACGTTAGTAATATTATTCCCATATTGCAGATCAGGGGTCTATGGCTGATACACAGTGGTTTTCCTAAACTTACCTAATGTATTTACGGATGAGGTGAGGCTTAAAACATGGGCTTTCCAGCTCACACTCTTAGCTTGAATTACAGGGAGCCAGAAGGAGTTCAGCCCTTTTACTGTTTGTGATGGACCCTTTAGTGTCCCATTCATAGATTTCATAGATCATAGAGTTGGAAGGACCCTACAAGGCTACCGAGTCCAACCCCCTGCTCAATGCAGGAAACTAGAGGAGGGGTCTCCCATCCAAGTAACAACCAGCCCTGACCCTGCTTAGCTTTCCACACTCAGACAAGCTGAGCCAGCGTAAGCCACAGGCCTACCATGTGGGTCAAATCCTGCCTTACCAGGAGCAGTCCTGTGAGTCAATAAAGAAGTTCAAGGGAATTGTCCAGCAGGGAACACACACAAAAAGATTTTGTTTCAGCAAAAGCTGAGGTTGAACTAAGCAGCCTGATGTTGCTGCTCGCCCCATTCCTTCCTGGCTTATAATTAGAGCCCTGATCAGAGCATACTTCCTCCTCACTCATGAGGGCCCAGGAATATTTGACATGCTGCCAGATGGGTATTTTGTCTCCGTCTCTGGGCCTCCGTCCTGACATGCTGCTGCCGCCTCTGCTCTGGTGGATAGGACCAGTCAGGGCCCTTCGGTTCTTCCAATGCCACAGCCTCCTCAGTTGAGGCATTTCACTGGGTGGTGTTCTCAGGAGAGCTATCAACATCCTCCAACCCCCCTTGACTCCCACAAACACTGAGGATGGGGATAGGATCCTCCTCCTCCTTTTGAGATCTCACCCAGTCCTTCGGCGGTCGTGTCAGGAAGGTGGTGCGACACAGTACCAAGCTACTGTTTCTAAAAGGCTATGAATGGGGGGGGGGGGGAAGCATGATTTGCCTAAAATTGGGGAAGTTAGGGAGGGGGTGAGGTTATAGATTTAATTAACCCCACCATCTTTTCCCTCATAATTCTAGCACTACTCTTAGCCTCAATGCTAGACCAGATAGACCTCCATTGACTCCCTTATGCGAAACTTTTTTTTGAGGCTCAATCTAGACACTACGTTAAATGTATGTTTGCTAGCAATAATGGCACTTGTTTAAATTTTCCCTCTTCTCAGTTTAATGTTGGAGTAAAAAATGTGAGAGGATATAATAATCACATTGAGCATAGTCTTGACCAACCTCCTCTGCAGCAGTCAATAACACGAAAGCGGGGTGGGGTAAATTACAACATGGTGGTCTCTCATCACATGTTTTCCTAAGTAGTTGTTACAGAGAGAAGAGGGGGAACTCGATGCGCCAAGGGTGGCGGGGGGGGGGGATTCTGCAGCAAATGTACATTTAAGGTAACTTCTAATTTGAGCCTGAGGCAAAAGGCCACACACATGCCCTCACCCCTCACAAGGTAATCGTGCTAGTAATTTTTCTTGACAAACCCATTAAATGCTACTTTGAAATGTAAGCCTGACAGTCCCTTTCATTGCATCACCATTTAGA
Organism: Shinisaurus crocodilurus; assembly: GCA_021292165.1. Lineage (NCBI taxonomy): Eukaryota > Metazoa > Chordata > Lepidosauria > Squamata > Shinisauridae > Shinisaurus > Shinisaurus crocodilurus. Next base: position 30,582,598 of record CM037879.1, on the reverse strand, counting down.
AATTGCCATCTCCCATCCAGAATTAAACTTCATGGAGACAGCCGGTCTAATCGTGCTTAGATGAAGAAGTGAACTCATTTGCCCTCTTTTGGAGAACCCTTTGTAAGTTTTACAGTGTTGGACAGAAAAACAAGTAGCATGTGAAATGACCTAGAATAGATTTACAGTGGAGGAATCTAAAAATAAATCCACAACAGTAGAAGAAAATTAAATTCCTCCACAGCCAGTCCTTGTGTTCCACATAATTACCACCTCATACAGTTTCCTCAGGTCATTATTAATTTTTTTAGAAAGAATTTGGAAACAGCACACAAAATCTTCACTTCAGCCTGGATTCCTTTAAAAGAAAGTGAGGCAGCTTTGCAACAAAAGCAAGCCAGCCATAAAAAACCCACAGAATGACAAGATGGAAAAACATTTACACCGCATGGGAAGGAATCCACCGATAAACTGAATGACTGAAACAGGAATAGAGACATAACTGACAAAGCAGAGTTATAAATGAAACACTGAAAATCTACAAGAGAAAAAAAGTATTTGGAGTGTACTGAAAATTTCAGTAATAGTGAATAATTCAGGCACTGCTGTGTTTTGGTACAAAGGAAGAAAATAAAAGAACACAAAACCAAGAATTGTCAAGGTCTGAGGGAACTATTATTGCTGCAAGGAATTAAAATGTGGCATTTTAAAATTTAAAATGGCTCTTAATACAGCAAGAGAAAATGAGGTTGAATAAAAATAGCTGAGAATGCAAACATTTGCACAGTGATTAGAGTGGATTACATGTTTTATCTGGAGCGCCCATAGTGTTTTTCTGAAACTCTAAGCTCTATGATGAAAGTGGAACTCTGCAGTGATTTTCTGGAACTCTGTTTCTCCCCCTTTCCTTTGCATTTTCATAACATGAAAAAGCCTTGGTAGCTAGCCTGCCCATGTTTTTCTGATTTGAGCAATAAAACTGTGTTCTGCCAGGGTCAATCTACACATGGACCAGGATCACCCCTGCTTTTTTAAAAAGTTAAAAGGAACCCGGGGAAGAGGGAATTAGATTGTGGCTGCAGCACTGGAGGAGGTGGGGGTTAATCCTTTCCCCTGCCATTTTCTCAGTTTAATCCCCCCCTTTCAAATCCACCATTTGTCCCACTGAGGCCAATGAACTGGTACCTAGATCTGCCTCTTTGATCTGTATGAGATACATATAGCTGAGACAAGACAGTGCAGGGCTGGTTCCAGGGTTGAGGGACTCTTCAGCAAAGTGTTGTCTGTTGGCCCCCCTCTTATGTTGGTGGCCCTCCTGATGGCAGGCTTACCTGGCAGCAGTGGTAGACTGCTGAGAAGCCGCCATTTTAAATTTCCAACCGTGCCACAGAGTGGCCAACATAGTGCTGCTCTGGGGCATTGTGGAAAATTTTAAATGGTGGCTTCTCAGACCCAGCCATTTGGCATGGAGGTCTCAGGGCTGTGACAGTGCAGGACCAACATTGGTGGGTCCTGCTGTGACTGTGCAGCTCTGGGCTGCTTGAGGGTGTCATGTGCTGATGCCATATCTGAGGCATTGACTGGGTTCACACGACATGACAACCCATCATGGGTTACTACCCATGATGGGTTGTCATATTGTGCGAACCCAGGCCAATTTCCCCAGGGTGGCTTGTGTGTGTTGTTGTGTTGTTGTTGCCCACACACAAGCCACCCCAAAAACCCATGGGTTGTTATAGGGGTTGTTCTACCCACAATGGGTTGTTGTGTTGTCTGCACCGGAACGACCAACCCCATTGTGGGTACAGGAAAATGTCCAGCGAGCCACATAGTAAGAGGAGCAAAAAATCCTTGCCACTCTTGCCATGGGGCTACCAGGCGAGTGCCAGTGCCAGCTGCCACTAAAGTGCCCAAGTGGGTGGCACAAACTGCCCTTGGTATGGGTTGCACCTCACAATGACAGGGAAGAATGTGTTTGGCATGAAGAACTTCATCAGGAGGGCTTTAAACTGAATCCTACGGGGGAGGGAGACATAAACTTGGAGGTAACAATGAATGAAGGCTTATGCACCACAATAGAGAGAACAGCTCTAATAGAGCCAATAATAGTAGTATTCCAAAAAATGCAGGAAGAAAGCCAGACTATAAAGCACATGGTCAGTCTTCGATGTCTATATACTAATGCCCAGAGTATGGGAAACAAACAGAACAAACTTGAACTCTTAATACAGGAGGGCAAATACAACTTGATAGGTGTAACTGAAACTTGGTGGAATGACTCCCATGACTGGAATACAGCAACTGAAGGATATAACTTTTTCTAAAAGAACAGAAGGAACAGAAAGGGAGGTGGAGTCACACTATATATTAAAAATACATATCTCTGCACAGAAATAGAGGAGGATGAGCTTGGTAGACCCATCGAGAGCATCTGGATTAAAATAAATGGGGAAAAGAATAAAAGAAAAATGGTGGTCAGAGTCTACTACCGACCACCCAATCAAAGAGAAGATGAGGGTGAAACTTTTGAAAAGCAAATTGCCAATGTTTCAAGGAGGCATGATGTAGTAGTAATGGGGGGGACTTCAATTTCCCGAATATCTGTTAGGAGACAAATTCTGCCAAACATGGCCCCTCCAAGAAATTCCTGACTTGTGTTGCTGATAGCTTCCTTCTACAGAATGTGGAAAAAGAAGGAACTAGAGGACTGGCTATCCTTGACTTGATTCTAACCAACAGAGATGACTTAGTAGTGGATAAAGTGGCAGCTATGGGAACTCTGAGGGAAAGTGACCATGTTATACTTTTTTCTTTTTAAAAAAAATATTATTAGTTTTTTAAAGGTGAATTACACCAAAACAAAACAAAAAACACAAAAAAGAAAGAACAACATCAATACAATTTTCTTACAGTACTTAAAATGGATCACTTGCAGTAAATATGTATGAAATATATATCCATAAGTATCAAACAGTATGTAGTAATACAATTATCCATAAAGATAGTTTATGACATGCAAATTCGTGAAACGTTCCATATTTTTCCTTATCCCATCAGCCAGAGCAGCCAGGCTGGTGGGGACTAGGAAGAGGGCCTTCTCTGTGGTGGCCCCCACATTATGGAACTCCCTCCCTAGTGACCTTTGCCATGCCCCTCCGTGATGAGCTTCCGCCGTGCATTAAAAACATGGCTGTTCAGGCGGGAATATGGGGTGGGTTAGGTTTTTAAAAGAATTTTTTTATATTGTTTTAATTATTATATTTTATTGTATTGTTTTATTGTATTTTAATTGTACATCGCCCAGGGTGGCCGGGTGGCCGGCCAGATGGGCGATTAATAAATATAATAAATAAATAAATAAATAAATGCATAAACTTCAGAAAAAGCAGACCAAATATCCATGTATTTATCCATCCGCAGGTGGCGTCTAAATACCACCCACTCAAATGTTGAAAGCATTATTAGGTCCTCAATCCATTGTGTTATAGGAGGTGAGCGTTTATCTTTCCAGTGTTGTAATATCAGTCCTTTGGCTGTCAAGAAGGTGCGGAAAATCCACATGCGTTGTCCTTGTGATAAATTCCAAGCAGGTATATAATTTAAAAGAACGTGTGCATCAGTAAATATTAAAGAGCATTCTAAGACTAGATTTATCTGTACTATGACCTCTACCGAAAAAGAAGCAACCACTGGCATTTCCAAAATATATGGGTAAACGAAGCATTCACAGTATTACACCTCCAACAGTTAGCTGACTTAGACAAACACTTATTAAAAAGATGTTGTGGTGTCCAATAAACACGAAACAAAAGTTGTTGCTGAATAAGACGTAACCTAAGATCCATAGACCCTTCTGACATAGACATAAAAACAATGTCCCATTGATTAGGCAACATAAGACCATCTAATTCCCTATTCCATTCATCTTTAAGACTAATAAGTATCATACTTATTCACTGATAATAAGTATTTATAAACATGAATCGTAGGTCAATATAACTGCTCAGCCTCAATCAACGCATCCAATAGCAAAGGAGGCTCTGAAGCTGTAAAAGCAGCCGGGCTAAACCTAGATTCTAACAACTGTTGCAATTGCAAGTACTGCCATTCAGTTGAGGCAGGCAAGTTATATTTAGTACACAAAACTGAAAATGACAAAAACTCATGTCTACACTCACTAACTGATCCAAAGTAAATACCAACCTGTCTGCCCAGGTCCGCCACTGGAACGTTTTCTTACCAATTTTTAAATCCAGATTACCCCATAAAGTCAGTTTAGCATGAGAAAATGGGTCAAACTGTAATTGACAAGATATAATATGCCACACCTCTCTAACTGCCGTGATTGTAGGAGGCACTCTATCTGTTTTAGTGTAGCAAGACCCTAATGCCATCCATTTGGAGAGAGGATCCAGACATAAGGATTCCAAAACTGACCAAGATGGATAATCTAATCTAAGTGGAAAAGACCACAATTTAGAACTAGTCAACAAATAAGCCCCATGATATAAGGCAAAATCTGGAAAACCAAAACCACCTTCTTTAGTTGCAAGTTCCATCCTTTTCAAAGAGATTTGTGGGGGCAAGGAACCCCAGAAAAATTTGCGAAACAAAGCATTTAAGTTTTTTGAAATAACTGCCAGGTATAAATAGAGGAATCCCATGTAGTGACCATGTTATACTTGAGTTCTTGATTCTAAAGGAAGCAAAAGCTGAGTGTAGCCAAACACATACCCTGGATTTTAGGAAAGCCAATTTTAATAAACTCAGAACAATGATAATGGCAAGCGACTTTAATGAGGACAGGAGTCCAAGATGGGTGGAAGCTTTTAAAAAAGGAAATTCTAAAGGCACAATTACAAACAATTTGAACAAGGAAAAAAGGTAGAGTAGAGGGAAGATAAGGATCTTTCTGTGAAGGGGGTGTAAATCCCAAAAAACACCCTTTTCGCAGTTAAAGATCACTTGCGCCTTTGGTTACATCTGACAGCTTGCATTTGACAGCTGTCAGATGTAACCAAATTGGGGGGGGGAACCTACCTGCTGCCTCTCTGGGCAATGCCAGGGTGGGTCCAGCTGGACTTTGCCAGAAGCCCCCCCCTGCACATTTCCCACCCAAGGCTCCCCATTCCTGCACCTGCACAACTCCAGACATCTGAAGTTGCACAAGTGCGGGTAAAAAAAATTATCCCCCCCCCCGCATATATTGTGAAAATTAGTGGGGGGATATTTTTTTTTTAAAAAAAAAATGTTTGGCAACCACAGGCAGCCCCTCGAAGGTGCTATTGGGGCACATTGAAGGGACTGTCTGTAGCTGTCAAAAAAACAGGGATCGTGAAACACCATCTCCAGGGGGGGAAGGGTAAAGTGAAAAAAAAGCCGCAGTGAGCCCCAAATGGCTTGCAATCATGGCGAGGAGGGAGGAAACAACTCGGTCCTCCCACAGTGTCCCCTGAGATATCCTCAGGAGGACTGAGGGGGGAGGAGGGCAACAACCCACAGTGAGCCCGACTGTCTATCGGGCTCACCATGGGGTTTTCACACAACAACCAACCCACCGTGGCTTATTGCCAGGGTGGGTTGTGATGACGTGGGAACGTACCAATAGCCTGCTTACCTAAGGCAAATATTAGAAGCTAGAACCAGAATTTTCCACTGTTTATTTCCTTTACTGCAATTCCATGTTCTCAGTTTTCATTAATAAACATAACGTTTTGGTTAAGTAAACTGCCATATTCTAATCTTGGAGATGACGGTGGATTCTAACTCATTTTATCTCACCTCACATTAATGCCTTGGTTCTCTTGGCCTGGATACTGGGAAAGTGTTGCATCCCTAAAACATTAGCAGCCCTACTTGCAGAGAAGTACGAAATATTTAGCAGCCTTTAAGTGCACCAGGTCTTCCTGGGTAGAATTGTTACTTGCCAGTGGTGAGTGATTAACTGCAAGATGGGTTGAACCCTAGCTTGGACTTAAACCAGCCTGCTAATCCAGCCTCTTAAAAACTATGACTAAAGAAAATTGCACAATTTCCCTGGGAAGTTGTTTGGCAAACAACTGTTACTCTTAGGAAACTATTCTTAGTATTTAACATAAATTTCTTATCAGAACTTTGATTTCATTTCCTGTTGTCTTTCTCCTCAATGACACGGCATTTGTGGCAATTTATGAAATATTTGAAAAGGTGTACATCTCTTGTTTGACATTTTTAATGGCAATTTACAGCATAAGCAAAAGCAGCAAAAACATCAACGAAAGGCCCCTGTCCCAACGAGCTTCCAGTCTCCTCTAAAGTCTGACAGTGGAAAGAAGAGGGAAAGATTTATTTATTTATTTATTTATTTATTATTTTTTTAAATCGCCCATCTGGCCAGTCATCCAGCCTCTCTGAGTGAGGAACAGTCCAATAAAATACAAGAAAAAACAGAGTGTAAAACACAATTAAAAACAGTACAAAACTTAAAAATCCTAACCCACCCCATATTCCTGCCTGAAAAGCCACGTTTTTAATGCACGGCGGAAGCTAATCAAGGAAGGGGCATGGTGGAGGTCACTGAGGAGAGAGTTCCATAAATTGGGGGCTGCCACAGAAAAGGCCCTCCTCCTAGTCCCCACCAGCCTGGTTTCTCTGGCTGATGGGACAGGGAGAAGGCCGTCCATGGCAGATCTTGTTGAGATGAAAGAGAAAAGTGGGGAACGCTGAGTGTGAGCAAATGCAGTTAGGTGGAACTCTGGGTGAAGACTCCCAGTGGAGACCCCAACTATAATATGAGATCAGCTTTCTACCAGCTTTGCAGTCTTGCATGCTAGCAAATTGAATGCTGGTTTACTGTCATCTTGTTCCTCCCCTCATAAGTGTGTTGCCTGCCTTTTACATTTTTTTAGAGCACTGAATGTACAATTATTCATTTAAAGGTTCATTTATTGCCTTATTTTAAATAAACCACCACAAACAATTAAAAAAAACATTTGCAAAACTGCTCTGGGGGAGGGGGAGATAGCCTCATAATGTCACAGGTGCCAGCCAATTAGCACCATTCATAGCCAGCTTCTTTCTTTTCACAGCTCAGTACTGGAGAGATGTGCATCATCTGGTAACACAGTGAGGATGCTTCCAAATTGGCCCCACTGCTGTAAAAAAATGTTAAATCTGTCTTCACCTTTCACTGCAGTTAGGGATACAGACTGGTGTGTCAGGCAATGTAATTAACATCTTGCTGCTGCATAAACAACTTGAGACCCTAACAACCTAACTCTATGCATGTTTACTCAGAAGTCAATCTTGCTATGTATGGGTGGTGATAGACATCTGCCTCGGAGCCATTTCTGCATCCAGAGACCTGCTGGCTCCCAGTGGACAGGGCAGGAGGTGAGGGAGCAGGTTTTTGCCTTTCCCATAGCTTGTACTTTTAAAAAAATAAAATCCTTCCCATTGGGGCTCGAACTGGGGCTGTGCCAGTTCCACACAGCTGCTCCTGAGCCTTCCCCATTTTGGGGCCCACCAGCAGTAGCAGAGGTGGTGTTAGGGGGTGGCCTGCTAGGGCTGGAGCCCTGCATCTTTCATTTGGAGCCCCGAATCTCTGGGAGGCCGTCTGCCCCACCACCCTGTTGTCCATGGGCACTTGTTGAAACAAAGGTACAGAGGCCCTGATGATCTCTGTTGCATCTGATTCCCCTGGATTAGCTGGCTTTTTGCCCGCATGTGCTTCACCTCCTGCTGCCCCCCCCCACACTCCTGAATCTTTCTGCTTTGTTTTTTCTGAAATCAAATGCCCTCCTCTTCCCTGTGCATACATCTCTTTTTACAAATGGGGTGCCCTTAGGAGACAGGGTCCTTTAAAGACACACACACACAGAGAGAGAGAGAGAGAGAGAGAGAGAGAGAGAGAGAGAGACTTTAGAGTGTATGTAAATTAGCAAAAAAAATATTTATTTTTTTGCCCTGTGGGCCTGAGCTCCAGATGTTTTTGGTACATAGCACCGCCCCTGGCAGCAGTTCCATACCCACAGATTTTCACAGGTGTACTGGAGGGCTCCATGGTGGGCTTGCTGCCCTGTTGGTGGAGCTCCTCTCTGCTGACAGGGCAGCATTCCTACCCAAGCAGGGGTTAGGATTGCTTCCTTAGTCTGCTACCAGTGCAGATGTTAATTTGTTTCATGAAAGCGCCTCACAGTTAATGCAGCCATCTTCTGTTTATCTAGCAGGTAAATAAATGTCTGTTCCTTAAGCTTTAACTGGGGTGTGAAGTTCCAGAATGCCAGTCTGAGGTATGTGAACAAACTGCTTTGTGCTCAAGTGGTATAACTCTTTTCTCTTGTAGAAAGTGACCATGCAAGAGGGCACGAATATAGGGGGGAAAGACGTATTCACTAGAAATTCCATCAGGCTGCAGCAGAAGGAGAGAAAGAAAGTAGGGCCATTCTATCAACTCTGCTGAGAGACCAGCACGTTTTGGCTCCTCCTCTCCCTGAACAGTTTCCATCCCAGCTGGTTGTTATCTGTAACATGAACTGGTGCCTGAATTTGGTTTTTTTTCCTCCTCCCTTTTTCCTTTTGTGCCTTGCCTTTTAGAATTAGACTGTAAGCCTGAGGGCAGAGGCTGTCTTTTAAGATGATGATGATGATGATGATGATGATGATGATTGTTGGGACTTGAAAAAGATACTAGGAGAGGATATATTGTGGAGTAATATCCTTCCTATCTCATGTTAGTGAGATCAGCAGAGTACAGTCCCTTTCCAGTTTAAAAGAAGCTTAGATTTGGCTAGTGTTAGCCAGCTAGCATTTGGTAATCCAGGATGCTTTAAGGCAGACTGGATTTCCCTGGTTTTGCCCCCTTTTCTCTCCCTCAGAACAATAATCAGAGACACAGTCTTGTAAAAGTTAAAAGTAACATTTACTCACTCAGATTATGCAGTTTCATTCAGGCAGGCTTAAAAGACGTTTCTTACAGTTCGTTACAGTACATTTGTAGTTACTTGGGGTCTGAACTTGTGGAGTTCAGACCAGCAACTCTGGTTACATGCTGCTGCTAGAACAACGTGGAGACAACAACTACTGCAACCACGCACTCTCAGAGTCCCAGCAGAAAAAGGAAGAGCTGATAGCTACGCCCACTTCCTGTTGGGGCTCTGTTAATTATTCAATGAGTACCTTCTAGGGAATCCACCCTAGAAGGTATCAGTGATCTTAACCATTTCACCCAACTACCTGGTGAAACATGAGCCATAGGTTTTGACTGCAATTTAATTATCCGATGATGATGATGATGATGATGATGATGATGATGATGATGATGATATCTATAAGGTCTGGGAGGCTTTTTGTCTGTATAGTGAGGTAAAAATGCTTAAAATAAATAAATATGCTCTTGTACCTTGACTTTTTCAAACTCTCTGCCCTCCTTGTAGTATCAATTATCTGAGAGAAGTATAACTAGAAGGCTTGTTATTTCTTTGAAGATATTCAGATCATCAGGTGTTGCAATTAATACTTCTTTAGAGGGATGACTCCAGAAAGTGCTGCAGGCAGGCTATTGCTCAACCCTGTGGTATCTATGCTATGAGGACCCACAGGTTTCCATTCTGGCTCCTATGGTGTTTAATATCTACATGAAACTACTCAGTGAGGACATCCAGTGAGTTGGAGTGAGGTGCTATCAGTATGCTGATGATACCCAGCTCTATTTCTGTTTTTCATTAGTTTCAGGTGGAGGTGCTGAATTGATGTGTGGAAAAAAATAATGAATTGGATGAGGGCCAATAAACTGAAATTCAGTCCATATAAGGTGGAGATGCGGAGCTCATCCCCTTGATCCAGCATTGTCACTGGATGCCCAGGTGTGGCATCTGTGGCACACAGTGCCTTTCACCAACACTGATTGCCAGGCCATTTCTGGGCACAATTCACAGTGCTGAACATTTCTTCTAAAACCCTGAACAGCCTGGGGTCTGGTGACTTAAAAAGAATTGTCTTCTTCATATGAGACTTCCTGAACACTTGTTCTTCATCTGAGTTCCTATTCTGGGTCACCCCACCACCTGAAGTGGCACTCAGTCGTGGCGCTCCATCTATAGAAGGACCTATCCAGAGAATAGGCACCAACTTATCTTTTCAGCAGCAAATACTACTTTTTCATTCCGCTAGGTATTCCAGCATGTTTTCCTGTTATTTTATAGCTTTGCTGGATTTTGGTGGTTTTTGCTGAGGCTTCTGTGATTTTCATAATTTTTGTCTTCATGATGTTATTGTATTTGTTTTTAATTTGTATGCTGCCCTGGCAGTCCTGTTACTTAAGTCAAGTGTGACTTATACCTTGACAAACCAAACAAACAAACACACACACACACACACACACACACAGAAAGCCCTGCTTGGTATCTTTTGAGTTCTGACCCCAGTAAAGGCAAGAATACAGAGCATGGCTTCTCCAGATGACTTGTGAGCAGGAGGTACATATGAGAGAAGGTACATGGGGACTAGTCCATTAAGGGCTGTAAAGCAGAGATGCTGAGAATGTGAAGCTCTGCAGATGTTGGTAGACCAGAACTCCCAGCATCACTCAGCATTGGCTATGCTGGCTAGGGCTGGTGGGAGTCACAGTCCACCAACATCTGGAGGGCCACAGTCCACCAACATCTGGAGGGCCCCACCCCTGCTTTAAAGATAAAAACCAGCTCCTTTAATCAAGCAAATAGGCAGCCAATACAGCCATCTGAGCACCAGAGTAAAGAGGCTCTCATCTACATACCCCTGCCAATAAAAAAGCTACAGTATTCTGCAGCACTTGCAGCTTCTGTATTTGAGGATGCCTGTTTAAACAGTGGCAGCATTCCCTTACAGTATCTGCAGATGAAAAAAGTCTAGAGTCACCGTCCTGCTCTGTTAGCCCTGTTGCTGCCTATGCTGCAAATCAGCTGCAGTTACTTAGGCAGCAGTAGGCAATGGCCCATTCATTTCTTCTCAGGAATGTCACAATGGGGATTTCACAATGTGCAAGCACAGGTGATTCCTTATGAAAGATCTGGGCCAAACTGACAATAAAGGCATCTGTTTCACCAAGGAAACTGTGATATATTGTGTTTGAGTAGACTTGTGTTGTACATAGGGTGCATCTCCAACATCTTATATATTGTATTGTGCTTGTGGCAGTGTAACCTTGTCACAGTTCAAACAGTGCATGCATCAGGGAGGAGACAAAGATAGACAAGAGAAGGGGTTGAATGAGAAAGTGAGGATCAAGGGAGAGAAATAGATGGGCGCAAGAAGGTTGGGGGAGAGAAAGACCTTGGTCACACAGTTACTGCAGCTCACTGTGGCTTATTTATTTATTTATTTATTTATTTATTTATTTATACTGCAGCTCAACTGTGTGCCACATGCCCACTGTGGCTTATTTAAGCCACAGTGGGCATGTGGCACACAGCTGCAGTGTGTGCAGTGTGGCTTTGGAATATGCAAGTCGCAACCATAGCTTGTTGTGTCACATGAACCCAGTGGGGGGTTTGTGGGGTTTGTTAACCATGCTAACAACCCACCCTCACTGGGTTTGCGTGACACAACAATCTGCGGTCACAGCTTGAATAATCACGCCACTAAGCCCTACGGGTTAATTACCCCATTTCGTGTGCCATGTGAACCAGCCTAAAGTCAGAGATGGGAGACAAAGAGATGCACAGGGAGACAATGCTAGGATGACCACTTATGACCGCTTTCCAAAAAAAGAGGAAATGCATCACCAAGAGAGAGAGAGAGGGAGAGAGAGAGAATGAGGAGACAGATTTGCATAAAAATTGTTTGTGCTCATTTGTATCTATAGATGGAAATTTAGAAATAATGACTACCGGTATAATGTAAATAAAAATAGAATACATCTTACCATAGTGGAGAAGCCTGTGACCAGGTGCTGTCTGTTGTGTGTTGTCCAGGTGCTGTTGTCTGGCAACCTCAGGGTCCTGCTCTCCTTTCTTATGGTTCTTTCAGTTCAGTTTAGTTTTATTGTTTATACCCCTAGGCCATCACAATATAACAACAACAAAATAGCCGATGTAATACAAAAGTAAAAGTGAAAAAATTAAACATAGATCAGGGGGGGGAAATCTAAAACCAACAAATTCAACCCTAAAGATCCATAATACATACTGGTAACCAATTTTTTTTTAAATAAAAGTGGTTGTTAACCAAACCAAGGATAAAACATACAAGATTATGTTTAAGACAGACCTGGATTAATAGTCCTTTTTGTTTTTTTATTGTTCACAGCTCCATAATCTGCTTGATCTGGAGCAGTATACTACTACTACTACTACTACTACTACTACTACTACTACTACTAATAATAATAATAATAATAATAATATAAAGGGCTGTCCTCTGTAAAGGAGGACACATGGTCACCCTAGATTATGATGTGCATACAAGAGGGAGAGAGGGAGGGAGAGGATGGCAGGTGAGAAAGAGATTCTCCCATGGCTCAGTGTTGTAGCTGGAGTGGGGAAGGTTTCTGGGTGTTGCCATTCACCAGCCAAAACTTTAGCTGCAGGTCTTTAGACTATTTTCTATGCCAGGGCTCAATCCTAGAACACATGAAGTAAGAGGAGATTAATGTGCCCCTGAGCCACTACGGAGTGCATTTTCTTCACTACTGAGTAAATGCAGAGTTCCCATATGTCAAGGGTTATGGGGAAGGGCCATCAGATAAGCTGGTGGTGTTTCAATAGAGACCTGATACCCAGCATAACTTTTTGTCTAAATATTAAGCACTGTTTATACAAACATATCAAATATTACAAGGAATTTTTAAAATCTTTTGCATATAGCTGTCTATTAAAATAAGGAAACACAGTAAGTCTTGGGCCATATACATTAAGGGTTTGCTGTTGCATGCAGGCATAGGGTTCATTCAGACCAGCTCTTTCAATTTATTTGGCTTTTCCCCTTCTTGTTTGTTCCTTGTTGTTTTCCATACGTATGCACTTTTTCCTCCTGGAATTGCAAGATATTTTTTTTAAATCGCCCTAAAATAACACTGTCTGTACAATTATATCCATGCCCCCATATCCTGCTTTTGTGGTTTGGCATCTGTACTGTTCATTGGCTGCTCATTCTGCCCCCTCCTTAGAGGGCACAGCTTGGAACCTGAACTATGCCATCGATTCCAGGGACTAGGGGAGAGTGCCATAAATACCTCTACTTTTCACTAATAAATTGTACTTTTTGTGGATTTTACTGTAAGTCGCTTTGGGAGCAAATCATGGCTGCAGAGTATAAATATCATAAACAAGTGCCCCTGAATAAATATGATATATCGTGGTGAAAAATAATGGGAGTGGGGGCAGAGAGGGAATGGTAAAGTAGCCAGATTCTGGATCATAAGGTTGTTAGCATTTAGGTTCTGCTAAAAGAAATCAAAAAGAAATTAGCCTCCGAAATTAGCAGCTTGTCAGTGGTGAATGGGTGCACTGGTACACTGGAACAAATTCAGTGTGAAGAAAGAAAAAGGATCTGATAAAGGAAGGAGGACGGGCAGGGCAATGACTGGGAAGAAGGACAATGCAAGATTTCTGTCTAGGCCACACACACTGGGGAGATTTGTACTTAATTAATGAGGCACATGTTTCATTCAAGGAGGAAAACAACCCAGAAATGGAGCACTAAAGACGAACAAAAGTTGACAGATCCTGAATGCACATGGACTGCATCACATCCTGCCTGTCAGTAGAGTTCTTCTGAGGAGGCTTTGCTCCATCTCCCACCACCGCAATGGAAATGCAGGTGATGGAAACTTGGGACAGGACCTTTTCCACTGTGGCACCCAAGCCCTGGAACTCTTTGCTATGCCCCCTTCCCTGACCTCATTGTGACGCAAGAATGGAAGAATATCACTACATTGATAGAACAAATAACTGGATACTTTTTACAGTTAAATCCCCATTATATATTATTGGGATACTTTAAAAATCTAATTCAAACAGAATATTTGGAATTAGTGTGGTAGTTACTAAGAGCAGCAGCAAAACTTTTAGTTGCCTCTAAATGGTGTTGTCTTCTTACTACACCATGTGTGAATGAGTGGTCCCTTAAAACATGGTATTTAGTGTTGATGGTTAAACTCACAGACTACATGCGCTTATGTGGTGGAAGGCAACGTCAGGAAATGTTTGAGAAATGCTGGACTCCATTTGTTCCTTATATGAGTTGTAAATTCAATATGGTCATCAACTCATACAAAGCTTTCTCACTGCTGTCATAAATATTAGTTTCTAGATTTATAAATTGTAGATTATACTGTGTAAATTCTAATTGTATAGTAGGGAGATCTTGTGTCTATTCTGTATTATATGTTTTGTATTGTTGTGTGTGTGTATACTTTATGTAGGCCATGTAAGTGTGCACTGAAGGTATTTCATACATTATATTTTATAAGCCAGTATCCAATGGTGCCCATGCTCTAGCACAGGGCTCTCCAACCTTGGGTCCCCAGATGTTGCTGGCCTACAGCTCCCAGCATACCCAGCCAACATGGCTAATGGCAAGGGATTCTGGGAGCTGTAGTCCAGCAACATCTGGGGACCCAAGGTTGGAGAGCCCTGCTCTAGCAGGACCCATCACTAGTGCGATGGGAAGCTAGTGGTTCCTGGAGCAACCAGAAATGAGCAGAAATGCTCATTTACAGAATGGGGCAGGTCAGCGGAGTTTGCAGAAAGGCGTTCCAGTGCCCTGTTCTATTCCAGAAACAAGTGTTTCCACTTGTTTCCAGGGTTGCTTTAGGAAGTGCTAGCTTCCTGTTGCGCTAGAGTAGTTGGTGCTGTGGGTGCAACAGAATGATAAAAGCACAGTGGTAGTATTGGATACTGCCCTACTTGTTTATACAAACAAAATTCCAAAAGGAAGTATTGCATAGGGCCTTCTGCCTATAACTTGAAATCACTTCCCATGTGATACTGATGCTGCTCTCCTTATGCCTATGTCTGTTTTTTAAATTGTTTTTACTGAATGATTATTGTTTTAGTTCCATGTTTTTAGGCCTTCTTGATGGTTCTTTGCAATAGAAAATGCATGGGATAAATATTTCAATAAATAAAAAAAAATCCTTATTAGTAGCCAATTGTTCAAAATACTACTCATCTGGATGCACTCATAGCTTTCCAGTATCCTCCTCTTATTTATCCATTCCCTCTTTATTCCTCTTTATTCCTCCAGCCAAGCCCCACCCTCCTGTTTGCTGCTCCCTCCCTCCCTTCTTGCTGGTGTGGCCAGGCTACACATTTTCTCTTCCTGCACCCAACAAGACTATCCTGTTTCTGCTTTCTCTACTCATAATAGCTGCAGTTCCACCTCAATCTGCCTGATGTTTTTGCTGGAAAAAGGGAAATTGTGGTTTTTCTAACTTCCTCCTGTTTTGGACCTTTAAAAAAGATGGGGGAGGGAGAGAACATGTCCAAAGTTCTCACATGGTCAGAATTGGCCCTGTTTAAATAATAGCTGGTCCTTTACAAACTACTAATTGGTCTTTTAAAAACTCCACCAATTCAACAGAGAGGGAGAAATGATCTGAACCGTTCTTTGTTCTAGAAGCTAAATAATACCTTATGTCCCATCCTGCAGGACTCTGAACACCCCTCCACCACGGAGAAATTTCATGTGCCCCTGGGACATATGTCAGAGGCAATTTTACTGTAGAAACATCAGAAGGGAGAAAAACAGCCTCTTTCTGTTTCTGGTGAGATCAGCAGACTTTTTCCACAGTGACATCACAGGGTTTTATGTCTGCCAAGGCTAACTTTAAAGTATTGATGATGGCAGGCAAACTCAAAAGGTCTACCTGCATCATTTCAAAGCAAAATTCTTACTTTTGATACATGCTGGAGTAGAATTTAACTTTTTGTCACATAATTGTTTTATGTGAGGACTTCATTGGGACTTGGGGAAGACTTGAAAGTGGAGAAGACACCAACAAGTGTCAGTTTAAGGCATAATAGTGAGAGGTTGATATTGCCAAGTGGGAGTTATTGTCCCCCACCCTATTGGTGCTCCTTTTTGGAGCAATTACTTTGTTCATTTGGTGTTTCTGAATTGCACAAATGGGTTCATACTTTCTCTTAGAATTATTTCCCTCCCAGTCCTTCACAAGTGTGAGCAGATTAGCCTGTGTGTAGTCTTACCATGTCAAGTTCCTTGAATGTTACCTACTCCACTTCAGTGCTTTCCCTGACAGCTGTAACATACAAGGAAACTGACACGGCAAGACTACACATAGCAGACAGGCGGATCCACGCTCTTGTGAAAGGCTGGGCAAGGGGAGAAAAAACAAACAAACAGCGAACCTATTTGCATACTTCCACAGAACTGAAAAAATCATTTTTAAAAAGGTTGCAAATGAAGTAAGTGCTCCAAAAAGGGGCAGTGATCAGAGCACAGGGAGGGGGCTGAGAAAGGACGGGGATAAGAGATGGGTTGCCATACAAATAACACTGAGATGCATGCAGGGAGCAGGCTGGAGGACTGAGGGGGACAGAAGCCACGCCAAGCCACCATGAACCCAATTGTCTGTCAGGAGTAATGTGGGTTGGCAAGCAAACAACCAAGCCACGGTGGCTTACTCTGCCAGGGTGTGATGTGCAAACCAACCCTGTATATATCAGAGCATGCATGGGGCTCTGGACCAGTATAGAGAAGTTACTAAAAGCTGCCGCATGATATGATACTGATGGAAATGATCCTATCATCTTTGTTTTCAAGGAAAGAGCAGATAAGCACCTTTGGGGAATGCTTTAATTTTTAGTTATTCAATTAATTTTGGTCGGGAGCCAAAGAGCTGCTTACAGACTTGCATTAGCCAAGCAATATATGTGACTCCCCATCCCCTTTCAATGGCTAATCTAGATTCCATGTCACAATCTCCCTTCAGTTTCAAAAGCAGTTTGCCATACAGCAGGTGGGGGTGGGGCTCCTTTTCGAGAAAAACAAGTCTAAAACCATCTTAGACTTTTGAACAATTCCACCTCTAGGACAATTCATTATCAACATTAAAAATGAGCAATTAAAAGATAATGGGTTAAATCCAACATTGCACAAGTAGACTCCACTCACAAATTGGGACTGCCCCTTGCTCTCCTCTCCCCTGCAGCCTCCCCACGCACCCCCAAAATCTGCTCCAGAGGGTCCCCCAACTCTCTGGAGCAGATTTGGGGCATGCATGGGGGAGCTGCAGTGGGGAGTAGAATTTCACTCTCCCTGTGGTTTCTGTTCCTCTGGCAAACAGCCAGCATTGGATTCAACCCAATATATAAAAGGATTAAAACTACCCCTGCTTAATCTTGCTTTAAATTAAGACTAGATTGGTTGACCTGTGGGTTTCAGCTCACTTATTAAAACTAGGTGCAATTCATTCCGAACCTTGCACAAGAGTATATAAAGCCATATTTGCCTCCATTTTGGATCGTGCCATAACATGCAAAGCACCAAAGGCAAATGATTTGGCTTCCATTTTTTCCCTTCAGGAGCTTTTTTTTTTTTTTAAGAATCCATTTGCGTACTTCCAAAGTGGGGGGGGGGGAGGCAGGGTGTCCCTCCAAGGTGCCATTTCAGTATCAGTGGAGGGTGGTAGCTAGCCTATGCCAGGGTGATAGGCAATGTATTTTCCTCCATACGAGTAAATGACAATAATACATAGGAGAAAGGAACGGGGTCCACTTGGGGACACCACTGCAAGTTTCTGGGATAAGAGGCAGGTTCAGACTTCAGCCCCTTCTCAGCTGTATCACAAAATGCAGACTGCTTACTTTATCTGGTTCAGTTTCTTGATCACACAATGTGAAGGAACCTTAGGAACAAATGGATAGGATAGGATAGGGTAATTCAACCTTATTTTGGCCTCAAGATTTGCCAGCCAACTACAAAGCAACAGTTTGGATCATTTCTTCTAATAATCTTCTGGAGAGTAAACTAATCAATTAAGAACAATTTCCACCAGCAACAGATACTTACTGCTAAAATTCCCACAGTAATCTTGAGGTTATGACAGCTGAAAACAAACACTGTATACATGAGTTTTGATAACCGTACCTTCCTAATTTTATCTGAGATTTCAGTATAAACTATTTCCAGTGGGCCAGTTCCTTTTTGCTAGCCTGTGACTTGAAGTTTCTACGCCCCTTAGTGACTTAGCAACGCCCCTTAGTGAATCTTTACAAACCAGGAAATGACCTATGCTAATGTCATTGTTGCTTGATGAAAGCCTACAAGTTGGTGAGCCAAAGAAGTTCCACCGTATTTGTGTACACAATTACGTACTATATACTGTTGCCAGACACAGAAAGCTTAGTGGTGAGTTATTCAGGCTTCTACAAAAATGCTTTTGTTGTTGCCTCCTAGGGCTAGAAGTTTATTGGCAGTTATTTCACTCATGTATCACCAGACCTTTGCTCTAGCAGTCCAAGACATCCCAACCCTCTCTCCTGCTCCCACCCCAGCTTACATTTCAACTGCAGTCTAATAAAAACCCTTCCAAGATGATCTGATTTGCTGGTAAAGGAGAGAAAGATGATCTGTCTCTGGTGAGATCCGCGGTTGATTAAAAGAGGAAAGATAAAATCCAATCCTTGCAAACAAATCTATCATATTTGTTTTGATCTATATAACAATTCTCTCTCTCTTTTTAAAGTAAACACTGGTTTTAAAGGCTAGGCTTCCTACAACTTGTAATTTATTTTTTCCTATTTCACAAAAAGATTTTATCTTGTTTCATGGATAACAGAAGAGGTCGGTGAAGGGGATTTTTCATTCTAATCTTAAAGAATTAGGACGTTTACACCATCCAGATATTTGGGTTAAAAGCATAATCTGTTTAGCTATTTTACCCTACGTTGATTTTTTTCAAATATTTCCTTTTCACTATTTCCAATCATTAGTCCCTATTGCATGATTATAAGTCTACATTGAACCCTAGATAAAAGCTATAAAGTGGTGCATGCATGCAGGGACAGATAAAGACTCCTGTCATATATGAAGAGAAAGAACTGGGTCTCTTGTCTCATGTGAGACTATGTAAACTGCTCTATCCATACAGCATATAAGCACTCGTGACTATTAAATACATTAAATCCCCTAGGTTAATGCAGTGCTTGAGAGTAATAATGCTAACCACATAAGCAAAGCAATTCACTTGGTTTAATTTACTTTTCGGCAGCAACCTTGTTTCTCCTCTGCAGTTTTAATACAAAATTTAACTTCTGGCAGCAATGGAGATACAGAAATGCCTAAATTACAGTGAAAATCTGAACTTTGGTGAGTGTTGACATTCAAGTGTGAAATGCTAACAATTCCAGATGTAATTCATAAATGTCCTTTAGCAACAACGGCTGGGTTCACACAACACTTTAAGCCCACAGAGGCTCTGAAGCCTCTGCGGGCTTAAATTTACCTGGGGCTCCAGCTGTGCCCAACCAATGATCGGGTACAGCAAGGCTCCCTGGCCATCTCTGCCACCCTCTTCCTTCATTGGTCCTCCTGTAGGTATCCCATGGTACACTGCAGGAGCACTGAGTCCCCCCCCACCCCGCAAAGCTGTCATTTGCACTACTCCCACCCACCCACCAGCACAGGGGATTCCCTCTGGTTTTGCCACTTCCTGGGGATCCAAGAAGGATCTTGGAATTGTGGTAGATCACAAACTGAATATGAGCCAGCAATGCGATGTGGCTGCAAAGAAGGCAAATGCTATTTTGAGCTGCATTAATAGAAGTATAGCTTCCAAATTGCTGGAAGTGATAATTCCCCTTTACTCAGCACTGGTTAGGCCTCATCTTGAGTACTGCGTCCAGTTCTGGGCACCACACTTTAAGAAGGATGTAGACCAGGGGTCCTCAAACTTTTTAAACAGGGGGCCAGTTCATTGTCCCTCAGACTGTTGGTGGGCCGGACTACAGTTTGAAAAAAATATGAACGAATGGATCAAGTAAAAAAAAAGGACCCGGGTCCTTTCTTTTTACTTGATTAAATGGAAAGTTATTATAAATTAATAATAAATTAATTATAAAGAGCATGCTTAAATCTCTCCTATATAAACTAACAAGGCTTAAAAGTGCTTAACTTTGATTGGATCAGGTGTTTATGAGAGAGAGAGAGAGAGAGAGAGAGAGAGAGAGAGAGCTTTATAGGCACGCTCAAAATGCTTGTATTGCACACAGTGTGATTTTTTTTTAACTTTCCCCCTCTGAACAACGATAAGTACCCCATGCTGTATTACACTTGCTACTGAAACTCTCTTCAGTTTAAGTAGTTTGCTATGTGACTTGGTAGGGGTGCTAAGTAGAGAAGCACAAGTCTAACTTAGCCACCTCAGGTGCACAGAACAAGTTACAGCATTATTCTTTGGATCCCAGCTCATACCTTAAAACTGGGGGGGGGGGGGCAGCAGCGCCGCAGCCAGCGTCTCCTCCAGTGGAGGAGGTACAGCTAAGTTGGCGGCGGGGAGAGAGACTGGCTGAGCCGAGGGAGCAGCAGGAGAAAGAGGTGATGACGAGCGGCCACGGCACAGCCTCTTCGCGGTGGTAGAGGCGGGTGAAGGCTGGCTGGCAGGGCCCTGGCAGCCATGGTCGCCGCCGCCGCCATGAATCATGCAAGCTCCTCAGGACCGGCCCCGGGAAGAAAGCCAGCCGGCCAGAGGGAGCTAAAAAGGGAATATGGAGCTGGCGCCGAGCGCTCCCCGCCCATTACTTTGGGGCTAGGCCAGCCACCTCCGTGTCCCATCAGAGGAGCTGCCGCTGCCACCTCCTTCGGCAGCAGCCACCAACCAGAGCGCTCGCGGCAGGGCGCAAGCCGCCCGGAGCCCGGCAGGGTGGGCAGCAGCGCCGCGGCTAGCGTCTCCTCCAGTGGAGGAGGTGCGGCTAAGTCGGCGACGGGGAGAGAGACTGGCTGAGCCGAGGGAGCAGCAGGAGAAAGAGGCGACAACGAGCGGCCACGGCACAGCCTCTTCGCGGAGGTAGAGGCGGGCAAAGGCTGGCTGGCAGGGCCCTGGCAGGCAGCCACGGTCACCGCGGCCGCCATGAATCCCGCAAGCTCCTCAGGACTGGCTCCAGGAAGAAAGCCGGCCGGCCGGAGGGAGCTGAAAAGGGAATAGGGAGCCAACACTGAGCCCTCCCCGCCCATTACTTTGGGGCTAGGCCAGCCACCTCCGTGTCCATGAGACCGCCATCTTCCCGTTAGAGGAGCTGCTGCTGCCGCTGCCACCTCCTTCACCAGCAGCCACCAATCAGAGCGCTCGCGGCGGGGCGCAAGCCGCCCGGAGCCCGGTAGGGCGGTCAGTGCCGCGGTCAGCGTCTCCTCCAGTGGAGGAGGCGCGCAAGCCACCTTGCAGGGCATGCGTCAGCTAGATTGGCTGCCGGGCCGGATGAAGGGACACGTTGGGCCGGATGTGTCCCGTGGGCCGTAGTTTGAGGACCCCTGATGTAGACAACTGGAGAGGGTTCAGAGGAGGGCAACAAGGATGATAAAGGGACTGGAAACAAGGCCCTATGAGAAGAGACTGAAAGAACTGGGCATGTTTAGCCTTCAGAAGAGGAGACGAAGGGGAGATATGATCGCACTCTTCCAGTACTTGAAGGGTTGTCACACAGAGGAGGGACAGGATCTCTTCCCGTTCATCCCAGTTTGCAGGACACGGAATAATGGGCTCAAGTTACAGGAACCCAGATTCCACCTAAACTCAGGAAAAATTTCCTGACTGTCAGAGCAATAAGACAATGGAATCAACTACCTAGGGAGGTGGTGGGCTCTCCCAATCTGGAGGCATTCAAGGTGCAGCTGGACAGCCATCTGTCGGGGATGCTTTGACCTGGATTCCTGCATTGAGCAGGGGGTTGGACTCGATGGCCTTGTAGGCCCCTTCCAATTCTACTTTTCTATGATTCTATGAACCCAGATTCCACCTGGACATCAGGAAAAAAATCCTTACTGTTAGAGCAATAAGACAATGGAACCAATTACCTAGGGAGGTGGTGAGCTCTCCCACTCTGGAGGCATTCAAGGTGAAGCTTGACGGTCATTTGTCAGGGATGCTTTGACCCTGCATTGAGCAGGGGGTTGGACTCGATGGCCTTGTAGGCCCCTTCCAACTCTACTTTTCTATGATTCTATGATCTGAGGCTGAAGCCCGTTTTACTTTGTTCCATAGAATTTAATGGGAGCGACTGAGAACTGAGCCTGCTCTCATCTGCATTGCCCCACCCCTTCATTTGCATATCCCACATAGTGTCTGTTTCTTGGTGTTAGTGAGGGCCTGAGGTGGTGGTGTCTCACGCGCTCTCTCTCTCTCTCTCTCTCTCACACACACACACACACACTTTACCTTGAATGAGACACACCCATCTCCTGGATCTGTACTGAAAAGCAGATTAGCATCCGTAATTCAGGAGCGTAAACCAGGTAAGCCAGGCAATAACATCCACATTTCTTGATCCCCCTAGAACACTCTTTATGTTGTGTACATGGGTATGTGTATGTATGTGTTTAAAGTTTATGTATATAGAAGGTCTCTTTTGAAGACTTTGTGTTATCTTGAAATAAATTAGTGTTCCCTAATGGAATCTGTCCTTTCCACCCATAGTCTTGCCCAGAGACATTTCTAAGAATAACAATCTTTTCTCTGCCACCCAATTCTTGCCATGGGGAGAATTCACACACCCCACCCTTTCCACATGAATGGGCTGAGGTGGGGGATACATTAAACTCCTTCCTTCAGTGGGGAGCAATCCTGCAGGGGAATTAAGGACACACACCTCCCCAATTCCTGTTCAGGTGCCATATGATACAGAGAAAATTAACACCCCTACCTTGTCCCTTCTATATATTCCCCCCTCCCAGTCCCACCCCCACCCCAATGTTTGCACCCCCTCAGCATTTTCCCCCGACTCTCTCTCTCTCCTGTTCCTAGAGCGCGCTCCCGCCGCCGGTTACTGCAGCGGCTGCCGGCTCATGCGCGCGCGCGCGCCATGCAGCGGTTTTCTCCTTTCCCCAACCGCCGCTCCACCGCCCCTCCCCTCCCCTCCCCTTAATTCCTCTTCCAGTCCAGCGGCGGAGGGATAAAGTCAAAACTGCGCGATTGCAAAAAAAGAAAAAAGAAAGAAGAAGTAGAGAAGTCTCTCTCCTGTGTTGCGGAGGGATATCTCTCTAATTTCTTCTTCTCTTTTAGGGAAGGGGAAAGAAGGACGGGTACGCGCGCGGGCGCGCGTGATACGGTCCGATTGAAGCTCTGTAGCCGTTATTTTAGGGGAGAAGGCTGTTAGAGGTGTGCGCCCGCCAGAGAGGAATTAGTCCGTAAAGAGAAAAGGAGAGTTAGTGGTCGTCGTGAGGGGGGAGGGAGCGCAAGGAAAGGTTTGGGGAGTGGCTGGCACAAGGGCCACCGCAGTTGAGATACGGGGTGTGTGTGTGTGTGAGGGGGTGGGGGGAAGCCAAGAAGGAATCAGGGAAAAAAGGGCACGAGGAGAGTAGAGGAAGCTGAGGAGGCAGCTGGCTGGCTGACTGGGCGTGGGGGAAGTGAGTGAGGGGCTGAGGTGGTGGTGAGTCACCCCGGAAAAGGCAGTGGAAGGAAGAGGCTGGAGCTCTGATTAGCCTCAAAGCAGCAGTGTTTGTGTGTGTGTGGGGGGGGGGGGGATGAAGGGCGAGCTCTAAGAACCAGGCAAGGGGGTGGGGTCCTGCCTCGTTTTTGGTGGCTGCATATATAATATAGGGGGGGCGCCCCTTTGGAAAATAGTGGTGATCCTGAGAGAGGCTGAGCGTAAGCCGCCTCCCCCCCCCCCATCGTAGGTGGGGTGTGTAAAGAAGCCGGCATCTGCAAGGGGGTGGGTGGGGGAGAATCAGGCTGGTTTGGACAGGGGAGGGGAGTGATTTCCTCCGAGCGTGAATAGAAGGGAGACTTGTTGGGGAAGGAGGGAGGGAGGATGCGATTTCTGCCCTCCCTGTCACACGCACGCTTTTGCCTGGCCGGGGGGCAAAATTAGCTCGGGATTTGCGCCGCCCGCCCTCCCCTCTGCATGTGTGTGCACGCTTGCTGGTGTTGCAGCAGCCTGGAAGAGGGGCGGCGGGTTGTGCGGCTGATGTAGGATCCTGCCAGGGTCCCCTCCTTTCTTTCTCGTTCCTCTTCAGCGCGGAGAGAGGAGGAAGAAAGAGAATCACAGTCAGAGACAGCACTGGTAGGGAAGGGAGAGGGGGGGAAAACACCCTGAAAAATGAACGTCGATGGCCTGGCGATCGCTCCCTTTTTGGACGAGGTGGATAATGAAACCCCTGTTGTGGCCACAGCCCTGACTACTTTTTGAATTTTATTGAGGACCTAGCCTGGATATATTCTTCCTGAAGTGGAGCATTTCACGGAATTACTACAACGAAGGAACCTCTTCTTGCCACCTTGTGTGGTGGTTTTTTTCTCTTTAATTTGGATTTTTTTTGCTCTTTTTAAAAAATGGAAAACGAGATATTCACACCTCTTCTGGAGCTCTTCATACCCAGCCCTCTTGTTACATGGGTAAGCATTTATTCACTGCTCAGTGCCATATATATATATATATATATATATATAATATATCTCCCTTGTTGAGTGTAGACACTGAAGTGGAATCAATATAGTGATGATGATTACCGCTATGTTCTAGGTTAAGACATTTGGACCGTTAGCTGGAAGAAATGCAACCAACTTGGAGGAATATGTTGCACTTGTGGATGGAGTTTACTTGAATGAAGTCATGCTTCAAATGTAAGTTGTTTTATTCCTCTGTTTTGCCGCCTTAAAAAATCTTCAGTATACTAACCATAGGTTTAGGAATGTATTTAATTTTGTGACCATATTTTTAGGTTACTTAGAAACACAGTTAAGTGCCTTAATATATTCCCATGTTATGTGCCTGTATTTAGTTTTATAGCATAGAAGTGTGTTGCTTCTATATGCTGCTGATTCTCTGAGGAATTTTATATTTAGCTGCATGATTCCAGCAGAAGTAGAGACACAGGAAATACTAGGAAGATGTAACATGGGATTTTGTTCAGTAAAGGGTTAAGCACTGCATCTAGCCAGGACATAATAGTAATCTGCCTCTATTTTTATGACATACACAACACCCTTCATATTTGCAGCAAAGCTCCATATACATTAACATGTTTTGTAGGATCAGACTTGATAGCTTATTACCTCCCAGCATATACAATGTATGTGGGGCCTCAAGGCCCTGATTTTGATCAACTGTGTCTTAAGACAAAACAGAGTTACCGGTACATTTCCATCCTGATTATAGATGCATTTACAGTATTTGGAAGTAAATCCCATTGATTAACACTGAGCTTACTTTCAAGTTCACTCTTACGTACAGCCTTACTATAACTGTTTTGTGCTGCAATAATACACCTTGAAACGTAGCTCAAAACAAAAGTATGAAGGCTTTTAGACACGCCCATTAAGGAATACCGGTACATATTTTTTGTTCAAATGGCATGAATTGTATAATGATCACTA
Source organism: Shinisaurus crocodilurus (assembly GCA_021292165.1). Taxonomy (NCBI): domain Eukaryota; kingdom Metazoa; phylum Chordata; class Lepidosauria; order Squamata; family Shinisauridae; genus Shinisaurus; species Shinisaurus crocodilurus. The sequence goes on along the minus strand of CM037879.1, from coordinate 30,557,112 downwards.
CAAAGACTAGTCTGTCCCCAGTGTGTATTCATGTGGAAAAACCAATACCTTAACTTATGGGTGGGTGAGAATTTTTGTTAATTTTATAAAGGTGTATGCTGACAGATATGAAAGAAGCATATGCTCATTTTATCTGTTTTTCAGTGGTAAGATAATTCAAAACTCTAAGTTGTTGAAAAGTAATATTCACTGTAATAAGCAAGAAGGCACTTTTGAAAGCAATATAATGGGATGAATATTACTAAAAGAGGTTTGCCCTTTTTGGAGAGAGAATTTACTATTGGAATGGCTTGGATGTGTAACCAAGATGCTCTTGGTCCCTATTCATGATATGGAAGCTTTACATTTATGTTTCATTCTACCTTATCTCTTGTGCTATGTACTTGCTGAAGAGCCATTGTTCACAGACCACTGATCCAACATGTGGGAATCATCATGCATGAATCCACATCTGTGAAATATATTCACAGCAGCAACAAGATGTTATTAAATCCTTTTGGCTAAAGTGCATTCAAAGGCTTCACAAATAAGCATGCCTGCAGTTAGCAGTGGACATGTGTAAATAAGTCTAGTGTTTTGTCAGACTTACTGACACTTGAAGAAACTTCAAGGAATATTATTGCTTCGAAGCTGGAGATTACAGGCAAAACCGTTGCCCATTAATGAAGTTGTATGATTACTTTCAGTAGTCAGAAACATAGTAAATTCTCTAAAGATGTCAGCCCAAAGGGCTTTGTAATGTGCTCAGGTTTTTCTTGTTGGTACTGACTTATTTAGCGATGGTTAGAGAGAGAACCAGAGATGATCCTGTGATAGAGAGCACGAAATCTTATCAAGGAAAAGTGTTTGCTCTCTCTGAATGTGTATAGTAATAATGTGTAGCAATTTGGACATTTTGTTTAGTCATCATGACTTTATCAAAGTACAGATTACTCTTGGTCATGAGCTCTGCAGGGCTGGTGAACCACTATGATGATTTCATTCCTGACACTTATGGACCCAGTTGGCATCCAGAATGCTTGGGCATGGTAGGCTGAAGAGAGAGTCTGTGCATTAATGTTGGTGCTATTTGATTGATAGCCTGATCTGGATAGGAGGCTGGCTGAGGCTAATGATAGAATAGTGTCTAGAAAACTTCTCTCAGGTCTTCTATCAGGGTCCAGAGGAGGTGCAGGTGCCAAAGAGGTAATGGAGACTACTGTAGTGGCAGAAAAATCATTTTACATCTGACTGATCGTGCCACGTAATCCATTTGGAAGCCTGTAGTGTAGTAGTGATAGATATAAAAATAAACTTTTCTGCTACCGTTTGCTTAAATCCAACTTTGCACCAGTGGACATCTGCTACCACGATGGGAATTTATCCCTCTGCCCACAGCCCACTGCTCTGGAGGGTTTCCCAGCCTTCCAGAGCAGATCTTGAGGGTGCGTGGGGTAGAGGGAGAATTGCCCTCTTCCCATTTCCATTGGCGGGAACAGCTTCTGTCAGTGGAATGACACTGTTGGATACAACCCATTGTGTCTGTATAATGGTAACTTCTTGATTTCATTTAAGCAAAGCTGTTCTGGGTAACGATGGTTCAGTTTGTTAGATACTTTGCACGCAAAAACGGTAATTTTCTTCTAGCTTGATTTAGATGCCACATTTAGAGTAGAAATGCATCAAATGTTCACTTGTATAGATTTTCTGATAAAAATTGTATGTTTAGAGAGGTGCAAAATGCCTCCCAGTCCCTCACTTATTCATGTCTGTTCACAGCTACTATATGCTCCTTCTCTGCTGTTCCTTTGCCACCACTTCTTTCACTGTGTAATCCCAGCTAATCGGGGCTCATGCAGTGAGTATGTGGTCATACTGCTACATAGCCAGTCAGATTTGGTTACATGATGATGTCACAAAGCCGATTCAGAGTGAGGACAAGCTCTGAATGGGTGTCAGGGAGGGAGATGCTCTGTAAGCACTTGCTATCTATGGCTACTCAGTTTATTTATTTCTCCATTGATATTTGATTTATGTTTGGAACCCCTGGTGTGTTAGACAGAATAGTAGTACAGTAATACCTTGGATTGCAAGTAACTTGGTTTGAGAGCGTTTTGCAAGACAAGCAAATGTTTAAATATTTATTTATTTATTTTTTACTTGATATACAAGCGACGTCTTGCAATACAAGTACTGTAGTACAGCTTACATTAAAAATCTCTGTACAAATTTTTTTTGGGGGATTTCGTTTTGATATAAGAGTGTTTTGGATTACAAGCACATTTCCGGAACGAATTATGCTCTCAATCCAAGGCATGACTGTATTCATGGATTTTTACATGATTGTTTAGAATTTAAAATTATTATTTATGCTGACAATCTTTTATTGTTTATTTCAAAACTCCAGTCATCAGTTCCTGCTTTGATGAAAGTGATTAAGAACTTTGGTGATTTGTCTGGCTATTTAATTTTCATAGAGAAGATACCGTAGATAGATTGGTCAAAGTCGAAATTGATGTCTATTGCAGATAATATATCCATAAGAATAATATAAGAAAATTGTATTTTTTGTTGTTGTTCGTTTCCCCCCTCCTTTTTTATGGTTTTTGTTTTGTTTGGTGTAATTCACATTTAAAAAACCAATAAAAAATTTTCTTTAAAAAATTTATACCACCTTTCATTATACTATGGCAGAATACAGCACAGAACAAATAGGGGGGGGAAAACACAAAACAAGAAAACAGCAGATAAAAGTTTTGCAGTTAAATCAGTAAAATCTATTAACACACACCTGGATAAAAAGATTTTTGCCTGGCATCTAAATGATAGCAGTGTTGGCATCAGGCAAACGTCTTTGGGGAGGGCATTCCATAACTCAGGCATCACTACCAAGAAAGTCCTCTTGTAGATGATCTTTGAAGAGCTGCATGGAGAAAGGCCTCAGCAGAAAATGTTAAATAACAGGTTGGGTGATATCACAATAGGCATTCTTAATAGCTCTTCCATATTTAGATCAGATTGTGTATTGGAGCTACCCTTGTGGATTCCAATATCAATAGATGTTTGTCAGTGAATCTGTCAATCCTACACTACTCTTTACTTCACTACCATGCCATGAAAAGACTACTAGTTGGAAATCTCTTTCTCTGAAATTCAGAAACTTTCCAAACTCATAAAAGCTAGTCCAGTAGTATACATCTCTTTTCATTTCACATTTCACCTTTCACCTTTTATTTGTATGCCGCTTTTCCACAAAAGATGTGCTCAAAGCGGCTCACAACATAACAAATAACACCAAATATAATATACAAAACATCAAGGAACACTGAATATAATATTAAAAAAAAATAATTTACAGAATATAAGAATAGCAAATACAAGTTACAAATACCAAAAACACTAAATATATTCAAAAATACAATAGAAATAATTACAGATAACCATAAACAATTCAATAATTTAAAAAAGGGGGGGGGAAGCAAGAGCAGCAGCAGCTTTGTAGCTGAAGTCAGTCAGGCCCCACCCTCCATGGCCAGATGTAATGAGCCAGGGAAGCAGGGACCAGGTCTTGCAGGACTCACAGCTAGATGGTCTCTAGGCACCTTCAGCAGAAGCAGCAGCAGCTTTTGTACCTGGAGTCAGTCAGGCCGCACCCTCCCTGGCCAGGTGTAATGAGCCAGGGAAGCAGGGACCAGGTCTTGCAGGACTCACAGCTAGATGGTCTCCAGTCCAGTAGAATACATCTCTTGCTTTCCTTCAAGTAGCGTCTCAGGTTTTCCGTATCAGGATTTGAGTATTTCTCATGAGAGTGGAATCTGTGTATGGTACTGTGTCATTATGGTGCTGTACTAATCTTCAAGAACAATCCTCACAACTGATATGCTTTTACAAATAAAGTATCAGCTGTAAGACACTCCAGCTATACCCCAATTTTATTATATTCAGCCACCAATGGATGAAAGGGGTTGGTGACTTCTGTACTGCAGAAAACTAATAGGCTTCAGCTTTCCTTTGGCTGTGATTTATTGATCCTTTTTATCCTGGCCTAACATTGCATGACTTTCTGATATAGCCACTCCTACCTCCTTTGGCATGGGTCATTAAACAACGTACCTAATTTCTGTATTTGCAGCATTTTAGATTTTGTTAGCTTTTTTGTTTTTAGAATAGGCTTCTTTCTTGATTGGTAGCAGAGAGGTGTTTAGATATATGGATGGCTAGGTGGTTAGATTAAGTCTTGAAGGTTACAGAGGTCGATCTCAATTAGGGTACAGTCCAAAAAACTTCATAACTGCAATCCTGAACACACTAGTAAGCCTATTGAACACTGTGGGACTCTTGAGTAAACAGGCAGAGGATTGCACTGTGGAGCAGAGCTGTCAAACATAAGGTTCAGGGGTCTTATCCCAAACATAAAGTTCTTTAGTATCCCAGATGTGGCCCAAGCCTCTGTACCACACTCCACATATATCATTGAATCATGTGAGGCTAGGAAGCAGTGCCCTCAGCAGGGCAAAAGGCTGACCTACGAATGGCTGCTACTGCCTATCTCCCATGAATTTCTCCCCTGTACTATTTAAATTAGCAGTGTGGCTGTCAGAGAGAGTGGAATTTGGAATTTGCCAGAATTTGCAGCCAAGGGGGAGCGTGTGAATAGATAGTGGTAATGTCTGGCCCACTGAAGGAGGATATTTGGATGATGGGGATGTTTAGTCTGGCAGGATGTGGAGGGTAGCTGTTTTGGAGGGCAAAGTATGGCATGTAGGAAAAGGGATTAGTAGATGGGAACAGCTGGAGGGTGCTTGAGCCTTGAGGAGGCTGACAGATGTGAGGGCAGTAGTGAAGATACGTTGCTGGTGAAGATACATTGGTAGGCAAGATGTAGAAGGGCAGCATATTTTGAGGGATATTTTTATAAGCTAACGATTGGTCCTACTACTCCCCCCCCCCTTCTACATGAAAGCAGATGATTTCTGTTAAAAACAACAACAAAACCAAACTAAAAAACTATGGGTAGCTCTTGGGCATTTGCTGGGTGCTCTGATCTATTTGACATTGATGCCTTTGCTCCAGAGCAGTGGTTCCCAACCTTGGGTCCCCAGATGTTGCTGGACTACAGCTCCCAGCATCCCTTGTCATTAGCCATGCTGGTAGGGTATGCTGGGAGCTGTAGTCCAGCAACATCTGGGGACCCAAGGTTGGGAACCACTGCTCTAGAGCAGCCTGGTGCCCTCTAGATTTTTTTTCCAGCTCCCATCAGCCCCAGCCAGTGTGGCTAATGGTTAGGAATGCTGGGAGATGTAGTCCAAAACATCTGGAGAGCACCAGGTTAGGGAAGGCTGCTCTAGAGTAAATTCTTAAATGCAGAGAGCCTTCCATATTTGGATTCCAAATTGGTCCAAACTCTTGCCTGTCTATGTAACAGTTTCACAACAGTAAAAGAGGATGTGCAGCAGCGTCTCATACTCCCTGTCACCCTCTCACCACTCCTGCCTTTTGTATGGCAAGTTAACAGTCCTGCTGCACCAGAAGGCAGGAGGAAAGTATGGGTAACAAGACTGGGGGCTGGGTAGAGTAGGAGGAAATCTCAGCTACATCCTCTTTTGTTTTTGTGAAAATATTAATAAGATGGGATCTCTGAGTTGAGACCTAGCAACTCTGTTAGGAGTTAGGGAAGCCAAAGGCTATACTTTTGGGCCACCTTTATTTGGAAGAAAGGTGCCTTTGAAATAATGAAACTTGCTTCTGAATAAAGCTGCCATATGAAACGTAACCTACCTAATTCTCCTATATTTTTGAAACTGCTGTGTTTTTAATCATACTAGCCATTGCTTAAGGGAGACTGTGAAAGACTGAAATAATGATGCAACAGCTGATTTGTTGTTTTGAGGGACTGAAGAGATATTGGATCTTTTGCAACAGATCTTTCTCAATTGCTTATTGATTTGAATATAATACAGTAATACTTTGGATTGCAAGTAACTTGATCTGAGAGTGTTTTGCAAGACAAGACATTTTTTAATATAAATTTTGACTTGATAAACAAGCGACATCTTGCAAGACAAGTCGTAGGGATGTAACTGCTTGCCTCAAGCTGGGCGTAGCAGGCCCGAAATCGGCCCTGCTCACGCTCGCCAGAAACTCGCTTCGATATAAGAGTGTTTTGGATTACAAGCATGGTTCCGGAACGAATTATGCTTGTTTAAAATTTCCTTCCCCTCTTTAGTTGTTCACTGTGTAAAGCTTCTGTTCAGTCAAACATTCCAGTAGCACTAGTTGTTTACATTTTCCATTGTGGGTCACTGTTAGGGCAACATTATACCAGCTCCCATAACTAGGTCACTTGTGTTGAAGGCTCTTGTTAAGTCAGGCATTGCCTTCATGAATGTTTAATATGGCTTGTGGTTTAAGAAGTTCATTGGTGCTTAAAGATACTATCTTTTTCCTTGCTGGCTCTAGATTCTGGTCCAATAAACTAGTATAATATGAAGAAATTCAGAGGTGTTTGGAATTATTTCTATCACCAACAGACTAAAGCCCAAACTAGATATGGTGGTAGAGTTGCCCCAATCATGGGTAAGAGTGGGGTGAGAAGTCCAGTATTAACAGCAAAAGTCGTGTGCAGGTTAGAAGTGCTTAACCCTCTCCACACCCACCTCATCTCCTCACAGTTCCTCTCCACAAGCACTTTTCACCCAGCAGAGATCACCTCTACAGTACTATCATTGCTCAACTGATGGGAGAAGCCATGAGTAGGGGGGGAAGATTCTGGACTCATTGCCCACATGCCCCTTTTATTCTTTAAATACCCCTCCCAATCCCCTCTTTTAAAAAAATCAGGTAAGTTCTGTGCTTAATCAAATGACGCTGCTGTGTTGTGACATTTAGTTTTGCCCAAATATTAATGGAAGAAAATAGTTGATGACACTAAAAATTGGCTAGTAGCAATGTTTGCACTTCTCGTTTTTGAGTAAAAGCTGAATAATTTGTACTTGCTTAACTCTTGAATCCAAGTTTCTGATTTATCTTGCTCAACTAGGATCTAGGCAGCAATATTATTTTAAATCTTCAAAGTCTCTGTAGATATAAAAATATTTTATGTGGTTATATTTTAACGTATACTCTTAACTACACATAAGGCTATAAAGCAAAAAAGTGATTTGTTCCTGGGATGGCTGATAGAACACATGTTTGCTTTTGTTTTTACATACTAAATAATACAAGTTTGTATATTATAGAAAGGAACACATGTAATACTTAACTGAAATGGAACAATAGTGAAGCTGTCTTTGCAGTTTGTATTGCTCTGAAAAGGCAGCTGTTTCAATTAACGTAAAAAAGTTTCCTGGAGTTAAATTTCTGGCTTGTATTTCAGAGACTATTCCCCCTGTTTTTCCTTAGCCTTTTTTGTTATCAGTAATTCTAAAATCATGCCTATTCTAAAATCATGTGTATAAATGATCATCAGACCATTATGGCATCCAAGGTTTTTATGTCCCCTTTTGTCCTCTGTTTTTAATTTTAAAAAAATATTTCCCCCATTTTGGCTTAAAATGTGTAAGCTTATTTGCTATGTATTCCCCCCCCCCTCAATTTTATTCTGTTGATACTTAATGGATAGTCCTTGTGTAGTCCATAGTTGCCATGTTGGTACTCGAGAACAAGAATATGACAATAGAGTATTTTATAGGAAATATAACAAGTAAGTTCTGTCTTTCACAGGGCCCTCTTATTGCTTCTGTGGAAGTGACCACTATCCTCTTACCCTGATTGATTGATTTAACAAATGTATATACAGCCCAACCTGCAGATGTCCTTGGGGCAGTTTGCAATCATAAAAAAGAACAGCAAACAATAACACCAAAAACAAATACAGCAATAAAAATATTAAAACAAAATATTAAAGAGCCAGCAGTAGAGTTAATAACTGGAGCAAGAGATTAAAGATGAAAATGCCTGTTGGAAGAGGAAAGTCTTAACCCGGCATCTAAAAGTATAAAGTGAAGGTTCCAGGCGGTGCTTCCTGGCAAGGGCATTCCACAGATGGGGAGCCACTACAGAGAAGGCTCTTTCCTGGTAGCCTCCTGTTGTACCATTGTGGGTAGCAGCACCCAGAGAAGAGCCTCTGAACATGATCTTAGCAGTCAGGCAGGGACATATGGGAAGAGGCACTCCTTCTGGTAGACTAAATGTATAATAGGCATAAATAACATACCGTAAGCTCTTGTGGACAGTGTCCCCATCATCAGGTGCATGAAGAACTGGACAGTGTCCATGAAAGCTTATGCCAGAATAAATTTGTTAGTTTTTTAGGCGCCACAAGACTCTTTGTTTTTGCTGCAACAGACTAATGCTCCCATTTGGACTACTACTTTAACCTGCTCTACGTGGGATTGCCTTTGAAAACTGGAAACTTCAGCTGGTCCAGAATGCTGTCGCCAGTGTGTTGACCAGGGCCAGTTACAGGGAGCATGCGACTCCCTTGTTACAGCAGTTTCACTGGTTATTGGTCTGTTTTCAGCAGGTCGAAGTGCTGGTTATGATCTTTAAAGCCCTATACAGCTTGGGAATAGGCTATCTGAAAGATTGCCTTCTCGCATACAATCCTGCCCTGATTTTAAGATCTTCAGGGGCAGCCCCTCTCTTTGTACTGCAGGCTTCAGAGATGTGGCTTATGCTGGCTCAGCTTGTCTGAGCGTGGGAAGCTAAGCAGGGTCAGGCCTGGTTATTACTTGGATGGGAGACCCCTCCTCCTAGTTTCCTGCATTGAGCAGGGTGTTGGACTCGATAGCTGTAGGCTCCTTCCAACTCTATGATCTGTGAAATCTATGAATTCTATGTGTTTGGTTGCAACATGAGGACCTTCTTGGTGGCTGCTCCCAAGTTATGCAACTTCCTGTTGAGGAAAGCTAGGTTGGCTCTCTCTCTGCTGTCCTTCCGTCACCAGGCAAAGAGGTTTTTATTCAAGCAAGCCTTTGGGAGGTAAGCTGGTCTGTTGGATTGGGTGCTGTTTTTATTCTGTAATTTTTTGTGTTTTCTTTGTGTTGTGTTTTATTATTGTCTTTTAAAAAAAAATAAATTTCCTATGATTGTTAGCTGCCTTAAGCACCACTTACTTGGTGAAAAGGCAGGGTACAAATCAAATAAATAAATAACATGGCTACCTCTCTGGATAGGCATGTATACATAGAACTTTTCTTTAGAAATCTAATGTCTTTCAGCATATCCAGCCCCCACATGGTGGTCATGATCACTGTATGCTAATCTCCCCTCCCCCCTATTTGCACTCCTGATGAATTGTGGGCCACATGGGTTTGAGTAAAGACATCCTCATGCCACATCATACCTCTGTTTTTCTTTCACTTCCTGTATTATGATGTAATGCTGAGACACAAAACTAGGTTCACAGGAAGCACCTGTGCAGATGCACCCTTAATAGTACCTGACTTTACTTAGTGAAAGAAAATGTTGATAGTCACTTAAAAGTTCAAGAGAACCCTTCCCCGCTTATGGGAAGGGAATGTCCTTTTAAATTATTTTTTCCTGTTAAAATGCTTATGCAGCACATAAACTGCACTATTAAAAAAACTGCTAGTTCTTCTTCGTGGTCTCTGTGCATCATACATATGGGCTCTGCGCCTGCGCTGAGCCAGCCTCGGAAGATTCTTTAGCTGAGCTGAAATGGGCGGGAACCCCTCCCCCACGGTGCTTGCTCCTAGTGCAGTTCCCGCCCATTCCCTCAGTTCCTTTTCGACCGCTATTGCAACTAGCAGCTCTCGAAAGGTTCTCCAGGAATACAACTTCCAATCGGCTGAGTAGATATATTTCTTGTTCGTCTTATAAACTATCTTCCCCCCCCCCCCGCATCCTCACCCCTCTTTAAAATTTTTTTTAAAAATCTTCATTTACTCTTTTCCCGATTTTCACTAGAGCCATGGCCCTTAAGGCCCCATTCCGAAAATGTGCTGAATGCGGGGCGAAACTACCCCCAGCAGATGGGCACTCCTTATGCCTCCTATGCTTAGGGCAGGAGCATATAGTTGAGAGACTTGCCGCCACTAAAAAATTTACGAAAGTTACAAGAAAGCAGCGAGCTCTAAAACTCAAAACCTCGCTGTGGCAGCAAACTCTCTCGGCAGCAGGCCCCTCTCTCCCGCGTGCCACGACATCGAAAAAGCCCTCCCCTATGGTAACTAAACACACCGGATCGGATGAGGCCCCATCTAAAATGAAAAGATCATCCAAGGAGGCAAAACTAAAAAAGAGACCGAAGGCATCACCCCTTACTGAACTGGCTGCGCCAAAGAAAGCAACAGAAGTTGCAGAAGCCCTGGGATCTCCGTCCTCGGCCAAACGCTCGACGTCGATTCATAAGGAGTCGTCGACACCGAGAATCATCGAGTTGGATTCAACAATAGCTCGCGCAGGCATCGATCTCAGAAGGAGAGATCCTTGACTCTCCTGTTAAGGCTGCGCAATCCCTGCACTCCACTTCGTCCAGGGGAGAGAGATATCCTTGTCTGGATCATTAAGCCGCCGCTGCCGCAGTCGGTCTCGATCGGTAACGTCCAAAAGACAATCTTTCTGATCTGGAGACGATTCCGCCCACAGAGGGCGAGACGACCACGCAACTCGACATCAAACACCTCGATGTCGAGAGGAGCGTAGGTCCCATAGCACTCATCGAGATAGCTCATCCGAACAGGATGAAGTTGCCCGGCGTGCTAGGCGAAGCGCTGATGGGTCCCAAAGCGCAGTAAAATCAGCCGCTGCCGACAGCCCACGACGTCGAGAATCTGCTGACGCCGATCCCTATAGACACTGGCGCTCTCCGACCGAGGCCGAACATACTAGACGCCATAGCCGAGAGCTGCCATAGCCCTTCGTCCGACACCGACCGTCACCGCCGAAGGCCTTCGATCGACAACAATGATCACTCTCGATACCGACGCTCACCGGCCAAAGCTGAACATGCTCGACACCATAGCCGAGAGCTCGATGCCGACCGCCGCCGAAGCCTTCGCTCGACACCTACCGCCGCCGCCGAAGACCTTCGATCGACATCGACTACCACCGTCACCGAAGCCCTTCATTCAATATCGGTCGACGTCGAAGCCCTTCACTTGACGTCGACTGCCGCCGCCGCCGAAGTCCCTCGCCAGATCCTTGACCACCGTAGTCACAGGAGCCCTTCGCATGAGCGTCGCCGCAAAACTCCACCACGGAAGTGTCGACGCCGAAGCATGTCGACTGACACCGAATACCGGCATCACGATTCTCCCTAGTAGTGATCATGGTCGACGCCAAAGCCCATCGCTCGATGGCGACCGCAGTTGACGTCGACGCCCATCGCCCGATGTCGAGCACCGCGGACGATTACACAGGTCGCATAGTAGAAGCCCTCTTCAATTAGACAGTCGGGCAATGGGGGCAACAAGAGGTGCTACCAAAACTCACCAAACACCCCCTAGGAAGGCCTCTGTACAAAAGGAAGCACCTAGAAAAGTCAGCTCCACCTAAACGCCTGGCTCCCGAGTCTTCCTCCAACTTGCCCTACTCGGACTCGATGCTGTCAGGCCTCCCTGATTCCTCACCAGACCTCCAGGTGGAATCAAGGGCGGCACTGTCCCCATCAGAGGACTTTCTTCGCCGACCATGTATTGAGAATGACAGCATCCCTGGGTATAGAGACTATCATCGAATCCCCAGACGATGACGACCCAGTATACAACATGATGCAGTCAACCCAGACTTCAACATCCTAATAGCACCATGGTGGCCCAGGCAACCGTGGTTCCCTCAACTACTGTACCTCTCCAAGGGGGAATACCGGTCACTTCCCATCACTGCCAACTTTGCTAACACAGGCCCAGGGCGAGATCCAGCACCCGGACCTGAAAAGTTTGGCGCTCATGGCATGGAGGATACGGCACTCTTAGTGCAAGACTTACCCCTAGCGATACAAGACATTCTTAAAGCTGCACGCAAGCCATCAACTAGAGCATCCTACACCAGAAAATGGCTGGATTTTTCCAAATTTGTCAGTGCATGTGGCCAAGACCCAAGAACTTGCACAATCCAAACTATCCTGAATTATTTACACGCTCTAATGGCAAGAGGCCTAAAACTATCATCCATAAAGGTGTACTTGGCAGCAATTTCAGCCAATAGACCCTATTGCAGGAACGGTCTTCACTCACCCCCTAGTGAAACAATTCCTGAAGGGCCTGCGGAACATTATCCCTCCAGTTAAAAATCTAATGCCAGGTTGGGACCTTCCACTAATGTTACGCGCACTCCAACAAAAGCCGTTTGAGCCACTCGCCACCATAGACCACAGGTTGCTAACGTGGAAAACAGCTTTCCTGATTGCCATAACGTCGGCAAGGAGGTCCAGTGAAATCTGTGCGTTAAGAGAAGACTCACCTTACATGGTCTTCCATAAAGACAAAGTGATTGTCCTCCCAGACCTTTCCTTCACACCGAAGGTAGTGTCTGAGTTCCACACTAGCCAGGACATAGTGTTGCCGGCCTTCTTCCCGAATCCAGCTACCGATCTAGAAAAGAGGATGCACGCATTGGATGTTCGTCGTGCGCTGGCCTTTTACAAGGACAGGACAGCCCTGTTCAGGCGATCGCCACAACTATTTGTCTGCTATGGCGGAAAATCTAAAGGCCTACCTGTCTCCAGGCAAAGATTTGCCAAATGGATCGTGGAAACAATCAAGCTTGCGTACCAGTTGATAGACAATTACCTGGTACAGTAAAGGCGCATTCAACCCGAGCGCAATCAACGTCTGTGGCGTTTGGAAAGGGCATTCCTCTGCAAGAACTGTGTAGAGCAGCCACCTGGTCCGCGCCATCGACGTTCATCAAGCACTACAGACTTGATCTTCGAGCTCGGGAAGCGAACGCCTTTGGCTGGCCAGTCCTCTCATCAGTGCTACAGTGACGTGTGCCGCCGTCCCACCGCCGGTAAGTCAGCTTGTTATTCTGCCCATATGTGTGATGCACAGAGACCACGAAGAAGAAGGACAGGTTGCTTACCTGTAACTGTAGTTCTTCGAGTGGTCATCTGTGCAGTCACACAACCTACCCATCCATCCCCGCTCGGCGTCATTATCGATTTCGATGGACCTGCCAGTGGAGATTGGGTGCACTGCTCCAACTCATCTCATTGGATGAAAATGGTACTACTGTTATGGTCCAAGGACATATATGATAACACCACCATGTGTCTCTCGGTTCATGGGGTCGCAATATGCGGTCTCATAGGAACTGAGGGAATGGGCGGGAACCACGCTAGGAGCAAGCGCCATGGGGGAGGGGTTCCTGCCCATTTCAGCTCAGCTAAAGAATCTTCCGAGGCTGGCTCAGCGCAGGCGCAGAGCCCATATGTGTGACTGCATAGATGACCACTCGAAGAACTACAGTTACAGGTAAGCAACCTGTCCTTTCATTTTGTTTTTTAAAATGCTTAAAATAATGGCTTTCTTATGTGTGCTTAATGGAGGAATACTTTTCAAGCTGAGCTTTGTAGCGAGAGGTAGCTTGTATCATGAACAGTTCCTTAAGGGAAGATGATGGTGTTGCCCGTTCAAGCATAGCTGTGAATGAGAAACTTGGCACATGTCCCTAACTCATCAGTGTGAACATGTGCCAGAGCTCTGTATCAGCTCACAGATTTCCCTCAGTATTAACAGTTAGTGAAACATGATGCTGTGTTTGTGTTCAGCTTTGGCATTCTAATCAGAGTATCATTTGTGGTTACCTGCATGGACAAACGTTCTGTTGGAATGAATTTTGAACTGAATTTGAAATATCTAATCAGTTGTCATAAAGCTTTGCCATGTCAGCACCTCTGCTAATCGGTATTTCATAACAGTTGGTCCAATTTAGATATTATTAATATTTGTGGCTTTCTAATACAAGAACATAGTTTTGTTTTTGTTCATGGTTTGTTTATTTTTTGCATTTTATCATGGAAGAATAACTTATTTTTATGGTTCTGAGCCCACAAGCCTTCAAATATTTATCTACATATATTTATCTATTTATCCCTTTATTCCTGAATGTAATAGCTCCATAGTATTTTATATATGAAATGATATAGAGCTATACTGTCTTTTTCTCTCTTTAAAAATAAAATTGACAACCCTACCACTATGTTTCACTCTTAAAGTTACTTTGTCATGTATAGAGCCAGTGAAAATGCTCAAACTGCTCATTGTTCATGCGGTAAGACAAGAGTGCTTGCCTTGTGGAGTCTCCAGAACAGCAGTTTACAACCTTCATATATCCCACCTGCCACAGCTTACAGTTTGTATCCCACAACTGTTTGTTTAATAGGCCATAATACATCTATGAACAACTAGTGCAGGGCCTCTTTAGCTTCCAGGCAAATGCTCATGTGGAGGACTCCACTTTAGGCATGCAACAAATGACAAAGTGATCATATATTCTGTTGGCCAAATATAGGATAATAAGAGTACAGTCATGCCTTGGATTGAGAGCATAATTCGTTCCGGAAATGTGCTTGTAATCCAAAACACTCTTATATCAAAACGAAATCCCCCCCCAAAAAAAATTTGTACAGAGATTTTTAATTTAAGCCGTACTACAGTACTTGTATTGCAAGACGTCGCTTGTATATCAAGTAAAAAAAAATTAAATAAATATTTAAAAATTTGCTTGTCTTGCAAAACGCTCTCAAACCAAGTTACTTGTAATCCAAGGTATTACTGTACATGGAAACTGGACAGACAATTCCTTTTTAGTGGATTTTAAGAGCCAAAAGAAGGCTTACCAGCAAAAGGGGCAATGTAAGAACACTGTGGCAAAAATGCAGCATATTATTCAGGGTTACCATGCACCTGGATTCTATATAGGGCAAAAGTGGGCAACTTGTGGCCCTCCAGATGATATTAGATTGCAGCTCCCATCATCTCTCACTATTGGCCATCCTGATTAGGACTGATGGGGGCTGCAGTCCAAAAACATGTGGAGGGCCACAAGTTGCCCACCCTAGTGAAGGGCATGAATTAAACCAAATCTCTATGTTCAGTTACCCAGACTACTGTCTTTCAAAATCTGTCTTTCAGTCTCTTTAAGGCATCATTAATCAAGCACTCCACTGTCAAATAATGCTGTGTAATATTTTAAGATACATGTTTGTTAAAGCACTAGAAGAATCCAAACAGTGCACATCACACTAAACTATGGTTTAGTGTGACTTGTGAATACTGACAATGAAGAATGAAGTGAGTTATCAGAACAACCAAGAAGATCAATTTGTCTCGTTGAATTTTAGTGTCAGTCATATGTATAAAACATTTGCAAATGCTTGCTTGTAGACATTCTGTGAAACATTGTTGAAATCTATTAAAATAAAAAGTGTTCAAGTTTTTGATATATAAAGTGATCTTTTGAGACATGTTGGTATATATTCTGCCAAGAGTGTTTCTGGAATAAATGTTTGTATGTTGGGTCTGGCAAAGCTGTGGCAACTAGAGCAAACCGTTTTATTATTTGGTTTGGGTTGTATTTGTACAGCAGTAGAAATATACTTTAAAAATTAAAAATTCAGTACAGAAAAGTAGTAGGCTTTGTCATTAAGTACCTTCAATGAACAGATGGCAGGAGAAGACAACTGGTTTGCAGTCTGTTTAGACTCAGAAATCGGATAGCTTAATGGCTTCATATTTATTTGTGATAGATTTTGCTGAATGAAAAGGATACCTAATCCCTGATTATGGGATGGCTGAATCTGTATCTTATAGCACTGATAGCTTTTGAGAAATAACAGACTCCCTCCATTTCCTATGCTTTTTGAACTAATGTATTATCTTTGTGGGTGTTCTTGTCTGTTTTCTCCCCATTGAAATTAATGTAACTTGTCATATGTAGGTTGCTCTTAAATGTAAAATTGCTTAAGGCTATCTTTTACTGCTGGACTGCCTATTGACTTCTAGACAAATGTGCCCTATTTTGCTAGGGTATTTGCCAGTGAAGCATTTTCATTTTCTACCTTACAAAAGGAGCTATTGAGACATGTAGGATTCATTGCCTTAGAATATATGTATAGTGTGACTTAGATTGCCACAGGGATTTTATGTCTGTTTCATAAAGAATTCTTTTTCGGTAATTCTGTATAATATAGGGAAAGAGGCTTACTCGAGTACTGAAAATATTTCAAAAGCAATGATTTTGCTCTTCAATTTTTAGACTTTCAATTTATAAACAGCAAATTTACCAGTGTTAAATTCAATGGAAAATAATCCCCTGACATCAAGAATGAATCCCCATATATTTGTTTTATGACATATGTTTATGGAGTTTCCTATTTTGAAGTCAGATCATTGCTCTATCCTGCACTACCTAGTCTTGACTGCCAGTAGCTCTCTATGGTTTCAGATTGGGGTTTTTCCCAGTCCTGCTACTTCAGTTCTTTTAATTTGAGATGCCAGGTCTTGAAAAGCAGATCTGCATGTGCAGCATATGTTGTACCACTGGGCTAATTCACACATCATGGTGTTAATTAACCCACGATTTGCCGGGATGTGTGTAGGGCACTTCCACTTTCTGCAAACAACCTCCGATCAGTCTGTTGTGAGCAAACCTGGACCACTGGGTTGTTTAGGGGCTAAACAAACCATGGATTAAGTCCCGTCAGTCTGGGTCTGCATGTCACGCTCACAACAGAGGTTGTTTACAGAAAGTGGAAGCAGCTTGCACGCAGTCCGCAGCCCTGCAAATTGTGGGATATCATGAGTTGCTGCCATGATATACAGACGGGTCACTGAATTGTGGCCACTGAGTTGTGGCACTGAGTTGTGCGTGTGCTTTAGCTGCAATGGTGCAAATGGGGGTTTTGCAATGTTGTGGCATAAACAGCGTCCAGTCTTAGATATGCGAGACAAAGCTGTGTAGCAGTTGATAATTTCCTTTTTGAAAACTCCTTGCTAGTGAAAACCAAGGGCAAGATCTGAAAATATTTCCACTGCTGAGGGTCAAAGCTAAACTAACTGAATTGGAGTCAGTTTTGAGTTTTACAGTAATACCTTGGATTGCAAGTAACTTGGTTTGAGAGCATTTTGCAAGACAAGCAAATTTTTAAATATTTATTTTTAAAAAATTGACTTTATATACAAGCGACGTCTTCCAATACAGACTATTGTACTGTAGTATGGCTTAAATTAAAAATCTCTGTACAAATTTTTTTGGGGAAATTTTGTTTTGATATAAGAGTGTTTTGGATTACAAGCACGTTTCCGGAACGAATTATGCTCTCAATCCAAGGCATGACTGTACTTAACTTCAGTCCTTGCTATTAGATTATAGTTCCATATGAGGATATCCTAGAGATGTGAAATGTAAAATTTCCAGAAATTTTGAACCCAGGGTTTTTCCCTGAGTTTTTTGGGGTGGGGAATGGAAATGGGGGGGGGGATGGAAAAATATGCAATACTTGTTTGGGTTTTTTTGGGTTTTTTGGTTTGTGCTCTTTATAGATCTAAAGACTTTATAGGACAGCCTTCCCCAAACTGGTACCCTCCAAATGTTTGGAACTTCAGCTTCCATCAGCACTAGACAGCATGCCCAGTGGTGAGGAATGCTGGGAGTTGTAGTTCAAAACAGCAGACCAGGCTGCCAAGGCAGCCGCCCATTCAGGGGAACTAGCAATTCTTGCTCCCTTGGCCCCAATTCTCAAGGACAATGATGAAGAAATAGGAATTTTACAGTGGCAGCAAGGGGCTTCAGCAGAGGAGCAAGAGATGTGGGAAAAGGCAGGGGCATATAAGGAACGCGTACTGTGGATAGTCCCAGATGGCAGACTGGTTCTGCCCAAGTGGTTGCCCCGAGCCACTGGATCCTGAGTGCCTATGTGAGCCCGGCAATGGACAATAGCTAGTCCCTTGGGTTCTTGAATTGCCATTGGCCACTGCCTTGCTGTTGTAGCGAACAGGAAGCCATGCAGTTAGTACAGCTATTTTTGGTGCCCTGTCTCTCTGAAGACAACTGCACACAGACAATAGTTAATTAGAAATCCATTAACTCCTACCTGGTTTACCTGTTTTTACCTCAAGAGCACCAGGCTGCTTTAGGAACATAAAATATATTATGTATAACTTGGTTTGCTCATAAAATTATCATTAAAATTAAAAACTTTAAAAAGTAAACTTAGGAAATTTGTAATTGTCTGAATAAACTATATTTTTAAATTTATTATACCAAACATGATAATTTTATGAGCAAAGCAAATTATACATTGTATATATTTAGGTTCCTATTTTACATCTAACCAAAGAGAACTTCAGCAAGTAACCCCTGGAATATCTGAATCATCCTAGAAGACTGAAGAAGCAGGAAAAACTGGAGGCAGAAGAAGACTGGTGTACAGCATCTGCTCCTGTTTGTATGGAAGTTTAGGGAAATTCCTAAACCTATTCCTGTTTGTGTGGTGGAGTTTAGGGACATCCAGAGGAGAAACGGGACTTGGCATGGGCGCTACACACACAGGCACTAAGTATAGCAACCCTGCAAATGAACAATGCCAGGCACGAGACTGATAGTCATGTGAGGTCTCTCATCAGTTCAATTTCTCTTGGGTTGCATGCGTGGCTTCGTTCAACAATGCTGACAACAGATGTCAAAGCCCGCACTGAGAATCTCCCATTTGATGGGGAGGGCCTGTTTAACATCAAAACTGATGACTCGCTGGATGCTGTCCAAAAGGCCAGGGTGAACGCCCAGAAGAAGGGTCTCGGTACCCTACCGTGTCAAAAACAATACAAAGCGTGGCAGTGGACCAGATTCCCATCTTCCACAGCTCCCTTCCAGCCTCGTTTTCAACCAAGAGGCCAGGATGAGCGTACACGTGACCGTCAGCCTGCTGGACAAAAGAAACCTTTCCAACAGTCTAGGTACCAAGGCCCTAGGAAGGGTAATGCATTTGGCAAACGGCGACTTTGACTGCCTTTACCTATTGACAGCGACGAAATCACCAGAATTAACTTTTTCACAGGACATGACAAAAATATCAGGACTTGACAAAAACACTGGACTTAACAAACTCACTGGACTTGACAACGGCATTGGAGTTTACACCCAAGATCTCCTACATGAACAGACTGTCCAGGTACCTTCCATCATGGCAATCCATCATGATGGACCGCTGGGTTCTCAACATGGCCCAGCACGGGTACCAAATCGAGTTCGATGGCCTCCCTTCTTTTCTTGGCATTCGTACAACTGCAGCCCACTCCACCACTGTTGGAGGAGGTGGACACTCTGTTGCAGAAGGGCGCCATCCAGCCTGTTCACACTTGTCATCTCCAGGAGGTGCTCTACTCCCGATACTTCACGGTGCCAAAAAAGGATGGAGGACGTCAGCCGACCCTGGACCTTCGACTTACAATGAAGAAATTCAGAATGGTCATCATCCAATCGATCCTGCTGCTGCTTCGCAGGACCGATTGGTTCACGTTGGTCGACCTGCAGGACACTTATTTTCACATCTCCATTCACAAAGACAGTTGAAAATATTTGAGGTTCAAGATAGGAGACGATGATTACCAGTTTGTGGTTCTCCCATTTGGGCTCTCCACCATGTCCAGAGTGTTTACGAAGTGCATGGCTGTAGTCTGCACGAGTCTCTGGGCCAAAGGGATCAGGATTTTTCCCTAACTCGACGACTAGCTAGTCGTCGATTCATCCAGACTTCGCCTTCAGTCTGCACTTCAGACCACCCTGACCATGCTAGACGACCTGGGCTTGTGTCTCAACATCAAAAAGTCAGTCCTCAATCCTGCAAAAGATAAAAAAATTATAGGAGCAGTTCTCAATGCGGCACAAGGCCGGGCATTTCTGCCTCACAACAGAGTAGACAAGTTACTTACCATTTCGAAAAATCTGTACTGTACCGAGTTCGTTCACCTTCGGTGAGATCAATCCAACATCTCCTTGGCCATATGGCTTCAACTGTACAAGTCATACGTTATGCCCATCTTCACATGAGAACCCTTCAAAACTGGTTCATCCGCTTATTCGACCTGCAAAGGCAGTCGCCTTCCACTCACCTGTCCATCCCATGGAACATCAATCAAAGCATCTCTGCTGTGGTAGATAGACAAAAGAAATCTAATCAAAGGAGTACCTTTTCATCCATTAACTCCAACAAGGATTTTGACTACAGATGCCTCCGTCCTGGGATGGGGAGCGCATGGTGCAAATCACACAACTCAGGGCACTTGGAACTCTATCGAGCACAAGGTGCACATCAACATGTTAGAGCTGATGGCGGTGTGGAATGCTATGAAGAAACTGGAGTCTCTTCTTTGCAAGCAACACATCAGGTTGTCACAGGCAACATGACTGTCGTTGCCTACCTCAACAAAGAAGGTGGAACGAGGTCTATGCTACTAACAAGACTGACCCTCAGAATTTTCAGCTGGACAATTCCAAGATCCATCTCTCTTGTGGAGATTCACATCGCAGGAAAAGAGAACACACTGGCAGATACTCTAAGCAGAGTCTCCCGGCAATCACACGAGTGGCAACAAGATCCAGGGATTTGCAGTTGGATATTTTCGATTGGGGGGCAACTGGAAGTAGACCTCTTCGCCACTTCCGAGAACACAGCCTGCCACCTTTTTTGCAGCAGAGCAGCATCAGATCCTGACTCCATTACAGATGCCTTCATGATGAAGTGGTCAGGGCATCTGTACTACATCTTCCCGCCTCTTCTTCTGTCGACGTGTGTCATCTCAAAAATCTGGAACGATAGAGCGGATTGTATTCTTGTGGCACCATGGTGGCCAAGACAACCATGGCTCCCTCAACTTCTAGACCTCTCCAGAGGGGAGTGTCGGTCGCTCCCAATCATGCCAACACTGCTGACACAGGCTCAAGGCAACATCCATCACCCAGATTTGAAGAGCCTGGCGTTGATGGCGTGGCGGATCCGGTGTTGCTAGTGCAAGATTTACCATCCGCAATACGCAACGTCCTGCAATCTGCCCGTAAACCATCGACAAGGGCATCTTATGCTAGGAAGCAGCTGGATTTTGCCAAATTCACTACTGCAATTGGACAAGATCCTAAAACCTGCTCGGTTTGGACTGTTCTTGAATATCTCCACATCCTGATGGTGTGAGGTTTGAAATTATCCTCTTAAGAGTGTACTTGGCAGCAATTTCAGCCAATAGACCCTGCGTTACCTCAGGTTCAATCTTCACACACTCGTTGGTGAAATAGTTCTTGAAAGGATTGAAGAACACCATTCCTCCAATCAGGAATTTGGTGCCGGGTGGGATCTGCCACTAGTGCTACGCGCACTCACGCAGAAGCCATTTGAGCCACTAGCTACCATTGATCACCGGCTTCTCACATGGAAAACAGCCTTTCTGACTGCCATAACGTCTGCAAGGAGATCTGGCGAACTCTGTGCGCTCAGAGTAGACTCACCTTATATGGTGTTTCATAAAGACAAAGTGATTGCACGTCCAGATCTCACTTTCATACCAAAAGTGGTTACAGAATTCCATACAGGACAGGACATAGTGTCACCAGCTTTTTCCAAAATCCATCTTCTGACTTAGAACGGAGAATGCATACACTAGATGTCTGCCGTGCCTTGGCTTTTTACAAAGAACGAACGGCTTCTTTTCAACAAACATCTCAGCTGTTCGTATGTTACAGTGGCAAATCACTGGGACTACCTGTATCTAAACAGAGATTTGCCACATGGATTGTGGAGACAATTAAACTGACGTATCAAATTGTGCACAAACAATTACCAGGGTCAGTAAAGGCACATTCTACCCGAGCGCAATCAACGTCTGTGACGTTCGGAAAAGGCATCCCTTTACCAGAGGTCTGCAGAGCAGCGACCTGGGCTGTGCCATCGACGTTCATCAAGCATTACAGACTTGATCTTAGGGCTCAGGAAGCGAACGCCTTTAGAAGGGCAGTCCTCTCATTGGTGTTGCAGTAACGTATGCCACCAACCCACTGCCGGTAAGTCAGCTTGTTACTCTGCCCATATGTGTGATCATAGAATCATAGAATCATAGAAAAGTAGAGTTGGAAGGGCCTACAAGGCCATCGAGTCCAACCCCCTGCTCAATGCAGGAATCTAGGTCAAAGCATCCCTGACAGATGGCTGTCCAGCTGCACCTTGAATGCCTCCAGAGTGGGAGAGCCCACAACCTCCCTAGGTAGTTGATTCCATTGTCTTATTGCTCTGACAGTCAGGAAATTTTTCCTGATGTTTAGGTGGAATCTAGGTTCCTGTAACTTGAGCCCATTATTCCGTGTCCTGCAAACTGGGATGATCGAGAAGAGATCTTTGCCCTCCTCTGTGTGACATCCCTTCAAATACTGGAAGAGTGCGATCATATCTCCCCTCAGTCTCCTCTTCTGAAGGCTAAACATGCCCAGTTCTTTCAGTCTCTCCTCATAGGGCCTTGTTTCCAGTCCCTTTATCATCTTTGTTGCCCTCCTCTGAACCCTCTCCAGTTTGTCTACATCCTTCTGAAAGTGTGGTGCCCAGAACTGGACGCAGTACTCAAGATGAGGCCTAACCAGTGCCGAGTAAAGGGGAATTATCACTTCCCGCGATTTGGAAGCTATACTTCTATTAATACAGCCCAAAATTGCATTTGCCTTCTTTGCAGCCACATCGCATTGCTGGCTCATATTCAGTTTGTGATCTACCACAATTCCAAGATCCTTCTCACTTGTAGTATTGTTGAGCCAAGTGTCCCCCATTCTGTAACTCTGCATTTGGTTTCCTCTCCCTAGGTGCAGCACTTGGCATTTATCCCTATTAAATTTCATTCTGTTGTTTTCGGCCCAGCGCTCCAGCCTATCGAGGTCACTTTGAATTTTGTTTCTGTCTTCCAGAGTATTAGCTGTTCCACCCAACTTTGTGTCATCTGCAAATTTGATAAGCATTCCCCGTACCTCCTGATCCAAGTCATTAATAAAAATGTTGAAGAGCACCGGGCCCAGGACCGAGCCCTGTGGTACCCCGCTCGTTACCTCTCCCCAGTTTGAGAAGGAACCATTGATAAGCACTCTTTGAGTCCGATTCTGTAGCCAGTTGTGGATCCACCTGATAGTTGTTCCATCTAGCCCACTCTTAGCTAGCTTACTAATCAGGATATCATGAGGCACTTTGTCGAAAGCTTTGCTGAAGTCCAGATATATAATGTCCACAGCATTCCCACAGTCCACAAGGGAGGTTACCCGATCAAAAAATGAGATCAGATTAGTCTGACAGGATTTGTTCTTGACAAATCCATGCTGGCTTCTAGTAATCACTGCATTGTTTTCAAGGTGCTTGCAGACTGACTTCTTTATAATCTGCTCAAAAATCTTCCCGGGGATTGATGTCAGACTGACTGGCCTATAGTTCCCAGGTTCCTCCTTCTTGCCCTTTTTGAAGATGGGAACAACATTTGCCCTCCTCCAGTCGTCTGGCACTTCACCTGTCCTCCATGATTTCTCAAAGATAATAGACAGTGGTTCTGAGAGTTCTTCTGCCAGTTCCTTTATTACTCTAGGATGCAGCTCATCAGGCCCTGGAGATTTAAACTCGTTCAGAGTAATCAGGTGCTCCTTGACCATTTGCCTATTAATCTCAAGCTGTAATCCTGCCCCTTCAGTCTGCACTTCAGGTTTGCCAGGGGGGTCATAGACCCTCTTTTGGGAGAAGACCGAGCCGAAGTAGGAATTAAACACTTCTGCCTTTTCTTTGTCTTCTGTTATCAATTTGCCATCCTCATTGCGTAGTTGAACCACCAGTTCTTTCTTCTGTCTTTTACTGTGCATGTATCTGAAGAAAGCTTTTTTGTTGCTTTTAGCATTCCTCGCTAACCTTAGCTCATTCTCAGCTTTAGCCTTCCTGACACTATTCCTGCAGTTCTGTGCTACCTGCCTGTACTCTTCACTTGTAGCCTGTCCTTCCTTCCACTTCCTATACGTGTCCTTTTTTGTTTTCAGGTCGCCTTTGAGTTTATTGTGAAGCCACATTGGCTTCTTCTGTTGCCCTCTGCCTTTTTTCCTTTTGGGAATTGTTTGCAATTGTGCCTTTAAAATTTCCTTTTTTAAAAACTCCCACCCCTCCTGGGCTCCCTTTCTCGTGAGAGTCACTTGCCATGGGATCTTACTAATCATTGTTCTGAGTTTGTTAAAATTGGCTTTCCTAAAATCCAGGGTACGTGTTTGGCTACACTCAGCTTTTGCTTCCGTTAGAATCAAGAACTCAAGTATAACATGGTCACTTTCCCCCAGAGTTCCCGAAACTGCCACTTTATCCACTAACTCGTCTCTGTTGGTTAGAATCAGGTCAAGGATAGCCGATCCTCTAGTTCCTTCCTCCACTTTCTGTAGGAGGAAGTTATCAGCAGCACAGCTCAGGAATTTCTTGGAGGGGCCATGTTTGGCTGAAAAAGTCTCCCAACAGATATCAGGGAAATTGAAGTCTCCCATTACTACCACATTGTGCCTCCTTGAAACACTGGCAATTTGTTTTTCAAAAGTTCCATCCTCGTCTTCTCCTTGATTGGGTGGTCGGTAGTAGACTCCAACCGCCATGTTCGTTTTATTCTTTGCCCCCTTTATTTTAACCCAGATGCTCTCAATGGGGCTGCCAAGCTCCTCTTCCTGTATCTCTGTGCAGAGATACGTATTTTTAACATACAGTGCAACTCCACCTCCCTTTCTGTTGCTTCTGTTCCTTTTGAACAAGTTATACCCTTCAATTGCTGTATTCCAGTCATGGGAGTCATCCCACCAGGTTTCAGTTATCCCTATCAAGTCGTACTTGCCCTCATGTAGTTGGCCCATCTCTGGCTTATAAAGATGAAGACAGGTGCGGATTCCCCCTACATTTGTGTAGATTCAGCTGGAGCGTTCTCTCATGGGATAGGCCTTCTCATGGTACATATGTCCCCTCCCTGTGGATCAGTTTAATAGCCTCCAGATGCGTGTCCAAACACATTTCCCACTGTGAGGGCACCCCTCTTGCCAGAGTCATCTCCAGAAGAGGGTCAGACACGCGGCTCCACTTCGTAGTGTCATCCTCGTTATGCCTTCCCGGAAGGATGTTACTGGAAGGATGATGTACAGAGACTACGAAGAAGAAGGACAGGTTGCTTACCTGTAACTGTAGTTCTTTGAGTGGCCATCTGTGCAGTCACACAATCCACCCATCCATCCCCGCTTCGGTGTTTGCATCGAGTTTGATGGACCTGCCAGTGGAAACTGGGTGTATCGCTCCAGTTCATGTCAATTATAGATGATAATGTGTAGTGCTGTTATACAACAACAAATAATAACACCAATATGTGTCTCTCGGTTCATGGGGCCACAATAGGTGGTCTCAGAGGAACTGAGGGAATGGGCAGGAGCCGCGCTAAGGAGCAGGCGTGAGGGAGAGGGGCTCCCGCCCATTTTACCTCAGCTAAAGAATTTTCCGAAGCAAACAGTGCAGGCGCAGAGCCCATATGTGTGACTGCACAGATGACCACTCAAAGAACTACAGTTACAGGTAAGCAACCTGTCCTTTTTTTATTTCTTAGCATTATGCACCAGCTGCAGCTTTGCAGACAGAGGATCCCTGGTTCAATCCCTGGCATTGGTAGTTAAAACACCTTGGGGTAGAAGAGCTCAAAAGGACCTCTGCCTGAGACTCTGGAGAGCTACTGCCAGTCAGAGAAATAGACAATACTGGGCTAGACAGACCAGTATGAAGCAGCTTTGTATGTTCAAAAAGAGCATGCTGTTCTACGTGCAACGTGTCCAGCTAAGGATTGTCTTTCTCACTTGCAGGTCCAGCATTCTTTCTCCAATAGAGGTCAGCCAGATAGTTTTATTTCTATTTAACCTAAAAGCAGCAACCTTTCTAAGCTTTCTCTGTAGGAAAGTTGCTCTGAGTTCCTGATTAGTTATCCAGTAATTCCTGACTTTGCATTTGTCTGCAATCCCCCCCCCCCCCCCCGTGCATCACTATACACCTATTTACAAGGAATCAGGAATCTCACCTGCCATTCTATTGTCCAGTTATTCCGGTGGGAGGTATTCTGTTGGAACTGCCAATTTAGAGGTTTAGCTGAATCTACATCTTAGAATACATTAAAGGACACGTTAGAGCTAAATCTGAAATACTTTTTAAAATTTAGCCTTAATTAAGCCTTAGCTTAGAAGTTATAACTAAGAACTAGATCTTTAGTCAGTTTTTAACTTAGCTGTAACTACAAAAACATTTAAAATGTTTGTTTTAGATCCAAGCTAAACACGCTTACTCAGGAGGCGAGGCAGCCCTCTGAACTCAGTGGATTTGCAGCCTGATCTTATGCAGTAGTAGGCGATCACTCGTGACCGAGTAAGATTGTCTTCCAGGATAAAATTACAAAAAGATTATAAAAAGAGGAAATTCTAAAAAAATTGTGTAGACTCTAGCGATGGGTCTGTAAGTGACTGTGGAGGCCAATTCTAGATCCACACAGCTTCCCACAGTGAGGACACAGGTTACCAGCTGGAAGATGGTCCTGTAGAGGATTCGTTTGATGTGCTTTTCGCTTAGCACTTTTCTCCCTTTCACCTTGCATTCGGGCTTCTTCAAAGTCCATGGGACCTTTGTGAAAGGCCAACCTCCATTTAGATCATTCATGGGCCAGAGCTTCCCAGTTTTCTTATGCATAATGACACAGAGGTACTTACAGAACTAAGTGCAATCCTATGCATGTTGACTCAGAAATAAGTTGAATTCAGTGGGACTTGCTTCCAAGTGTGTATAAGCAAAAATAACACTAGACTATCAACGTTACCCTATGGAATGGGGGGGGGGGGAGATAAACAGTTTATAATTGAAGCTCAGATCCCAAATGTTGGCCTAAATAAGGGAGCCTTATATTTTCTCTTGAAGGTTAATAAAGAGATGCATTGCTGCTTCTCTTCTGAGATCTCATTCAAAAGCCTGGGGCTATTACAGAAAAGGAGTGGGTGTGGACATAAACATAGTTCAGTATTACCGTATATAGCATCCCACAACTGCTCTTTGATATGTCTCTGTCGGGTAGATTGTTGATTATTTCTTTGCAGTTCCTCTGTTATCAGCAAATTTATGTCCAATTGGCCTTCCACTGAGACTAGAAATAATTGCTGCTTCTTATGCAGTCTGCCAGACTCATGGGAAGAGCTTTCTTTTCTGTCTGCATATCTTGGCTTCTGACACTACTGTAAGATTCTTCCTTGACTGCTGCCAAGAAAATCTCTCAAAGCTACTTCCTCTGTCCAGCAGTAGCTACTGCTAGAAAGACTAAAGCCTTCTGTTGTAATTGATTAGTAACAGCTGAGATTATAGCTGCTTCTTCATTAGCACTTTAACTACTACAGAATTATGTCTCACCTGATATTGAAAAAAGGCATTTCCAGTTTGAAAAACTTTGCCAAAAGTGGCTATGGTTTTACTCATACCCACATAACTGAAGATTTAGGATTTGTTGTTCACATTTCTTAACTATAGAAGGAGGGTAAGAAGAACCCTGCCGTATCAGTTGAAAGGGTCATCTATTCCAGCATTCTGTTTCCCATAGTAGCCAACAAGATACCTCTGGAAAGTTTCAAAGCAGGACATAAGGGCAAAAGCCCTCTTCCGCTGTTGTTTCTCAACGACTGCTAGTCATAGGCATGCTGCCTCTGATCTTGGAGGTAATGTATAGCTATCAGTGGCATGAACCACTGATGGGAGCAGATGATTAGGAAGGTAGGGGCGCAGCTGCCGTATCAGATGGAGTTGATACAGCGCCGCCTGGCTCACAGCTGACACCTGAGCCTTCATGGACAGCTGGGAGTCTAGAATGACCCCCAAGCTGCGGACCTGGTCCTTCAGGGGTAGATGTACCCCATTCAGCACCAGGTCAACATCCCCTAACCTCCCCTTATCCCCACCAGAAGTACCTCGGTCTTGTTGGGGTTCAGTTTCAGCATGTTCCTTCCCATCCAGCCACCCACTGACTCCAGGCACTTGGACAGGGTCTCAACGGCCAACCTTGGTGAGGACTTGAAGGAGAGGTAGAGCTGCGTGTCCTCCACATACTGACGACACCATACCCCAAACCTCCTGATGATAGCTCAGTCAACATCCCCTAACCTCCCCTTATCCCCACCAGAAGTACCTCGGTCTTGTTGGGGTTCAGTTTCAGCATGTTCCTTCCCATCCAGCCACCCACTGACTCCAGGCACTTGGACAGGGTTTCAACGGCCAACCTTGGTGAGGACTTGAAGGAGAGGTAGAGCTGCGTGTCCTCCACATACTGATGACACCATACCCCAAACCTCCTGATGATAGCTCCCAGCGGCTTTAGGTAGATGTTAAATAACATCGGGGATTGGATGGAACCCTGCGGCACCCCACAAGTGAATGGCCGAGGGTCCGACGCCTCCTCCCCAAGAACTACCCTCTGGTACCTTCCAGGGAGGAAAGACCGGAACCACTGCAATACAGTGCCTCCCATGCCCAACCCTTCCAGGCGGTCCAGGAGGATACCGTGGTCTACAGTATCAAAAGCCGCTGAGAGATCGAGGAGGACTAGAAAGGAGCATTCGCCCCTATCCAATGCCCTCCTCATATCATCCACCAAGGCGACCAAGGCCGTTTCCGTCCCATGTCCAGGCCTGAAGCCCGACTGGCATGGATCTAAGTAATCGGTTTCATCCAAGTGTGCCTTCAACTGAGCCCCCACCACTCGCTCTATCACCTTGCCCAGAAATGGCAAATTGGAGACTGGGCGGAAGTTGTTCAGATCTTGGGGATCCGAGGAGGGCTTCTTTCTCCTTAAGGGCTGGTGGCATCACTCCCTCCTCGAGGGGGGCATTCACCACTGCCCTGATCCCCTCACCCAGTCTCTCCCTGCAGCTCATAATGAGCCAGGGCAGGCAAGAATCAAGCAAGCAGGTGGTCGGCCTCACAGATGAGAGCACCTTGTCCACTTCATCAGAAGGAAGAAGCTGGAACTGATCCCACAAAACTGGATCTGCCATTGGCCTCCTCCCGCTCACTCCTTGTGTCCACGACGCACGAAATCCCACTCCTAATCCCATCAATTTTATCTGCGAAGTGCTTTGCTAAAGCCTCACAGGAGGCTTTAGACTGTTCCATCAGGTCCTGAGCGACTGGACCAACGAGACTCCGGACCACTTGGAACAGCCTCCTGGGCCAACACTCCGCAGATGCGATGGAGGCAGCATAGAAATTCTTTTTTGCTGCCTTCACCGCCACCTGGTAGGCTGAAGATGCAGCTCTAACCTGTGTTCGATCATCTTTGGAGTGGGATTTATGCCATCGGCACTCTAGCCTTCTCACCTCTCGTTTCAGAGCTCGCAGCGAAGGAGTGAACCATGGTGCCGAGCGAGCTCTGTTTAGGCGAAGAGGGCGCTTCGGGGCAACTCGGGTCTAATGCCCTGGTGATTGCAGCATTCAGTCATCCACCAGGGTCTCGACCGAGTTACCATTTGTGTGCTCCAATTCCCCAAGCGCGTTCAGGAATCCATCCGGATCCATAATTTTAATAAATTAGCAGGAGCTTTCATGAGTTACAACCCATTTCAGCAGATGCTATAATTGGGACTGGAGGTTTTGAATCTGAATAGATCGTCAAACAGGTAGATCCACAGCAAGCATTCCATTCTCTTAAAGCAGCAGATACAAAGGTGCACTAAGGGTACAGTCCTGTGCATGTTTAGTACAGAAAAAAATCCTACAACTCCCAGCATTCCCCAGCCACCTATTGCTGGCTGGGGAATGCTGGGAGTTGTAGGACTTTTTTCAGTTTAAACATGTATAGGATTGGACCTGAAGAGTCTTTATAATGTGCATAGAAACCATAGCTCCTTTTGAGTCCCTGATTAACACAATCAAATTTCTTTATGATTTCTTGTTCTGCAATCTCATGTTCCAAGCAAGCCCCTAATTTCAATTTCTTTAGAACTGCCACCCTGAGTTCCTTGATGGTATGTCTGGGGAGGTTAAAGTGCTCACTGATAGGTTTATTGATGTTCTTATGCTTGATGTCTGATTTGTGCCCATTTAATCTTTGTCTTAATGATTAAATGGCCATTGTAAGTGGCTTTATTACATACATATTATACAGATGTGTTTGTTTGATTTCTTGACTCCACATGGCATTTTGAATTGGTTCTTCTCTTTTGTAAATTAGTTATTTGGGAAATTGTTTGATTCTTGCGCTACTCCTTATCGGAGAGAGGATACTAGAATAGAAGAATCATTAATCTGACCTATATGGCTGTTGCTATGTTACGGCTAATTTACTTTTTATTACAAAGAAATGGGAAGAGGGTGAAAGCTATTGAGATGTGTGTCAAACCTTATGAAGCGCCTCTTATTTGTTTTCTGAACTCTACATCTTAAGATTTTTATTTATCATGCTTGAACTTTTCCTTCCTCTAATGCAGCCTTCTCCAACTTGGTGCCCTCCGGATTTTTTGGACTACAACTCTGAGCATTCCTCACCCTTGAGGCTGGGCCTGATGGGAATTGAAGTTGAAAACATCTGGAGGGCCCGAGGTTGAGGAAGGTTGCTCTAAAGCAATGTTTTCTAACTTCTGATGTTTAAAACATTATTTTAGAGTTACAATTGGATGCATGTTTCAGTCTGAACAGCTGGAAAGTATTCTTCTTGCTGTTCTGGATATGCTTCCTGACTGAAAGAAGGCAAGGCCCAGTACTCTTACCTGTGTCAGGAGTTATTGATTTAACGACATACAATGCATAAGCGTGTCAGAACTATTCTCCAACAGAGGCAAAGGCAGAGCCATTAATCATGCAGGTGCAGTGGTCAGCCTCTTCTGTGGATGAATACTTTTGGCAGGACTGGCTTTAATAAGTTGGGAGTTCTTTAGATAAAATGCAGTCTGCCACTGCCTAATCCACTGCCTTCCCTTGCCCAAATTCAAATTTAACACATGCAGTGTATTCAAGATGCAGCTTTGGGGATGGTCTCTTCCCCATATGCACAATACTTGCATGCACTAAACCAAATTAAAGGGCCACATGGTAGCTCTACTGCTTAGGCTTTGGAGGAAACACACAACTTCAAAATGGCAGAATGTGGTGGAGTGTTTGGCCAGCAGTACCGATATGTATAGTGTTTGGTGTTGGCTGTGCTCTCTGCTCTCCATTAATTTTTTCAACGCATCATAGGCGCTTACTTGTATTTGGGGAGGATGTTTGACAATAAGATCCCCCGTTCTGCACAGTGTATACTTACAGCTGCTAGTACTTCTTGGGAAATGAATGTTTAGTCATGTCATAGCTTTCTTTATATATTGCAGGGGGATGGGATGGGGGAACACTCTGTAGAGGTAGTTGTTTCAGGACTCTTGCACCCCTTGGGGTGCTCTGAAGAGAGGAATTAGGTTCATGCATCATATTTTGAGGCATGCCTCCTCTGTTTACCTTTGTGAGGTGTCTTGTCTTTGCAGCCCCAGTTACTGCAGTGGAGTTGAGGTTTCTGGTGGATATTGGTGTTTCAAGTCCTAACACAAGATACTTGTATGGGGTCTGGGAACGAATCTGTCTGTTCCATAGTGTTCACATTTTTCAAGCACACGTTCATTCTATCCTGTTTCCATATCAGTTTGTGAATGGTTATGTGTGTGTGTTTTTATATAAGTGCAGCCGAAAATTCGTATGCATTTTCATGTGCAGTTTTGTGTGCCTGAAAATTTGTATGCATTTTGGTATGCAATTTCCCCTAAATTGCACTTTTTTGGTGGCGTATTAAGGCACTTTCCCTAAATATGCTCCTGTACGCTATTTCCCCAAATGCATGTATGTGCAGTACAAACTTTGGAGAAGTGCGAAAACTGAAGGAGAATTCCGGTTTGCATATTCATTCAGGAAGTACGAATTAGGTCAGCTCATATTAAAATGTGAACCAAATGTATTTAATCCCCATACCTATGAGGACACAAGTGTTACCTACCTGCTTCGTCCTTTGCTGTTAGTCTTGGAAAATCTGAATGGAAAAGATCCATGTGTTTGTACATATTATATATTTATTCCTAAATTTGTAAACATAGAGATTCAAACCAGAAAAAGGACTAGTGTAAAATGGCTGCCTACATGTGGCAGTGAAGCACTTTTAATATCACTTGGCTTCTTTCTGTTAACTATCATCATCCTGTGAGTCTTGTTCCACATGTTATGTGCATTCATTTACAGTAGATATTAGCTCAGTGTATCTTTTCATCTTGGATGTATGTCAAACCACTCCTCTTATTGGAGAATTTAAAAATATGAAATTCAGGACAACGGAAAACATGGTATTTGCCTTTACACATAACATTTTACACACTGGTTCCTTAAACATACAATGCCCTGTAATCCTATGGTACAGTTTGTGAATTTGTAGTTCCAGGGTTTATTTTGCATGGTAAGCTTGTGAATGTGACTTAAGTTTGAGTTCTAGATATCTGGATGATAACTTTGGCTGAGCCATAAATTTTGCTCTGTGAGTTTCAGCAAAATAGACATGTGTGTTTCATTTACTTTTATTTTTTATTTCAGCAACCCTAAAGCAGCCAGTCAAAGAGTAAATAAGAAAGTCAACAATGATGCATCACTTCGAATTCAAAATTTGTCTATTTTGGTGAGGCAAATTAAATCATACTATCAGGTTAGTAATCTCTCTGTCTCTCAAAAAAAAACCCCAAAACCAAACCCTTAATGTGTGTGTTGTAGGAGATTAATAAAAGGAAGCTAAGCAATTGTAGACACAACTGTAAATTGTGAATTTTGGGGGCTATAATGTTGAGTTTAAACTGCCTTCTAAATATCTCCTGAAGGCGCTGAAAATATTTAATACTGCGCAACAAAAACTCATGTTGATATGGACTTCTGCTATTCTTCTTTACCTTTTCTTTTTGGCTATTTTAAAGAACCATCAGTTAGACACACAGAATAATCCAAAAATGTCTAGTAATTGATAAGAGAACTGAGCAAAATCTTGCTGCTTCACATAGAGCTATTATATAATTGGCAGCAGATGATTCCATCTTCCTTCCTCCTTTTGTCAAGACTGGATAAGCTGGGAATGAAAAATAGAGCTACCTGTCTTAGCAGATTGATCACACTGGGCTTCAGGCATCCTGATTATGGGCCTTGCTGGCTTCATATTCCATTGTTGGATAGTTGATAGAGTGTATGCCAGTAGACTGGGCTGTTAAAGCAGTTCCATCAGCCATTGCAGTCATAAACTGAGGATGACATCAGCCTGTGTTGAATCCTCTGCACAACCTAACTTAATTGTGCTTCTCCATCACCGTTCTGCCTACCCTCCTTTCTGCTCAGCTGCCATTCAGTGAGCTTTGTAGTGCTACCTGCCCCAGTATGAGCCATAGACTGACTTTAGGGACTACTGGACTATAGCCATGTATACCCTGTGTGCACATTCAGTGTGAATAGCTTGTGTACAAGATGACCAAGCTCCCAGGCTGCTGTTAACAACCTCGCTGCCCTATTCAGGTGAAGTTTCCAGACCATTTTCAAAGGTAGCCACCCGTATAGCACGTTGAAGTAATTCCAAACTAGAGGTTACTACAGCATGGATAACTATAGCTAGGCTACCTCTGTCCAGATAGGATCGTATTTGGTATATCAGCCTAAGCTGATAAAAGGTGCTCCATGCCACTAAGGCCATCTCTGCTTCCAATGATAGTGCTCAATCTAAGAGCACCCTAAAACTATGAACCTGATCCTTCAGAGGGAGGGCAATCCCCTGCAGAACAGGTTGAATATCACTCATCCAGGCAGAACACCCACTAACAGTACCTCCTTCTTGTCTGGATTGAGTTTCAGTTTATTGGCCCTCATCCAGTCCATTACTGCACCCAGGCACTGGTTCAGAATGTGGGCAGAACCCACTGCCTCAACTGGATTTGATGAAGAGATAGACCTGGGTGTCATCCACGTATTGGTGACACCTCAGTCCATATCTCCGGATAACCGCCCCCAGAAGTTTCATATATAGATGGTGGGGAATAAAATAGATTCCTTGGCATAACTGCCAAGGGACAGAGAAATAATCCCTCAGCACCACCTTCTGGAATCAGCCATCCAAGTAAGAATGGAAACACTGCAGTGCAGTACCGCCAGCTCCCGACCCAGAATGATACCATGGTCGATGGTATCGAAGGCCACTGAGAGGTCCAAGAGAATCAACAGGGTCACAATCGCCCTGTCCCTCTCTCAGCAAAGGGAAAGGGTGATTGTTCACAGGGTGACCAATGCAGTTTCTGTTCCAAAACCAGGCCTGAAGCCCAATTGAAATGGATGTAGATAACCAGTTTCATTCAAGAGTGCCTGGAGTTGGCCAGCAACCACATGCTCAAGCACCTTGCCCAGAAGGGATATTAGCAGCCAGCCTATAGTTGTTAACATCTTGTGGGTCCAAGCACACAGATTGTTGACCGGACTTAGCTAAGCACCTTTTCCACATCCTCAAGCCTCAACACCTTAAACTCATCCAGGAGCGCCAGCCATACCAGCAGGGAAATCCCCCAGAGCCCTCTGGAATCCATCAGAATCCATTAGCCTCCAAGGGCAGACCATTTTAATAGGTCCCCCCCACCTTTGCAGAGAGTCTAAACCTCAGTATGAAGTGATCTGACCATGTCAAGGGGTAGATGTTAATTCCCCCACTTTCAGATGACCATCCTGCACAGTTGAGAAAACCAAATCAAGTTTGTGTCCTACATGTTTTGGGCCAACAACATGTTGGGACAGCCCCATGGTTTCATAGTGGCCATGAAGTCCTGCACTGCCCTGGATCTGATGGCCTCAGCATGAAGGATGAGATCCCCCAGAACCGTCATCCTAGGGCTCCTCAACACCACGTCTGAGACCACCATCAGTTCAGGCAGGGAGAATGATGAGCAGCAGGGTAGGCGGCACACCAGTAGACCCCTTATCTGTCCTGGGTACCCAGCATTAAGATACAAACACTCAAGATCCGCACTCGAATGGACAGGAAGCCTAATTAGGGAGGTAGAATTCCTGTAGACCAGCAATGTACACCAGGT
Organism: Shinisaurus crocodilurus; assembly: GCA_021292165.1. Taxonomy (NCBI): domain Eukaryota; kingdom Metazoa; phylum Chordata; class Lepidosauria; order Squamata; family Shinisauridae; genus Shinisaurus; species Shinisaurus crocodilurus. Next base: position 30,522,024 of record CM037879.1, on the reverse strand, counting down.
TGGCCCTCTCATCCACAACTAAATAGTTTTGTTTTGGACTGATTTTGTTTTGGACTGACCTGGCATTCAGCAACAGCACCACCAGACCCAAGGGCTAACTGGTAAGACAACCAAGAACCATCTGGTTGGAGGAAGAACCAGAAGAGGAGGTAGGCATAAGGTGTCTAATAGCTATCCAGTTCTTCTTTCTGTCAAAGCACCTAGGCAGCATCCACCTTTGTATTCAAATACTGAAAGGTAGGTTGCTCCAGCCAGGTTGTCCTGGGAAAGCTATAGTATGCTATTGTGGCCATGCCCCCCAAATGAATCTTATTTACCAATATAAAATAGTCTGCTCTCCCTCCCACACACACCAAGTCAAATCTCACAGATATGATCTGCAGCCTAAGAACAAGAAGAACCCTGCTGGATCAGACCAAGGGTCCATATAGTCCAGCATTCAGTTCACACAGTCGCCAACCAGCTGCCCACATGATCTCACAAGCAGGACATGAGTGCAACAGCACCTTCCCACCCATGTTCCACAGCAACTGGTGCATATAGGCATACTGCCTCTGATAGACAGCCTTCTCCTCCATGAATTTGTCCAGTCCCCTTTTAAAGCTGTCCAAATTGGTGGCCATCACTACATATTGTGGAAGTGAATTCCATAGTTTAACCTACATAAACATTATCCACTAGTCTTCTGATGAATCCATAATGTTGCAACCTGTGATTTACATTATGTAGCATTATTTTAGGAATTGTTAAAACTAAAATAGTTGCTTTAATCTCTGGAAGCTTTTCCCACCAAGTAAACTTAAAATCATTATATGGAAGTAAGCTCCATTGATTTCCATGGCAGAAATGTTGTGATTATAGTGTCAGTGGGCTGGGAACCCTCTGCGTATTCTAGTATTTTCTAGTAGTGTTATAAAATTCCACTATAATGTGTTGGAAATGGTATCTGACAGCAGCCAATAATGCTTCGATCTACTCATTTTTTTGATGTAGTATTTTATTATACGATCATGCTTAATTTTTAAATTAAGCTCCATCTATAGAAGCATCACTTGGATTTCACTCCAAGAAATGAACTTTTACAAGTACAGAAAATTTAAACTTAAATTTATTATATTGAATTCAGTGAAGAACTTCAGTTCCTTCATTTGCATTCTATATTTAATTTTATTACATCATTCTATTTTGTTTTATGTTCATTTTAAATCTTTTCTGGCTTTGAGAAATAGAGTTTTCATTTCTCTCTCTCTGTGTGTGTGTGTGTGTGTGTGTGTATAGCAGGTGCAAGAGGACACCCTCTTAATCACACACAACATAAATAAAATTGAACATTTGTATTGAGCATACTGCAAAATCCTTGTTGTATAGGGAAACAGTCCTGTGCTGCCAGATATGGCTATGTGTTAGCATCTGCTGTGATATGTAGCCAGATGTTTGAGGGAATATACAACAACTTTAATGAATTAGGTGCTGTCTAGACTGAGGATTTTTCCTGATTACAGCCATCGGTGTACAGCAATGGTATAGTTTGAACAGGACAACTTCCATGAGACTATTTATAGAATAGTCTCTATTGTAGGAAACAGATTGTAGCTGTTTCCTGAAAACATATTTTCAATCCAGGACAACACTTTATATCAAAATTGCAACTATTATGTGCTATATCTCTAGTCCTCACTGTCTTGAATATTGTGACACAGCATGTTGCTGACTTTTTCATTGTGTCTCAATCTTATGTGCATACGGAAATTAATAAATATGCATTTTTCATGTTTATTGTGGGTCAGCCAGGTACACTGTGGCAATAGGAGGGTCTGAATTTTTTATTTGTAAGGCAAGAAGTTGCACAGTATTGAGGAAGTGTTAGTGTGTCTACTAGACAGCCTTGCAATTCAATGTATGCTAGGCAATAAGCATTTCTTGCCAAAAATGCTTTACTACTTGACCTCTTTGGTACCCACAGATAAAAGAGAGACCCAGTGATACCTCTGAGGAAAACTAATCCCTTAAGTATCCTTTTGTTCTTCATTGTAGTCTCTATACAGTCCTTTGTAGGGGTTTGTGCCTGCCCAGAGCTAGTTTTGGAATATTCTAGACCCTGATGCCTTCCAGAGGATTTGGACTGCAACTCCAGTCCCTGCCAGCATGGTCAATGGTCAAAATTTATGGGACTTGTAGTCTAAAACATCTAGAGGGGACCAGGATGCCTGCCTCTGTTCTACAGCTTTAGCCCAGGCACTCAGCCCCCCCCCCCCTTCGCAGTAAGGTGGCACTTGGTGTGTGTGTATGAGATAATTCCTTCAGGGGCAGGGGGAATCCCTTCCTGCTCAGTGCTACTACTGCAGTACCATCAGCTAGTGGAATATTTTTTTCCATGGAAGATTCCTACTACCATTGGCTTTAGCCCTTTCTTATCCTTTAGGGTTTCCCTTCATTCCTTTTCTTTCTCTATTTATTTATTTATTTATTTATTTAATAAACTTATATACCACTTAACAAAGGAATTTACCAAAGCCACATACAATACAAAAATACAATAAAATATGATATAAAAATTTTAAAATGTCCATTTTAACATATACGTATCTAAAAGAGTAACCAGAAGCATACTTGATCAGCCAAAATTAAGCTGGAAAAGCTAGGTTGAAAATAAATATTTTTAGCGTGTACCTAAAGCTCACAATCTTTCGTGCATGCCTTAATTCCAGAGGCAGAGCGTTCCAGAGGGCAGGAGCAATAGCATTGGCTTGCCACACCTCATCACTTTCACAGGCAATAGGCTGCTGAGGCATAGCAAGGGTTAAAACTCTAGAAAGAGTGGATGGTTGAAGTAATGTCAGCTTTTCTCTTCCTTTCACTCTTTTGCAGGGAGCAGGAAAGTACCGTAATCTGTGAATGTACTGTAGCTATGGTCTTGCAGTAAAGAGAGGGTGCAAAAGATATTGGGGACCTGGTCTGGAAGCCTGATGAAATGTGGTCATTATGTGTGGGGGAAGGGGTAAGATTTGAGTGCAGGGTATATGATGAGGAAACTGTTCCACTTCAGATATTAATTTATTTGATTTTTACCCCACCTTTCTACCAAAAAAATGACACTCCGCTTACAAAAACAATTTAAAGTACATTACAACAATAAAATGCATTAAAATACAATAAAAACATAACAGTTACAGAATAAGAACAACACCCAACCCGCAGACCCATTTACAGGCCAAAGGACTAGAATAAAGTGGTCTTTGCTTGCTGTCAGAAGGATAGCAGAGAGGGAATGAACCTAGCTTTCCTTGAGAGAGAGTTCCACAGCCTGGGAGCGGCCACTGAAAAGGCCCTCTCTCGCGTCGCCACCAAATGTGCCTCTGATGGTGGTGGTCTCGAAAGAAGGTCCTCTCCAGAAGATCTTAATGACCAGGCAGGGTCGTTTGGGAGAAGGTGTTCTTTCAGGTAGCATGGTTCCAAGCTGTATAGGGCTTTAGAGGTAATAAATTCTGCCCAGGAACAGACTGGTAGCCAGTGAAGCTGCTGTAATAAAGGAGTCATGTGCTACCTGTAACTGGCCCTGGTCAACAGTCTGGCCACAGCATTCTGGACCAGCTGAAGTTGCTGAACAGTTTTCGAAGGCAGCCCCATGTAGAATGCATTACAGTAGTCCAAACGGATACTTCATTAGGTGCATGGCTGTTGCCAAACTACGGAGCTATTTGTGCACCTCAGAATGTGGGGAGCCATTGGTGTGAAGGAGCTTGCTATGTTGCTTGTGTGATCTCCACCATAGTTGCAAAATATTTTTTTCTCTGGGAGTGGAAATGTTCCTCTACCGTAATTAAAACTGACCTGAGCCATTGGGGAGCTACTTCAGACAAATGCCATGGGATTAGGAGCCCACACTTTTTTGTTTGTTTGTTTGCGTGAAGAGAAAGCCATAGCCCCCCCCCCACGTATATGCACACATACCGCAAGATAGCATCAGACACCCAAGAATCACAATAGGAGTCATTAACATGCCCCCTGGCAAGTCCCTGGTCTGGCAGCCGAAGGAGCTGTGGAATATTCATTCCCAGGTGTTGGATAGAAGAAAGGAACAGCCAAAGACTCCTAGGTGCCGGGCAAACAAGAAAAACCAGTCGTTCCAGGAGGGGGCACGACAAGAAGGAGGGGGCCCAACGGAGGGTATAAAGCCCAGGGTCAGTGGCGGGAAAAGGGTTGTTGGTCGTGAGGCAGCAAGCTGCACGAAGGTCCATGGCTCAGGTCAAACCTCCATCTCCAACCCTGGGGAGCTCCCAGTGAACAACGCTAACATAGAACAGCCCTTTTGGAGTTAAGTGGCTTTCTAGGAACAAGGCATTTCCAGGTACGACTGTCTGTATTGCTTTTGCGGCTTGCTACCAGCTCAATTGTAGGTGTGTGCTTAGCGTGGCGCTTTGTATATGTTCTGTTACGCTCCATTAAACTCTGTTTACCCATAACAGTGTAGTAGCGTCCATTCAAAACTCGGTCTCCTCACTTTGCCTGCATTATAATTGGTCGCGGCTTCTGCCAGAGAGCTGCGTACCGCTGATAGAGGACTACCCGAGTCCGGGTTAACCCCTGAGTGGCTGAAACCGCCAAGAAGGACAGTTGCAGTCTTTCTCCACAGTTTATTTGTTTGTTTGTTTCAACAGCAGTCATACTACTGAAGGAGGCAGATACTTCAGATATTACAAGTAATAAGGGAGGGAATGGGGAAAAAATAATTTTGATTCTCTTGTGTAGGGTAGTTGGACAGAGAACTAGTTTGGTTTTTTACAAGCCATTAATGTTGGAGATGTTGGAAAGGCCTTGAAGTGTCACCGCCAGGTTGATGAAAATTGGTCTCGCCCCTCTCCTTCATTGTTGTTAGAAGTTCTTCCCAACCCTTATTTATTTATTTATTTAAAGTATTTTTCTCCTGCTCCTCAGCTCCTCGAGTGGCTTACATAAATCCAGTTAAAAAACATGGTCCCAGCCCACAGGCTTACAGTCTAAAAAGAAATGGCACACAAGGAAAAAAGGAAGGGAAAGCAGAGGAAATATACACCGGTACATTTACCTTGTGTGAGGTATTTGTGTGAGAGCTTTTGTGTTTTGCTTATACTCACCCTGATGATATCCTAGCAACTCAGCCATTTACTGTTAGCTGCCTTGAGTGCCATTTTTTTGGTGGAAAGGCGGGATATAATTAAATAAATAAACTGTAAGAATTGCTGCTGCTGCCATAGAATCCCTGAGCTCATACAACACAGATTCTTGAATATGTTTACTTCACTGTTTACTTAAACAGAGTGAGGTTAAAATAAAATATCTGCATTTTCCCATTATTTTATCTACTTCAGGGGTGGGCAACCTCTGGGCATCAGGGGGCCACATTGCCCCCCCACCTCACTGGGGCCACACCCCTGCTGCACTGCCAAATTTGCCTTCAAGATTAATTGGTGGTGTGGCAGCAAAAACCCCCAGTGATTTTGCTTCCAAACAAAGCAAAATTGCTCCTTTTTTCACTTCTACCACTGCCACCTAAGCAAATTCAGTGGCAGGAGCCACGAAGAAAGCCAGGGGTGGGGGGACATACGGGCTGCATGTTGCCCACCTCCCGATCTATTACACTGAAGAAACAATTGTAAGAAAATTGTTAGAAATTGTACTTCTATGAATGTAAATAAAATGAAGAAATGACCTATACTTTTGCAACCAAATGAAAGCCAGCTTTAAAAGTAGTTTTTAGGTCTGGTAAAAGGGTTTTGGTGCAGCTAATTGGGATCACCTTAAACTCCAGAATCATTTAGGGCTTTGTACACAAATACCAACACTTTGAATTGGGCTTGGTAGCATACCTAAGTACTTAAAGAGCGCCTCCCACAGTATTGACCAAACTGTGCTTTAAGATTGTGATCCCACCAGTGGTCATGGTCCGGTGTGTGGTGAGTCGGAATAGGGTCTTCTCGGTGGCAGCACCCCATTATGGAATTCTCTCACTGGTGAAATGCATTTGTCTGGCCCCTACATTGTTAAGTTTTACCGGGTAGATGACAATTAAAAACATATTTGTTCACCTAGGCTTTTGAGATTTAATCTGGCCCTGGGATGTTATGGTTAAGATTGTGTGTGTTGTGTCATGTATCATGTTGTTGTTTTAGTTACATGATTGGTGGTTTTAATTATTCTGCATAATGATGTATTACTTGTTGTGTTGTGTACTGCCCTGGGAGGAAGCATGGTATATAAATAAAATAACCCAAGAAATGTTACTGCATTAGCTGTTCAAAGGATTCTCCTACATCGTTGATGAATTATTTTAGTTCAGCTGCTAATGGATAAAACAAACATTTATAGAGTTAATGGAAAAATAATTCAAAAAATGTAAGCAATAATGTTAGAACACAGGTATATTTTAAATCAGAAGCAAGTTTAAATTAGTGCTTTCTTTTAAAGCTATTTTATGTTTTTAGCTACATATAGAAAGTGTGGGCAGTCTTGGCATGGATCTTGTAAATACTTAGGTACATTTGTTTCCATAGGAGACACTGCAACAATTGATTATGATGCCTTTGCCAAATGTCTTAATAATTGGCAAAAATCCCTTTTCAGGTAAGTTGTGTGTTCATTTTATAACAGGCATACTATCATGAGTTCTAAATATTTAAATAATAATTTTGTACAATGCTTTCAAATGCATTATTCACATGCATTATTTAGTTGTAATTGTTACAACCACCCTGTAAGCGAGGTCAATATTATCCCCATTATTAGAGTAGATGGGGGGTTGAGGCAGAGAGCGAGTGGCTTACCTAAGTCCACCTTGTGAGTTCATGGCAGAGGTGAGATTTGAAAGTGGAACTTACTGACTGGTAGCTAGGTCTTAGCCTCTATGCTATACCATCTCCCTTGTATTTAGTGGGGGATTGAATCTGGACAAGAACTAGCCATTCAGGAAGGGCTATAAAAATTGTAGACAACAACCTCTAGAATGAATAATTTCATCATTTACTGCTGTCCTAGTTCTTGTTATGTATAGTGGGCTTTTAATCTCCTCTACTCAATACTTTTAATTATATATTGATTTATCGATTTGTGTTTTTAGCACACACAAAAAGGCGGCAGGAAAAAGGAGGGACATATAGGGATGAGCCTTCTACTAAAATACTTAGATTTTCAGAAAGCCTTTGACTGAATTGGTAAAAAAAAATTGGTCAGTGTTAAATAAATGTGGTCAGTATTTGTAATGGAGAAGTTTAAACTTTTACAAGTCCCAAACATCTGCACTTGCTTCAGACATTCAAAAAGGATTTGGGTTCAACAGCAGATGTTTTGCATGTACATGTTTTGCCTTTTCAAGGGTATATGATTTATTTTCTTATACATTGTATTGCTATATATCATGTTTATTAACTTGTAATATAAAAATCTGTGTAATACACGTTTTAAATTTAATGCAGTGCCTATTTTTGAATATTCATTGTATATTGAAGGAACCATATTTTTTATCTTTGATTCCTCATCCGTGACTCTTTGGTTCTTGTATAATTCATAGGTTAGGATTAGTAGTAGTATCCCTATCTTTAGGTTCGTGTTGTTACTCTGGGGTTTGCCAAAATTTGAGCCAATGAGGCTTGTACATGTTTTGCCTTTTCAAGGGTATATGATTTATTTTCTTATGCGTTGTATTGCTACATATCATGTTTATTAACTTGTAATATAAAAATCTGTGTAATACACATTTTAAATTTAATACAGTGCCTATTTTTGAATATTCATTGCATATTCCAAGTAGGCCGCTCAACAAGATCTGCTACAGACTGCCTTCTCTTTGTCCCTTCAGCCAGAGCAGCTAGACTGGTGGGGACTAGGAAGAGGGCCTTTTCTGTGGCAGCCCCCATACTGTGGAACTCTCTCCCTAGTGACCTCCACCATGCCCCCTCTCTGCTGAGCTTCCGCCGCTCACTAAAAACATGGCTATTCAGGCGGGAATATGGGGTGGGTTAAGATTTTAAAATTTTATACTGTTTTAAACGTATTTTATACTTTATCATGTTGTACATCGCCCAGAGTGGCCGGTTTGCTGGCCAGATGGGCGATTAATAAATACAACAAATAAATAAATATGGAAGGAACCATATTTTTACCTTTGATTCCTCATCCTTGACTCTTTGGTTCTTGTATTCAACAGCAGAGGTCCACAAATCTTGGCTGATAACTAACCATTAATTGAAATGGCCACTGCCATGCTTATCCCTCTCTCTATTCAACCTTGCCCATAACCTTTTTGTACCATGTATGTGCTCATATTCTGCTTCATTCTGGTCACATACAGCTCCCGCAGCTCACTAGTCCATGCATGGCCCCCAACAGATTTAGGGCAGTTGGAGCTGCATCAGCAGGTGTCAAGTGCTCAGGCCACAGAACAGATCAGTTGCCTTTTGGCAGAAGGCAAATAGACTGAATGGTATGTCAAGGAAGCTGAAGGTCAATAGTCACGAAGGGGACTTGATGGTCCACCTGAGCAGCAAGTTGCCCAGATGGAGGGAAGACAGTAGATCTGGGAGCTTTATATGAACCAGAAGCATCAGAATGGACTCTGGTATCACCTGACTTTCCAGGCAAGGGGGATTATGGACTGTGGTGTGAATGTCCCAGCTGGAACTATTTTTAATTCTGCTCCCCTGACCAGCAGCCCTAATAGTGTAAGGAGTTGGTGTCCGATCTACCTAGTAGCATCTCACAACAGTTATTGGTGGTATACTAGAAACTTTGGCAGCCAATGCCTCCCAAAGGCACTGCTAATGCCCTACTGAGGCCCGCCAGCAGAAAACATCCTTTCTGCATGCTGGGCAGGAATGGAGGAAATGGCTGGCTCCAGGTGTTGCCACAATTAAATTTATGTTCACCACTAATGACCTAGTGACTATGGGCAGTATTCTATACTGCCACTGTGCTCCTGATGATTGTGTTGCACCAGTGGGAGTCACCAGTAGTGCAACAGGAAGCTAGCAGATCCTTAGGCAACCCTGGAAACTAGCAGAAATGCTTGTTTCCAGATTGGGACAGGTCAGCAGAGCCTCCCTTCTGTGAGTTCCGCTGACCTGCCCCATTCCAGAAATGAGTGTTTCCACTCTTTTCCCTTTGCTTAAGGATCCGCTAGCTAGTGTATGGGCAACATAGGATACTGCCCCCAAACATTTGCAGACAACTACCGTAGTCATCAGGAAAGTCCAAGAAGAGTTGGATACAAGTAGTTCTGCTACTTGTATACTCTCCTGTAAGATTTCTTGGGTTAGTCTCCTGGGAACTGGATTCTGAGCAGATGTATGGTTGCTTCTTCTTGTATCTTATATCTCCGGCATGTTCTTTTACATTTCAGTTATGTTTGGAGCTATGAATACTAAGAAATTGCTTTTTAAAAGATGAATAAAGTGCCTGGAAGCTTGAATGCCCACTCCTATATTATTTTGCTTACTGGCAGCAGAGTATAGAGTCAAATGCGAGTTCTTGACACCAGAGAAAGATGCGCCTTATCCCCATGGCCCTGGGAAAGGAGCCCAGTGCAGCTCAGGGTTGAAGAAGGGACAAGACTATCCTCCAGCTTTTCTCACAGCATGTAGTAGTAGCCATATGCCTTTTAAACCATCACAGCTGGAAAAAGGTTTATACAGTGGTTTGTAGCATCTAGATGCATACAGGAACAGAATCTGTTTAATACTTACCTTAAAATGTATCTATAGTAAATTGTTCTTAAAATGTTTTCAGAACAAGGCACCGAAGAAGTAAAAAAGCTACTTCTACTCCTGCTTGGCTGTGCAGTTCAGGTAGGTTTATACAACGACTCATAATATTCACTTGGATGGACTTACTTGGGCTTACTTTGCAGTCCTCCTCATGTTCCTAACCACATGTAAAATTAAAGTAAGCAGTTGTTGTGACTAAACACATGAGCTAATTACTGGCTATTGTCTCCTCCGTTGGGAGTCTGTTTTTTCCCCCTGTACATGTTACCTAGAATCTCAGTGGGTGGTGTTCCTCTGACAGACTGCCTTCAGGGAGCTTAATGCCTCTAAATACTGGCCCTTCTAAGGGGCATCACTTTAATGGAAGAAGGAGAAGGGTTGAGTTTGGGACTGAAGGTTAATAAAAACGGAACTTGTCCCTTAGCACTGGAGCAGACTATTCCTAAACTGGATGCTGTCTCAGTCTAGTACAATGTAGGATTGGAAAGTAAAGGATATTGCCACTTCTCAGAATCTAGAGATAAGTGTTAGCACAATATTAAAATAGCATGCTTTATCTCTCCCCATAAATTTTTTTGGTTAAAGTAAAGATAACTTGTCCATAATTGTCAGATATTACACCACTGACAGGTTGTCTTTTACAAGGACTGAGTTGTTTAGATATTGCAGGTACCCAACATAACTGAGAAAAAAGTGGAGGTATTTTTGAACTGTTCAGTTAACCAAAACTTACTCTATAGTTGGTTTAATATGTTTGTTTTAGTGTCAGAAGAAAGAAGAATTCATTGAAAGAATCCAAAGTTTAGACTTTGATATAAGAGCAGCTGTTGCCGCCCATATACAAGAGGTATTATCTTGTTTACTACTATAGAACCTTAATTCATTCAAAGGAATTTGGAGTCAGCCAAACATCTTGATTATCTTTTGTTCAGAAGAATGTGAATGATATTTACAGCGGGTTATGCAGACAGGATGCTACATAGAATGCAATGTAAATCACTAGCAGGCTAGGTTTAGATGAGAAGCAACCCCTAGCCCCCACAGGGGCGATAGAATTATTAGAATAGTCCACCCCAGAGGCTCATATATCTGAACGGTTTTCTTATGTTTCTGGAAGATTTTCCTGCTAATATGGTACCCAAACCTGTAAGCTACCCTGGTTGATTTCTGGAATTCAGAGATAACCAGGAGTGTTGACACAGTTGTACCTAGACACCTTCTACTGTCTCACACAGCCATGTCAGCTCTTTGGCTTTCTGAGGGCAATGACGCAAGCAAGAGAGAAACTAATGAAGTGTGGACTGGCCTGGTCTGCGGTCTCCAGAAACAATGGGGCATTTACTAGAAAGACAAAATTCCCCTTTGTCCCCCTGGTGACAGGAGGACAGTGTGCTCAACAGGATGTACAAGAGCAGTTCCATCTCTAGGTGAGATATGTCCTTACTGTGTGCATGGAGGTGAGAAAGCTGAGAATCCAAAAATAAATCATTTCAGGAAATATGGAAATAACAAAACAGAGATATCATAGAATCATAGAATCATAGAAAAGTAGAGTTGGAAGGGGCCTACAAGGCCATCGAGTCCAACCCCCTGCTCAATGCAGGAATCCAGGTCAAAGCATCTCTGACAGATGTCTGTCCAGCTGCACCTTGAATGCCTCCAGACTGGGAGAGCCCACCACCTCCCTAGGTAGTTGATTCCATTGTCTTATTGCTCTGACAGTCAGGAAATTTTTCCTGATGTTTAGGTGGAATCTAGGTTCCTGTAACTTGAGCCCATTATTCCGTGTCCTGCAAACTGGGATGAACGAGAAGAGATCTTTGCCCTCCTCTGTGTGACATCCCTTCAAATACTGGAAGAGTGCGATCATATCTCCCCTCAGTCTCCTCTTCTGAAGGCTAAACATGCCCAGTTCTTTCAGTCTCTCCTCATAGGGCCTTGTTTCCAGTCCCTTTATCATCCTTGTTGCCCTCCTCTGAACCCTCTCCAGTTTGTCTATGTCCTTCTTAAAGTGAGGTGCCCAGAACTGGACGCAGTACTCAAGATGAGGCCTAACCAGTGCCGAGTAAAGGGGAATTATCACTTCCCGCGATTTGGAAGCTATACTTCTATTAATACAGCCCAAAATAGCATTTGCCTTCTTTGCAGCCACATCGCATTGCTGGCTCATATTCAGTTTGTGATCTACCACAATTCCAAGATCCTTCTCACTTGTAGTATTGTTGAGCCAAGTGTCCCCCATTCTGTAACTCTGCATTTGGTTTCCTCTCCCTAGGTGCAGCACTTGGCATTTATCCCTATTAAATTTCATTCTGTTGTTTTCGGCCCAGCGCTCCAGCCTATCGAGGTCACTTTGAATTTTGTTTCTGTCTTCCAGAGTATTAGCTGTTCCACCCAACTTTGTGTCATCTGCAAATTTGATAAGCATTCCCTGTACCTCCTCATCCAAGTCATTAATAAAAATGTTGAAGAGCACCGGGCCCAGGACCGAGCCCTGTGGTACCCCGCTCGTTACCTCTCCCCAGTTTGAGAAGGAACCATTGATAAGCACTCTTTGAGTCCGATTCTTTAGCCAATTGTGGATCCACCTGATAGTTGTTCCATCTAGCCCACTCTTAGCTAGCTTACTAATCAGGATATCATGAGGCACTTTGTCGAAAGCTTTGCTGAAGTCCAGATATATAATGTCCACAGCATTCCCACAGTCCACAAGGGAGGTTACCCGATCAAAAAATGAGATCAGATTAGTCTGACAGGATTTGTTCTTGACAAATCCATGCTGGCTTCTAGTAATCACTGCATTGTTTTCAAGGTGCTTGCAGACTGACTTCTTTATAATCTGCTCAAAAATCTTCCCAGGGATTGATGTCAGACTGACTGGCCTATAGTTCCCAGGTTCCTCCTTCTTGCCCTTTTTGAAGATGGGAACAACATTTGCCCTCCTCCAGTCGTCTGGCACTTCACCTGTCCTCCATGATTTCTCAAAGATAATAGACAGTGGTTCTGAGAGTTCTTCTGCCAGTTCCTTTATTACTCTAGGATGCAGCTCATCAGGCCCTGGAGATTTAAACTCGTTCAGAGTAATCAGGTGCTCCTTGACCATTTGCCTATCAATCTCAAGCTGCAATTCTGCCCCTTCAGTCTGCACTTCAGGTTTGCCAGGGGGGTCATAGACCCTCTTTTGGGAGAAGACCGAGCCGAAGTAGGAATTGAACACTTCTGCCTTTTCTTTGTCTTCTGTTATCAATTTGCCATCCTCATTGCGTAGTTGAACCACCAGTTCTTTCTTCTGTCTTTTACTGTGCATGTATCTGAAGAAAGCTTTTTTGTTGCTTTTAGCATTCCTCGCTAACCTTAGCTCATTCTCAGCTTTAGCCTTCCTGACACTATTCCTGCAGTTCTGTGCTACCTGCCTGTACTCTTCCCCTGTAGCCTGTCCTTCCTTCCACTTCCTATACGTGTCCTTTTTTGTTTTCAGGTCATCTTTGAGTTTATTGTGAAGCCACATTGGCTTTTTCTGTTGCCCTCTGCCTTTTTTCCTTGTGGGAATTGTTTGCAATTGTGCCTTTAAAATTTCCTTCTTTAAAAACTCCCACCCCTCCTGGGCTCCCTTTCTCGTGAGAGTCACTTGCCATGGGATCTTACTAATCATTGTTCTGAGTTTGTTAAAATTGGCTTTCCTAAAATCCAGGGTACGTGTTTGGCTACACTCAGCTTTTGCTTCTGTTAGAATCAAGAACTCTAGTATAACATGGTCACTTTCCCCCAGAGTTCCCGAAACTGCCACTTTATCCACTAACTCGTCTCTGTTGGTTAGAATCAGGTCAAGGATAGCCGATCCTCTAGTTCCTTCCTCCACTTTCTGTAGGAGGAAGTTATCAGCAACACAGGTCAGGAATTTCTTGGAGGGGCCATGTTTGGCTGAATAAGTCTCCCAACAGATATCAGGGAAATTGAAGTCTCCCATTACTACCACATCGTGCCTCCTTGAAACAATGGCAATTTGCTTTTCAAAAGTTCCATCCTCATCTTCTCCTTGATTGGGTGGTCGGTAGTAGACTCCAACCGCCATGTTCGTTTTATTCTTTGCCCCCTTTATTTTAACCCAGATGCTCTCAATGGGGCTGCCAAGCTCCTCTTCCTGTATCTCTGTGCAGAGATACGTATTTTTAACATACAGTGCAACTCCACCTCCCTTTCTGTTGCTTCTGTTCCTTTTGAACAAGTTATACCCTTCAATTGCTGTATTCCAGTCATGGGAGTCATCCCACCAGGTTTCAGTTATCCCTATCAAGTCGTACCTGCCCTCATGTATCAAGAGTTCAAGTTCGTCTTGTTTATTGCCCATACTCTGGGCATTAGTATAGAGACATTGAAGACTATGTGCTTTATAGTCCGACTTTCCCCCTACATTTTGTGGTAGACTATCAATGGGCACCGCTGGAGCTGTTCTCTCCGTTGTGGCATAGAGGCCTTCTTCCATTGGTACCCCCGAGTTTATGTCTCCCTCCCCTGTTGGATTCAGTTTAAAGCCCTCCTGATTAAGTTCCTCATGCTGTGTCCAAACACATTCTTCCCAGTCCTTGTGAGGTGCAACCCATCCTTTGCCAGCAGTCCATCTTCCAGGAAGTGTAGCCCGTGGTCCCAGAATCCAAATCCCTCACGTCGGCTCCACCTTCGTAGCCAGTCATTCACTCGGAGTATTTTTCTTTCCCTTTCTATGCCTCTTCCAAGTACTGGAAGGATGGATGAGAAAACTATCTGGGCCCCGAAGTTCTTGAGTTCCCTTCCCAGCTCTTCAAAGTCTGCCGTGATTTCTTTGTAACTCCGCTTGGCAGTATCATTTGTACCCACGTGGAAGAGAAGAAAGGGGTATGTGTCGGTGGGCTGCATGAGCCTCGGCAGCTGTTCTGTCACATCCTTAATCCGTGCCCCAGGGAGACAGCACACCTGGCGAGTCCATGGGTCTTCGCGACATACTTTGGCTTCGATCCCCCGCAGGAGGGAGTCTCCCACTACGAGTACTCTTCTCTTCCTCTTGCTGTAGGCCTTGGTTCGATTTCCTCCACTTGACTGACCCTCAGCCTCTTGCTCGCTGTCACGTTGGGTGCCCGGTAATCCGTCCTCTGCAGGCTGTCCTCTGCTCTCGTCCTCAAGTACATGGAAGCGGTTCCATAGCTCCACTGCTTCCACAGGCGCAGAGTGTCTTGTAGTTCTTCTGCTCCTAACAGTCACCCTTTTCCAGGGAGTTCCCCCTGTGTTATTTTCCCTTGCCTCTGCAGTCTCTGACTCTGCCTCATCCTGCAGTTGCCCTTCTGGCTCCTGTACTGTGCTTTGGTGCTGTAGATCCACCGTTCTGTCTAAGAACTCCTCACTTTCTCTTATGCTCCTGAGGGTTGACACTTGCTGCTCCAGTCCTCTGACCTTTTCTTCCAACAGCGTGACCAGCTTGCACTTGTTGCATGTGTAGGCCATGTTGATCTCCGGCAGGAAAACAAACATTGCACACCCCTTGCAGGTCACCACCACTGCTGAGTCCTTTCCTTCCATAGTGCTCTGTTTCTGTCTTCCTAGAATATATATATATATATGTGTGTGTGTGTGTGTGTGTGTTTTGTTTTTTTTTTTTTTTTTTTTTTTTTTAGGGACCTCCCCCTTGACCTCCCCTGCCGAACTCCGCTGCCAAACTCCGCTGCCAAAAATATGTTAGGCATTATATGACCCTAACCCTATTCTAGAAGCACAGGGCAGCTCACAGTATTTTGAAAGATTCAATTTTAAAAGATACATTAAAAATGTTGCTGAAATAAACCTTGCTCATCCTTTGCCACCAGATACCTATCCAGATAAGACTTGAATTGTCTTGAGGAAATACAAGGCATGGGCTTTGATAGTTCTCCAGGGAAGGGAGTCTGAAAGCTGAAGAGCAGTGAACAGAGTGTGAGGGATTATTTGTAATAGTGCTGTGAGGACAGGAAAATGGGAAACACACAGTTTGGGAAAGACCAAAGTGATGCTGTGGGGAAAGGTAGGATGGTGGAGATAGAAGTCAGGATGTGGATCAGTAGAACGAGTGGAAAAAATTGGATGAGGAATAGAGGACTTTGGATTCAGTGGCATGCCAGATAAAGGGGTAAATGTGGGAGAAGGGTGGACAAGAGTGAAAAGGTGCGGTGTGGGGAAAGAGTTTCATGAAGCTATATTGATATCAACCTTAAAAAGCTATGGTCTGCTATTGAAAGTGGGGGGAGCAGTACATGGGATGGTAGAAAGGTACATGTTTATAAAGCTGTAATATGGTTTACTGCAAAATGAGAATTGAGAGCTCATGCATTGTGTATTTTACTAAGTTTGGTGCCTGTCTTTATGTTCAGCACTATTAGTTCTTAATACCACTGAGGGATATTTCATTCTTAACATTAAATGTAGTTGATAAATTAACTATGAGTAGTATTTGACTTTAATTCTAAACAGATGTGATTTTAATATATTAACCAACAATATTGTTTAAAAATAAGATATGGTATGGAGGCTATAATTAATACCTCAGTTATTCAAGAGCAACCCCAGCAAAATTACCCTCAAGTGAGTGTATTTTTCTTGGTGTGCTCTGGAATAAGTTACATGGATTGCAGGAAAATTCCTAAAAATTGGTTAAAGGTTATGAATAAAGCAAACATGGGACTCCAAACTTTCACTTCATATTAGGTCACACTTGATTAATACATCTTTCTATAGTCTCACACCATTTAAATGGAACAGTGTTTACTTCATTGTGATTTTATCCTCTGCAGGTAACTCATAATCAGGAAAATGTGTTTGATCTCCAGTGGATGGATGACAATGCTATGTCACAAGACTATATTGAGCCTCTCCTAAAAAATATGGTATTGCATTTAAAAAGACTTATAGATGAGAGAGATGAGCATTCTGAGGTATGCATCTTACAAGTTTTTCCATTCTGTTCTTTAGGGGTTTGTTGATTGTTTTTTTTAAAAAGATATGGCTAAGCAACTATTTGCAAATACTGAAATTGGAATTTTAATTTTGATGGATTTGCAGATTTTGGTGGGATGTGTAGGTACAGGCAGTCCCTTTCCAATTGGAACGATGAACATGATTACAATTTCAGTAATTTGCAGTATGCTGTTTTACCTTTAAAAAAACACAACAACAACCTTTCTTCCTAGTATTGAGAATATCTGAGAATATCTGGCAGTTGAATGCATTGATATCCGTTGCAGATGGGGAATCCCTGCTGCTAGGATGCAGTAATGTGATTGTTAATTACCTTATTAATTTAAGAGAATTGTGAGTATCAGTAGATGACAGTTGGTCTTGTACTTGAGAAATATGGCTACAAATCCATGCACACCTATGACAAGAACATTGGAAATTAGTCATCTAGTTATGCTCATGTAATCAAGCCAATAAGTAATTAAAATTACATTATCACTGTTATTTCTATAGCATGGAGCATACACAGACGATTAGTAGCTCTTGTGTTTTCCTCAAAGAAATCTGAGGTGTGGGATGGCTCTCTTTAATGGCTTCCTCTTTTTCTGTTCTGCATTAAACTGTTTAGCTTTTTAAATACTATGGGATCTTTCTTCATTACTCTCTATTTTCATCTTTTTGTCCCTTGAATGTTAAACCTTCACTCCCTTGTGCTCCTCCTCATGTTTGTCTCTCTTCTTCTGTTCTCTCTATAGGTCAAGGGTGGGAAATGTATGGCCCTCCAGATGTTTTTGCCAACAACTCCCTACAACTCAGCCCTAGCTAGCATAGCTAATGGTGAGGGGATGGGAATTATAGGCCTAAACATCTGGAGAGCCACAAGTTGTCAACTCCTGCTATAGGTGGAATTCTTTTCCCTTGAAAAGCTGCTGGGTGTTTTCTCTGATTTGCTTTAAGATATTATTAAAAACTTCACATTTTCCTCATGCCATCTACCATCTTATTTCTCTTTTTCTGCTTTCCTTATACTATTGCCTTTAGCTTTACCCAGGTGTATAAAGGTTTCCTATTCTCTCCATGTTCTCTCCTTTTTTGTTCCAAGGGTTAATGTAAATAAAGCCCACAGGTTGAGCCTCATTTATCTTTTATCTCTCTATGTATTTAAAAACTAGTGCATTGTAAGCCCTTTACAGATATTAAATAGGAGGAGAAAGGGTAAAATTCTTGCTGGGGAGTTGGGAGGAAGAAGAATAAGATGGAGGGAAGGAGAGTAAAACCAGCCTCAACATAGGAACAGGAGCACTGAGGGATACTCTGAGTGAGCCCCCCTGAGAACCTGAAGCCAAAAGCAGTAAATGGTAGGAGCATGTATTCTGTTTTGGAAATCCTTTGTGCTGACTGGATCATGCCCCTTATTATTATTTTTTAAATCTTGAGCTATGTTAGGGTACAATTTCAAGGGAGAATTATCCTTCAGTCTCTCCTGTTGAAGTCTGTGTGGTATATAAACATTCTTAACTTTTGGCTGACTTGTGTCCCAAATGCTAGGATTCTTCCTGTTGCCTTTGAGTCCTTGATATAGTACATTTTGTCTTACCGTAAAAACTTGTACACTCCTGTCTGAAAAAGATTTTGTTTCTATCTTAGACTATCATAGAACTCTCTGAAGAACGAGATTCTCTTCATTTTCTACCTCATGCATCAGCAGCACAGTCACCTTGTGGATCTCCAGGCATGAAACGTACTGAAAGCAGACAACACTTGTCAGTGGAGCTAGCAGATGCCAAAGCAAAGATCAGAAGACTTAGGCAAGAGCTGTAAGTATACAATGAAGACCAGTAGACTACACTAAGAAACTCAGTGGTCTTTCAGGGAAGTAGAGCCATCACAGGGTGGAGGAAGATCCTCTTAGCATAACGTTTTATGTTATTAGTACTTGTCCTGTTGTGGTCAGTTTATACCCAGCTATATCCATGTATGTTCAGTGGTTTTGTCTCCCATGCCAGGATATTTATCCTCTAAGATAAGTCTCATGGTTATCAATGTCCTATGCTGGCCTTGAACTGATTATGGCATGTCTATGAAGGTTTAAGAAAGGCACCCAAATCTTACAGGTGGTAGAGAATAATTGTTTGCTGCAGTATGAGCTGCAGAGCTGTCATTCAAATTGCAGCCCAGCCACAAACTCTCTGTATTGGCTTACTACTTGTTCTCTGCCAGAGGAGCCCATCTGAAATCTCAGTGATCCTTACCCACAATCCTACATGTGAAGCACTTTGAGCACTAGATAAATACAAAGGATTATTATTACTATTTGTTATCATTTTCAAGACTAATTCAGCCATCATGGTGCCTATCATGCAGCAGTGTTGCAGATGCACTAACAGAAGCACCAATGTACACTGGGCCTCCAATGCTATGGGAAAACATTCTGTATTGCTTGAGTTCCGCACTGAATGACTTAGTAGACTAGGGTATTACTGAGGCTTCTGCCCCAACCCCCAGTCAGATGCTTAATTGTATACAATGTACCTATCTGGAACAATCCTGGGCACCTGATGGTACACATAACCCATCCAGTCATGCATATAAGTTCAGTGACTTCACTTTCCTAATTGGTATATGTTTCATTATTGGTCTTGCATTGGACAGCAGCAGTGATAGTCTGGGTGGGCTCTAGTGGTCTGCATCGCATATTGAGACAGAGGATAGAGGAGCATGATAAAGAAGCATTTATAGTATAACCTGTACCTATGATGAATATCAAGAACAATACACTCCGTTGAAGAGAGTTTTGACTAAATCATCTAAAACTGGGAGAGTTAATTGTTAGCTCTATTCAACTACCTTTCCGCCCCAGCACTGCACACAAAGTAATAAATTTTAGTCATCATGAACATCGGAATACAATAAAAGAAACAGATCTCATTTTCTGATGACTGTATTATTACATGTCTATTGAAATGGGTCTGCTCAAGAAATTCTGTAAACAGCTGCACTAGGAAAATTAATGCAAATTGCTGTTATTAATTTGACTGACAGTTAATAGCTTAAACAGTGAGCACTGGTGCATTCTGTGCAATTAAAAACAATCCCGTTTACACTTCAGCTGAAGAACGCAATTGGAAGTATACACAATGCTGAGAACATTTAACATTTTTGCAATGTGCTGGATTTATTTACAAATAAAATTATTTGTTAGGCATTACGGTAACTACTAAATATATTGTAATGATTAACGGTACAGTCCTATCCATGATGACTCAGAAGTAATTCCCATTGAACTCAATGAGACTCGCTTCCGAGTAAATGCATATAGAGTTGCAGCTGTAGTTGTTGGTATCAGTTAGTTCTATCCGCTATAAATTATGTTTCACTTAAAATCGTACATTAGAGACTGAGTAGATATAAATAAGAAGCCACACTTTTTATACAATGGCATTCACAATTTAAGATGGTTCCTTTAATTAATTCAGCTTTAAGTATGATGTATGGAAATTTTTAATACTAATACGCAGTTGTAGATCCTGCTGCTTTTGTGTTTCAGGCTCAATGGGGGATGATGCTTTCCCTTTAATTTCCTGCTTTGCCCATTGTGGCCCACATTCACCTATTAGTGGAAGGGCTAGTTTTACTAGTCTAACATAATTGCCTTTTGTGACTGGGAGTAGAGAGAAATCACAATGTCCAGTGCAACCCCTTCAAAAAGAGTACCGTATTTTTCGCTCCATAAGACGCACTTTACCCCCCCAAAAAACTAGGTGGAAATGTCTGTGCGTCCTATGGAGTGAATATAGTAAAAGGAAAGAAAAAAAATTTTTTTTAAATTTTTTTTTTACTTTCCTCTGCTGGTCCAGAAGAGCGGAGGACTCCTGGGTGGGGCGGGGGAAGCCCCCGCCTCTCAGCTGATTTTTTTTAAAAAAAATTTTTTTGTACCATACAGTAAGTGCGTCTTATGGTCCGGTGCGTCTTATGGAGCGAAAAATACGGTAATATGAGGGATGCAATTCTGATTCCCTAGGAGCAACTTAATTACCCTTGACCTGAAGTTTACAATGGGTTGTATCCAAAGGTTACTTCGCCTTAGTGGAAAAAGCTTCTGCTCATGGAAGGTGGAGCATCCAATTTTTGTTGATCTCTCCCCGCTCCTACACACACACACTGCAGCCCTCTGTGTCATGTCCCCTGTTCTGGGGATTCCCAGTGCTTCGGAGCTACTTCTTGGTGGGAGGGGGCTAAAGTAGGTGGCTGGCAAAAATCAGGTGCCCTGGCTTGTGCAAGTGCTTTCCACTAGGGCAAAACTACCGTTAGATACGACTCAATGAGATTATGCAACTTTGCTTTGCTTTGACTCCATTGGTGCTCTGCTGATGTAAATGCTTTTGAAGATATTAAATCATTAACATCTTACTTTCAGATGATTTTAGATGTGTTTAGATAATGTTCCTCTTCCATGATATCAGGAATAACAAGAAACAAATAACAAATATAATGGGGTTTTCCTGCCACCTTCTTCCCTGTTGTACCCCCTGCATTCCCTAAAAGCCTCTTGTAAGAGCCAAGGAACCCTAGGAAAGGCCTGGGATGTGGTGTGGGAAGCTGCAGTGAGAGGAGACTGTTGCCAAAAATTGGGCATAACCAGCTTATTCAAATTGCCAATACCTGGTTTTGGGCCATTCTCCCAACCCGCTGCAGCTCCCACAGCCTTTCCTGGGGGTTTCCCGGTCCTTAAAAGAAGCTTTTGCCATGGGTAATGCAGCGAGCTGCAGTGGTGAGGAAGCAGTGAAAAAATCCCACTGCATGAGCAACCCTCCACTTGTGTGAAGTCTGAATACAACCAAATGTGTCTCATTGCTATCTAGGTTAGGACTGTTCTTACAGCGCTTCATTGATACTTGTTTCATGAAAACTACAGAGTTGGTTTAAGGGACACTTACTATAAAACATATTTTTGTGTATTCTGAAACTTACCTTCTGTTATGAAACTTACACCTATGTATATACTTTCAAATCTTGAATGTGATGTCAAATTTAGATAATGTGATTTTCTCATCTTGAATAGTTTGGGTACTTCATTTTAATTTTCATGTAACATACTAAATTTGCTTTACAAATGTTCATAATAAAACTGGATTCTTTATTGTGTAATATTAAAAACTGGCATGAGCATAGGAAGAGGATATTTCTTTATCCATCCTTAGAGATGGATGGGCGAGAGTCTACCTTTTACATCCTGTTGTTATGTAGCTGATCAGAAGACAGTAAAAGGAAAGAGTATATAATGTGACCTTTGACTAAGGTTGCCAACTTTTTAATCAGCCTGCAGTTTGATCTGCAGGAATCAGGGGAAACCTCTGGTTACATGGAAATAAAGGCTATATCACCTCTAATTGCTGCAGATTATAGGCAAAATCCCCAGAAGTAATACCTCTCATGAAGGAGTCTTTGAACTCCTGGTAGAGAGCAAGACTGGATCCATAAGGAAGATACAGTGAGGCTAGGCAGATTCTGCTTAACTGGTTGCAGAATTCCTGCAAGGAGAATTGATCAAAAAGCTGAACTTAGAGAAAAGTGAAGTGGCAAGGAAGCTTATCTACAGCGTGACTACGTGACTAGTGAACCCAAAACGCCTCTCAGCCTGTGGGACTATAACTTTTGTATGAGGAGTTAACTATACCATTTGCATATTCATGAGCTTCATTGCCATTAAAAAAGAAAAGCTGCTTTGGGAGGGGACAGTGATAGGGAGCAGAGATGTGGGGAGTGCGTAACCCTTTCACCTGCTGTTTGTTTGCTCCAGTTCTCTCTGCCTCTGCCATAGACTTCCCACATCAGGTTCAAAATGTATCTGACCTAGCAGGAGGAGGGCAGGAGCCTTGGGAGGGGAGCAGGGGCCACTGGAGGGAGTGATTTAGAGTAGGGAGATTTAAGCATTCTTTTACCTCTTCCTTGCTCACAGTTGCCCTGTGAGCAAGGAAGAAGCTTTTTTCTTTCTTTTAAAATAATTTATTATTTTAAAATAAGCTTTTTTCTTTCTTTTAATTAATTAATTTATTTATTTATTTATTATATTACATTTATATCCTGCCTTTTTTTCCTCTTACAAGGAACCCAAGGCGGCTTACAAGGTTCTCTTCCTCTCCATTTTATCCTCACAACAACCCTGTTGGTTAGGCTGAGAGTCAGTGACTGGCCCAGAGTCACCCAGTGAGCTTCATGGCTGAGTTGGGACTAGAATCTGGATCTTCCAAGTCCCAGTCCAACACTCTAACCACTACCCCACACTGGCTCTCATATAGGTTTGTAAAGTGTAGTTGATCCCTGAGTGAGCAATGAACGGAGTATTATTTCATGTAGTTCTGTCATTATTGTTTTTGTTTTGGAATGTAAAATAGTTTTATGTTTTTAATTAAGCTTCCTTGTTGTCTTTAAGTGAGGAGAAGACTGAACAGTTACTGGATTGTAAACAAGAACTGGAACAGATTGAAATTGAATTCAAGAGACTGCAACAAGAGGTTTGGAAATGCAAGATCACTTCTCAGGCTGTGTGCTCAGATCAAGTGCAGCTGTTTGTGTCTATCAATTTAATCAGTGATACATGCTCCAAGCAAGGACTAGCAAGTTTACGACTACATATTGGCCAAAGGATCTTACTGAAGTGTCTCTTTAACATAATTGAAACTAAGCCAGCCAAATTCACTTAGGGGCTATCTCTGATGGATGCAACTTAAAGGAGTCAGTTGACAAGGGTCTATGCTAGTTTTCTCTCCACGTGCAAATCACTTTCCACATTCTGCCTATCCTTTCCTTCTGTATTATAACAAGTATAATGTGTGTTATGGGTATGGTATAATGTAATTAATAGTGGGCCAAAGATTTGAACTATGCAAAGGCAATTCAAAACAGTTACCGGTAAGTGAAATATTTATTCAGGAAAGGACATTATTGCAGGTATCTGCATTTAATTTAGCAACAACTACTCTAATTCTCTCTGGATAGTAAATAGGAATTAGCAGTTCTTTCTGTATTCTTTCCATATTTTATAGAACAAAATCAGACCTGATAACCTCTATCACAAGCAGAGCATGTCTATGAAACTGGTCAATAAAGACAACCCAGTCATCCCTCTTATTGAGGGAATGATTCCTTTGACAGTGGACATTGTAACCTTGAGGTTATCTCACCACATTTCCATAAGTGTAGGACAGAAGACAAGTACATTGGAATAATCAAATAATTATCTTAATTATCTGTTCTGTTGTCAATAAGGAAATGGGTGCATCTGAAATACAATGCAGAGATGAGGCAAGATCCTCCAGACACATTTAAAACAAAACCATCAGAAATAGTTGTTTATATGCAGGTTTTACAGAGAAGATGGTTACAACAGTATGCAATTATGTTGCTATCAGCAAGAAAATTTCTTACAGGGGTCCACATAATCTTGTGTTGCTTTTTATTAATTTCAGTATTCTGAATAACTTATGTATCTGACTCCCTGCATTAATTTCCCCAACTTCCATGAAAATTTAGTGTTACTTGGTGTTAATATATAGTGTCAGCCTTATTTCTGCAAATCTTAACTTTCCATAAATACTAAAAAATGCAACTTTGGTTTGTTTTCTAGAATATGAATTTGCTTTCGGATGCCCGTTCTGCCAGGGTGTACCGTGATGAACTTGATGCTCTCAGAGAGAAGGCAATCCGGGTGGACAAGCTTGAAAGTGAAGTCAGCCGATATAAAGAGAGGCTACACAATATCGAATTCTACAAGGCTAGAGTAGAGGTGACTTGAAACTTAAACATTCTTGTTAAAGGTTATATCAATATCTTACAGAGCATGTTAGGGTTTTTTAGTTGAGTCCAAATTTGCTGCTGTTGGGACAGAGTTATATGCCTGTGCTGATCTTGTTCTATCTATTAAGTCTGAATATATATATCATCATCATCCATCATCATCATCATCATCATCATCATCATCATCAGGCGATCACTCGTGACCGAGTAAGATTGTCTTCCAGGATTTAAAAAAAAAAAAAAAAATTACAAAAAGGAAATTTTTAAAAGGAGGAAATTCTAAAGAAAATTGTGTAGCCTTTAGCGATGGGTCCATAAGTGACTGTGGAGGCCAATTCTAGATCCACACAGCTTCCCACAGTGAGGACACAGGTTACCAGATGGAAGATGGTCCTGTAAAGGATTTGTTTGACGTGCTTTTCGCCTAGGACGTTTCTCCCTTTCACCTTGCACTCGGGCTTCTTCAAAGTCCATAGAACCTTTGTGAAAGGCCAACCTCCAGTTAGATCGTTCATGGGCCAGAGCTTCCCAGTTTTCGATGTTTCTCACACACACACACACACACACACACGAAGGAATACGTTTAGTAGTGTAAAGATCTTTTGTTAGATCTTTTGTTAATAGATAGCACTTCAGCTGTAATCAAAATGCAAATGTGAGAGATCTGATGATCAACTCCGTTGTCTGGGACCAGATGACTGTTTCCTATTTGCACCCCTCAGCAGGGATCTTGCAATCAGGAAACTGTTTGTTTCAGTTCATTAAATTTTATCTCTTAATGTGCTTCAGAGCGAACAAACTTTCATGTTGTTGTCCATATCAGAAGTCCTTTTGAATGACCCAAATTTGGCAAAGAGAAGTCCTTGTGTCATGGATTACTCATTTTAAAAACTCCATAGCAGAAGACACTTGGAAGAAGTTGGAGTTCATCTAGAAATTATGCATCAGACTAACAGTGGCAACAGACCATAAATTCCAACACTGCAGCAGGGCCACATTGCTCCATTGTTTGACATTGTCATGAAATCCTATCTTTCTGCACTATTTGCATATTTTTACTGTTGGGAATTTTAGTGCTTGAATTTAAAATCTACTTCCATGGGTTCCAAAGTGGATTCTGAGGGTTGTATCCAGTAGTGGTGTTCCACCAGCAGGAGGGAGGTCACTGGCGGAATGGATTCTCCCCCCCCCCCATTGTTGGGGGACACTCCAGAGCAGATTTAGGGGGATACTGTGGGGAGGTTAGGATGGGCAAGTCCTGTTGCATGATCAGAAGACCTGTTGTGTGAGCGTTCGGTTCCAAGCCTGAATGTTAAAGTTTTAGCTCAAGATTCAGAATGATGTAACTAGTATTTCACATTGTCATACTTTTGTGGCCCAGCTCTGTTAATAAGCTTTATATAAAACATAACCAAAGCTTTTCCTTATCATTTCTGTTCAGTGCATGCTGTTATTTAAATGTTTATTCACACTCTTATGTTCTGTTGATCATCAGTTTCATATTTCTTTCTGATTCTTGTAGGAGCTAAAAGAAGATAATCAAGTATTGTTGGAAACTAAGACAATGTTGGAAGATCAGCTGGAGGGAACCCGAGCCCGTTCTGATAAATTACATGAATTGGAAAAGGAGAATCTACAGTTAAAGGCTAAACTACATGATATGGAGATGGTGAGCATACAGGATGAGACCTCAGATGTGTAGGTTTTAAAAACAGAATTCATTATTGTGAATTTGCTAGTCAGCTGCTAATTTTATTTGTGTATTCTTATTCTTTGAATTGGATGGCTTTCATTATAAGCTGATTTGGATATTTTTAATAGAAAAAAGTGCCATATAAATATTTTTAAATATTGACATTTCCAGAATTCCTCTGTTTTACATTTGAAAGTTTAATCATTGTAGAATTTAACGTGAGCTTTTTAATAGGGCCTAGGTTGCTCACAATTTTGTGAGCAAAGTTATAGTTACTTTTGTAACCACTGCCTTCTAAATTGGGAGCATCTCCCCCCCCCCCTCAATTAAGCTATATTTTATTGGGTAAAAATGGGACATAAAGCAGAAAAATTAAAACTTCTGTATATAGCATAATGTGATGTCAAATGCATTTCCAAAACAAGATTTGATGAACACGTTTTCATGTTTTTCTGTTTTCATTTCAAATTAATGCTTTCTTTTCAAATAGCAAATAGAAACTTAAGAAGCTACCTATATATCAAGTCAAAACATTGCTCCATCTAGCTCTGTATTGTCTACACTGACTGGCAGCAGAATGCTTATCAGATTTGCAGATGACATAAAGTTGGGTGGAATAGCTACCGTAATACTCTGGAAGACAGAAACAAAATTCAAAGCGATTTCGATAGGCTAGAGCGCTGGGCCGAAAACAACAGAATGAAATTTAATAGGGATAAATGCCAAGTGCTGCACCTAGGGAAAGGAAACCAAATGCACAGTTACAGAATGGGGGACACTTGGCTCAACAATACTACAAGTGAGAAGGATCTTGGAATTGTGGTAGATCACAAACTGAATATGAGCCAGCAATGCGATGTGGCTGCAAAGAAGGCAAATGCTATTTTGGGCTGCATTAATAGACGTATAGCTTCCAAATCGCGAGAAGTGATAATTCCCCTTTACTCAGCACTGGTTAGGCCTCATCTTGAGTACGTCCAGTTCCTGGGCACCACACTTTAAGAAGGACATAGACAAACTGGAGAGGGTTCAGAGGAGGGCAACAGGGATGATAAAGGGACTGGAAACAAGGCCCTATGAGGCGAGACTGAAAGAACTGGGCATGTTTAGCCTTCAGAAGAGGAGACTGAAGGGAGATATGATCGCACTCTTCCAGTACTTGAAGGGTTGTCACACAGAGGAGGGCCAGGATCTCTTCTCGATCATCCCAGTTTGCAGGACACGGAATAATGGGCTCAAGTTACAGGAACCCAGATTCCACCTAAACATCAGGAAAAATTTCCTGAGTGTCAGAGCAATAAGACAATGGAACCAACTACCTAGGGAGGTGATGGGCTCTCCCAATCTGGAGACATTCACGGTGCAGTTGGACAGCCATCTGTCAGGGATGCTTTGACCTGGATTCCTGCATTGAGCAGGGGGTTGGACTCGATGGCCTTGTAGGCCCCTTCCAACTCTACTTTTCTATGATTCTATATATGTTAAGTTTAAATAAATCAGTTTTGCGCTGCTGACACTAGCTTCAGATCCTTTAACAGATTAGAAGATTCAGCCAGTAAAATTTTGTAAAACTTATGTTACTGAAATCTGTTTTTGTGCTTTGAGAGGAAGTTTTAAAGAAAAGTTTCATGTAAACAATGTTTAAGGAACGTGATATGGATCGGAAGAAAATTGAAGAACTTATGGAGGAAAATATGACACTAGAAATGGCCCAGAAACAGAGTATGGATGAATCACTGCATCTGGGCTGGGAACTTGAACAGATAAACAGATCATCTGAACTTTCTGAAGGTAGATAAAGCTTTATTTTTTTGCTATTCAGATCAGAAATGGGCAGCTGCCCGTTTCAGATACTCCATGAGCTGGTTCAGATGTTTATAAACTGTTCTTAGAGGGGTCCGTCTTATTCATGGTTATAGCTGCTGCCTTCCAGTGACCATTCACATTAGTATATTTTTCAAGTATGGAATTCACATTGAATGGTGGCTGTAGCCAATCTCATGCTAGGTTAGACATGGCTTTTGATGTGGTTGCTGCCGAGGCTACTCTATGTGGAGTAATTCTAACAAAAATAATCCTAACAAATGTATTTTGAAGACAGTCTGGCTCGATTTTTGTTAATCTTCTTCATTTTAAAAAAAAAATTCAAACTAATGAAAGGCCACTCTGTTTTTGTACTCTGTGACAACAATTTATTAATTTCCAAATAAATTTTCTGGAACTTGGCAAAGCAGAAATACTGCCTAATCTGAAATCTTATGTTTTTGTCAACCAAATGTTTGTGTCTGAAGGGGTAACCAAAATCTTCATGTTAGGAGGGGTGCTTAGTTTTCTTCTCTTGTTCAGCAAATAAATCTTGCTTTGAAGTGTACTCTCTTCAAAATGCAGGGTAAGATGAACTTTGCATATTCTTTGACTAATGAGTCTAGATTTTGTGTCTGTTTGCAGCTCTAAGCCTCAAGATGGAAGTATGAAATAGGTTGGTTATACTACATTAACATCATTTACATTTGTGACTTGAAATCTGCACAGATAATTTAGTGTAACTGTATCTCTGGACAGAAAATGATTCTGTGGTCATCACAAAAAATGTGCTATTGTTCTTCTTGGTCAGCACAGCTAGTGCCAAATATCCTGAATTTTTAGAATTGGGCAAGCTATATATCAACAGGCCTGTGGCTCACGCTGACTCAGCTTGTCTGAGCGTGGAAAGCTAAGCAGGGTCAGGCCTGGTTATTACTTGGATGGGAGACCCTTCCTCTAGTTTCCTGCATTGAGCAGGGGGTTGGACTCAATGGCCTTGTAGGCCCCTTCCAACTCTATGATCTATGAATCTATAAATTAATTACTCTAGAGTTTTTTGTATTCATAATCCTTTTTTTGAAAGAGGTAAAAGCCACCTTTTGTATGCAATAGTGTATGGCAGGAACGTGATGAAGTAGGGTTGGTCTAGCCCTCTTAGTCATGATTCTTGGGACTTAGGTTAATTCTAAATTGGAAAAAAACCCTACAGATATGGATGGTAAACTTTTACCTTTTTCTCCTGTTTTAATCTGATAGTGCCACGAAAGTCACTTGGTCATGAAGTGAATGAACTGACGTCAAGTCGGTTACTGAAACTAGAAATGGAAAACCAAAGTTTGATAAAGACTGTGGAAGAACTGCAAAATGCAGTGGGATCTGCAGAAGGCAGTAATTCAAAAATATTGAAAATGGAAAAGGAAAACCAAAGTCTAAGTAAAAAGGTATCCATTGTAATATCTTTACTCTTATTTTGTTTTAATTGTGTGTTAATGGTGTTTTAATGGTGTTTATTATATTTATCCTGATTGTACATCGCCCAGGGTGGCCGGGTGACCAGCCAGATGGGCGATTTAAAAATATAATTAATAAATAAAATAATTTTTTAAATTGTTAAATCCTAGTGTATAATTCACAAATGGAGATTTTCTGAATATATTAAAATTGGAACACTGGTAAAGTTGCTGTAAGTTTTCAATCATAAACTTCATTTTGCCTCCCCTGTTCTATTCTCCAACTGCAGAGAATCTGTGTTTAATACTTTATGTATGGGGTATTTTAGCCAGAGGAATTGATGTACCGATTAGATTGTCAAGCAGTTTCTGAGATAAAGCAAATGTAACTGTTTGCCTATATATACACACACACATTTTCTCAAACATTGCAACTTACAGGTGTTGACAAATTTCAGTCCGTCTTCCCAATTTCAGGCCATCGTCCCTATTTCAGACACCTCTGTGGTCCAATGAGGAAACAAAATTGAAACAGGAGACGAAAGAAAATGTGAAGAAAAGGTCACCATAATTGACAGAATAGTTGTACTATTTTGTTTCTGACTGGAAATGCAACTCTCAAATGCTTTTAATAAATTATACAGAAGAAGATATATATATATATATATATATATATATATCTTCTGCTCTCTTCGAAGCCCAACATCTTTTTGTATGGTTAAGATAGCAAGAAATATTCCACCAGTGTGGTGTAGTGGTGAGAGTGTAGGGCTGGGACTCGGGAGATCCAGTTCTAGTCCCCACTCCGCCACCAAACTCACTGGGTGACTTTGGGCCAGTCACTGACTCTCAGCCTAACCTACCTCACAGGGTTGTTGTGAGGATAAAATGGAGAGGAGGAGGATTATGTAAGCCGCCTTGGGTTCCTTGCAGGAAAAAAGGTGGGGTATAAATATAATAAAAGTCCTTTTAATTTCATAATCTGACTTTTGGCCTCCATTAATCTGCTTCAGATGTCAAGACAAGAAGCTGCAGGGAAGCTCAGACTTGCACTCTTCCACTCTCCTCCCCTCCTCTGGCACAGCCAAGAGGGAGAGATCAAAAGCTTTCTCTTCCACTTTTGATTAACCACATCTTGTTTCAGTCAAACCCAACACGCTGGGGTTAATCTTCACTACAGTTAGTTTGAAAGAAACCAGCTTCAGCTATTGGTTATGAAGCTAGCTTGTTTAAACACACCGGACCAGGGGGCTCCAGTGCAGAGCCCAAAGGTGCTACTGCATCCACAAAGCCAGGCTGAGGTGCCTGCGAAGCAATATTCACTCCCTATGCAAGCCTACAAAACAATTCCTCATAGGCTTGTATAGGGAGAGGAAAAGTCTTCTTGCCAAAAATTGGCTGGAGGTGGGGCAAAGCTCTCCCTGCCAAAGACCCTCTGCCTCAAGGGTCCTTGGTGGGGGGTGCACTTCGTTCCCCCTCCAGCTATTTTTCGGCAAGGTTTTTTTTTTTGCTCCACATATAAGCCTATGGAGCAATTCCGAGGCTTGTATAGGAAGCCCCCTGCCGAAAAGCAGCTGGAAGGCAGGGTGAAGTGCACCCCCCACCAAGGTTCCTTGGCTGGGGGTGAGCGTAGCCCCTCCCCTCCGGCCCATATTCAGTGGGGGACTTTTCCTCGCCCCATGCAAATCAATAAAGAAATGTGTCCATTCAGTTGCATGGGAATGGGGGAAGAGAAAGAGAAAGAGCAGACACGGGGGGGGGGGGGGGCAGAGAGAAAAAGAAGAGCCAGAGAAAGGGTGGTGGGAGAGAAAGAGGAACCAGAGAGAGAAAAAGAAAGGAGCCAGAGAGATGGGGGTGGGGAGAAAGAAAAAGGAGCCAGAGAGAAAAAGAGAGGGGAAGGAAGGAAGAGCAGCCAGAGAAAGAGAAGAAACAAGAGCAAGAGAACGGAAGGGAGCCAGAGAGACAAGGAAGGAAGGAAAGAGAGTGAGGGAGAGAGAAAAGAGGAGACAGAGGCAAAGAGCAGCCAGAAAGAGAGAAAAGAACAGCCAGATAGTGAGGGAGAGAAAAGAGGAGCTAGAGAGGGAGAAAAGAGGAGATGGGGAGAGAGAGAGTGAGAAGAGAGAGGAGGAGAGAAAAGAGGAGCCGGAGAGGGAGAGAAAAGAGGAGCCAGAGAGATGGGAATAAAGAGGAACCAGAGAGAGAGGTGGGGGGAGAGAAGGAGGAGCCAGGGGGAAGGGGAGGGGGAAGGGGAAGGGGGAGCCAGAGGGAAAGAGAAGCCAGAGAGAGAGAAGGAAAGAGAAGAGCCAGAGAGAGAGAGAAGGAAAGAAAGAAGAGCCAGAGAGAGAGAGAGAGAAGGAAAGAGAGAATAGGACTCAGAGAGAGACAGAAATCAGAGTGAGTAGCACACTCGCAGGGTGTACAGCGAAGGGGACACTCCTAATACTTTTGTGATTGCCCCCCCTCCCAAGCAGTCAATTTGTAGTGGTGCCCAAGGCACTTTTTTAAAATGCCAAATGTGCACACAGGCCCAAAAATGCTGGACTCCCCTTCACCAGAGTTAATCTTAACTGCAGTTTAGGTTCAGCCATAATGCTAAACTGCTGTAAGTGAAAAACAGAAAAGTGAAAGCTTCCACTATCCTCATGTCCATGCTGTAGGAGAGGAGTATGACAGCCTGAGGCTCACTGTGGCTAATACTCTCAATTCTGCTACTTCTATGGATATATGCTTTAGTTAATGGTATGAATTATTCATTCATTCATTTCATTTCATTTTTATACCGCCCAATAGCCGAAGCGCTCTGGGCGGTTTACAGCAATTAACAAGACAGTTCCTGCCCGCAGGCTTACAAAGGGATAGTTTAATACTTGAGATACATTCAGCAAAAGCATTTCAGAACTCTCGTAAGGGTTGCAGGATCAGCGCTTGTGCAGAATAGTGTGTTCATTAGCATCCTCATAAATTTGCAGGAATACATTTAAAAACTTTTAAACTCAATATTATAGACACAGTATGCTGTCCTTACTCTGTGGTTTTTCTTATGATTTCTGATACAGGTTTGATTAAAAGAAAAATAATCAAACCTCCACTTTCAGGAAACCGTGTACACTCAAATGTAAGATTTGATTATTTTTTTATGTTGTGTTTCTAGCTGGAAGGACTTCAGAATGAACTTGCTGAAGAGAAGCAAAGTCTTCAGAACAGTCAGAATCTTTGCAAAGATCTGATGAAAGAGAAAGCACAGCTTGAAAAGACAATTGAGACTCTGAGAGAAAACTCAGAGAGACAGGTAATACAAAAACCTTAGTTTAGATGGTCAAGACTAACATTTTAAAATTTAAGTAGTATAGGGTTTTATCCAATTGTGTCGCTCTACTGACAGAAGACTCTTTGATCCAGCAGAGACTTCCTTGAGTGGAAAGGGGGGATTATTTTCGCATATTCTCTCTTCCTACTGCAGCCTCCCATGCCACCGCCGATGCTGTTTTAAAGGTCCCCATGAGCAGATTGGGGGGCTGGGGGCTGCAGAGAGAAGGAGGAATCAACGGAAATCACATTCTCCTTCTTTCCACTCCCAGAGGTCTGCTGAATCAAAAAGTCTTCCATCAGCAAAGGGACACCATTGGATACAAGCCTATGTTTTGATATTCTATGCTATCATATACCTTGGTAATCATGGCCCATTTTTCCTGTTGCAGTTCCTGTTGTCTCTATTTTTTTCATTTCTGAAATTGCCCAAGTATATCCTATGGTTTGAAGTCTTGGTGTTTACTAACTCTTTAACTAAGCAGTTCCTCGGGGCAAATCTTTATTTTTACTTTCTGCTGCAGTTCTTTGGGTAACACAAATATTCCTAATCTATGTCCCCTATGCTCTGGAGTGCCTGCCCTCCTACAATCCTGAAAGTGGGTTAACATTTAGATTGACTGGCTATGTGGTGAGACAGTTCTATGATTGCTTCACAGTGTTCCAAAAACTCAATTTTACCATTAAGACTTGCATACTACTGTTGTATCTTTTTATCTAACTCTTGGAAGACTCCTGGCATCTAAATATAAAATAAGCCTGATAGTTATTTAAACTTTCATTTCTCATTTCAATTAATTAGATTAAAGTACTGGAACAGGAGAATGAGCATTTGAATCAAACAGTAGCTTCCCTCAGACAGCGTTCACAAATCAGTGCTGAAGCAAGAGTAAAAGATATTGAAAAGGAAAACAAAATTCTACATGAATCTATCAAAGAGACAAGCAGTAAATTAAATAAGATAGAATTTGAAAAGAAGCAAATGAAAAAAGAGTTAGAACATTATAAAGAAAAGGGGAGACAGAGCAGATGAGCTGGAGAAAGAAGTTCATCATCTTGAAAAAGAAAATGAACTATTGCAGAAAAAGATTACCAACTTAAAGATTACGTGTGAAAAAATAGATACTTTGGAACAAGAGAACTCCAGTCTAGATGTTGAAAACAGAAAGCTGAAAAAGACTTTAGATAGCCTGAAAAACCTCAGCTTTCAGTTAGAGTCCTTAGAAAAAGAGAATACACAACTTGATGAAGAAAATTTAGAGCTCAGAAGAACAGTTGAATCTTTGAAGAGTAACAATATCAAGGTAGCTCAGTTAGAACTAGAAAATAAAGAACTGGAAAGTGAGAAAGGACAGCTTCAGAAGAGTCTGGACCTAATGAAAACATCTTTTAAGAAGACCGAACGTTTAGAAGTGAGTTATCAGGGTCTGGATACTGAAAACCAAAGGCTGCAGAAAGCCCTAGAAAACAGTAACAAAAAGATTCAGCATCTGGAAAGTGAACTACAAGATCTAGAGACAGAAAACCAAGCTCTACAAAAAAATTTGGAAGAACTCAAAATCTCTAGTAAACGCTTGGAAAAATTAGAGAAAGAGAACAAGCTTTTGGAGCAAGAGACCTCTCAGCTGGAAAAAGATAAGAAGCAGCTAGAAAAAGAGAACAAGAGGCTTCGACAACAAGCAGATATTAAGGATAGCACATTAGAAGAAAATAATGTAAAAATTGGTCACCTGGAAAACGAGAACAAGTCGCTCATTAAGGAAATTGGTGTATGTAAAGAAGCTTCTGTTCGACTGAAGGAAATTGAAAAGGAGAATAAAGAGCTTGTAAAAAGAGCCACCATTGACAAGAAAACACTTGTCACATTGCGAGAGGTAATGTTCCCTATTTCATAATATACAATATTATGCAATATTATGACTAGTAACAGTAATATTATGACTAGTAACAGTAATAGTTGTAATATATAGCTGTATAATATATAGATAATATATAAATTTCATACAGTAATATAGGGTGAAATCTAGTGTTGTGCTACCGAATGTTTACTTGCATGATGGGACTTTCTCCTCTCCCCTGCATCCCCCTGTGCCACCCCAAACCTGCTCTGGAGGGTCCCCCGAGGGAGTGAGATTCTTTTGTTCTGTTTTTAATACAATTGGCTTAATTCTCACTTCCTGAACTATAACATGAACTGGAGTGCAATTATTCTTTGGTTTTTGCACTTCCCCTTATTTTGCAATGCTGTTCTCTGATAAAAAGAAATGTATATATTAGGGGAAATTGCATACAAAAATGCATATGAATTTTCATGTAGACTTTAAAAAAATGCAGACACGCAGAAATTGGACAGAATGCATTTATGTTTGAAAAAATGTGAACATTATTCAAAGTGAAACTGAAAATTGTCTATCCCTAAGTACTACACAGAAAACACTGGAATGCATCCATTTGGCAATAACATAGGATGCTCCACAAAAAATAGTGGAGCAAGGGATGGCAATTCCAGTGGAAAGGGGTAGTGTGGAAGCAGTGTAACAATTAAAGGCTGTATTATTTCAGGGTCATATCTGATGAGCGTTAAAGCTACCTTGCTGTATTTGTTAATGTCCATGGGTTCTATCAATGGTTGCTTTGCCTTGGCAAAAAGTGCTTCTGCTTTTTTCCAGTCTCTCCTGCTCACTTAACCACCACCACCCCACACACACAGCTGCACCTGAGGGTTGTGGGGCCCTCTGGAGCAGAATAGGGTATGGTGCAGGGGGGAGGGGTTCAGTGAAGACCATGTGCCCTGATGTTGTGAGTGAAACTGTTTTCTTCTAAGGCAGAGCCACCATTGGATACAACCCAATAGATATAAAATGACCAGCCTGAAAAACTTCAGGAGTCAAACATATAACATAAATTCAAATTTATTGGGTTTATTTGTTTATTTAAAGTATTTTTATGCCACTCCTCAGCCCAAAAAAAGACTCTCAAAGCGGCTTATCAATCAGAAACAACAGTTTTGGGGTATGAATGGGTGAACACCATAGTGTGTGACTCACTTGTTACAACAGTTTACTGGCTAGTGGCTACTAGTGTGTTGCCAGGCACAATGCAAAGTGCTGGTTATAACCTATGAAGCTCTCTGTGACTTGGAACCAGGCTATCTGAAAGACCGCATTTTCCCATATGAGCATCTCAGATGTTAAGATCTTCTGGGGAGGTCCTTCTCTTGGTCCCACTGCCATCAGAGGCATATTTGCTGGGGCTGCCAGAGAGGGCCTTCTTCATGGCCACTTCCAGGCTAGATTGGCTCCCCTTGTTGTTGTCCTTCCGCCGTCAAGCGAATACATTTTTATTCAGGCAGACCTTTGGCATGTAAGCTGATCTGCTCCTGAAGGGTTTTTTAATGGGCTGGGTGTTTATATCTTTTGTTGTTGTGTATTTAATTGTGCTTTTAATTTATCTGTTTTATGTTGTGTTTTAATTTGTTTTTTTAATTCTCAACTTTATTATTGTTAGCCACTTTGAGCACCATTGTTTGTGGAAAGGCAGGATATAAAGGGAAGCCTCTTTCAAAACTGCTTTCTGCTCTCTAAAACTATGCCCTTTCTGCTATAATCTCTAGAAATGCATTGTTGTAATACTAATTTCATATGTTCAATGCATCTTTTATTTGTTTTAGGACTTGGTGAATGAAAAGCTGAAGACGCAGCAGATGAATAATGATTTAGAAAAGCTCACACATGAACTTGAAAAGATAGGATTAAATAAGGAGCGCCTCTTGCATGATGAGCAGAGTACTGATGACAGGTATAAGTATGCAAGGCCTCTTCGGAATAAATTGCATCTTGTTCTTTATTGTATTTTTGCACCAGCTGTTTTTCACTGGACATGTTGTTGAATGAGCCTTGAGCAGCTGGTGCAACATATACTTTTTCCATGTTCCACTTCAGGTTTTCTATACCTTATTAAAGGAATGACCTTCCCCTTGCAGTATTTCTACAGTGATTGTGAGGGACATGCCTCCTAAACTATAGTCCTTTAAAGTACAGGATTTAGCATTTTCTGCTATAATAGATTCCTGAGCCTAACAGCAGAAAAAGAAACTGTTTTCGTATCATACATCAGACAAGGAAACATGATCATTCTCTCTGTAAGTGCTTTTGGCTCTCTTTAGCTTACTGCATCTGCCAATATAAAGCTAATAGCATACAAACATCTGTTTCCTTTACTTGGTGGTGTGTTTCATCCTGTTCCTTGTGAAATCCAGGAAAATACATGTTAAGCAAAGCAGTTTCTAACCAGCCCTCCTGTCAGCATACCACTCAATTGAAAATAATGGTTGGTACTCTAGTCTGTTATTAACAGTGACTGACATAATGGTGGTGGCAGATTCAGAACCTTCCATCTCAAGAGGTAGCCAGCTTCATGATTTTCTGTATCTAGTCTTATTTTCAGCTGGGGCAGTGTGAGCTTCTCAAGGGGAATATCAGTATTTTACTTTTAAAGTGTCTTGTTTCCTCCCCCTCCCCCAGCCTTGAGGTTCAATTCCTACTCAGTTTTCCATTATTAGCTCCTGGCAACTGCTTAAGTACTCCAGTTGTTTGGTGCCCACAGGAGGGATGAGTCAGTGGTGTCATAGAGTGAAGTTGTTGGCTGTGGGAAGAGCAGTTTCAGTGGCAATGAGGTTGGATAAGTGACGGGATTAGGGAGCTGTGTGTTGAGAGGGGAACTGCGGATAGAGTGGATGGCAGGGTTGTATAAAGAAGGAAAGAGTAGTATGGGGAAAGAATGGTCTTAGATGCCTACGTCTTTTCAAAATGTAATTGCACTGTGTTGAAAAAAGTTTCCTAACATTTTAAATGGGGTTATGGTGAGATGAGAAAATGGATGGGTGGATAGGGGGATTTGCATGGTTGCCCTTCTTAAATGTAACCAATCCTGTACCTATGGCATATACATCAATATGTATGTATTCATTCTTATACCTGAGTATTCATGTCTAAGATTAGACAGTGGCTGTGTTCACACATAACAGGCCAGAATGGACTTCCCATGGCCCCGCCTTCTGGAGTTGGGGAGAAGTTTGTGTGTGTGGGAGGGATGGGGAGTCAGAGACACACCTGGCCATGCTGGCTGAGCCAATGGGCTGCAGCAGGGCAGGGAGATGGGAGCCTCTTTTAAGGCCCTGTCTCCCCGCCCTCGGCCTCTTTCGTCATAGCTGACATCCTGGTTTAACATTGTGTGAACATTCACTGCTGCTTTGTGTAAAGGAGTAAAACAGACTAGAAATGGAAAGCTTTGTGTGATGTCCAAAATCAAATCTGTGTTCCTGGTTTGTTGCTCCCAAACAAGCCAGGATTCGTAAGTCAACAACAAACTCCCAGTTTAATCTGGGCTGACAAGCCTGGCTTATTTGGGAGCAACAAAGGAGCCTTCGTTCAGACATTATGTGAAGCTTTCTATTTCTGGTTTGTTTTACTCACTCTCATGAAGGAAGGAACCAAGCAGGAGCAAATGAGCTACATGCACCAGCACACTGAGCAGGGATGCTTTGACCTGGATTCCTGCATTGAGCAGGGGGGTGGATTCGATGGCCTTGTAGGCCCCTTCCAACTCTACTTTTCTATGATTCTATGATGCTGACACTGCTTATTTATAGTAATCCAGGATAAGCAGCAATTCTGGCTTGTCATTGTATAAGCATTCACAGTATTTAAGGACACTTGGTGTTGTATATAACATGAATCTCTTCTAAAAATGAGTTAAGCATACACTTGCAAAGTCTTATGGTTGTCTTCCCTCTCTTTTGTGACACATCCATGATAGCAGATTTTCCATTTGTTTACTTTCTCCTCTACCATTTTGTTAGTTTATTTTCACAAAGTAGTTGCAAAGCTTCTGTGACCTAATATCTAGACCTCAAGACAGTAGAGGAAATGACTTGGGTAATTCCTTTTCTTCTAGTCTGTGATCTTCATAATTTGATAATTTTAACATAATTTTAGTTTAAAGGATGTTTAAGAAAGTTGCTTGTATGATACCAAAGTATCTGCTTTTTTCAGTGTTTCACTTAATCTAGTCATCAATAATCAATATGGCAGGAGAATGCAGCAGGGCAAGCTGCCTTCTGACTCAAATGGCTTGATTCTCGGAATGGGCAGTGTTCATATAGAATGGGTGGTGCCATAATAACTCTCTATCCTCTTACCTAATTTTGCTGTGGCTGGGCCACATCTGCACATGAGTTTCCACAGGTCTGTGCCTGCACGGATGCACGTTCAGTCTGCATGATGACCTTCTGTCATCCTCCCTCCTGACCTGCCTCCTCTGAGTGCCATCTAGAGCATGGAGAAGAGTAGCGTACAGCATTTCCATTCATATGATCCAAAGTTATGTCACGCTTCCTTTGCACTACACTATACCTCTTTAAACATGTGCAAAAAATTCCCACAGTCAGATATTCAGAAGACATATGTGAAACTTGGAGAAGTTGGATGCAGATATGACCAGTTTGAAAATTAGAGATTCTGTAGAATCATTCTCCACTATGTCTCAGAAAAGAAAGTAGAAAATGGGTATGATTGTTACACCAAAGAAAGAAAGTACCAATTCTGAAATAGCAACTGTATTGGGTACTGGGGCCACACGTTGTGAGTATATACATAAAATACTCATGCACCTGCATGGTAGTTTATTCCTTCTCTTTTCTACCGCTGTGAATAAGCAAAAGATGGTAACTGCAGGGTTGCACTCTCCAGGTTCTTCATAATAGAGGATTGTAATCAAGCCATTTTGGAATGCAGCCAAAATGAAGACTGCTCACTAGCAATTCAATCTATTTACATCCTGGATTGTTTATGTACTAGTATAATTGAATTCATCTTCCGGTTCTGTCAGGGAGCACAGGCACCAGCACTGGTGACATATTTTAGTTTTGTCCCTTACTGTGACAGATATATATATTTCATCAAATAAATAAATACATTTGATGAAAAGGAAAGGAGAGAAGGAGATCGGACCATGGTCTCAAAGCTCAGGATAATGTGGTGGCTAACTTCCAAAATGGCATAGTATCCAGCTCTAGATTTTTAAAAAGAAATTAGCAGACAGCATTAACGATATTGTCAAGTGAACAAGTGCAATAATGTAAATGTATTAATTAAAAAGAAAAGGGCTCCAGGAATTCAGACATGACCATACTCAAGAAGAGCACTTTGCTTCTGTCAAGACCAGTTGAATAAGGTATAAGATTTTGCACCAAACATCAGGAAATGAAAATAGCAGAATATGGGAGGAATTGTGTCATGCAGACTGCTTGAAAAACCACCAACCAGCACCCTTTAGATATACTAAGCTGAGATGAAATCTGTATATTACCTATTTAAGGTGATTAGTTTTGTTTTGTTTTGATAATGAAAACATTGTAATTATTTCATTAAATAGCAAGTACAAACTGTTGGAGTCAAGGTTAGAGTCCACACTGAAGAAATCACTTGAAATAAAAGAAGAAAAAATAGCTGCTTTGGAAGCTCGATTAGAAGAATCTACAAATTTAAACCAACAGCTACGCCAGGAACTTAAAACAGTAAGGAAAATAGTGTTGCTATCATTATCTTGGGTCATAAAATCTAAACTTAGTTTTTAAGTGGTACGTAACTGAAATAAAACATCTCAAACTAAATAACATTTTATAAAAGCTTTGAAAATGTTCAAAATACAAAAAATGGCCTTTGCTTATACTTAAGAAAGTTTATAGATCTATTAGTACTGCTGGCTTTGAAAATCAAAATACCTGCAAAATAATAGTTTTCCGCATAGCAAAGAAAATGTACAATAATACCTTGGATTGCAAGTAACTTGGTTTGAGAGCATTTTGCAAGACAAGCAAATTTTTAAATATTTATTTAATTTTTTTTTACTTGATATACAAGCGACATCTTGCAATACAAGTACTGTAGTACGGCTTAAATTAAAAATCTCTGTACAAATTTTTTTGGGGGGGATTTCGTTTTGATATAAGAGTGTTTTGGATTACAAGCACGTTTCCGGAACGAATTATGCTCTCAATCCAAGGCATGACTATTAATAATATAATTTCATGAGTCTATGAAGAATATTGGTTTAAAAATAATTCACTGCCGTTTTCGTTACAGAAAAACGTGTTGCCTTCCTGGTTTAGAAAAGCTTACGTATTTTTTTGCAAGCAATAATTAAAGTGCTGTTCAGTTTCATCTTTAACAACTTTCTGAAAACTGCCATTAGAGTCCGCAGCATGTGGCTTTGCTGATTTTTGCTTTAGGTGGTAAGCATTTCAACAAATAGCTGGGAAGGCAAGTAGTCAGAGAGAAGGCTGTTGGAAGGAGCCATCCTTGTTATCAGCTTACCTCTGAAGGGCAGACCAGACCAGACAGCAGCAGAGCCCTGTGCCTGAATTGGGTTGCTGCCTAATCCCTATTGGATGCAATCTAAAGTACATTGGAGCAGGAGGGAGGAGGTGCTGAACCCTTCCACAAACTGTACTTCCCCACTCAAACTGCATCTTCCCTATTGTTCTTCTCCCTGTTGGGCTCTAAGATTGGATGTGAATCCTGCTGGGATAAAAACAGCTGGGATGGGGGGGGATGTGGGATGGGAAAATATTCAGCCCCCCTCACCCCAGCTTTATAGGAATTCAGCATGACCTGAGTTGGGCCAATGGGCCATGCTGTTACCACGTTTAGCTTGTTAACTACCATTACCTTTGCATCTCTTCTTAGTGAGGAGACAACACTTTAGAAGTATTTAAGGCATGAGTCAAAATCACATGCAGACACAGTGTTGAGTCTTTGACAAAGTCTAGACATAGGGTGGGTTCGCACATCATGCTAAGCCACCCTGCGAATAAGCCACCATCGGTTGGTTGTTCTCTGAACAACCCACAGTACTTCTGACAGATGATTGGGCTTGCTGTGGCTTGTTCCCTCCCCCCGTCATTCCCCCTCAGTCTTCCTGCAGGCTCCGGCACATATCCCAGGCACCTTTGCAGCAGAATTCCTTGTTGCCTTGGTCCCTACATCAGCACCCTTTCTGCAGTTGATCTGCTTGGGGTTGCTCGCTACCGAGGGGAACTCCCCCTACCCCTGCATCAGATTGCCAAATGAAATTAATTTTCTGAGCACTTACGAATGTGGGAATGTGTTCACCAGCTCTTTTTAATTTTATTTTGGGGGGAATTTTGGACTTGTGCAAGTCCACCTCTCCAATATTTAGCCAAGTATCCACGTATTCCCTTCTTCTCAAATATTTAGCTCAGCATACTGATATCCCTCTCTTGTTAGTGTCCTTTGTCAATGTCATCCTCCATTTCTGGGCTTGCTTTGCTAGCGAAGACCTGTTTTTAAAAAAGGCTGCTTCACGTTACACGGAACTAAGAACACCTGCCCACAAAGCACCTTATCTCCTCCAGGTGCTTTTGGCTCTTCCCCCTTCCCCCATCAGATCTCAAAAGTTTTAACAAAATCAAAAAAATCCTAGGCTTTATGAATGTGGG
Source organism: Shinisaurus crocodilurus (assembly GCA_021292165.1). NCBI lineage: Eukaryota > Metazoa > Chordata > Lepidosauria > Squamata > Shinisauridae > Shinisaurus > Shinisaurus crocodilurus. Next base: position 30,479,763 of record CM037879.1, on the reverse strand, counting down.
AATGCGTTCACCAGCTTTTTTTTAATTTTAAACTTTTTTCAGGGGTTTTTGCTGTTGCAGAAGAGTGCAAGTCCACCTCTCCGATAGCCAAGCATCCCTGTATTCCCCTCTTCCACTTAGGCACTTCCATTGCTAGCAAGCAAACACCTTTTTTTCAAAAAGACTGCTTCATGTTATACTAAATAAGCACACCCACTCCCAAAGTAAGAACACCTGCCTGCAGAGCACCTTCTCTCCCCCAGCTGCTTTCGGTTCCCCCACCCCCTTCTTGCTTGTGAGCAGGATTGTTAAACATACACAACTGTCATGGCAAAGCAGTAATTCAGAGGGGGGAAATTGCGCAGATCTGAAGCAGAGCAGTAAACTGGGGGGGGGGGATTGCGCAAAAGTAAAGGCAGCTGTCATTCTCTCCTGTGCACTTGCGCAGGATCAATTTTTTTTAAAGTTCCAAACGCTTTTGGGACACTCTCCAGTGTCCTTTCTTCATAATTTTTAGGGGTATGGGACAGAGGACACTGAGAAGGGATGAGGGAGAATGGCAGCAGCAGAAGCAAGATCATGAGGAGGAGCAGCAGGAGTTTTTGCTGCTCTGGCTGAGTGGTTCTCTAGCCATCCCCGGCAACCCATGATAAAATCGCCAGGTTCAGACGACACAAGAAGTCACCATGGCTATCAACAATCCTAAAACGTGGCTTGGGTTCTCAGGATGGCTTGTTCGTGAAAAATAAGCCAACCTGCCGAAACTATGCGGGGTTCGCAGGACACTACAACCCACTATGGCTGATCACCTATGCTGGGTTGTCGTGTCATGCAAGCCAGGTCATACTCTCTCTGGTCAAAAGAGGGATTGTATGGATGACGTTGAGTGCAAGGGTGTGTCAGCAAAGTATTTGTGCTCTAAGATGCAAGGATGACATGATCAGACCTCTCTCCTGTAGTTTCCTTGGATGTATTTGTATAGATTTAAAACTGAAATTTTAACCTGAAAACAAACAGGCTGAAAGTACTGAAATGTCCCAGATATTGACACCAACAGATGGTAGTGGCATTAATTTTTGCACTATACTATTCCCATTATTTCATTAGTTTTGAGTATTCTTGAATTTCAGAAGAAAATAAAATCATCTAAAAATTTGTACTAAATAACTTAGCAGGGCATAAGACTACTATTCGTGACTGGTTGATAGCACAATCCTATATGTCTACTCACAAGTTAATTTCATTGACTTTAGTGGGGCTTTCTTCCAGGTAAGTGTGTATAGGATTGCATCCTGAGGCATGTAGGTATGAAGCCTTTATGATAAGTAATGAATTAACAATGCAATCCTATTCAGGTTTTCTCTGAAGTAAATCCTATTGTATTCAGTGGAGCTTACTCCCTAGTAAGTGTATTTAGGATGGCAGCCTACAGGGGCTAAGTTAGGGGGTTGACTAGAATTGTGTTTTATGTATCTGAAATTGAATTAATTGACCTTTAGGTGAAAAAGAATTATGAAGCCCTTAAGCAAAGACAAGAGGAGGAGAAAATGGTACAGAATTGTTCTTCAAGAAGTGGTGAAGACAGACAATCTGTCAATAAATGGGAAAGAGAGAGTCAGGAAACTACTAGAGAACTTCTGAAGGTTAAAGATAGATTAATTGAAGTTGAAAGAAATGTGAGTAATATTTGGGAATATTTGAATAGCTTTTACTTAAATTGTCAAACTGTACTAAATAATCAGCTGCATTCTGATGCTTCACACATTACAAATATTATATACAGGCAGTCCCCGGGTTAAGAACATCTGATTTATGGACAACTCATATTTACGAATTCCCCAGCTCTACGTCGTTTACGTAGAATATAGCGTAGTATACATAACATACGCAATTTGCGTAAATGCCATGTACTACGCTATACTGTTCCAACGTACGTACAATGTGACTTAAAGACATTCTCAAGAATGGAACTCGTTCGTAACCTGGGGACTGCCCGTATACCATTAGATCAGTCTGTAATCCTGACAAGCTGATCTAATAATATACTTCCAAGAAATTTTCTTGGGGATTAATATTGCTGATTTATCTGGGAATAAGTTATACAAAAGAGTGCTTGTCATTGTAACTGCATTATGTACATTTTCTTTGGTTATTTTTGTAATCAAGGAATACTGTGTGACAGATTGACAGTACTTAGATTTAGGGCACTTTTTCCTCTCCTTCTGGGAGTAATGAACAGCTGTTACACAACAGAATATGAAAATAACAGGTGTGAAAAATCAGTTGCCCAGTGGTATTGAATGGCAAGCAATCATTTTATTAAGCAATCTGATTTCCTGTGTAGAATATGCCTAAGGCAACTGAAGATTTGTAAAATTCATCTTGCAAGTTGGTACTTGCTTTGCATTCTGTACCATAATTTTGGCATCTCGCAAACTTCTTTTTGTATGTGCTTGTGAAAGTAGTGGCATCCAGTTGTGTCATTCTGCCAGTGGGAGGGAACCGCTGGCAGAACGGACTTCCCCCTCCCTTCTGCACTCACCTTAAATCTGCTCCAGAGTTGGGGAACCCACTGGAGCAATTTTGGGGTGCACGGGGGGGGGGGGTCCAGGAAGGAGGAGAGGACAGGGAAGTCCCGTCATGGGAGTGGACATCCATTCACACGAGGATGTGCCAATTCATAAATTACAGTTTCCAGACACTTCATGCACATGAATTACTTTTCCATCATTCTGAGCACAGCTGGTCTCCAGATTTGACTAAATTCATTACAGAAGAGGTCTGCATGTATAAAACACATTTTAGAGCTTGATACGTTGTGCTTGGGGGAGACATTTTGGTGTGCTTCCCCAAATGTGCTATTCCATAAGCACCTCTCATTCATAGTGATCTCATTTTATATTCTTTTTAGAGGATCTGTTGTAAAATCTAACTGGATCTGTGTAGCTACAGAATTTGATATCTTGAGGTTTTTTGGTTTAATGTCTGGTTTATAAGTTTTTGATTGTTGCAGAGACATTTTTTAAAATATGTGGAAACTTGTGGTAGGCTCAAGTGAAATGTTCTGAGAGTCTGTCTTCTGAATCTTTTTACTCAAACATCGACTCATGGAGACTGCCCAGTCATAGCTAGACTTAGTGTGTGTGTGTGTGTGTTTGTTTGTTTGTTTAAAAGCCTTTTTTCCTGCTCCTCAGCAAAAAAAGGCTCCTGGAGCAGCCTACATACAATCAATAAAAACAAGATAGTCCCTGCCCACATGCTTGTAATTTAAATAGATACGACACAGAAGGAAAAAAAGCAAGTGTTGTTTCACAGGACTGGTGGAATGGTCCTGCTTCCCTTCTCATATTCCTCTGCTGCAACCTGCTGGAATGGTTGTTGTTGCTGGTGATAGTTGAGGGAGGACCCTGAAGGAGGTGGATAGCTTGGACTGCTACTCTGGCTTTGATCTTTTGCCAATCACAGACATTGGGTGTGTTTGCACATCACACTAACTCACCCTGGCAATAATACTATATACCTATATACTTTCCTGCCCCCCATTTTTTTTAACCCTTTCTAAATCCTACTTCAAAAATGGAGCTTTACCTTTGACAGCTGTCAAAGGTACCTACTCCAGTAAAATGTGGTGGCTCGTGCTTTTGTATGTTCCTAAGATGGTAGATTCTCAGGAACAAGTGCAAAAGTGAGAGTACCCTTGGGACACGTGATCCTTCCCCCCCAAAAAACCCAAGGATCTTGCCACGAAGAGGGCGAACAACGTGCCACCCCCTTTTCGTGAGCTAAGATCAGTCATGCCTTTGGTTACATTTGACAGTTCGCCTTTTGACAGCTGTCAGATGTAACCAAAAGGAAAAATGAACTTACCTGCTGTCTCTGTGGGACAATGCTCAGGGTGGGTCCTTGCTGAATTTTGCCATCTGGAACCCCCCTGCATATTGCCCACCCAAGGTTCCCCATTCCCACAACTGCACACCTGTGTGCAGTTGTGCAAGTGCGAGCAATAATTTTTTTTCTCACAAATATTTGCGAAAATTAAGGAGGACATTTTTTTAAAAAAAATTCTTGACAACCGCAGGCAGCCCCTCCATGTTGCTGCTGGGGCACTTTGACGGGACTGTTCATGAAATCCCAGGGATTTTGACAGCCAGCTTTCACAGTCTGAAGGGGGGCAAGGGTAAAGTGAAAAAAAGCCATGGCAAGCCCAGAAAAGGTTGCGATGGGGGTGGGGGAGTGCCAACTGCCCCCAAGTGCTGCTTGGGCACTTTTGGGGCAATTGACACTGGTGGTGACCCAGGAGCCATTTGACAAGAGCGGCAAGAGGTTTTTGCCACTCTTGCCCAGTGACTCAGTAGTCGATTCCCTGTACCCACAGTGGGGTCAGTCGCCCGAGTTCGGACAACACAACAACCCATTGTGGGTGCAACAAGCCCTACAACAACCCATGGGTTGTTGGGGTGGCTTGTTGCCCACGAACAAGCCACCCTGGGGAAATTGGTCCAGGTTTGCACGACATGACAACCCATTGTGGGTAGCAACCCATGATGTGTTGTCGTGTTGTGTGAACCCCATCATTGCAACCGGCTTCCCCATCTGCCTGGAGCTCTTTACTGCTGCGGCATAGGGATAAAGCACCTTAAAATTTAAGGCTACATGGTCAAACCCCCATGTGGGTAGCATAGGCAATCAGTTGGTATGAGCCTCAAGATTTCTAGTTCCTCTTCCTAGTGCCTTACTCCCAATTTTGGCAACCTCCGCTAAATATTGCCATCAAAATAAATTGTGTAACTCAGGACATATGCGGGTTTGCTTGTATTGTGTGATTTCTTCTGACTGCAGTATTTGGATGTTTGCAACTTTGCAACCTTTGGAATGTTTCGGCATAGAGTAGACTATAATCAATGTCTTGCTGATTTAAGTGGTGCATGTATTTAATATATTTGTGTTTCTTTGTAAAGAATGCAACTCTGCAGGCAGAGAAGCAAGCCCTGAAAACCCAACTAAAGCAACTTGAGACACAGAACAATAATTTGCAAGCTCAGATTTTGGCACTTCAGAGACAGACTGTTTCCTTACAGGAGCAAAATACAACCCTGCAAACTCAGAATGCCAAGCTTCAGGTACTGTTTTCATGAACAGTCTGCAGCATACAATTTGCAAGTTAACTTGCTGTTAACCACATGGCTGTAGTGATTTTATTAGTGTGATGCCCTCTCTTGCTCTGTGTGTGTGTGTGTGTGTGTGTAAGCAATTTGACTGATGGACAGTGATTATCGCAGAGTAGCTTCCAGGCTAATGAAGTACTGTACCATTATCTCCTGCCCTGCTCGAACCCACCTGTCCCCAGACTGCATTGCTTCCAACAATAAGGAAGACATGCATTTTAGTATGCCCCACTCCCTATGAACCTGTTTTAGATCTTATTCTTCAATTTCTGGGAAGATCACATGCCCTTGCTGTTCCAAATCCCTATATCTCCCCATTGTAGTGGTGTGGTTTAGGTAGTGCAAAACAGAGGCTTTCATATTGTTCCACAACCCTATCTTCTCTCTTCTGGCCAGGGAGATCCCAGCTAATTCCCATCCTTGGTAGGAGCAAAACGTTAATGTTCTTTGTTTCTGTTATCTTTAGGGATCTTAAAGAAGAAAACAAGAAACAATATAGGCCCCCTGGCATTGTAGAACAGGTGTGGGCTTTATAGAGGACAAAGAGAATCTAAATGTAGAATTTATGGGGGAGGTGAAGCCTTGCCCATGTTTGACAAACTGTTTAGTGTGGTTATCTGAGTAAGCCTGGCTTAAGTATTTCTGATCCAATCCCCACTTTATTGCGGGGAGGAATTATATCACAGAGGTAGATGGCATAGGATAGGAAGATGTTTTATACCAGATCAGACTATGTGTTCACCTATCATGGTAGACTGCTCTGATGAGCAATTGCTCCCCTGGGTCTCTGGCAGAGGTCTTTTGCATCACCTGCTACCTAATCCTTCTAAGTGGAGTTGTTGGGGACTGAACCTGGAAGCTTTGTGTGAAAAGTGTGTGCTCTGAGTTCTGGTCTACTCTGGGAGTACATTTGCATTGATCCCCAGCATTTCCTTAAGGAGGCTGAGGAAACTGTTCTGCCTGAGACACAGGGAAACTGGATTTGAAACTGCTATGTTGCTCTAAATCAGCCTTCCCCAATCTCCCAATGTTTTGGACTACAACTTCCATCATATCTGACCATTGGCTATGCTAACTAGGGCTGATGGGAGTTGATGTTCAAAACATCTGAAGGGTACCTGGTTGGGGAAAGCTGATCTAGACGAACCATTGGCTTATTCTGTGCAAGGCTTATTTGGACTGGCTACATAAAAAGGGACTTTGGACAATGAATAACAATGTCACTGTTGACAATTTTAGGTGGAAAATTCTGCTATTAATTCGCAAAGTACATCTCTTATGAATCAGAATGCACAGCTGCTGATTCAGCAGTCTGCCTTAGAAAATGAAAACGAATCCATAATCAAGGAACGGGAGGATCTGAGAACACTATATGATTCGCTAATTAAAGATCATGAAAAACTAGAACAGCTTCATGAACGGCAAGCTGCTGAATATGAATCTCTAATTTCTAAACATGGAAACCTTAAGTCAGCGCACAAGAATCTTGAGGTGGAACATAAGGACTTAGAAGACAGGTGATTATGATGTATTAAATCTAACTGATGACTAAATTTGAAAATCCTTATATTACAATAATTTTACATTAAATTATAAAAATAAAACCATTTTAAAATGTTAGCTTTTAAATCCTTTAAAGTATATCCTTATTGAAAGCAGTATGTACATTCTTAATCATTTTTTCATATTTGAGAATAGATTTAATCATTTTATATAACCCACTTCACAGATACAATCAATTGCTTAAACAAAAAGTGCAGTTAGAAGAATTGGAAAAAGTTCTCAAAACAGAACAAGAGAAGATGTTACAGCAAAACAAAAAACATGAAACTGTAGCAGCAGAATACAAAAAGCTTTGTGAGGGAAATGATAGGTAAGAAAGCAAAACTAACTAATGATTCTCTGAATTTAAATGTATTATTAAATGTGCTGGTTCTCTTTTGCATTGTGAAGGTTGAGATTGACCCTAATCATGGTGCATAAAAGTTGGGAACTCCAACTATGTTAAGGGCAGCAGATTCATGATCATAGAACATGTTTGTGGGATATTGGAGAAAATATTTGTTTGTTAAATTTAAAGATGGTGTAAATCTTTCATTAATCTAATAGGATATATTGTATATACACACATTGTTCATAATTATGAGTTACACCACTATAATTCCGTGAAACAACTTTAATTTTATTTTTGATCATTTTTAATTACAGACTAAATCATACATACACCCAACTTTTAAAAGACAATGAAGTTCTCCAAATGGATCATAAGAATTTGAAAACACTACTAAACAATTCTAAACTAGAACAAACACGATTGGAAGCTGAATTTTCCAAGCTCAAAGAACAGTATCAACAACTGGACATCACATATACAAAACTGAATAATCAGTGCGAGGTAAGCAATTTGTTACTCCAGTAGTGTTTTATTGTAGCCCTGTCAATTCACACATTTGGAAATCTGAGACTCTGTGCCTCCCATTTACTATCATGGGAAATAAAAAAATGGCTCAACTTTTTTCTCTGTCAGAATTGCATATGCAGTTTGCAAGCATAGGAGCCCCTTGGGGGATTATGCCTGCCAAATGTTCTCTAGCTGAGGAATTTAGGTGGGAACGCTTCCCTTCCTGTCTCACTGAGCATGCTCCTAGCGGGTTCTCACCTATTCCCTCGGTTCCTCTTCAGCCGCCATTGTGGCTGGATCTCTGAGGGACTTCTCTCTCATTTTGTATGAGCGTTTGTGCTGAGGTTTACTCTACAGTTCTGTTTTATTCTGTCAGTCGTCGTCTTCTATAATTCTTCTTCCTCTCTTTCTTATGTTTTTGGTTATTTTTTGTTTGTCTCTTGATTGGTTGGATTGTGTGGAGATCTATCCAGAGCGGATGCCCCTCAAGGCCCCATTCCACAAGTGTCTCAAGTGCAGCAGTAAATTTCCCACAACCAACAGGCATTCTCTCTGTTTGCTCTTTCTTGGGGAGGGGCACATAGTGGATATGTGCCCTCACTGCTAGGCCTTTACCAAACAGGCCAGGAGGAACCGATTGGGTCGGTTAAAGGCTGTGCTGTGGTGGAAGGCTCTAGAGGCAGTGGACACACCAAGACTTTCTACAGAGATGTCTTCGACCTCACACTCCGTTGCCTGGCCAGTTTCCCCTCCTATCCAGATGGTGATTGTCTTGGATCTTCCAACTCTGGCCGCTCTTTGACGATCTCAACGGCTAAAAAACTTTCCAAGAAAGCCCGGTCATCCAAATCAGAGTCAGAGGAAGAAGAGGAAGATGGAGGCCAAGCAGGCAAAGCACTCTTCTAAAGCGAAAGCTCCAACTTCGCAACCTTCTCCTCCAGTGGCTCAGCCGGTGCCCTCAGTACCGAGGCAATTGTCAGTCCCAACCATCTCTGTATCGGAGGGAGAGATTCAAGACCCTTCTCCTGTCTTTGATAGGTCATGGTCCCGAGATCATGTCCCCCTGCCAGGCTCGGCTAGACTCTCTCCTCGGGGTCGACCCTTGGAATCAAGGAGGAGCCTTCACCTCTTGGAATTGAGGAGGAGCCCTCAATAAGCCCCAAGGAGCCTTATTTTTCCCACCGCAGCTAATACTGGGAGATGTCAACCCAGGAGATCTCTCCTCAGATGCATCCTGCTCCATCGGTTGGGTTGACCTCCTCCAGATGGATTTGTGCAGCTTCTTGTACCACCAGCACAACAGCCTCAACAACTGGCCTCTATGCCTCCTCCTTCACCTCTGCTAGTGCCCTCAAACATTGTGGTACAGCAGACTTCGTTGGCGCACGTTTCCAGACTCTCCTCTCCAGAGAACTATGAATCTGATTCCTGCTTTTCTTCATTACTGGCGCTTACCATCTCCAACCCAGATGTGGTGGTAGGCTCCAAGGATCCAGGTTCTCCGTCTGAGGGCATGGGGCGCATGCTCTTGGGATCGAGACACAGCAGCCAGAACAATGGCTAAAGGATCCCATCTTCAGTGCTGATACAAATTTTTCCCTACTTGGACGATTGGCTCATCATGGATTTGACAGAACTTGGCCTTTGGAGAGCACTTGCAGTGCCACTTGCCCTTCTGGAAGACCTTGGCTTCTATGTAAACCGGGAGGAGTCTGTTCTCCTCCCATTGAGGACAATCCAGTTCATCGGAGCCTTTCTCGATGCAAACACTGGCCGAGCTTATCATAGCAGGGAAGGACAATGTCCTGTCAGACACCCTCAGCAGAGTAGCCCTAACATCTTACAAATGGCAACAGAACCATCGGATTCGAGACTGCCTCTTCAATCATTGGAGTGTTCCCAGTGTGGATCTGTTCATGACAACAGAGAATGCAGCTTGCCCGAACTTCTGTAGCAGGGCAGGCCTCAACCCCAATTCTTTGTGGGACACTTTTCTTCATCCATGGACGGGCAGGCTCTTACCTCTTCCCTCCATTTCCACTGCTCACACGAGTGCTGGCGAAGATCAGGTCCAACAACATCAACTGCATCCTTATTGCCCCATGGTGGCTGAGACAGGCTTGGTTTGCACCCTCTTCATTGGAGCAGAGGAGAATACCTTTGTCTGCCGATGGATTCAACACTGCTGTCTCGGGATCAAGGTTGCATTCAGCACCTGGATCTCTTCCTGGATCCTCCTCAGCGTGGAGGATTCATTAGCAAGACAAGCACCTGGGATCACTTCTGAAATTCAAGCAGTCTTGGATGCGGCAAGAAAGCCTTCCCAGGAAAGCCTTCTACACTCTGCTCCACTGGAGAGCCAGTGTGGCATAGTGGTTAGAGGGTTGGACTGGGACTCGGGAAATCTAGGTTCAAATCCCCGCTCGGCCATGAAACTCACTGGGTGACTTTGGGCCAGTCACTGACTCTCAGCCTAACCTACCTCACAGGGTTGTTGTGAGGGTAAAATGGAGAGGAGGAGGAGGATTATGTAAGCCGCCTTGGGTTCCTTGCAGGAAAAAAGGCGGGGTATAAATGTAATAAATAAATAATAAATAAATAAATTCTAGGAAATGGGCCGTTTTCTCCAGCTTTGCAAAGTTGGCAGGCTTTGAGCTATCATCTTGCCCAATCCCAGGGTTTCTGCAATTTCTCCATTCCCTGTTGTCAGGAGGACTGAAGCTCTCCTCAGTTAAGGTCTACCTGGGAGCAATTTTGGCTAACCCCCCCCCCCCCCCCATTGCAGGAACGACGCTCTTCTCTCAACCTCTCGTTCGCCAGTTTCTTAAAGGGCTGCATAATCTAACTCCTCTAGTTCGTTCCGTCGTAGCAAACTGGAGCCTTACAGCAGTGCTGCAGGCAATGACAGGTAAGCCCTTTGAGCTGCTAGCCATGATGGATCTCAGACTTTTGACTTGGAAGGTGGCTTTTCTGGTGGCGATTACATCAGCACACCAGTCCAGTGAATTGTGTGCCCTACGAGGCAATCCTCCGAACCTAACATTCCATAGGGATACGGTCGTGCTTTCTCACTAAGGTAGTTTCAACTTTTCACTTAAATCAGGACATTATATTTCCTGCCTTCTTTCCCTCTCGTTCTAGACCGATAGAGTGGACAATGCATACTCTCGATGTCAGGAGAGCACTGGCCTTCTATAAGGCATGGACTGAGTCACTTTGTCAGTCTCACAGACTCCTCGTCTGCTATGGTAAGAAGAGTGAAGGACTTCCAGTCTCTTCTCAGCGCTTTGCAGCATGGGTTGTTGTCAGTACCATCAACTCAAGCTTGCTTACGAGTTGAACGAACTGACATTTGCTGACACAGTGACCGCCCATTCCACAAGAGGCATTGCTGCTTCGGTGGCATTTGGTCGAGGGGTACCTCTTCCTGAATTTGCAGGGCTGCAACTTGGTTGACTCCGTCCAACTTTATCCATTACTGGATGGATGATCGGGCTTGAGCAAACTGCACTTTCAGCAGAGTTGTTCTCTCATTGCTTTTACAGTGCTGACACCGACCCGCCTCCGATAAGTCAGCTTGTTAAATCGCCCATGTGTGTGATGCACAGAGACCACAAAGAAGAAATATAGGTTGCTTAACTGTAACTGTGGTTCTTAGAGTGGTCATCTGTGCATTCACACGTCCCATCCATCGTCCCCACTTCGGTGTCACCGTTGATCTTGAGGGGACTGACTGAAGCGGTTCTTGTCTCGGTATCAATGTTGTTCTCTGTACCGATGTTGATACCGAGCATTTTCTAGGTTCCGAGGCTACAATAGGCGGTCTCAGAGGAACTGAGGGAATAGGCGGGAACCCACTAGGACAGGGCTCTCCAACCTTGGGTCACCAGATGTTGCTGGACTACAGCTCCCAGAATCCCTTGCCATTAGCCATGCTGGCTGGGTATGCTGGGAGCTGTAGGCCAGCAACATCTGGGGACCCAAGGTTGGAGAGCCCTGCACTAGGAGCATGCTTAGTGAGACGGTGGGGGAAGGGTTCTCACCTAAATTCCTCAGCTAGAGAAGTTTCTTGAAAGAGGCTCCACATAGGTGCAGATGACCACTTGAAGAGCCACAGTTACAGGTAAGCAACCTGTTCTTCTTTGTGCTTCATGCATTTATATTTTGATTCTTTAAATCAAAATCTGGGACTGCCCAGATTTTATTACTTACTTGGGAATACTTATCCATTGAGACATATCCCAAATGATTAAACTTAATTTGAGTAAATTGATTAATGAAATCTCACAGGATATATAGACAGTTGGGCATCTCTTAAGTTGAGTTTGTGGGGTAAGGTTAATACACTTAAGATGAATACCCGGACACAACGCTCAACATCTGGGGCCCTCCTCCAACTGCCACCTCCAAGAGAGGCTCAGTTGGTGGCAACGAGGAGGAGGGCCTTCTCGGTGGTAGCCCCCCAATTATGGAACAAGCTCCCCACTGAGACCCGCCTGGCGCCAACCTTACTATCTTTTCGGCGCCAGGTTAAGACTTCCCTCTATGCCAAGGCATTTAATAGTTAAGAGCTCGGAATAGCACGGGGGGGGGGGATTGTCACTTGTAGGCTCAGTTTTATTAGTTTTGGGGTTGTTATTTTAAACTGTGTTTTTAAATTTGGTTTTTAATCTTTTAAACTATTTTGTATGCTTTTATTGTTGTTTTTATGTATACACTATTGTGAACCGCCCAGAGAGCTTCGGCTGTGGGGCGATATAGAAATGAAATAAATGAAAATGAAATGAAATGAATATCATACCTAGGATTGTATATGTTTTACATGGGATTCCTCTATTTATACCTGGCAATTATTTTCAAAAACTTAATGCTTTGTTTTGCAAATTTTTCTGTGGTTCCTCGCCTCTTTAAAGAAGGTGGGTTTGGTTTTCCAGATCTTGCCTTATATCATCGGGCTTATTTGTTGACTAGTTCTAAATCCTGGTCTTTTTCACATAGATTAGATTATCCACCTTGATCAGTTTTCGAATCCTTGTCTGGATCCTCTCTCTAAATGGATGGCATTAGGGTCTCGCTTCACTAAAACAGATAGGGTGCCTCCTGCAATCACGGCAGTTAGAGAGGTGTGGCGTATTATATCTTGTCAATTACAGTTTGACCCATTTTCTCATGCTAAACTGACTTTATGGGGTAATCTGGATTTAAAAATTGGTAAGGAAATGTTCCTGTGGCGGACTTGGACAGACAGGTTGATTTTTACTTTGGGTGTAGATGATGAGTTTTTGTCATTTTGGCTTTGCGTGCTAAATATAGCTTGCCTGCTTTAGCTGAATGGCAATACTTGTAATTGCAACATTTGTTAGAATCTAGGTTTGGTCCAGTCAATTTTACAGCTTCAGAACCTCCTTTGCTATTGGATGCATTGATTGAGGCTGAGCAATTATATCAACCTATGACTCATGTTTATAAATACTTATTATCGGTGAATAAGTATGATACACAAAGTCTTAAAGATTAATGGAATAGGGAATTAGATGGTCTTATGTTTGTTTGTTTATTAATTTATTTCATTTTTATACCACCCAATAGCCGAAGCTCTCTGGGCGGTTTACAGCAATTAACAAAGACAGTTAATGGAACATTGTTTTTGCATCTATGTCAGAAGGGTTTATGGATCTTAGGTTACTAACGTCTTATTCAGCAAAAACTTTTGTTTCATGTTTATTGGGCACCACCACGTCTTTTTAATAAAGGTTTGTCTAAGTCAGCTAACTGTTGGAGGTGTAATACTGTGAATGCTTCGTTTAGCCATATGTTTTGGCAGTGCCCAGTGGTTGCTTCTTTTTCGGTAGAGGTCATAGTACAGATAAATCTAGTATTAGAATGCTCTTTAATATTTACCGGTGCACACATTCTTTTAAATTATATACCTGCTGTATAGAATTTATCACAAGGACAACGCATGTGGATTTTGACAGCTAAAAGACTCATATTACAACACTGGAAAGATAAACACTCACCTCCTATAACACAATGGATTGGGGACATAATAACACTTTCAGAATTTGAGTGGGTGGTATTTAGACACCACCTGCAGATGGATAAATTATGTAAAACCTTGGATTGCAAGTAACTTGGTCTGCAAGTGTTTTGCAAGACAAGCAAATTTTTAAAATAAATTTTAACTTGATAAACAAGCGATGTCTTGCAAGAAAAATGAAGACTTTACGCTATCATTCTTTATTACAGCTTAAATTAAAAATATGTGTACAAATTTCTTATGGGGAATTTTGCTTTGATATACAAGTGCTTTGGATTACAAGCACGTTTCCGGAACGAATTATGCTTGCAATCCAAGGTATTACTGTACATGGATATTTGGTCTGCTTTTTCTGAAGTTTATGCATAACTGTCTTTACTAATAGTTGTATTACTACATACTTATTGATACTTATGGATATATATTTCATACATATTTACTGTGATTCATTTTAAATACTGTAAGAAAATTGTATTTTTTCCCTTTTTTATGGCTTTTGTTTTGGTGTAATTCACTTTTAAAAAAAAAAACACTACCATAATACAAAATTTAAAAGGGTGGGGGGGAACTGCCAGTAACAATTTTATTTCTTGGTATAATTGGATGGAATTTGCAGAGATACTTCTGAGGGGATCAAACCTGCTAAGTTTCAGGTGCATAGGTTCAGGGGGTTTTGTGCAAGAGCAGCATTTACATTTTGAGGGTCTGCAAACAGAGTGAGCTTATATCCCTGTGTTCCTTGTGGACCCTTGTTCTGAAAATGACAGACACCCTAGAGATGGCCCTAAGTAAGAAACCTGCAAAATTTCAGAAGGATAGGTGGAGGGGGCGGGGTGCTGTGATCCTTGAAAACCGGTTTAAAGCTTTTTCATAATGAAGCGTGGTAGTGGCGTTGGAAGAATGGGCCATCTCATGGTCCCATTCTTGGCCCACCCCATCCCATCTCTACTGGCTTTCCTGATTAACTGTCACACACTCTCTATAGTTCCACTGTAATGCCAGTCTTGTAACAAGCTTTACTCCATGTTTAGTTATGTGAGCCAGAATCCATGCAAAGGCCATGCCTGATGGTTTACTAATAATTATGCTTTACTTGAGCTAGGGGCCAGGCAAAGGCAACATGGAAAGCAGTGGTAGCAGAGAGCAGTGATAAGAACCAAGGCTGTGGAGTCGGAGTCGAAGGAAATTTTGGGTACCTGGAGTCGAAGTCGGAGTCGGCAAACAATGCACCGACTCCGACTCCTACTGAATTTAGATTGGAATTTTTAAAAAAGCAAGTTTAAATGTCCCAATTCACAAACAGTTATAATTAATGACTTCTGTTTTATAATAAATGCCCCTCCTGGATCCTCCCACTGCCCTATCTTCAGCAGCAGATCAGCACACAAAAAGGAGAAGGCAGCAGCTTCTGCCCAACTACCTCGCATATTAATTAATTAATTAGCATATTAATACAGAGGAGTCGGAGTAGGGGAGTCGGAGTCGGAAGTACAAAAAACTGAGGAGTCGGAGTCGGAACATTTATCTACCAACTCCACAGCCCTGATAAGAACAATACTGCAATAAGCAGTACTACCCTAGGTGATGGCCAGCAGGCTCAGGTAGAGGCAGGTGCTGGTAGTGGAGGGAGCAGGTAGTCACAGAGACAGAGCTTTGCAGAACTAAGTGCTACCATTGCCAGGTGGGCATGGTTTCCCTCATGGCGAGCAGGAGCCCCAAGCTTGGACAGCCAAAGCTGAGCTATCTGCCAGTGATGTGGAATTTCTGCAAAATTTTGAATTGAAAAATTATCCTATGGAAATTAGGGTTATTTGCACTGGAAAATTTTCTGATACCCTAAAGAGTGATCTAATTTAGCTTGCTTATTTTACAAAGCTTAAAAAGTACCTCATATTAATTTTTTTTGTCCCAATACACTCCCAGCATCCCCCAGCCAAGTTGGGGAAGGCTTGCGCTAAATATTTTTAGCAACCCAAAAAACTGTGCATCAGGGTGGATCAAATCACTACTCAGAAAGACTCAATTTAATCATGTGCCTCCCCCCCCCCCAGTGCACTCTTCCTCGCTGAAAGCTTAATACATATTTTACACAATTCAGAGTTACCAAAGACTCATTCTTGCTGGTATAATCTTAATATTTACAACCAGATGAAGGTTTCATTTTTAGAATAACAACTTTTCAGATTAGTTTTACAGTTAGATATATAAAAAATACTGATTTGGTTATACTATTAGAAACACATAATAGATAGATAATTATGAAATTATTGCGTGGTGAACTATCTCCAGTTTAATAGCTTAATCATTCATATTTAGACAACTTTTCTGCTGTACTTTATTGGAAGGAGAAATCATTACCTTAATAATAACAATTTAAATAGTTTTAACTAAAACAATAACATTATTGCATATGTATTCTTGTACAGTATTTGCTTAAACATCCATGTTTGTTAACTGATGTGGTTAAACAAAATATCTTTTTTTTAAAAATGTAGAAGACTATCAGCCCGGTCCACACATGAAAAACCTAAAATGCTGTCCTCTGTAGCTCACTCATCTTCATCTTCTTGTCTGTTCATAATCTGGAAAAGAAAAACAAGTTTTCCTGCTTTATCGGGTGCCGAACGATTTCTGAATTTAGAATTGTGGAGAAAGTGAACAAGTCCAAAGGAAGAGAATATTCTTTCTATGCCAGCAGAAGAAGCTACTGCTGTTAAAAGTGAAATCATTACTTCAACAGTCTCTAAATCCAAGTGCTTAAGTGACTTCCACCACTGGTGTGACTTTCTTTAAAACATCATCAGCAAACATATATTTCTTGAATGGTTCCCCCTTAGCTCTGAAGCTTATTATAGTTGGCATTACATATGGATGATTGCTGGATACCCATGTCATAGCTAACTCCTCTTCCTCAGCACTTAGGGTTTGACCCTGGTACCAGATATTGACAATATTTGCGAGAAAATGAGCTGGAGACAGTGCTTGTCCCATTCATTTTTTTAATGCTTGAAATTTAATTCTGTCAATGTGTAGTTCTGTTTGTAAGTGCTCACTCAGTTCCTTCCAAATTTTAACAGCATCAGCAATAAAACAGCTATTTTTCCGTATTTTGTTTAAAGCTTCAGAAATGGGTCTCAGTATCTTCAGCATATGTTCAACATTTCTCTTAAGCCCAATGTTGAGGATTTTGGCTGTGACAGTGCCATCTATTTTCTCTCGATTTTGTTCACAAACTGTCATCAGAATAGGCCAGTTCTTGATATACTGCTCAAAACTGTGCATTACAGAGTTCCATCTAACATCTTGTGGGAGTGTTAGCTTGGTTCCACCCATTTTTTTCAGAGCTGCTGCTGCAAAATGATTGTTACGGAAGTATTTAGCAATTTCAACAACATTAGTCTTTATTTCTGGAACACTGAAGTCTTTGGCTAGGAGGTGCAGCAAATGAGCACTGCAGCCATATGTTATTAGCTTTGTATTCCCTTCCTGCTCTTCTAAATTTCTTCTCATCTTGGATACATTTGCAGCATTGTCTGTAACCAAACTGCATACTAGACATTAGAATTTTTGTTCACATGCTATTATAGCTTTTGCTGCCACTTCTTGTAAGTATTCTGCTGTGTGCGCATTTCCTGATGTATCTATTGTTTCTGCCAGGAAGACATTCCCTTCTTCTGTTGTTATACAAGCACATACAACAGGATCATTGTGGACATTACTCCACCCATCAAGACTTAAGTTAACAATTTTACCCTCTAGAGCTGTTGCACATTGCTCCATTTCTCTGTCATACACTTTATCCAGCACTTTCCCTGCAACATCTGCTCTGCTGGGTGGACTGTATCCTGGTCTCAGTGACTGAACCATATTAATGAAGTGTGGGTTTGCAATCAGACGGAAAGAGTTTGTCACATAAACAAACTGGGCAATTTCTTCATCAATTAACTCTTTTTCTAATCTGCTGGTTTTTATCACAAACTTATCTATGGTGATTCCTGGATGGTCAGCTTCTTTCTTTCTTTTAGGTGATATACTGTGGATGTGTGATGTATATGATGTGACTGAAACACTATCCTGGACAGATAACTGAAGCTGTAAAACAGGAGGGTGGTGATCTCGAAGGTGGATAGTTTCCAGAATCCTTTATGTTGATGATGGATTCCCCTAAACAAAAAAGTCAATGCTGTTATTTTATTATTTATACCATTTCTGCTTATTTAGTATTACTCATTGTATTCACTGCCACTCAGTACTGCCCAAAAAAGGATTATTTGCTTGTTTCAACTCTTTATTTCTTCATAACAACTGTATCAA
This sequence comes from Shinisaurus crocodilurus, assembly GCA_021292165.1. Classification (NCBI taxonomy): domain Eukaryota; kingdom Metazoa; phylum Chordata; class Lepidosauria; order Squamata; family Shinisauridae; genus Shinisaurus; species Shinisaurus crocodilurus. The sequence goes on along the minus strand of CM037879.1, from coordinate 30,461,864 downwards.
AATGACAGTAACATGCAGTAATAATAATAACAAATATAATTTTGCTCAAACATGACAGTTCCTCAAGACAGTCTTTAAGAAATATGATTAAGTCAAAACGTTTACTAACCTGAAGATCCTACCTAACTTCAAATATGTTCCTTTTGTCGTCTTCATCACAGCACTTCTCATGATGTTGTCTCATTAGGGCCACCAGGCCTTGCATTTCTTTGTTGCAGTGTTTGCATTTTGCACGCATGCCTGCCTTACCCATAGGTGGAGGAACTTCATTAAAATATTCCCAAACTGGGTCTCTTTTACAGCCTGCTGCCGTTATAGGTTTTCTCCTCCAGGGAAAGAATAATATGATAAACCTCAGGCTATACACACAAAGATCCAAAGACTTGTGGAGTATTCTGCTCAAAAGGTTTCACTTTCATTTTTACTGCTTGCCCCTCCCTCCTCACACTTAGCTTCTTGTGCAGATCTGTTCCACTCCCAACAATCTTCTATTCATTGAATTTTTTGAAACTTCGCACTTAAGAGGTATGGGGTTGATTCTGTGTACATAGATTTGCAAAGGAACAATGGGATTAAGGTCTTTTCCTCAACTCTGTATGTTTTTTTTAATAACATTTTTGCTGTGAAGAAGAAGCATGTGATCTCTGCAGACACAAATTCACAGTTTTGAGAACTGTAAAACCAAGCATCTGTGATAATATCTTCTAGATGGAAAAATTGCCCAATAATCTTACAGAAACCTCTGGAAGAGCATGACATTGTGAATGGATTAATTGAATTCATTTACCCAAAAATGTAAATATTGGATGAATATACAGCCTCATGCTACATAATTAAAAAGTAATCCTTATTTCATAACGAATAACCTTTGTACTATAATGTATTTAAATAGAAAACTATCTTTAGATAGATTTTTCCTGAAAAAGCATTTTATTTTTAAAAAATCCAATTGAAATAAAAAAATCTGATTTTTAATTTAAAAAAAAATCATTGATTTTTATCCACCCTGCTGTGCATAATATGTTGACAACCACTCATCTATTTCAACAGTTCAACTCTCTTCCACTGAAGTTGTTGGGGCACCTTCAGTTTCACTGTCACTGCTTATTACTGTAATACCTTGGATTGCAAGTAATTTGGTTTGAGAGTGTTTTGCAAGACAAGCAAATTTTAAAATATTTATTTATTTTTTACTTGATATACAAGCGACGTCTTGCAATACAAGTACTGTAGTACGGCTTAAATTAAAAATCTCTGTACAAATTTTTTTGGGGGGATTTCGTTTTGATATAAGAGTGTTTTGGATTACAAGCACGTTTCCAGGACGAATTATGCTCTCAATCCAAGGCATGACTGTAGTTCCATTTCACACTCAGGCATGTATGTATTTCAGTGACACATACGAATTCACTTACATGCTTGCTAGGGATAATCACCTGAAATGTATTAATTACAACTTTGAAACTGCCAACCTTGCCTAATATTTTATTTGCAATTGGCATCTATGCATTGTTACTAATGAACTTATAAAATTGATTTTTTTTTCCTGTGGAAAAATTAAGCAGATCACTGCTATCTGCTCAGTCTAGCAGGTGTTTGTTTGCACCAAGAAAACAGCTAGGTGGGCAGACAGGGAATAGGCCAGCAGTGGTGCTGGTGGCTGGTGGGCTGGCTGGCAGAGTGAAGAGGCAGGTGGTAGAGGAGGCAGGCAACAGAGTAAGCAGCAACACCATTGCCAGGTGGGTACAGTCCCCTAACAGTGAGCGGGATCACTGCTGAATGGCAAAAGGTGAGCTAGGGTTTTTGGATAGTGGCTGCACCAGGAGAGCAGCTAGTTGAGCAGCAGGACGTAAAGGCAGTTGGTCGAGTCTTGCAGGCTGGCAGAGCGAGGAGGCAAGTGGTAGAGGATCCAGGCAGGTACCAGAGTAAGCAGCGACAATCTTTCGAGGCAAGTACAGTACCACTGATGCTGAGCAGGATCACCATGCTTAGCGGCAGAAGGTGTTCTGGACAATGGCTGCACTGACAAAGCAGCTAGCAGAGAATGCAAGCAGCCCTAGATATGTTTGTTAGCTGCCAAAAGGACACTAGGGCCATAACAGAAACTGTTCTCCTTAAATAGAAGAAAGGCAGTTGACAACAATTTCCATTTTCCAGATGTAAGTTTCTATTATTTGAGCTGTCTTCTGACTTCTTTATTTTGAACTTTATAAATAAAGTTGGGCACACTGCGTACACTAAAATACTGTGTTTTGTACATTTTAACAGTTGCTTAGTCAGCTAAAAGGAAACCTGGAAGAAGAAAATAGACATCTGCTGGACCAAATACAGACATTAATGCTACAAAACAGAACATTATTAGAACAGAATATGGAAAGCAAAGATCTTTTCCACGTTGAACAAAGACAGTATATGTGGGTATCAGAAAAGGTGAAGCAGTTGTATATAACATAACTGCAACTGGATCTTCAAATAGAAATCATGAATATGTTAATTGGTACATTCCATGAACAACAGATGAAAATGTTTATTCTTTAGATTTTAGTCACTGCTGTTCCCTGTGAAAGCATGTTAGTGTTTAATTAAATTGCCAGAATCAGGAGAAGAGACAGACTTATTATGACAAGTTATAAGCAGTCTTTCTCTTTTCCCAGTTGGCAACTTGCTTAAGGATTGCAAGTTCTTAAAAAATACACCCTTTGAAATATAATATGAATTAATTGGTCAAATATATAAAACAGTTAATTTTAAAAAGTATTGTATATTCCTGCATGCGCACACCCCAAAATACAGGTTGAGTCCAGCTACACCTACTTAATGGCCATTCTAAGTGATTACAGGAGAATAGATACTTTTTGCTTAGGACTGCACTGATGCCTACTCCGCTCCAGTGCCAGTAGCATGATTTTATCCAGTATCCATGTAGATCTGTACTAGTAAGGCTGTGTTTAGAATAAAGAAAGAAGGGGGGTGTGCCTTTCAGTGCTGGAGAGAGGTAGTGTACAACCTGTAAAACCTAAAAACTACATATGGAGAAGAAGATTAAGGTTCATGAAATAGCAGGGCTATGCTTTGGGAAAAGTGGCTTGCTGTTGCTTGAAATTTTATTTTATGTGGTTGGATCCAGATTTACACTGGATCAATATGCTTTGGGAAAAGTGGTTTGCTGTTGCTTGAAATTTTATTTTATGTGGTTGGATCCAGATTTACACTGGATCAACTGCAATGGTGGAATTGGAATTCCCCACCTCCTCCTTACCATGGCAGCCCCTCCAGTTCCCTGAAAATGCTACAGAGTGAACTGTGCCAGAGGTGGGATCCCTAAAAATCGGGTAGAAGGACCGTCTGCAAACAGAGCCATTCCTATCACAGAAAGCAGATTTTGAATCCAACCCTTCATTTTTATTTACAAAATGTATAAACAGCTCTGTATCTAAAAAGATTCCTGTGGTGAGTTGCCACCAAATTTCACCACTTTTTCCCTTTGCCTAGCAAGTTCAAATCAGGTTACACTAACATTGCTTTATGCTAGTACTACCTCATTAGTGTTAGCACTGTGGCAGCATTGGATACTGCCCTTAGAAAGAGACTATTGCAATTTGAGTGCTGGGAAAATGTAATGTTCCCATAACACAAATGCTACCTTGAGGCAAGCTGTGCTGATCCCACGCAAGTGGCGCAACATGAGTAACAACGGTACATTTATTGCATAAAATATATATATACACTGAAAAGGCCCTAAAACACTTCGATACAAAATTCAAAGAAAAATAAACTTTGTAGAAGCATACATGAGTTCTGAAATGTATATAAACTTTTCTTTACAGTGACAAGCTAAATGAATTGCGAAGACAAAAAGAGAAATTAGAAGAAAAGATTATGGATCAGTACAAATTTTATGAACCATCTCCCCCAAGAAGGTAATGCATGAATTCAAATTTAAAGGCCACTATTTTTTTCCTATTGGAGGCAATTTCAGTCCCATTTGCCCCTGTAGCACACACATGTATGCTAGTTAAAGACATAAATTACTTTAAAGGTTCACAATACCAAACGATTCTAAATTTAGTATTCCTGCTAAATTTTGATTTCTTCTTTTGATTTATTCAAAAGGAGAGGCAACTGGATTACTCTGAAAATGAGAAAATTGATAAAATCAAAGAAGGATGTTAACCGAGAACGCCTCAAGTCTCTGACTCTCACACCAACCCGTTCAGAATCTAGTGAAGGATTTCTTCAGCTGCCACATCAAGACAGTCAAGATAGTTCCTCGGTGGGCTCAAATTCACTTGAAGATGGTCAGAATGTGGGGACTAAAAAAAGCAGCAGTGAGTAAATTGTGTAATTTTAGTAAGGAGTACTGTCTTGTGTATAACATTGAGAATGTACAGAGAAAAGGTTGTTTTAAAAGTAATTTAATCATTTTCTTGCATGGTCAGGAATGGAGAATCAAGCGCTACAGCAGAGAAATGCTCTTAAAGGGGCAGTTTGCATGTAATGGCAAATCTTGAATTAATCAACCCCCAATTTGCCATGCATGAGCGGGAGTGAGCAAGCACGCTGCCTCCTGTACACTCCTCACTTCCACTTTTAAGCAGCAACTTATGATCAGGTGGATCATAGGTTGTGAGCATGACGTCTGAACCTGGAGTGCTTGGTTGTTTAGAGACTAAACAACCCAGCAGTTAACCTATGGTTTGTTGTTGGGTTAACTGCTGGGTTTTTTAGCCCCTAAACAGCCCATCGCTCCAGGTTTGCACATCACACTCACAACCTATGACCCGGCCATTCGTAGGTTCTTTATTAAAAGTGGAAGTGAGGAGCACACAGAAGGCAGCACTATTGCTCACTCCTGTCTGTGCACGGCAAATCATGGGTTAACTGACCCACGATTTGCCATTATGTGCAAACCGGGTGAAAGTGTCTTTTAGGGCTACAGTATTCAAATACAGTGAAAAATTTGGTCAGAGCTGAAGTTAGCAGGTGAAATTCACATCTCCCTTACCCGTAACCTTTGCCCTTTTCTATATTGTCACTTCTCATCCACTCATAACATTTCTACTTTTTGCATGTACATCTCCCTGTAACATGCTTCCCTATTAACATCTGTACACTGCTGATGAATTGATCCTGTTTTTCTGCATGCTCATAAGCAGCCCAATCTTCTGATGGAATTAGTACAGTATAATATTGCCTCCGCATTGCACTACAGAGGCGTTGTGCTGGATCATCTGTTCCCCAAAGCTTTATGGTGATGCATAGGTCTGGACAGCAGCTTGATAAGGAGTTACTACTCTAACTACCCTCGTCCACCCTCTGTATCCATCATTTATACTCAGAGAAAACAAGTGGTCCAGCACTGTAATATCTCTTTTCCTGCTCCTTAACTCATACCTTTTCATCATGCTCTGTCATCACTGCATCGGTATGCCAAGCTACACTGACACAGGGTGTGTGAAATCCAATCATTAACTGCATCTCATTGTATTAGCATAATTTTGGAATAGAATATTGAGCTGTAAGTTACATGATCATTGTATTTGACTATCATGTCAAAGAAAATATTACCGTAAGTTCAGAAATTGGAAATGCTGCAATCCTAAACACACTTACTAGTAAAAGCCATTGAACACAGTAGGGCTGATTTCTGAGTAAACGTGCATAGGATTGTGTTAGACTTGCAGAATTGGACACATCAATTAAATAGCTTTTACTTCATTGATGAGTACTGAATTTATGCAAGACTGCCCAATCCATGACAACTGATTTGTCGTGGTCATCTTGGAACCGTGCCATCGCATGACATTAACACTTACCATGAGTTGAACAGGACATATGCACTGGGCCTAAGCAAACCATATGTATCCATTCTTAAATGAATGAGGCCTATATATTGTCTTGTTCCTTAATTAAATAATTACTGTTACAACAGTAAGGTAGGTTAGTGACAGACAAACTGCATTTTTATTAAATGAATGCCTTACGTTTTTACATGGTACCAAAATGTGTACATTTAATTAATTTCTCTATTGTTCAATCCTGTTAAAAATAATTAAAACAAAATTATTCCTGCTTTGAATATATATAGATTTTTGTACAAACATTAGAAATACGTTTCTGCTTTACAGTACTTTTAAGCCTTTAGTTGCTTTTTTTTTTTTTTTTTACAGTTTTGGTTCTTTAGTGATCTACTAATTATTGAAGATTGATAATCTATCTGATGTTAAGTGTTTCCATTTGGAAATTTCAGCATTTGCTGTATGACTTCTAAGGCGGAAGAGAAACTAATGTTTTGAAATCCCAAGAAGAAAAAGTTTTGACCAGTTGGTGTACTAGCTTAAGAGTTCCACATTGTAATTTGGGTATAATACTGGTTCAGTACTTGCCTTTCAGATCTAGTCCACTGTTGGGTCCTCCCGCTACAGATTTTTACTTTCCCAACCTAAAAGAGGCCTTGTTTGTGCTTAGTGATCTAGAGTAATCAGCATTTGTTCTCGGATTCCTCCACAGAGAGTTGTTGTACCTCCGCTGAGATACTTTTAAATGCTGGAACAGCCAACATAAGGGAGAGTTGAGGAGAAAGAATGTGGTGGGTTGGGGTTTTGTATGTTAGCATTATCAGGTAGAAAGGAAGAGGTTAGTCACGTTGGGTTTTTCCCAAACAATCCTGCTGAAGAATTGCTTTGTATTCCTTACACGCAAAACATTTGCAAAAGGTTTTTGACAATGAAAGCTATTTGTGACTTGATTCATTTCAAAACAAAGGCTTTCTTCCTTTTTTATTGAAGTTTACAGTTTACGACAGACTTCACATGTATGTCTGAAAAACTGAAATATAGCTGTTGTGCTTACATTGGGTTCTAAGATAGATGGCAATGCTTGAAGATGGACTTAGTGGCCCTGTTCGCACATAATGGTGGCAGATCATAGGTCTACATGATATAAATCGATTTGCCAGGTTAGATACCGTGCGTCAACCGCTTCTGCTTTGCATAATCAAGCTCCGATTAGCCTGATTACAGTGTAAATCACTAAAATGTAAATTGTTGCTATGATGTACGGTAAATCGTAGGTTAATTAACAGATAACAGCAATAAAATCTGCAGCCCACAAATTATATAAAGGCCAGCAAAAACAAGTTGGTCTTCAGAGACTTCCTGCAAACTTGCAAAGAAGGGGCCTAATGATCCCCTGATGGAAGCTGATTCCAGAGGTGCAGAGCCACCACTGAAAAGGCCCTCTCTCCCTTGTACTTATCATCCCAACCACCCTTGGCGGCAGGCAGATGAGAAGGACCTTTGCTGATGACCTCAGACTGTGGTCAGGCTGGTCCAGAGGAAGGCAGTCCTCCAAGTAACTGAAGGCTGTGTAGGTGCATACAGTGAGTAATGCTTTATTAATTATTTTAAAAAGGCATTGATGGAACTGACTAGGCATTTCCTAACCATGTCAGTTTCAACTGAAGAGCAGGGTGCAGGGCAGTGAAGGAAACAGCAGTGGGGTGGGCTAGCAGAAGGCCCTATGAGGTGGTTTCCAAGCCTAGTTGCAGCCGGGCAGTGTGGGTCAGCATGCAAGGTAGGCTGGTAGGGGAATGATTTCTCCTGCAGTAGCTGGTGGGAGTGACGTGATATTTAAAACAGGAAAAGCATAACTTGTGAATGGTGGTGGTTATGATGTGCATTTAATAAAATGGTAAAAATTACCATTCCCAAGTGATAATTAGGGCATTGTGATTTTACCCTAAATCATTTACTGCACTTCAGAACATTATCTGAGGACATTTCTACCACTTATGCTCAGGATTTCCCCCTTTATAACAACTTCATGCACGTAAATCATGGGGTCTGACTCTAACCTATGGTCTCAGACTCTCAGGCAAATATCTAGGTAAACCTGTTCTGCTAAGCACAGCTCAGTAAATGTGCAATCCTTATGGAGCATTTGCAACCACTCAACTTCTTTTTGCCTGTCAGTCGAGGCAAACTAGATTCCTGGATTTAAGCCAATGTAGCCCCATTAATTTAGATATGGTTAAATTGTGTTAAATCTAAGAACTTCCAACTAGCTAGGAAGTGGGTTGCTCTGTGTGTGTGTGTGTGTGTGTGTGTGTGTGTTCAGCATATTCCTCTTAAAAGTAGCTTGGTTACTGAACTGAAAAATAGGTCTAAAGTATTTATATTTTGTTTATCATGTATTATTTCATCTGATCAGCAAGATGAAAGTCAGTATGTACATAAAATATATTTTAAAAATCCTCAAATCATCTCTGATCATTTGTATGGGTGGGCAAGTCAAACATCTACCTCAGAATTGTGTCATAGTCAAGAACACATCTCATCTGCATATTTTGTTACAATGTAAAAAATGTATTTATGCATATTTACATCCACCTTGAGTTAGATCCTTTTGCTTCATAAGGATATTGTGAAATCACACCTAGTGGCAGTATTAGAACTATACACCTATCCATAATAGTTTTTTAATATATTATTTTCTTCAGATCGTACAGACATTTGTTTTTGCATCCCTTTGCTACAAGTAACTTGTGGCAATACTTTTTGAATGGTACAAAAGTTAAACATTCACAGTGTGATACAAAACACTCTTATTTGATATTTTACCCTTGTGATCATATGTTTAGAACTGGAGCCTTAGGGTGGAACTACACATTACAAGGGAAACATGGTGTTCTTAATCCTATGTCAGTGCTGATGTGGGGTTGAAGGGGGCAGCCACAGTGTAGAATCAGTAGGCAGGGAGGTTGTGCTTAATCCCTCTCCTGCAAACCAATGACTTGCTGCAAATGCCCTCCTCACCCAGGGCATTTTTTCAAAATGTTGTGCCGCCCCCCCAAGCCAGGTATGAAAACTGGAAGTAATGCTGGCTGGTGAGAAAACTGCTTCAGAAGCATGGTGGGGGTGGGGTGGGTGGGATTGACAGATAGTATGAGGTTTAAGTGTACATACACAGCCTTTCTCTTTCAAGTGCATCTTCCCAATCCTGTGCTCACATAATCTCTGCAAACCAGGGTTTCGGAATACGTGTTTGCTGAGAACATGTATTTCTGCCCTTAGTTGCTACATAAGTTATGACTGGTTTAACAGAGAAAAAAGCAGATGACACTGTGTAGAGTGCTCCTTCACAAGTGTGTGGGAAAAGGATGAGGAGCCAAGCCATATGTGACTGCAATTCTGTGTATGCTTTCCTGGGAGTAAGCACCATTGAACACCATGAGACTCATTCTTGAGTAAACATGCATAGGGTTATACATGACTCTCTCTCTGAGATGAAGTGTTTGCGCGCACACTCATAGCTTGCATCCTTTGTGCTGAGACTGATAATAATGCCATACTGAAATGTGAACAGCTGCTACTTACAAGGTCCTCTTGCAAAGGACTTCAACCCTGACACAAGAGAAACGTGAAATAACATGGGATTTAAAATTCTCTTTGTATATACTGCATGCTTGATTTTAATGTTCCCACACTGTCACTATTGTTCTCTAGTTGGTTCTTTATCCTACCATTTTTCTGTTTGATCCTCCTCTCCCCCCCCCCCGTCCTTCTCAATAACAGTATTGTATATCACTTAATCAAGAATTCTGATTTAAAGTAGTAATCTGACAGATTATTACAGTTTTCTGCACTCCATTCCAAAAATGTCTTAACCAGTAGGGGAAACGTCACTGCTGCTGCTCATGGAAGTTGAATTAAATAAAATGAGTTCAAGTTCACAAAATTTAAAATAAGCTATTAATGTCAAAAAAGAAAGCAACTATTTGGTAGCAAGAAATTAAGACAATACTTACTGAAATATATTGTACTAAACCAATGAACATTTTTTAAGATACTTTCCATTTCCGAGAACCTGCTTGGTGATTTCTGATTCCCTGCCCACAAAATCAGTGCTTGATTTGGGGTTTGTTTTTGTTTTTTTCTTGGTTTTTCAGGCATTTAGCAATTCTGAGCTGTGAAAGGTCCTTACGTTCACCACGCATGATTTCCAGTGTTTCTTGAGTTGTATTAAAAGTTTCATAACAGAGGCTTCATATTCCATTGCCATTCAGCAGCATGAGGTTAATAGCTTTTAGTAAAGTGCACCTAGCGGAAACTCAAGCATTCATTTCTGTCCTTAGTTCAACATTTAACTTCCATCTGTTCTTCTCCCCTTTTTCTTTCATCTTCCCGTTTCCGTTTTTCCCTATGCTATGACATAAAAGTGGTTGCACTGAAAAGACTGCCCTTTTTGAGGAACAGACCGAAGGAAAAAGACAAAATGAAGGCCTTCTACCGTCGCTCCATGTGTAAGACTTTATCACAGTTCAGCTTCTTTTTAAATGGCTACACTGGCTTCTATTTCTAATTTCACTAACCTTTCCCTGGACTGCGCTATTTTTCCTATTTTGCAAAGTGCAAGTCCTGCTATAATACAAGGAGCTGAAGCAATGTTTCTAAACACCTTGACACTCAGTACACATAATTATTGATATGTATAAATAATATTCATATGCGTACATATATTTACACATACACACAATGAAAGTAAATTTATATGTTCAGATTATGGAAATTACATGAATTTGAGTATATATACACAATGTATGTGTATATAAAGATATACAGTGCACTAAATACATTTGCAATTTTTGAATTTCATTCTTTGTCATCAGTTTTATAACATCAGATACAAATCTATAAAATTATCTGGTTAAAAACCAGTGCAAAGATAAAACGGTAGCCTGCTATTCCTTACAAATGTTCAATCATTCCAAGTTGTAGGGCGGGGGGAGGGGGAAGACAAGTATTTTTGTCATTTATTCTTCAGTATGAAATGCTCTTTAAAAACTGGGGAAGTCAATGTGTAAAGATAGCTATCACAGGACTCATTTATTTCAGATCCTTTTCTCTAGTGTCATGCAAAATAGTCTATTCCTGCAGAAACCTACACTGAAGGACCCCTTGTCATTGCCAACACTGACTTTGTATTAGCACTTCTGCTCATCTACCCTGTTCATTCCATTTTGTCATTGCAAAACATATCAGAGCTTCTAACATATATTTATCTATTGTATAGCATTCCAGTGCAAGCATGGCGGTTGTAGCTAATAAAAAGCAATTACAATCATCTCTACAAGAAGGCTTTGGCTTTTTAACACTTTTCATCCATTCAGCCAATTGCATGTTGCAACATATATGACCTTATGGACTGTAGCTTTCAGTATACTTTGATGCTTAGATAAATGTGAAACATTTTACAGTGCAAAACAAAAATTTTAAAAACATTGAACCATGCTGATTCATTTGCTTTCATTTGCATCCCAGCCATGAATGACCTGATGCAGTCCATGGTCCTAGCAGGAGGACAATGGACAGGTAGTTCTGAGCATCTGGAGGGTCCTGATGATTTATCTACGGGTAAAAGGAGAAAAGAATTGGGATCTTTGGCCTTCTCTACTACATCCATCAACTTTGCAACTGTCAACTCTGCTGCAGGCTTGAGATCCAAGCAGTTGCTTAATAATAAAGGTATAGGTAGAACCTTTTCACAGTGTGGTGTGGTTGTGTTGGTAACAGTAGCATCGTTGGAATCTGTTTGTGCTCCATATTTCACATTCTTTTCCAACGAATAATGGGATAACTGAATTACAGACCTATAGAGTAATAGGATGGGGAAAAGCTGCTGTATTTGTAACTTCTTTGGGGGAACATGAAATAACAATCAATCAGACATAAAATATCTCACAGCATTTTACAGATGATAAATTTAAATTATATTTTTGCAACAAAATTATGTTTGTTTCCCATCTAGATGCTACATCTTTTGAAGATGTAAGTCCGCAAGGAATTAGTGATGATTCTAGTACAGGATCAAGAATTCATGGTAAGATTTCCGCTTTATAGGCAGTGCAGAACAGCAGACCCATGATGGGAATGCTAATGAAGTTTATTCAGAATTAGAAAATATCCAGCATTGCAAATGTGCATGTTCTTGTTTTTTCTCTCTCTTGCCTTCCTCTGCTGCCGCCCCTAACCTTGCATCTCACCTTCTCCTTTCATCTCATTTAAGTGTATGGGATTTCCCCCCATTTCTTTCACTCTATCTTTTTTAACCAAAACAAACTGTTGGGTATGAAGTGCACCTGAACAGGATCCAAATTTCTTCCCCACACCCACCCCTCAGTCCTGAGTATTTTAGAGTTCAATTGTTAAGAAATCTATTTCTCAAAATTTCATAAATTAATGTATTTTTCCTATATCAATTTTTTGCATAGTTGTAAAAATATTTAAAGCTGAAATAGCAGTTACAGTTAAATGAAATTTCTACAAATGAACATAAAGCCAGTTTGAGTCAAAGTAATACAATATTTTAAAATGTATTAACACTGCCCCTGTGCTTGTATTGGTTAGGAGTACAGGACATTAACTGTGGAGATGCTCTTGCTCCTCCTGTTGGTGGCATTTCTGCAGTGTGCAGAGTTCCATGTCAAATCTGTTGTAAGTGCCTCAGTCATAACTAATTTTCTGCATGTTGCCATATTATTCCTTTAAAAAATCCTGGTTCTTCCTACCAACAAACCAGTTACGATTCTAAACATGCATTCTATTTTTCTGTTCCTTCTTGTGTACCATACTTGCTCCTGTAGTGCCCTTTTCTAAAGTGTCATCTTGGGCTGCCTAGAAACATCTTCTTTTTCTCGCCTGTAAGAAACTGCACTTTGACAGTGGGCATGTTCAGCTTGTGCAATATCAGTAGTGCATGATTTCCTGCCTCAGCGCATTCTGTGAGCAGAATGTACTAGGCACAGTGTCATCTGCTATGGTATGTGCTTCATGCTGTCTACTGATTTTTTCCATTTAGCTTCCAGACCAGCCAGCCTTGATAGTGGCAGAACATCCACTAGCAATAGCAATAATAATGCCTCACTACATGAAGTCAAAGGTATGCTTCTAGGCAAATGGACTCACATGCTTCATTCTCCATATTTTGGGGGTGGGGGAGGGAGACAATTCATTGCATGTTTTTTTTTTCCTTTGGCCATTTTATACATTGCATTCCTCTTTACATGAAGCTTTGAAATAAAGTGGGCTACATGTCTGAATAAATCAATTGGAAAAGAAAATGAATACTGAATATTGCAGACCTTCATCTATCTGGATGTGCAACCCTGCTGTCTCTACCCACTGATCAACTCCCCAAAATAGTTAGATAGTATATTTAGGTATAACATGCTGTACAAGTTAGGGAAAAATTGCTTTCAAATCATTTTTAGGCTGCAAGCAAATGGCATGTTAGACAGAAAAACAAATGTGCTTTCCTCCTGTGTAGCATTTGGGCACTAATCTCATCTCTTGCATTGTAATATGGACAGTTTTGTTTATATTTTAAACAATGTAAAAGCAACAACAACAAAAACTCCGTAAGTAATAAAAATTCTATAAAGCACAGCAGCAGCATAAACCAAATAAACATAAGAGTTAACATTACAAATCTAAAAGTTCTGGGAATATAAAAAGATTTCACTTCGCACTGAAAAGACAGTAAACTCAGGGCTAGGCAAATCTCTTCAGAGAGAATGTCAGGGCCAAGGTGCCACCACAGAAAAGGCCCTATCTTGGCTCTAATGGTGGGGAGACCTGGAAAAAGGCCTCCGAGTCAGATCTAAATGTATGGCTCCAAAATGTTAGCAATTAATTTGGCTCTGTCAAGTAATACAAAATTAGCATTGGTCTTCAGTTTTCTTTCTTTAAAAAAAAAAATTGTTTGTTTTTCAATCCAAACAAAATAATAACAATAATAATAAAATAATAATACAACATTAATATTGTGCACCCCCCACCCTAGGGACCATGCTGCTATTTCCCAAAGAATATCAAATAATATTCTCTGTTCCAAAAATATAACAAATCTTGACAAGGTTCATTCAAGGGTGAAAAGCAGCAGAGAACCAAGAGTTGTCAATGGAGGATAGATACAGATAAGGGGGAAACAAGCAGAAGGCTCTGTCAAGTGGGCCAAGTAGACGCAAGTCAAAAGAAAGCTTTAAGTTAAAAAAAAAATGTGCGCAGCCATGGCTGAGGTAGCTGTTGCCATTGTATTACCAACTTTATTGTATGCCTGCGAAACATGGACTATCTATAAACGTCACCTCCAACTCCTTGAAAGATTTCATCAACGTTGCCTCCGGAAAATCCTGCGAATTACTTGGGAAGATAGGCGAACAAATGTCAGTGTACTGGAAGAAGCAAAGACTACTAGCATTGAAAAAATGATCCTTCAACCCCAACTTCAGTGGACCGGTCATGTTGTTTGAATGCCTGACTGCCGTCTCCCAAAGCAGTTACTTTATTCCCAACTCAAGGATGGAAAGCGGAATATCGGTGGTCAATATAAGAGGTTTAAAGATGTTCTTAAGGCTAATCTAAAAAAATGCAATATAAACATCAAAAACTGGGAAGCTTTGGCCCATGAACGATCTAACTGGAGGTTGGCCTTTCACAAAGGTTCTATGGACTTTGAAGAAGCTCGAGTGCAAGGTGAAAGGGAGAAACGTGCTAAGCGAAAAGCACATCAAATGAATCCTTTACAAGACCATCTTCCATCTGGTAACCTGTGTCCTCACTGTGGGAAGCTTTGTGGATCTAGAATTGGCCTCCACAGTCACTTACGGACCCATCGCTAGAGTCTACACAATTTTCTTTAGAATTTTCCTCCTTTTAAAATCTCCTTTTTGTAAATTTTCTTTTTTTTTTATCCTGGAAGACAATCTTACTCGGTCACGAGTGATCGCCTGACTGACTGACTGAGCTGTTGCCAAAAGGAGAACAAGAGAAAGAAGAAAAGGAAGTAATGAGAATGGAATTTGTAGGCAAAATGGTGGGAAGAGAGAGGCTAGTGTTCATAAGATGATAATGGGTTGGATGGAGAAGACTGAGAATATGAGATGAAGTGCATGAGGGCAGCAGTGTGTAGGGAAGAGAACATAAAATGAGAGCCATTGAATAAAAAGGGGGAGAGGTGAGGAGAGATGGATAAAAGTGTTTTAAAAAATAAGTATATAGATAGCTATAAGAGTGGGATCCATGTTATTAAGCTGCCAAGTTGCAAATAAGTAGAACTAAGAGGGTAGATGACTGTATTTCAGTCCTAGGCCTTTAGACACATGTGACAGGATGCTCTGCCTCCTCTTCTGCTGTGGAACAAAATTAATATGCAAGGCAAGACCAAAACACATCCGACAGTCAGTGACCCAGTTCACACACAACAGCAAATCATGTGTTAATTTGCCATGCACTAGTGGGAGTGAGCAAGCAGGGGGGTTTGCTATGCACGAGTGGGAGTGAGCAAGCACACTGTCTCCTGCACACTCTTCACTTCTGCTTTTAATCAACAACCTAAGATCAGCCGGATCATAAGTTGTTGAGCACCTGCGAACCTAGAGTGCTGGATTTTTAATGGGCCAAACAACCCAGCAGCTAACCCATGGTTTGTTGTTGGGTTAACCACTAAACAACCCAGCGTTCTGGGTTTGCACGTCACGCTCACAACCTATGTCGTGGCCATTCGTAGGTTCTTTATTAAAAGTGGAAATGAGGAGCGCACAGGAGGCAGCACGTTTGCTCACTCCTGCTCACACACAGCAAAAACTCCTGCTCGCTCATGGCAAATCTTGGATTAATTAGCCCATGATTTGCTGTTACGTGTGAACTTGCCCACTGTCTCATAACAAATTCTTTAAACTTTAATTAATTACACTAGCTTTCTAGACCATACTTGCTTAATAGAAAATATGGATATGACATATTAAATGTTTGTCATATTCCAGTATAAATGATTCCTTCCAGTAATATATGTTGCAGATTACATATGGTATGAGTCAGTAGAATTGATAGTGTACACTGCATGTTTGACTTCAAACTTAATTCAGAATAACACAAAGGGCAGGTTCTAGCTGGTTGGTTTGGGTTTCTTTAAGAAACCCTGAAATGAGCTGAATTTGCATTTCTTCAACCTTTGTTTTGTCCAGAATGTGATGTTTCTCCTCCTAGTCATAGTCATGGCAAACTGAAACTGACATTAGGTAGAATGCCTTTTTAAGAAGCCTTTCTAGAAAGATATTTCTTGATCAAACTGAAAATTAATTCTTCATATTCCATCTTTTACATTTACTTTTTGTGGTATTTCATAGATAGTAGCCAATGTCAAAATTTTCTCTTTGTTGCTGAACCTGAACTGAGTCATAAAGATATCTGTATAGTCCTGGAAACTAATACTTATTGAGAGAGAATAAAAATTGAAGCTTGTTTGTTTGTGGTTAACTGAAAAGAGCCATAACATTAAAGAGCCATAACATTAAAGAGCCATAACAGGTAAGACAAGGAAATGAACTTGTATTTCATATATGGCTTCTCAGTTCATGTTTGAGTACCTTATGACAATTGAATCTTCAGTGTGATAAAACACCCCACAATGCACTGGATCTCATTCAGAACATACTTGTTAACGTGTGTGTGTAATTTATCTTACTTAATAAAGATGTCAATACTGTTTACCCAAAAAGCAGGTGCAGTTAATAACCAAAGCAGGCCTCAAAGCCACAGCAGTGGAGAATTTAGCCTGCTTCATGATCACGAAGCATGGTCCAGCAGCAGCAGCAGTCCCATCCAGTATCTGAAAAGCCACACCAGGTCTAACCCCATGATCCATCATAAAATGACAGAAACTGTGGATAGACAAGGAACACGGAGAATTAAGACTGACTCGCCTGGAAGTGAAGTGGTTACTCTGCAGCAATTTTTGGAAGAAAGTAATAAGGATACTTCAACTGAGGTATGTGGGGAAAGCATTTAAATTTAGGAGGAAGAACCTAAAGCTGAACAAACGGAATATGATTTTTGGGTTGCAAGACGCTGGGATTTGAAGTCCAATGGAAGAAAAACTTGGCAATTTTTAAATGTTAAGACCAGTACTCAGGATTTATTAGGAAAATTCAGAGGAAAATAATTAACACACTGTGTAGGAATTAAATAATGTTCTGAAATATGGAGTTCAGAAATTAGCATATTCTGAATTTCTAATAGGAAAACTATTCTGCAAAAGTACACATGGGCTAACTTATAAATATAAATTAAAATGTTGTTAGGATGTGGTGCTCATTCTCTGAAATGTAAGGGATGAGTTGAAGGGGCCTGCATAAAATAGATCTCAGTTCTGCAGCAGTGTATATTTCAAAATGCAACTGGATAGGTATTCCCATGCCCCAAAGAGATTTTCCAGCACCCTTGCCAGGTTACACAGTGCCGTTGCCAAAATAACTCCAAAGTCAATGCTATAATCTTGGGGCTTTTCTGCACTCCTTGTGAACAACTTTGGTGTGTAAATTCACCACTTTTCATGCTGGGGTGTTACAAATCTGGCTCTCACCTCCATAACTAGAACTGGAATGGCACCCAATTTCCACACAGTTGAATTATGTTGAAGTAATTTGGATTAATCTAAGAGCCATCTGACCTATGTGGTTTGTTTTTTGTTCTCCCCCCATCCCCATTATTTTTTCTCACCCTAAAATCTCCAGTGAATAATGTGCAACTGTATTTCCCATCGTGATTGAACTGAGCTGGAACTTCTCCAGGTGGTTCTATTTCTATGTCAAGGAAACTAGTGGGTGTGGGTGTATGCTAATGCAAAGTTCTCAAACGTTAAAATATTCTACCTCAGAAATCCTTTTTATACTGATTATGTCTGATCTTAGGGATTTAACACTTACACATATGATTTCCCCTTTTCATGTTTGTGACTGGTGAAAATACAGAGGGCAGTTACCAATATTATGGTTTTTAAAAAGGTTCTAAGTTTTTATTGAAGAAACAGTCCCCACCCATATGTTACTTGAATAAATTGAGTACTTCCATTAAATAATAAAGTGATTCCTATTTTTATTTTTAAACCAGGGAATGTACCGTAATTGCCTGATCTCTGATAGATTGTGTTATATTGGATAATGTTGGCAAGTTAGGTCTAATTTATTGCCATGTGCATTTTCCAGTTTTTTGAAGCAAAGGCTCACTAAGGACACAATTCTATGCATGGTTAGACAGAAAAAAGTTCTACAACTCCCAGCATGCTCCAGCCAGGCTGGGGCATGCTGGGAATTGTAGGATTTTTTTCCTGTCTAAACATGTATAGAAGATTGCACCCTAATTTTCTCAGTTTACTGGTGGGTGGGTAACAGTTGTACAACCTCAGACTGGGAACAGTTTCAGAGGCTTCAGCAAATGCCATGATTCTTTTGAATTAAGATTTGCAGATGCATTTGTGTTCAGGGACTGGTTTTAAAATGAGCCTCTTGAAAAGAAAAGGCAGTCTTTTGAGTGTTTTTTCTTACATCTTGGATTTTTTCCAGATACTCCAACTGGGAATTCCAAATCCGGAAGCCCACACAATGATTTCAGGCTTAGGCGCTCTTGTACATGATGTTCAGATTGCTAAGGAAGTTTTTAATCAGTTAGTGAGAAGGATATAGGAGAGATCTGAAAGTGAAATGGTCATTATTGGTTGGGCTTTGTGATCTTGGAGAAGAAGTGATATTTGCATTAATTTTAAAATAAGCTGGAATTATTCACAGAAATCAAAATGTCAAGGTAGGAATATTTATTTTCAGTCCGTCTATAGAGTAGTATATTTGAAGGGGAAAACAGAAATTGTGGCTTTTCTAAGAATTTGTAAATGTGTGAAATTTTTTAAAAACCAACATATCCATAAAACTACTAGAGTTGGGTGACAGCATAAATATCAACAATTTCCAGAAGTTGGAACATGTATAATAGTTTTGCATGTTTGTGCTGTAGAAGTATCAAAACTACTTCCCTTGCACTTTGAAAAATAATACTAGATACAGAATAAGTTACCGGTATTTGGATCTCTTTTGCAGATCAAGGCCTCAAGCCAAGATAATCTTTTGGATGAAGTAATGAAATTTTTTCTGAAAATGCTGAATTAGCAGGGAGAGAGAAACTAAGGAAACAGTCATCAGGCAGCAGTGGTATTGCCAGATCACAGAGTGTGAAAAGCACAATGGAGTTCTCTGATGGAAAGTCAGTAAGGCCCAGTTCACGTAGAATGGAAGATCCCAACTTCTCGAACTCTTCAAAAACACTTACAGCAGGCTCTAAAGGAAGGACCAAGTCTGTTAAAGAAAACATACAATCACAGCGACAATCAAAAGATTGTAATCCTTATGCTACATTACCTCGTGCAAGCAGTGTGATTTCAACAGCAGAAGGAACTACTCGGAGAACAAGCATCCATGATTTTTTATCTAAGGACACTAGGCAGCCGGTATCAATTGACCCAACTCCACCTACAGCTGACAGAAGCATCGCATCAGCTTCTAGTGAGTACAGACCTCCACAACAGTTCTCTGTTTTTAATTATACACCTTATGCTGTAGTTACCTTGTCAGAAAATGACTTAGGTAGTATAGCTACACTAAATCATCCTGCATATAATTCAGAAAAGCCTAGGAATTCAAGGACAGGTGAGACAAATTTGATTGCTAAAACCTTTCCTTGTAGTAATGTGCATAGTGATAAGGTGGGCACATCAACAAGCCTTATCAATAAATTGTCTACAGTCCGTTTGTCCAGGCCATTTTTGGCACTTAACACTGAACTAGTAAGCAATGTTAGCGGATTGCCCCAAAGGCCTTTATCAAAAACAACTGATAAGACATTTGACTCATCAGTGACATTTCCACAGAAAGATCACAAACTCCCTTCTGAGAATCAGAAATCTGATGACAGAAACATAGAGGTGACTCAGACTAGTAGTGAATTTACTACCCTTGCCCAGGCAAACACTAGTGACAGTGAATCCCCCTTACCAGTTTCTGAAGATACTCAAACTGTTTGGTATGAATATGGTTGTGTATGATAAACATATATAATATTAAGCAATCCCTGCAATACAGTGGATGTTCTTGTTAAAGTTAACTGGTTTAAGCCATGTTTAAATCGTTTACTAGCTAGGATAGTAGCTAGGTGTACATGTTTTTCTCTGAATGGAGATGAAAAATTCACCCTTTTTTCCCCTTAGCATGTGGATGAATGTATAATTGTAACCATGCCAAAGCTTGCATGAAACATTAACTGTATTTTCTGCATGCCTTTTTAAAGCCTTAATACAAGCTAACTGTATTTTTGTTTTCTATTTGTTACAAATATTTTATTTTATTTTATGTACATTGCTGGATGCATGCTAACCAGTTGCATGGTGCTGTGCCAGAAACAGCACAAAAAAACAGGTAACTTTCAGCAAAAGTTTCTCTTCCTTTCAGATGCACCATTATCATGTGGATTATACATTTTGGGCCCAATCCAGCTAAAAAGTCAGTTGTGACTTATTTAAACCTAACAACTTGATTGTGACCAATTTAAGCCCCATTGCTTAATAACATACAAATAGACATATGCAAGTTTACTTGGAAGTAAGCCCCACTTTGTTTGTTGGGACTTACTTCCAAGTAAGTGTGCTTAAGATTGTATTTTAGCTATGACAGACTTTAGCTAGATTGAGGCCTTTGAGCAAAAAGTGTCCTTTCTCCCTCTTGCTAGTGAATAAATGCAGAAGGGACTTGGCATCTCTAGCCTTTTTTAATTTATAGCATGTATAAATTCTACTCAAGAAAGAAGTCATAATCAAAATACTCAGTGACTGTAGTTTGCACACTAAATATGAACATACTGATGAAGCAGTATGGTTTGGAAGCCTAATCGTGGCCCTTTTTTGTTTAAAGATACACAAATGTTATAGTTGTGCTGGAAAGACCTACCCTTCATCTCTTTCCCTTTTACATGCTTTTCCGTCCCATGCTTGATGTACTTACGTGGTCATGTATTGTCTTGTCTATAGAGCTTTATCTGAATTTTTATTATATAGCTTTATCTGAATTTTTACAGTGTATTTAAAATAAAAAATAAAACGGAATTATGGAATCCTTTTTTCTGTTCAGGGATATAATAGTTGATTAGAAATGATACACTGTAAGAAGGATCCAACAGTGGTTTGGACAACATCAGTAGTACTTGCTAATGCACCAGGTGTCCTGGTGAAACCTGTCATGCTAGCGAGTGCTATTGACGTGTGCAAGAGTTGGTTTCCATTAGAGCAATGTAAATAGTGCTAGCAGCCAGACACCGCTAGATCATTCTGGTATGTTTTTAAAGTTGGCCCAAGATCCAAAGAGCTACTTTAGGCATGCCCAAAGTCTTGGGTTGGCTTTTTTCCTTTGTAGAGAAGGAATCAGAAGCTGCGTTTGAAAGCCCCTTCATTTTCTAAAATGGTATATAATGTGGAATTGGGTGAAGGGAGAGCTGCTAGTGTCTCCGAGTAGGGCTGGGAACAATTTCTTTCTGAAACCCTGGAGAGCTGCTGCCAGTCAGTATAGACAATACTGATCTAGAAGACCAATAATCTGACTTGGATTAAGGCAGCTTCCTATGTTACACTATTCAAGAAACATACCGTAAGATTAAAGTTCTCTTGGACATGCAGAGCAACTTGAGAGCCTTAAAGAGTATAAGACGGTGCATCTGAACTAAATTTCATAGCTACAAAAAATCCTTTGGAAACATGATGATCTGTGCCAGTGCTTGACATTTCATTTGAACAGTTAATGTGTGAAATTTCTATTTCAAAAAATGTTCAGTACTGTCACCATGTGGTACAGAGACTACTGTTAAGAAAAACGAGTTCATTCCCCCTTGCATGCACAGAACTAGTTATGTCGTTATTTGGGTTCTTGCCAAGCCATTGTTTTTTCAATGAATGATGAACTACTACCAATATTTAAAGTAGGGGAATATATTAAAAGCTTACATAAGGAAAATGACGCCTCTGGGAAAATGAAACATGTCTATTTTAATTTCAATAGGCAGCTGTCTAAAGTGCAGAAAAACACTCACTAAAAGGGACTGGAGATTGCTTCCAGGAATAGCAAAAGCAGGCTGGTACAGGAAGAATTCAAAAGTTCAGGAGTGTCCAAAGAGCTCTCTCAAAGATCCTGCATTAAAGGACTTACTTTTCCTGTCCTCAGCTTAAAAAAAATAAAAGCAAATAGCAATCTACACTGTTGGATAAATTAAAGTATTTTATATAAACCACTTTAATCCCATGTTTATTTATTTATTGTATTTTTGAATCGCCCATCTGGCCAGTCATCCAGCCACTCTGAGCGGTATACAGTCCAATAAAATACAAGAAAAATCAGAGTGTAAAACAATTAAAAACAGTACAAAACTTTAAAATCCTAACCCACCCCATATTCCTGCCTGAAAAGCCACGTTTTTAATGCATGGCGGAAGCTAATCAAGGAAGGGGCATGGCAGAGGTCACTGGGGAGAGAGTTATATAAATTGGGGGCTGCCACAGAAAAGGCCCTCCTCCTAGTCCCCACCAGCCTGGTTTCTCTGGCTTATGGGACAGGGAGAAGGCCGTCTGTGGCAGATCTTGTTGAGCGGCCTACTTGATGTTGCTGGAGGCGCTCCTTGAGATAAACTGTATTGCAAATTTCAAAGGGAGCAAATTTTCTTAGTCACATTTTTGAAATGTGTTTTTGACCAGACTGTGTTCAAAGAATTCAGAGAGGTTTGGGGAAGAGGGCGTTTACTAGAAAAAAATGTTCTTCTCAAATATAAAAACATTTCCTTATATTTCATATTTCCTGCTTCCCCAATCACAGGGTTACATAACTGGAAACTGTTTTATAAATGCTTGCTGATAACGTTTTGCTGCTGCTTTGTGGTTCCTGTGGAATCCTACATATGTGTTCTGCATCTGTGCAGAGCAAAGTTCAGAACTGCCTGCCCGTCACCCTTACAGTGCATGTTCAAGGACTGTGGCTCCTATCCTTCCAGTCAGTTCCTTCTTGTATCTGTAGGTACTTTTGCTTTGCTCTTCCAAGCAGTATGTGAGCTGGATCTTTCTTTTGTGTGTCCCCCACCCCCTGCGTATTAATCTCCCCTTATCTAGTACTGTTCTTCCTCTTATATTTAGCATTTTATTTGTTTTTGTTTTTGTTAGCTGCTCCAGTAGGCACATTTCCCACTCTCAATCAGGTGCCTATGACACAACAGGCACTTTCCCAGAAGTGCTTAGTTGTGGCAGCAAGCTACCCCCCCCCCCAGTGAAGAGCATGATTGATGTCTCCTCTGCTTTGCTGAGTGGAATTTAATGGATATGTGCCCCCCATTGGCAGTGATTCACCAGAAAGGCACACCGAAATCGCCCCTGAGTGACATTGTGGGAGCAGGCCCTTTTGACGATGAACAGTAAAACTAAAGTCTCTAAAGCCCATTGGGCAATGCAACTCCATTCCACCTCGGTTCCATCCATATTTTTACTGACAGCTGAGCCATCCCTGAACACCAAGGAGTACAGTCTTTGGTGCTGTGGTGGTCTCCTCTAGCCTAACTATGACACTGTCCTCTGAAGTGGATGCAGCCTCCACATCAAGTGCAACTATAAACTTTTCAATATTGGATCCAGAACTCACCACAAAGGCAGTTCCACCAACACTAGTGAAGATGTCTACCTGGCTCATCAGACACAGAGGTCTAAGGTGAAAGCAAGCCTCTTCTTTGATCTCTGTAGAGCCTAAGAAGAAAAAGAAATAAAAGGGATAAGCTAGCATCTTGGGACCATCTAAGTTGGGGCATCTCTGACTCAGGTTACAGCTTCACCTTGACTGAATGTGGACAAGTTCAAATACCTGTTTCCTGAACAGAATTCTTTAAAGTACATGGGAGAGATCCAAGTCATTGGATCAACCTCAGAAGGGGAGATTAAAAATATTGCACACACCCCAGATGGGATGACTTCTTATCTTACCATTCTCACTCCTGCCTTGGGGCCATGACCTTTATTCTCCCCAGTGCAGTCGCTCCATGCTTCTCCCATGCTTTCCTGCGTTCAAGGAGGTCCTCTCCTGGATCCTGGTAATCTAGAGACTACTACCACTATGCACACGACTACATGGTGGTCCTCAGATACCTTTGGGATCTGGCCCAATAGACAGCACCACCCATACAGGCAATCTCAGGTTCATCCTAAATTCAGCATCATGGATCCCCATGACACCCTTGCTGGTATATACCATAGCATGAGCTCCGGCATTACGGGCTTCAGTGGGCCTCATCTTTATCAAGGATGGGACAGTTTGCCACATTACTATCACAGGAGTGGGTGGTTTTGTTTGAACCGCAGGGATTTTCACTAGTATTTTCTTGTAACAGTCATGACCTCATTATCAACTAGCCCAATACTATTGACCATCACCACTGAATGTGTGTTGACCACGGTGACAGCTTAGCTGCTGTCAATTCTGTTGCTGTTAGCTCTGATCCTCTTTCTGCCTGTTCTGCAGACCACAGTACCAGTGATCTGGTTTAAATGTCATTTGCTTCTTTGTCCACCTCCTTACTGGCTCCATCAACTTTGTCACCCTCATTGCTTTCTATGGCAGCTTCAGACCCAGTAGTCTCTAATCCATCCTCAGGGCTGACTTCAGTACCAATTTGTGTCCTCGATACCAGCTGCATAGATGGCTACTTTTTCCTTTTTCCTTGGTTAGGACTGCTCACATATACCGGTAAATGGTCCCCCTGTTGGGTGTCAATGACTATCAGACTTCAAATCCCTTTCTTTGGACGTTGCATCTAACTCCTTGCCTGACATTAATGTAGGGGACCAAACACTTCTTTCTTTTTCTGGGGACACTAGGGCTTATGCTGAGCAACTAATCAATATGGCCAAGTTTCTTGGCTTAAACATAAAGCAGTCTCTGCTGCCTCTTAGAAATCCAGTATTCCAGTTGATCCACATGGATACCATCATGTCTGTTCCAATGCACCTAGCCTTACTCCAGGTTGCAAGGGAATCGTGGGATAAGCTTTCCTCTATGCCTTCTACATCCAGAAGGCTCAATAATTTGAGTTTTACAGGAAAGACTGATTTCCACTTTATATGTCTGGCTCTGAACTTTCTCATATATGGAAGCTGCTCAAGGGAAGTTGCAACAGAAGTCTCATTTTCCCTGATGGATTGCAAGAACAGAAAGTTGGAAGTCTTGGAGAGAAAATTCTACCCAACTGTGGAAGTTGCCCTTTAGAAAGCCAGTTACCATGCCTGTGTGTTCTTCTCCCAGAAAGATGTTGGTAATAGGTGTTGTCATCCAGCAATGGCCAAAGGAGGATAAGAGATAAAATGAGTTTTCCAATACAAGGCCTGTTGCTTGGCTAAGCAAGAGATCCATACTTTCTAGCATATGATGGATAGTGGTTTGAAGGCTGTGGTGGGGTCTATTGCTCTCTGCAGACATAACTTAACTAGGAGGCTCACTCCCCTATCAAGGTCTTGCTTTTTGATATGGATGATCTCTTCAGCAGTAAGGTTGGTGACACTTTGGACTAGGTTCAGAAGCTCTGTTCCACAGTACAACAAATGAGTCTAGGCCAGCAGCTTCTGGAGTTCTCGTCCCTGGCAGAGAGTATCTTCCAGGAGTATCATGTCCAGACCGCTGGGGGCACAGTCCTCCAGTCATCTGAAGTGCAGGTCATTTGGCCATTGCAATGTAGGGGATGCCTCCAAGCATTGGCTCTGGCTCTGGCTCTCATCATTTGGGAGCGTGTTTGGGACTAGACTTCAGCACATCAGTTCTGCATGGCAAACGGTCACCACAGATCACTGAGTACTCACCATCTTTCGTGTGGGGTATGCAATTGAGTCCTCCTTGCTTTCCTAAGACTGCATATTCCATACAATATTGCTGTCTTCTCCTTTTAGAGGAGGTGATCTAAACCCTCCTTTGCAAGGTGGAACTGGTGCCTGCAGATTTCTAGGCTTCTTTTTGACATATTTCACCATTCCCAAGAAATCTGTAGACCTTCAGCCATTCCTGGTCTCTTGAGACATCCATGTGTTCATATGGCTGAAGTTCAGGATGATAACTTTTTCTAACATCCTTCCCTGCCACCAACTCAGTTCACATCCATAGACCTAAAGCAGGGCTAGGCAACTTTGTGCCCTTCAGATGTTTTGGACTGTAACTCCCATAAGTCCTGACCATTGGCCATGCAGGCTAGAGCTTATGGGAGTTGTAGTCCAAAACCTTTGAAGGACACAAAGTTGCCTACCTCTGACGTAAATGATGTTCATTTCTATATAACCAGTCAAGCCAAACATCAGTGCTCTGCTTTGCTCTGGGAAACTACTATTTCTGTTTCAGAATTCTTCTGTTCAAACTAGCTACAGTTCCCAGGGTATTTAAAAAGTGCATCGGTGTTGTTGTTGCACATCTTCATCATCAGGGATTTCTGTGTTCCTGTTCACAGACTGGCTGTTATCGCCAACTGGCTGATCATGTTGCGTTTACTCTTTAGCTTCTCAATACTCTGGGCCTCTGTCAATACAGCGAAGTCTCACTTGACCAACACATCATTTTGAGTTCATAGCTGCCCTCCTGGACACTGTTCAGTTACCATGCATATCTGCCCTGTAGCAGAGCTCAAAATTGACCATGTTGGCTGCTGATGTGACTGTCAGTCCCAACCATTCAGCTGTCCACATTCAGATGTTCCTGGGGCTCATAGCCTCTACAACAGCCGCTGATGATTTTCACTCATCTAAAGATACTCCCCCTGCAGTGCTGGTTTCTGGATGTGTTTGACAGGTGTTGATTCACATCTTTCTCCACCCTTCTGGATTCAACGTGCTCTGCTGTGTTGAACACATCCCAGCAATTTTCTTTTTGGAACCTAATTTACTCCTCATCTCCTACAGTAATAATCACCAGTGAAGCATCTCATCAGAGTTGGAGACCCACTATGATGGCCTAAGAATCAGCAGTGCCACGTGGTCCCTGACAGAATCCAAGTTTTCATGTAAATGCCTTTGAGTTACTTGCAGTCATCAAAACCTTCAGGGGATTCAAAATATCCCTCAGGGTTAGGCTGTTCAGGTAGCCACTAACCATTGGCTAGTGTCTTTTACATAATCATACAAGGCAGGACAGGGTCAAAGACTCATCTGGCAATACAACTGGGATTGATACATACCCAAGGCATCACCCCTGTGACAATCGATCTTGCAGGTAAGGACGGTGACCTTGTGGTTCTCCTCAGTCACATAGTCACTGTTCTTGTGAGAGGACTCTTGCACGGTGGGCAGTCCAGCATCTGTTCCACCCTTGGAGATGCTACAAATAGATGCCCTTACCAACAAGCAGTGCTGAGGCAACTGTGGTTCATGGCCCTGCTCCCATTCTCCCACTACTGGGGATATGAACTACTGTCATCTTCTGGAAGCGTCAAACCTTCTCTCTTGGAACTAAGGTCAGATTCTCCACCCCGATATCCTTAGTCTCAAACTGACTGCATTGTGGATCTAGCTGTTTTATTTATTTTATTTTATTTTATTTTATATACCACCCAATAGCCAAAGCTCTCTGGGTGGTTTACAACAATTCACATAAACACTGGCTTCCCTGTGGCCCTGCTTCCCCTCTCATCTCCCGGCGGAGGGGGCAGTCCAACTGCCTCCTTCACTCCTTCTTTCCCACAGGACTGCTGATGTCAGTTAGCTCGGTGGGGGGCAGTCCAACTGGAGCAGGCCCTGATGTTCCCTCTGCTTGCTCCTGCCTCCTTTGTGGTGAAAGCGTTGCTGCAGTGGTCTGTTAGGAACTGAGCAGAAAGCTGGGAGCCACACCGCTTGAGCATGTGCCGTGAGCAAGCCCGGTGTCAGCACCTCAGATGGTCAGGGAAATGCTGACTGATGCCACAGTCTTCAAAACAACAACAATAATCAAAACAGTGTTGTGCTGAAAAGTGAAGGGCTAGCTTGGGTGGTAGCAGTTACCTCCATCTTTCCTTCCCCCCACATGGCTCTGGGCCCCACTCCAAAAGTTGCAATGCTGTGTCTGGAGCCAGAGACACTTGGGAGAAAGAAGATGTCGGCCGCTGTAGTGCTGTCCAGTCCAGTGATGCTCCTTCCAGTGCTGGGATGCTGTGGCTAGCTGGCTGCTTGCCTATCCATGGCAACCAGTTTGGACTGGGGACAGTGCTGAATGGAGCTGTAAGCTACACACTCTAATAATTAAGGTGGCAGGGCTGCAGGGTTTGCATGGCTCATCGCTCCATTCAGTCTCTCCCCCCCCCCCCCCGTCCTTGTCAGCCACCACGGGTAGGGAAGCCGCCAGCACTACTGCCTGCAGTAGTGGTGATATCGGTGCTGAGTTTTCACACATGGCTCACAGCAGCTTTATTCAGTACCGCCACCACTATAAACATGGGTGGGTAACCTGCCTGCAAGTAAGCCAGGGAAGACCCACCAAGGGCAATCTGTCTGGGAGCCCCCCAAAACTGGAACCGGGTCGGGCCATGAAGGCTGAGAGGAGAGAGGGTTTCCTTCCCAAACTTTTATTGCCTAATTCTAGAAGGTTCCAAGCATTACTCTGCACAGGCACTGAACCCTTAGATGGGACTGCATAGATAACTGCTTGAACAATCACAGTTAGAAGTAAACAATCCACTTTTCCTAATTATTTCCTGACTGAATTCAGGAAAATACACACACAGTTGGATCCAGACTTAATCATACTTAAAGTTAGTCAGCCATGAAACTCACTGGGTGACTTTGGACCAGTCACTGACTCTCAGCCTAACAACCTCACAGTGTTGTTGTGAGGATAAAATGGAGAGGAGGATTATGTAAGCCCCCTTGGGTTCCTTGCAGGAAAAAAAGGTGGGGTATAAATAATTATTTATATATATATATATATATATATATATATATATATATATAATTATATATATAAATCTTGACTTAAATATATAAATCGTGACTCCCATTTATTTCAGTGGGTCTACTCTTAATATGACTGAATAAGTCTGGATCCAACCCATAGTTCTTAAGATGCCTTTATTGTCATTATAATACAAACATAGCCAAGTGTTTGTGGTGATAATACTGAAAAATGTAAAAAAAGACAATCCCCATAACAATAATACAACCCTTCCCCAAGAAGGCATTCATTACTTTTGAACTTGCTATGTGACATGTGGCTGCACAAATGTCATCAGTTCTTATTTCTTACCCATGACATTACTAGTGACCAGCAACATAACTCTCCCTTGTCCCCACGTCTGCATCGTTTTGTTACCTTTTTTTTTTTTATTGCTCTGCATTCCATTATATGAGATACAACCTTTCCATTCCAGTAGTAAGAACAGGATGTTTAAAGTAGCATGTTAAAGTCTGAGAAAAGCCTTTTTCTAAAGATGGAATATAGAATTGGAGGGAAATCATAGCATCATGCATGCTTACTATGAAATATTACTTTTAACAAAAATAAATCTGGAAACCATTGCCCATAAATGGTGGCTTCTACTATCCAGATTTTTCATCAAAGTGAATCCCCACTACTGTGTCCAATATAAATATCCATTGCAATATCCATTTTTCTAATGAAGAATACAGGCAGTCACCAAGTAAAGAACGTCCGATTTACAGACAACCCATACTTAAGAACGGACTTCTGGGTTCCCCAGCGCTACGTCGTTTATGTAGAGTACATAGTGTAGTATACTACGCAATTTGTGTAATTTACGCAATTTCCGTAAATGCCGATTTTAACATAAAGAACGCTATGCTGTTCTGACTTAAATAGAAATTTGACTTAAAGACATTCTTAAGAACTGTCTCGTTCGTAACCTGGGGACTGCCTGTAAAGCTAAGCTGGGCCAGTTAAGCAACTATACTGTATTACTGACTTATCCCATTTTGTTCTACATATATATTATTCCTTTCAAATGTTTCCAGAGTTGCTCCTATCCATAGTACAGATGGTACATTTCTTGCTTCCTGTATCTGCAGTTCTACTGGTCTATTCTTGGCCTTTGAAAGGTTAATCTAAAAGCCCATTCACATGACCAATTGACATACAAAGATAACTTTGTTGCAGCTGGATGCACATTGAACCAGTTATGTGATTGCTTCACCACCCATCCATCCCATAAATCATCCTACCACATCACTTGAGAAGTTTTGAAAGTAGGGTTGGTAAATAATGAGGTAATTCTGAGTTATTAATTGGGTAGGTGGCAAAGTAATCACAGAGCCGTGGACCCCTTATTTATTTATTTATTTTATTATATTTGTTAATCGCCCATCTGGCCGGTCACCCGGTCACCCTTCAATCCACTTCCACACATTGTTTAATTGTATGAATTGACCCTCAGTCAAATAATTAAATATGGAACCACTATCCCAAGAGAAGCATGAGGCGCTGGATTAATTATTCTGCTGTGAATTGGGACAGTTGTCTTGCTTGCAAGGAAAAGCTTGCTTCAGGATTTGCTTTTTGAAGCGAATAGCTAATTTCAGATAATTTGGTTTTGCATGTTCCATCTTATTGCATGCAAAGATAATTCTCTGCTTTACAGACTTGATGGTTAGGGTGAATAAACCAGATGCACATTCTCTACTGATGTATTTAGGCACAGTTCCATACATTTCCTTCTTATTTTACTCTTAAGCATTATACTTATCATTTTTCTCTCCTGGGTGATACATTCTGAATAATAAATTGTAAAGGGAAAAAAAAGTATCAACAGAAAACATTCATAGAACCATCAGTTGTGTTTCTACCTTCCCTTCCTATTCCTCTCCTTGATTTTTGTAAACTTAATATCGGTGGTACTTAAACATTTTATGTTTTCCTGCTAAACAAGTAACATGAAATGCTTTTCTTCTGCAGATGTGGAAGCTAAACCAGAAAACAGAAATTCAAAAAGCAGGTCTAGGGAGCCACAAAGCTCCTAGTCCTATTACCCCCACTACATGAGATGTGGGCCAAGTGGTGAGTTTTCCGCCCAACGTGTAAATGAGATTGCTTTCATTTACAGAGGGGAAAAAACCTAACATCATTTACAAATAAGAACAAGTGCACATTGCATTAACTGTACAGTTGTCAATACTGCTTGCATTAAATGGCTTGCTCTCTTGCTTACTACTCAAGCCAAACCTGAGTGTGACCCTTAGTTTTATCTACCCAGGCGAGGAGTGCCCAGTCTTCTTTTAAATCTACTTTCTTTTCCCCATACTTACCTACAAAATTATATCACTGTATATACAGTAGCAAGTCATTATCTGAAAAGTGATTTATCAGTGTTCCCTTTATGTGTCCTGTGTAACCCTGTGCTGGTGTAAAGCTCATGTAAATAGAGCTCCTGTTTATATCCGTGTCTGAGGAACCAGCTGTTCTGAGTGTATATAGTGGGTCATTTTCTCAGGATTTGATTTACATTCCTTAAGAAGAAATTGTGTTTAAAATGAGAAAGCGACAGATGATCATGGATGGCTATGAATATACCCCACAGTTAAAAACAAAAATTTAAAACTCCACACCCAGGCAATCCAGAATCTGTGCCAAGAAAAGCCAGATTCTGCAAATTGTATAATTTAACCATAGCGCCTCTTAATTTATTATGGCTGCCTTTTTCTTTTCTTTTTTTTTTAACAATATTGCATAATTTATTCTGGTCTGACTAGTTATGGTGTGAGGGCACAGAAGTATGCAGGGCATTTCCCTAGCATTGGAAATGCTGTTCAACCCCTCCCCCTCCCCATGCCTCCTAAAAACACATTTGCAAACATCTTTCTAATCCTAAGGACTAGAAACTTATATTTAAAAAACGAACATACACTGAATTTTCAGGCAATGAAATTCCGCCCCCAATACCACCATCTGTGCTTTCTTTACACTTATATAGAATTGCAACATGTGCATGGCCCTGCAGTATGATGCATGTAAAGGTTTAGGCACAGGAAGTAAAAGGTTCAGGGTAGTATCCTATTGTACCCATGCACTCATGGGATGCACCGCTTGCACAGTTATAAACAACGTGAAGCGAGCAGAAACGCTTGTTTTCAGAACAGGGCAGGTCAGCTTGCAGAAGGGGCTCTGCTGACCTGTCCCTATCTGGAAACAAGCATTTCTGCTTTTTTCCAGGGTTATTTTTAGAAGTGTAAAAGCCTCCTTGCACAAGTGGTGGGTCCCACGAGTGCAACGGAAGCAGCAGAGACGGAGCAGTTATACTGCCCTTAGTCTGCAATCCTACACACAAAGTAAATCACATTGAATACAATGGGAATTGCTTCTGAGTAATCCATGGGATTGTCCTAACTGCTCTATGGTGCCCAGAATATGCCATTATATAATATTTGCTCCTGGCATTCTGCCCCCTTTCTTATCATTACTTAAACCATTTCTACTGTGTCCTGCTAGCTCTTCTAGTAACTTTACTTTTTATATCTCTTCTATAACTTTATGCTTTTCTTATGTTTTCTTTCTTCTCTTTCTACTTTTCAACTGAACACAGAGAGAAAAGTGTCCTTCAGTATCTCAGTATGAAGCCTTTATTTCTGAAGTAACAAGGCATCCGGCTATAGGAATCATGTTGGTGTTTAAAAAAAAAAAAGTTGAATTTTTTTACAGGCCTACATGAATAAAGCAATCAAGAAATACACATCTTCTTTCCTTGAATCAAGGAACTGTACTGGCATCTCCTGCTGAATTTTTTAAAAGACAGACTATATTGCACATTGCACTGTTAAGATCTACTGAATAAAGGGACAATTTTCATCTCTCTAAGGACCAAGGGTTGTGTGGTCTCAAGAATTTCTCCAGGAATTACTGCTTTCTTCCTTTATCTTCCTTTATCAACTTAGTCACCAACTGCTTCTGCTAATATTTAGTTCTGTAAATCTGAAATGGGAAAAGGCTGTAGTATATTGTGGAATTTGTTGTAAATACAGGTACAAAAAGGAGCCCCACAAGCATATTAGCACTTCTCAGCCTTATTGGGTTTGCATAATTTGCATGATGTTGCTCTTCGCAAAACAGGACTCTGCTGTTTATTTGGATGCGTATAGCAAGAAGAAATGGTTTAGGTACCTGAAAACATAACTGAACACTTTAATCCACACTCTACATTAATCTTTTCCTTATGTTTTGTATGCAACAAGTAATACTACACAACAATATTCCAATTTTTTTGGCAGGAAAATGATGGAAGAAATATTTCTGAAATGTCCTTTATCCAATAAAACAATTTTTTTTTTAACAAATACCAACTCCAGAATAAAATTCTTACATTAAATGTTTTGTATTTTGGGGGGTTTTTTATTTGTAATTTTTGTTATGAGCTGGTTATGGCTTAGGAGGAAGTTTTATGGGGAAAGGCCATCATATATAATGTCATAATCAGCCTTTTTCAATCCATTCCTTTTATTAGGTCTCTTGCTAATAAGTCACCCTGTATTTGTTCCTTATAATTTTATATGCATTACAGTTAATTAATGTTGTGGGTACTCTTTAAATCTTTGTATATGTGTGCTGTCTTAAACTCTTGCAAAGAGCACAAGAAAATAGATTTGGTTAATCCTTGGAAAATGTACATGAAGTTCTCCCGGTTTATATTAAATTTTAAAGCCTATTTTCTTCCATGCCACTAAATTCATTCATTATATTTCTACAACACGTATCAAATTTAACCTCATATGTTTCATTCAACCCTGTCAATACTTACACACGTACATATCTTTAATCCTATCATACTTTATTTTTTTATTTCAGCCAAACTATTCTCAAGTAAAGTTACAGTATATCCAAGCTCTTGTTGATTTGGACCAACTGCCTATGTTAACATTGAACACACTTTTTTAAAATTGCATTTCAAACAACATGTAAAATATTTATTGCAAGTCAGGTTTTTGCTGACAATCACTAATGCTATTTCGGCTAAGTCAGAATAGATTCTGTCTCCTCTAATGGCAAATGGAAGACGTTGCAAGGTCTCACGTGCAAGCGCACCAGGGGCCAGATAGGCAAAGCTGTTAGCAACATTAGGTGGCATGACAAGTTTTCCGGGAAATCCCATCGCACCAGCTAACGCTATTGGCATTGCGCTAGAGGTCCCTTACACTAGTACAACATAATTTATGTTAGTGCTTGTGTCAGCTTGGATACTGCCCCGTGGCAGTATCCAAGCTGACACAAACCAAAACCAGATTAAAACTGTAATCTAAAAAGGCCTGGGTGAATACAAAGTTCTTCAACTGGCACTAAAAAGATGTTAGACAAGGCATCCTGAGAAGAGCATCCCAAAGTCAGGGCCTTTTCAGTTGTGCCACCCCACCTTGGTCACCACCCTCCTCACTTCCAAAGATGGGGTGACCTGAAAAAGGATAATCTTAGTATCTAGGCAGGTTCATGTTCCTAAACTTGCATGATGATAACTAACCAGCGCTACAAATCAGCTTGTTTTGTATGAGCCAAAAAAAATGAGGACTGGTTCTGTTGTTTTGTTAAGACCTTTCATGAACAATCATGTACATTTCATGTACGGTATTTACAAGTCTTCTGATTGACCATACCTATTTTCTTAAGATTTGCACCTTTTTGAGCTTTGCACTTGTTTTATATGTCTGTGTGTTTGGGGTTAAGAATTGGTTTCACAGGCACGCTACTGTTCTACAGGCAACTCTTGAGCATCATCTACCAAGAACTTCTCTTGTGCGGGCATATTTTTAAGTTAAGGGGAGTTGTGCAGGAGATCATTTTATTTATATGAGGCTTGCCTGGAAGAAGTTGATGGTGGATAATACCTTTTGTAATGTATCTATTTTTGCACATTACATTGCCTGGGTTTGGCACTACAGGTCAGGTTTTGTAGTGTGTGTGTTTTTAGCATAATTCACCATGTTAAAAACTAAAATACAATCTTCACTTAACCAAACCTAACTCATTGATCTTTCTGGAAGGACAAGGCTTATGGGCTGCAAGTAATTTGTTTCTATAGCTCATTCTCAACAAACCTAGTCATTTGTTCTGTGTAAAGCCAGATGCTTTTCTGCTAACAGCTTAATAGAAAACAGAGCCTGAATTTTGTGCAGAACCAAAGCTCTATTTTTAGCTTCCCTTTCCAGAGCTCATTGAGGAATATAACCTGACCTCCCTAGACTCCTGTTTCTGAATTGGTGAAGAAAGGCAGTATCAGAGGCAGTATGCCTATGTACGCCAGTTGCTGGGGAACATGGGCAGGAGGGTGCTGTTGCACCTATGTCCTGCTTGTGGGATCCCGTGGGTAGCTGGTTGGCCACTGTGTGAACAGAATGCTGGACTAGATGCACCCTTTGTCTGATTCAGCATGACTGTTCTTATGTTCTTAAAACTGAAATTTAGCCCATCCTTTTTCATCCTGATTTTCATTAGTCTACACAGTTTATATAAATATTTACTATTTTTTAAAAACCATAAATAAAATCTATAACAGTGTCGGGAAGTAATGTGTCACTTTACCATCCATTGATATCCCAGCACCTTTAGGACTAAATGCAAGGGCTTTTTCACTGCACATGACAATATTCTGCAAAGCGGAAGCTGCAGTTCTGTTGTGATACAATGAAATGTTTTCCACTCTGCTGCTGCTGTTGCTAAGGCTACAATCACCATTTCCAGAATGCATTATTTCTTAAAATGTTTTGTGTTCTGCGAGACAGTGCGGCTCCAGCAATGGAGCCAATGTATGTTCTCTGGTGTAAACGTGTGTGTGTGTGTGTGTGTGTGTGTGTGTGTGTAGCTCAAACATTGTTAAGAATGGAACTGCCTTAAAAGGAGAAGCACCTGGGTGCGACACAATCTATTTAAACACTGTTTTACAAAAGCTGTTATTTAAAGCTGTAGTTTTCCTTTCTTATACTTATTAAGGAGTTTTGTAATGTTTGCCATTGTACACTACTTATGTTATTAAAATTCCAAGCCAAATAACTAATCAACTTGCTCTCTCTCTCTTTCTCCCCCCCCCCCCAAGAAGCTTTTGTTTGTTCTCCAAGCGATCAGAAACCATTTTTAGTACACCTGTGTAGAGTTGGGGGGAATAAAATTAAATTACTAAGGATTGTATTCAACAGTAACATTCCGCTGATGGAAGCAGTCCTGTCAGCAGAACTAAGAAGGGGTCAATTCCCCCTCCCCACTGTAGCCCCCACCCCACCCCAGTGTGCCCTTACAGTTTGTTCCAGAGGGCTAGGAAACCTTCTGGTGCAAATTTTCAGGC
The DNA here is from genome assembly GCA_021292165.1 of Shinisaurus crocodilurus. NCBI lineage: Eukaryota > Metazoa > Chordata > Lepidosauria > Squamata > Shinisauridae > Shinisaurus > Shinisaurus crocodilurus. The sequence goes on along the minus strand of CM037879.1, from coordinate 30,425,697 downwards.
GGCACAGAGGGCTTCAGTAGGAGGAGAAAGGGAGAAAGTCCTGCACAACATTGGATTCAATCCTAAGGATTCTATATTGGGAAGAAGGTAAATAATCAAATATTTTTCTTTGTTTATAAGCTCTACCTCCTTGAACTACAGTGTGTTGAGTCAAATGGAGTTGTGGAATACTGTGAATGTTTCTAGTGTCCCATTTCAAAAAGAATAGCATAGAACTGGAAAAGGAGCAGTAAAGTGCTTCATCACATCTTGTGAATTCCATTAGTTGTGTGTTGTAAAAATAGTTGCTGTCTTGGATGCCTTTAAAATAAGATCAAACACCTCCATAGATAGATGAGTCTATCAAGAGTTATTAGGCACAATAGTTAAATGGAACCTCCAGGTTCAGAGATAATTATGCTGAGGTGGGGGCATGGTGGGGGCAGGCTATTGCCCTTGGGCCCTGATCGTGGACTTTCCAGAAGTATCGTGCTGGCCAACTTTGGAAACGGTATGCTGGACTAGACAATGGTTTGCAGGCAAGCGCAAGCCATAGTTTGTCCAGCCAGACAAATGACAGTTTACCACAAAGTAGGACTGTACGTGAGGGGAAGAGGGGAGCACACATGAGCCAGAGTCTCTTTGGGGCTTGGTCATTCATCCCCAAACAATGATTTGGCATTACATTTTGAGTGGGTCCACAATCTCCCGATGAATGAGAACTGCCATGGGAAATCACCATGTCTCACTTCAGTAGGGCTATGGAGAAAGGGTAGTGTTGATGGCTATTTTTAAGGTTTCTAAGGCCTGAAGGCTAATTGCAGTAGTGAGGGGACATGCTAAGACAATTGCTGCTGTGATTCAATTAAGACTGGCCTCATTGAAACTGCAGGAAAGAGGACTACCATTGAAGTACTGAGGCTTGAAGTAAGCCTGCTTCAGGCGTCTCTCTTGGCACAAAAGCAACATTGTTCACAAAGAGCAATCTGGGTTTGGAAGTCACCATCCTTTACAGCAGCGTAGCTAATCCACACGCTTGTCATATAGACAGGATGTTGCATTTGCAGCTTAATTCAATTAAATAAAATCATGTTTGGTAAGAAGATGGCCTATTGGCGAGTCCGTAAGCATGTGGCATAACAGTAATTCACTTTGTCTTCAGTCAACTGGTGCCCCCCGACTGCCGACAGAACCTGCTCAGGGTCAGTTTGCACTTTACGTAGCAAATGGCTTGTCATCTATGCTGCACTGTTTGTAGTAGTAACAGAAATGCCTCTGCTTTACGTGTGCTTCAAAGTATGCAGCAGGCATCTGTCTGTATGAGGGTGTGGGGATTTTAAAGCACAGGAACAGCTAGAAGAGTGTTCTCAAATTGCAAGTCACCTAGCCCATTGTTTAATGTGCTGTCACATGTCCCCCCACACACACCACCCTGCACCTCATAGTTGATGCCGGCAGCCATGACCAACCTCCATGCTTCATTACGATGCCATATGGATGTGGCTAGAGCTGAGGTCCCAGCAGCTATTGCAAGCAACAAGGTATAAGGGGAAGAGGAGGCTTGGCAAGTTGTATGGGGATGAGCACAAGGCGTAGGAGCACCAATAACAACTGAATTAGAAATAATTCAAAGAAGAAACCAAGCAAGTTGGGTACAGTTGAGCTGTACCATAATGACTGTCAAATGGTGGTTTGCATCCCAGCAGCAGGCTGATGCAGGGATCAAAGTTCTCATAAAGGATATATGCAACACCTCACAGTCACTGGAACTGGCAGGTGACTTCTAGATGGGGGCTGACAGATCTTTTTTTAAATTTTATTTTAAGGCACATGGTATTGGGAAGTTTACTTAGTTCGTGCATTTATACTCCCGCACCCCCTTCAGTGTAAATATATTTTACAGCGGCTTACAAAATTAATTTTATTCTCCATCTAGCGCTATAAGCCACACCACTGAGAGTGCATTGTATCACTAGGGAAAACGCAACATGACCCTTTCTCCCATGTAAGTGAATAGCTGCCATTCAGTGCTATGGGTAAAGAGATGGATGGGGAAGGGGAATGCTTGGGCAGGGGGCTTTATCTCGGACAGTGAGCTCTGTCCCCGATACCGAGCAAGCCAGCCTTCACTGACTGGGACCTCACTCCCTAGGAGCCTTGAAATATGTACGCCCTTGTTCCAAACAGGAACTACCCATTAATGACTTCTTCTCACTACGTTCTCCCACTATGTTTGCTAGAGCCATGATATTCTTGACTGAGGAGCATCTGTCTTCCAGGTTAATAATAATAATAATAATAATAATAAATAATAATAAATTTTTATTTCTTACCCGCCTCTCCATCTAGATCGAGGCGAGGAACAGCAGTAAACACAAAACACACAAACTAATGAAACACAACACATACTATTAAAACATCTTAAAATATCTTTAAAACATCTTAAAGGCATCCTAAAATTCCACCGGATAGGCCTGTCGGAAGAGGTCAGTCTTTATGGCTTGTTTAAATTCCAAGAGACTGGTAAGTTGGCGAATCTCCTCCGGCAGGCCATTCCATATCAGAACAAAGGTTAAGTATCAGAACAAGCAGGTAAGTAGTTTGGACGAAACGAAAAAGGTGTTTGGTGGGTTCTCCAGAGAATAAAAAGCTTGGTTGGAGGTGCCTTCTACTAAGTCAGACCATTGGTCCATCTAATCTCATTTGTAGCAGCTCAGGCAGAGAATGTTCCCTGTCCTGTTAGCCAAGATTCTTGAGTGGAGTTTTTAGGAACTGAATCTGGGACCTTCTATGTGTAATATAAATGATGTACTGCTACTGCACCCCCTTCATATAGACTGGTCTGGCTTGAAACAACTCAGCTTTATCAAGCATGTCCTGAAACCAGTAGCAATTTGTCCAACTAAAAAGAAACTAGAATAATTTTGGAAAATATTAGACAATAGTTATCTTTATTGGATAAATAGCACTGAAAGGTTTTCTTGATTTTTTAACATGATGGCCAAGGTTCACATATGAAAATGGTGCTGTAAACCTACTTGTCACTTTCATCAAAACGTACAATTACAGGTTCATGTCCTGTGGACTTCAGAAATTTTAGGAAGTCATCTGGATGCAATCCCATGGTTGCTGCATTTGACATTGGGTGAAAATACAACCTGTCATGACTTTCTTCCATAAAGCCAGCATCCAAAACAAACTTTACATCTCCCTGGTCACAGAAAAGAGCTAGGGGGGTCGCGCACCCTTGGCCAACTTTCAGCTTATCCAACATGGCTGCTTCATCAGCAAAGCGCAGATTCCCACTTCCAACACCCAGTTTCTTCGCCAAGTCATTTAAGTTGACTTGCCTGTCGTGTAGAACTGTCACCAACCAGAACCCTTTTTTCTTCTTATCTTTAAGGAAAAGGTTTTTGCTGTGAGCTCCTTTCAAATGCTGCACGTAAGGCATCATTTCTTCAACTGTAAACACCTAGAAGAGATAATTGGATCAGCATGGTTCTTCCTTGAATGATTTACTGGCGGCCCCATCTTTTTTTTAATGACATGTAAGCTGCAATCCACAGAACTTCACCTGTGCAAGCCCCAGTGGAAATTATCGCTATACAACAATCTTGCGCATTTCAGCTGGGTACACACAGAAGTCCCAAGTAGATTCTGTCCATATTTATTTAACCTTTATTTTAAAAGCTACTATCCCACTTTCCCCATCAGTAGGAATTGAAGCTGCTCACAAAATAAAGTATCTTAGTCTTCATATATAAACTCCTGGATGGCAACTAAATTACTAGCATTTCGGGGCAGTAGGCTACCACCATATCAAGGACTGTGGCTTACGCTGGCTCAGCTTGTTGGAGCGTGGAAAGCTAAGCAGGGTCAGGCCTGGTTGTTACTTGGATGGGAGACCCCTCCTCTAGTTTCCTGCATTGAGCAGGGGGTTGGACTCGATAGCCTTGTAGGCTCCTTCCAACTCTATGATCTATGAAAATCTATAACCATCTTGCCCTTGCCCCCAGTGCAACATCCTAGATAGCCTGAACTCGAGACCTCTTCCAGAGAGCAAGACGAGACTGGAGCTACATTTGGGTGGCTATCCCACAGCCACGGTGAATAAATCTTTTTAAATGGATTTTTTAAATTTTAAATTATTTTTAATTTTTTTTAAAAAAAAAGATAAATTACTAAATTTCTCTCTCACTTAAAAAAATACAATTAAATCTCATCATAAACATGCTGAAGTTACCTACCAGTCAAACATACCTCTGTCCAGCCTAACTACCAGCTCTTGCTTCTTTAAAGTTCTGGGCTTTCAGTGTCTCGTAAGTAAAGTCACAAGTGCAAAAACACAGGCTAGATGGGATTGTTGCTCTGTGCTTATGTTGCAGGGCAGATGAATTAATTAAAATGGAAAGGCAATATAGGCAGGTGTGGATAAAAATTGATGCTTTAAAAAATCCCCAAAAACCCGATTTAAAATTTTTTTTAAACTATTATTTTCTGCCCCATAACCATCAAACCTTGCTTTCACCTATCAGTCATGTGCATTTCATTTTTATTTGCTACTTTGTTTTTGTGAGGGCAAGGCTGGGCCAAGATAAAGTGAAGCAGAAAGGAGCTAGAAAGAAAAAGAGATGACAAAATTTTCCAGTATGCATCTTCCTCTATTTTCATACTAAGGCTGCAGTCCTATACCCACTTGCCTGGGAGTAAGCCCATTGAACATAATGGTATTTATTTTTGAGGAGACATGTACAGGATTGTACTGTTAACCTCAAACTATCATGGGTGATGGTCATTGGAAAGACCTTATATAGGAATACTGACATTCCCTCTATAGGTAAAAAAAGGAAAACATGCAGTGAGACAAAGAGATACAAATTCTGCTTATAAGAATGGAATGCTATAGATAATATTCTATTTCATTGTAAATTAGCATGGCTTAGCAGTAAAATTTGCACCATTGTTCAGGAAATATATGAAAAAGTTTCAATAGAAACTTGATTTAAATCAATCCACCCTGCCAGCAACCTATCATGGCCAGGTTCGTCAAAGTGATGAGTGAACGTGACACGTTCCAAAGTCACCAACCAATTCCACCTTCCTCATATTGATTCCTTGTTGCTACTAGCTATGAGGGTGTGATGGCCATGTGATCAAGGTTTTCAGGTGGTTGGTAGGACAGCTGGTGGCCTTCCTGGGGCTAGGTATGGCCCACCAGCAGCTAGTTGCAGAACCCTAATAATATACCATCACAGAAATCACCATTAACTTTATCTAAGAGTGAGAGTTGGGATTCTGGTTGGGAAATATATTGATTAAGTAATTGCCATGATTAATGATTCTCTAGTTATGTTTCATGAATGTTTTTGCAAATTGGCTGATATCGCTTATGATTATTTGATTGTGGGCAGGGACCTCAATGAGATTTTAGATCCTTTGCTGGATAGGAGTATGCCTGCTCTCAAGAGGCAAACAGTGGTGAGATTTACACTTCAGGCCTATATGGCTCAACTTGGGTTGGATTGATGCTTGGAGAATTTTGCATCCTGGTGTGAGAGACTACACCTTCATTTCACCTGTCCCATCATAACTGCTTTTGATTAGATCCTTCTTTGGTTTCTACATCTTTGCTACATCAAATAAATATTTGTAAGATTGATACTTGATACGCTGGTAGTCTCAGACCGTGCCCGAGTCTGCTTGGCATTGCAGTTTTCAGATTTGCCAAGGCCCCCTGCTCCCGGTCTCTGGCACTTTAATGTTTCTCTTCTTAATAATGAGGTGTTTAAAAATCAGATTTCTGCCGAGTTACTCAAGTATTTTAAAATTAATGAGGGTACTGTTGATTCTTGCGTCATTGAGTAGGAAGCCAGTAAAGCTTTTATACATGGACGAATTATTGCCTATGCCTCCTATAAGAATTTTTTTTAAAAAAAAAAGTGCAACAAATATCACTAAATAAGGTGGTGAAATCTCTTATAACCCAGTATGCCATTTGCCCAACTGCCCAACTTTATCAGGAATTGCAGAACATTAAATATGAGCTGAATAATATTATTTCTCAGCAGGCGGAATTTTCCTTAACCTGTTTATGACAAGCATATTGGAAAAATGGTGAATGGTAAGATTCTGGCAAATCGTGTTAAACAACAAAAACACTGAAATGTTATTTCCGCTATTAAAGATTAGCGTGATACAATATACACCTCTCCTATAGAAACAAACTCATAATTTTTAAAGTTTTATTCTGATTTGTATAATGCAGGAGAGTGGGACATGGATGCCTTTCCCCCCCTCATATTGATCTCCCACGTTTAGATTCCTCAAACAGCAGTTTCTCTCAGCTTCTTTGCATATTTAGGAAATTATGAAAGCAATTACAAATAGGAATACTGAGAAATCACCTGGTCCAGATCATCTTTATAATCATATTTTTAATTCAGGGTTGCCACTAAAATTTTATTTTTCATTTCCCTGACCACCATTTGTCAATTTCTCTGACCACCATTCAAATATAACCACAAGTTAAACAAATGAATAGGTCGTGTTGTAATGCAAGGCTTAATGAAATGTTCCACTCTACTCTACAACTACACAAGTCTCAACTGCAAAAATATTTGTCAAAGTAAGGCCCTGTTGCCCTGGTTTCTACGGAAAAGCCGCAGTGCGGGGTCCCGTCGCACCGGCGCAGGGTCCCGTTGCGTCACTTCTGGCCAGCCGGAAGTGACGGGATGGGACCGTCGCGCGCGGCTCAGTGCAGACTGGCGAGCGGGGGCCGGGACCCGGTAAGGCCCACTTGCTTTGGGCGGGCATGAGCGGGGCTGATTTCAGCCCGCTACTCCCGCTCGAGGCGAGCGGTTACATCCCTAGACTCCATTCCATACACAAGCATGACCCAAAAACATGCTCATCTTTATATGTAAGTTAAATGCAGTACTAGCAGGTAGGGATAAAAACAGATGTTTAAAGTTTGTATATTGCTAAACGTTTAAACTAGTCTTGCTTTGCAAATGTTACAGACAGACCTTGGAAATCATGCAGGGACAGAGCTCAACAAACACATTAGGCTGGTTGCTGGGGGTGGAGCTGAGAAAAAGGTGGAGCTGGGAAAGGGCACCATTAAGTTTTACCGGTACTTGTATTCTGCTACTTCTCTATTCCAGTTGCCACAAGAACAGATCATGCTCTTGCAGCAGCAGGTCAAAAATCCACTGCTTGAATATATTTTAATCACAATTTCCCTGACTTTACCTGACTTCAGACCACTTTACCTGACTTCAGACCACTTTCCCTGACTTTCCAGAAAGTGGCGACCCTGTAATTGGGCTCCCTTTCTTCGTCATTAAATGATGCTTACCGGTATATTACAGTGATTCCTAAGCCTGGCAAGGATCACACTTATTGCGCTAATTATCAACCTATTTCATTAATTAATGCAGATATTAACATATTAACTGCAATTCTGACTGATAGATTGCAATAAGTTATCACAACACTGGTTTGAGCAGATCCAGTGGAATTTATTAAACATAGACAGGGGGCTGATAATCTTAGATTAGTTGTTCTGATAGCTTTAAATACTGATAGAACAGACCAGGCTGCCATTATTTCTTTGGATGCTGAAAAGGCCTTTGACAAAATACATTGGAAATTTATTTTTGCTTTGCTGAGTAATTTCGGCTTTCCTCTAGAATTTTTGGAATGGGTCAGAATTATATATTCAACCCTAAGAGCTAGTTAGCCTGTCTAGTGAAAATGCAGAGTGGGATGACAGGGAGGTAAGGATTTATTTATTATTTATTTATTTCATTTTTATACCGCCCAATAGCTGAAGCTCTCTGGGTGGTTTACAGCAATTAACAAGACAGTCCCTGCCTGCAGGCTTACAATCTAAGAAGACACAACACACAAGGAAAAAGGAATGGGGAGGGAAGAAGGGGGATCACCTTTTCCTGCTCTGCATTGGATACCCATAAGCCTCTGAGTTTTGGGGCTTATGGGCATTCCAATAGGGTTGTGCCCTAAAAGACTGATATTACAGTATTGGAAGGATAAACATTCACTTCCTATAATGCAATGAATTGAGGACCTAACAATGCTTTCAACATTTAAATGAGTGGTATATAGACACCACTTGTGAATGGATAAATACATGCATATCTGATCTGCCTTTGTTAAAGTTTAGGTATATTCTTATCTGTATTTTCATCTAGATATATAAATACATTTCATATGCATGTATTGAAATTGATATATTCAAATCTATGTAGTTACAATTATTTTTCTTTTCTTCTTTATGGTTTTGTTTTGTTGAAATTTTATAATAAAAATAATTTAAAAAATGAGAAGTGAGAGTTTACACATCAAAAAAGCGATATGGGTTTGCTTCTATCTTTTTCTCCCACATAGTAAGAATGCCTCCGATCACACTTTGAATCCTTTACCAAATGCACACACACTCCTGTAGATAATACATTTTGGGTTTTCTCTATGGTTGCTTGTTTATTTAAAAGATGCTTATTTTAAATAAACAAGCTTATGCTCGCACAACATAATTTATATTAGTGGTAGTGTCACATTGGATACCACTCACAGACTCCTACAGAACTGGAACGGCTTCCCCTTACCTTGGAGAATGAAAGAAAGTCAGACTATTTTTCTAAGGAAGGTCTTATAGAATCATAGAAAAGTAGAGTCAGAAGGGGCCTACAACCTACAAGGCCATCGAGTCCAACCCCCTGCAGGAATCCAGGTCAAAGCATCCCTGACAGATGGCTGTCCAGCTGCACCTTGAATGCCTCCAGAGTGGGAGAGCCCAGATCTTCCTTGTCTAACACTGCAAGTGCTACCGTGCTACATAATGACAACTCTGAAACAACACAAGCATTACACAATACAACCTTATTTAAAAGAGCAACTGGATAATGGGGGAAGAAACATGCATGCAAGGCAGGGCACACTGATTTTTAAAAAAAACAGCCATTAAAAGACGGGTGTGTAAACCCAACATGCAAATGTAAACAAAAAAGCAAAACAGATAGCAAAAAAGATATAATTAGAAGGATGCTGGGGGGAAACGAATAGCCATCAGCTGTTTACTATTTCACATACTAGAATCAGAAGGCAATGAATGAAATTCATTGGCTGAAGGTTTAAAATTACCATCTACACATACAAGCTACAGCTGACCAGTTGAGCTCCCTGCCAATGGAAACAGCAATAGTTGATAGTCTAACCAGGTTCCACTAAAGAACATTAAGGAAATTCTGGGGAAAAATATCACATATTAGTACTCTACTAAGGGCATTCATCTTAGTACTTCAGGCTTCAGATGTAGAAATAGTCTTATCGGCTGTCCGACTTGGATGCGGCGGCAACTACAAAATGGTATGTTGGAGGAACCTAGGGTTCACACTGTACAGTATACATTTTCTCTTATTTTTTCTTTCACCCTTATTGGTATTCTTGGTGTGATACTCCTTTTGTCGTGGCCTTTGACTTGGATGATAACGTGTATGTATGTAGTCCAGGCACTAAAGAAGTACAGTAATACCTTGGATTGAGAGCATAATTCGTTCAGGAACCGTGCTTGTAATCCAAAACACTCTTATATCAAAGCGAGTCTCTGGCGGGCATGAGCGGGGCCGATTTCGTCCAGCTACGCCCGCTCGAGGCCAGCGGTTACATTTTAAAAAATTGCTGGGGAATGCTGGGAGTTGTAGGGCTTTTTTCTGTCTAAACATGCATAGGATTGAGCACAAAATGTTAACAATGCCATTTCCTGCTGGAGCATGGAATTTACTTTCCATCCAGTAACTTTGTACTTCCTCCTGCGTTGCATGACTACCGTGAAAACAACCAAGCAGCCCAGATGGGCACAATGTAAATCATAGCCTGGAACACAGAATATGATGAGATGCCAAACACTTCAGTCACTCTAACCTAGTCTACGTGCAGCAAAATAAGGTGGTAGAGTCCCGAGGTGATCCAGTGGACTGTACCATTTCAGACTGTAGTTGCAGGATCACCTCTGAATATCCTTTGTGCAAAATGTTCTGGGCATGTCAAACAGTAGCACAAAAGAGCAGGCTGAGCGAGAACATTTCTCCCCAGCCCAGATATACTAGTATGTTTTTCTAACTTGATTTTTGTTTTTATATATATAGCACCACATCTCTCCCGGCTAGAGGTGATGTTAGGGGGCAGCGCAGTAGAGCTGGAGCCCCAAATCTCTGGGAGGTCATCTGCCCCACCACCCTGGGACTTGCTGAAATAAAGGTACTGGGGCCCTGATTATCTCTGTTGCATCGGATTCCCTTGGATTAGCTGGCTTTTTGACTACGTGTGCCTTTTACAAATAGGGGTGTCCTTAGGGGACGGTCCTTTAAAGACACACACAGAGACTTTAGAGCATAAGCAAATTAGCATATGCAAATTTTTTGTCCTTTGGGCCTGAGCACTGGATCTTTTCCGGTACCTACTACCCGTGCTCCCAGCACCGTCAACCGTCCACAGTAAGACCGCAAGCCTATATACACGTTTACCTGGAAGTAAATCCCACTGAACTCAATAGGGCTTACTACTGAGTAGACCTGCACGGGCCTGCGCTGTAAAGCAAACCCCCCCCCCTCGGCAAAGCGGAAGTGTACGCAAGCAAGCGCCACGTGGAGGCCGCCTTCCCCGGCCTCCTCCTGCTCCGGCGGCGGCTGCGCTCCGAGCTGCACTCACTTCGGGGTGTTCCACGGTAAGCGCTTGGATGCCCAAGTCCCGCAGGCGATCCTCTAGCGCCCCTCGGAGTCCCCCTTCCTGTTGCTGCGCAGCCATGGCTGATCCTACTCACTGCAGGTCTCCCGAGCTCGGGATCGTCGCTCAGTGGAGCCGCCGGCGCGGCCCAGGGAAGGAGGAGGAGGAGGAGCCGCTGCCGCCGTCCCTCTTGGGCGGAGTCGGCTCCCTTCTACTAGCCAGGCGAGCTAAAAAAAGGGAACACATCAGGGATCGCTGTCGGTTTTATTATGGCCCAGCCTGGCGGCCTCCAGATGTGTTGGACTACAACTCCCAGTATCCCCAGCCAGCGTCACCATTGGGGATAATGGGAGTTGTCACCCACACCCACCCCAACACATCCGGAGGGCACCAGGTTGGGGAAGGCTGTCCTACAGTTAATAAAGCCAAGATGATGGTAGTGTGTGTGTGTGTTTGTTTTTTTACAGAATTTGTATTCCGCTCCATAGCTAGGCAGATTCTTGCGCAGTGAACAATAAAAAGATAAAGCAGAGAAAAGAATAAAAACAATGCATTAGAAACAGAATAACATTAAAACTTTGGCTGGCCAGCAAGAAAAGCTTACCGAAACAAAGATATCTTCAGCAGGTGCCAAAAACCGCCGCAGTAACTTTCTCCTGGTGGACTCCTATCGGGCCAATAAATCGCCTGGCAAAGGCGACACCAGGAGCCTGCTCTTCTCCCATGCTTCCCCAGCCTGGAGCCCTCCAGATGTTTTGGACAACAACTCCCAAAATTCCTTTGAATCATCTTGCCTGGAGTTGGTGGCAGTTGACGTCCAAAATAAGTTTGGGGGAGGCCGGTTTATCCAAGTAGGCTGCCCCTCCCCAATTTTAATTCTTAATCGGGTAAATAGCTGCTTGGGGAGGGTGATTTCGGGTGACAGATCCTCTCCCCACTCCCTGGCCTCAGTCTGGATCCGGCTGCTTTTTGTAAACATGTGGTCAGTTTAAGCCCTTTTTTAGAATTATGCAGTTTACAGTTGCACCTACCTTTACAGACCCACCTATGCTAGATGTTAACTGATTTAGTGTGCAATCCTATGCAAGTTTAGTCAGAAAAAAGGCATAATCCAGTAGCATGTAGAAATCCTACTGAAATGAATCTTGTGTTGTTCCCATTCATTTCAGTGGGGCTTGCAGGAGAAAACTACCTGGGGGATTGGGCCCTAAGCATTTTGAGACTGTCTTGGAATGAGCTAGTCTTTGCGTGTAAGCCAGGAAGGATTTGCTAGGCTGTTGAGAATCACAAACTGTTCTAATGCAGAGCATTAACTGCAAAGGGAATAAATTAGCATTCATTCTAAGAAAAAAAATGGATATTAAGTTGAATGGTCTTAATTGTGCATTCACCCTTATTTGGCACTGGGTGACTATATAGACTGGAAAATGCATTGCATTTCAACTACTTAATGACAACAGCTGCTCTTAGTGTGTTTTATTTAATAAACCAATTATCTAACCAATCTCATCAGCAACTGAAGTGAGATGTAATACTAATCCTGTTAAAATGCTTCTGCCAAGAGAGAGAGAGTTACAGAAATATGAAGGGTGGGGGTGGGCGAGAAACCATGCACGGATTTTTTAAAAACTGATAAAATACTTCAGAATGTTGATGATTTAGATCGAGACCTTTTGTAACATAGAAGTATATAGAATAATAATTTTTATTTTATTTATTTATTATATTTATTACCGTAATCGCCCATCTGGCCAGTCACCCGGCCACCCTTTTATTAATAAAAGGGACCTTGTTGTAAATCATCTAATCCAACCCCCTGCTTGATGCAGGAAATACAGAGCTATAACATTCTAAAGAGGTGGTTCCCTAGCCTTTATTTGAAGACCTCCAGCAAGGGAGAGCTTCCCACTCCTCCAAGCAACACATGCAAGGATTTTAAAATGTAAATAAATCCCTATCAACACTTTATGAGTTTAGATCACGGAGGTGGGCAACTTGTGACCCTTCAGATGCTTTGGCCTACAGCTCCCATCAGCCCTGGTCGACATAGCCAGTGGTGGGGAATCATGGGAGTTGTAGGCTAAAACATCTGGGGGGCCACAAGTTGCCCACCCCTGATTTAGGTGATCCATGAACTCAAATAAACAGTGGCTGAGACCAAAGAGTTGCATATAGCTTTATGTAAAGTGCTTGCCTTGGTCCAGTGGAATATTTTAACTCCTCCTCCTTTTTTGACAACTGACCCCCTACCCCACAATGCCATATCACGTCAGCTTCAAAAGTACTTTCACCTTCAGCTAGGAGGGCTACTGTTCGAGAAAAACAAGTCTAAGGGTGCAATCCTATGCATGCTTAGACAGGAAAAAAAAGTCCTACAACTCCCAGCATTCCCCAGCCATTCTCCAAAAGTCATACAACTCCCAGCATTCCCCAGCAAGGCTGACTGGGAATTGTAGGCCTTCTTTCTGTCTAGAGAAGCACAGGATTGTGCCCTAAAGGTCCCTTTACATTCTGGGACAGCCACAATCCCATGTACATACAGTATATTAGAAGTAAACCTCATTAAAAATGGGAATTACCGGTACTTTTCAGTCAACATGCTTAAAAGTTGTACTGACCAAGTATTGGGCACGGACCCCCAAGGACCAGGCTTCTGTGCCTTCTAATGGTTGTGTAGAAAAGGATGTTTTAACAGGCGAAATGAAAGCAGCAACTAGAGATCCCCCTGCCTTACCCTTCTGTGACATCAGGGCATCTTAGGGAGCAATCCTATGCAAGTTTAGACAGAAAAAAGGCCTACAACTCCCAGCATGCCCCAACCAGCTAGCTGGCATGTGCTGGGAGTTGTAGGCCTTTTTTCTGTCTAAACTTGCATAGGATTGCGCCTTTAGACAATCATACCCAAGGACTCCAGCACCATCATAACCACCATAAAATCCTGTAGTGTGGTACAAGATCAAAGAACAGTGACAGGACTGCTGTTGGTGTCCACAAATCCAAAGAGCTGTTGGAAAGCATATGAGTCCCACAGCAATCCTTCACTAGTTATTATTTAGGATTCTTTAAAGTATATTCCGCCTTGCCATTCAATTTGTTTTCTAGCAAGCCGACAAGAAAGTAATAACATTTTATTTATTTGTTATAGGAATTGAACCCTGCTTAAATTCCCATCAAATTCCCAGGACAGGGTGTAAATAGGAAACAATATTTTTTTCAAAAACAAAATCTAATACCTACAGCAAAACAATAAAGGTAATGTTCAGGCAGATAAAACTTAACATTGCAGATAAAACTTAAAAGTGTTCTAAAAGAGCGTAACCAGCTTGAGCACTAAAAGCCTGGGCAAATTAAGAAATGTTTGGTCTGGTGCCAAAAGCTTATGTTCAGTGCCAGGTCCAGCGTTATCACCTGATATCCTTGGGCAGGTCCCACTGATGACATCTGCCTGGGTTCCCCCTTAAGATATTTTTTTTCCTGGCCTGGGGCTCCATGCAGCACTGGGTGGCTAGGCTGAGTGGCCATTTTAATTTTCCACAATGCCCCAAAGCAGCACTGCGTTGGGAGCATTGTGAAAAACTAAAATAGAGGCTAGGCCTATCATAGTGTTGCGAGGAGCATCGTTACTGCTCCTCACATCTAGGTAAGCCCACCAATAGAGGAGGGGGCCCACCTAGGGCTCCAACAAACCTGAAGCTGGTAGCTGGCCACAACAGAAAAGACCCTTTCCCTGGACATAAGACATCTAACACTTGCTGCTGGTGGGAACAAAGAGAAGGGCTTTTGACAATGATCTTGGCAACTAAACTAGCAACCTGGCAACTGGGGAGCCAGTGTGGTGTAGTGGATAGAGTGTTGGACCGGGATGCAGGAGACACAGGTTCAAGTCCCCACTCAGCTATGAAGCTCACTGGATGACTTTGGGCCAGTCACTGACTCTCAGCCTAACATACCTCACAGGGCTATTGTGTGGATAAAAATTGAGAGGAGGCCACCTCGGGCTCCTTGCAAGGGAGAAAAAGGCAGGATATAAATGTAATAAAATAAAATAAATAATAGACAGACAGGTTTAGGTAGGAGCAAGCTGGAAGCTTGTGAAGTTGTTGGAAGCTTGTCCCCAGTTTCTGGGGAACACAACCCAGGGGGTGCTGCTTCACTCATGTCCTACTCGTGAGTTTCCTGTGGGCAGCTGGTTGGGCACTGTGTGAACAGAAAAACAGGCCTGTGGCTCACGCTGGCTCAGCTTGTCTGAGCGTGGAAAGCTAAGCAGGGTCAGGCCTGGTTATTACTTGGATGGGAGACCCCTCCTCTAGTTTCCTGCATTGAGCAGAGGGTTGGACTCGATAGCCTTGTAGGCCCCTTCCAACTCTATGATCTATGGAATCTATGAATGCTGCACTAGATGGGCCTTGGTCTGATGCAGCATGGCTCTTCTTACGTTCTTACTGTTTTAACACTGGCAGGCTGTGTCCTGTCCCATCGCCCTGCAGTCAGTAATCTGGCAGACATATTTTGCGCTGCACCAGTTCTGTTTCAGCGTCATCTTCAAAAGCAGCCCCTCATAAAATGCACTGCAATCTCCAGAGTGGACTATGCTAACCCATGGGCAGCTGACACAGAAAATTTGGACTTGGATGTGCAAAATGTACGTGAAGGTGGCTACACGTGCACTCCTAAACCTTTGCAGAAGGAAGATGATATATAATGCTGCATGCCTATTAAGGCGAGCATTTCCCAAAAGTGGCTTTCACCGGCATGACATGTCAGCTGTCACCGTATGTCTGCTGTGCTCACTGATTGTCCCCATTTGTCTCCCCGCCCCGTCCCACTTCTAAGCGGCAGTCTTATTACAGATGGCTGGATCATTTCAATGAAATTCTTCCTGGCACATGCATGACATATAGATTAGAAGAATTTCTAGGCGGAAGCAGTGGTCTTTTAATAGCCATTGAAAACCCTTAATCTTCTCTCTCTCTCTCTCTCTCCTCCTCCCCACCTCCTCACATTAATGCTGCCGGTGGAAACCCCAGGGATAATCCCAAATGACACAGTGCAAGCAAAGTGCTCTTTAGCCTGGGGAGAAGAGGGTGGAATTAACTAGGGGAGGCCCTAGACTCCGAGCAGAGGAGCTCTGCAAATTAGTTTCTTGGCAGGAAAACAATAAAAAGACATTAGAGCTTAGCCCGTCCATCAGGGCAATCCTGTGCAGGTTTAATCAGAAGTAAGTCTCAGTTACACAGGGCTGGCTCTACTATTACGTTGAGGGAGGCTGCCATCTTGGGCGGCAGATGCTGCGGGGTGGGAGAAGCAGCAAGGTGATGAAGGACAGAGTCCTGCACCCCCTAAGCTACCCACAATGGAGGACACTGTCTCATTGCCAGTGTTGAAGTAAGATTCAGCTACCAATCTGGTCAGTTTAGGAATCATCGGTGGGTGCCATCTTGTTCCTTGCTTCAGGTAGCAAAACGTCTGGGTTGCTCACTGGGCTCAAGGAGACTTATTCCCAAGTAAGTGTGCATTACTTCAAAGTCAGTGTGCATTGGATTACAGCCGGTGTCTTGTCAAAATAGCTATGTTTGAGTTTTTGAAAAAGTTTATTTTCATTAATACATTAAAAATAAAAAAAAGTACAAAAGCCTCAAGCAGGCTTCCAACACACAATAAAACAGTGTATCAATAAAAGATCACGAAGAATAAATAATGAAATACAGGTTCTAAGGAGGGGAATAAAGGAAAAGGAAAACATAGACCTGGTTCGCACGACACAACAACCCATCGTGGGTAACTGGCTGTGGTGGCTTATCGTGTCATCCAAACTGAGACCGCTTCCCACAGGGTGACTTATTTTTCTGCAAGAAGCCATCCTGACAACCCATTGTAGATCAAACAACCCTGACAATGACTGGGTTCAGACAACACGATAACGCAGACAACACGATAACACAGGTCTGCAGCAGGGTTTTTCCTAGTACAAAGATAGAGGGGACAGTTCACAGTTAATGCTGGCCTCTTGCTGTAGCTTTGAGGATTGTGGATTCGTTTCACTTAATAAATAGGCCTGACACTAGTTTATATTTTTTTATGGATTGTTCATATTGAAAGGAGTGTGAGATAATGTAAAACTTAATAAACAAAAGCTACTGCTCAATGACAGCAGCAAAGGACCTCATTAATATTTTCTTTTACATTCCATATCACATTGAAGAGGCCATGAAAAGAGTAGTCCAAACAGGGTCCCACATACGTTAGGCCTGTGGCTGATGTGGTGTAGTCATAAATGATCCTGATGGAGGTGTGTCAGTGACCCCAGGATTGGTGGGAGGTTTCCCGTTGATTGCTCTCACTGCCAAACTAATACATTACTGTGAATAGCAGTGTTTTATCGTTCTCATGAGTTCTATAGGAGCTTTGAGGCGATGTAAAATGCTTGGATACACTTTATGGGATTCTGTCCTTGTAAGGACACCTATAAATCTGATTTGTATTATTGAGATCTGCATTGAGAGAACCTTTATGGCAGCTTACCTACTTGTTAACCTACACCTGGTGCCCACCAAATGTGTTGGGACTACAACTCCCAGAATCTCCCAGTCAACAATGCTTGCTTGAGTGTGTGTCTCCCCACATGATGGTGCTGAGCAGTTTAGAGTGCGTTACATGTCTACCTGGAATTAATTCTCATTGAGTTCAATGGGGCTTGCACTGAAGTAAGTGGGATTGCAGCTTCAATGCTGCAGGCACCAGCAATTGAGAAATTGTGGTTTATGTCATATCCTCCTATTTATCAAGGCCTTGGCAAACTAAAGACATTAAGATGATGCAGCAATTCCAGCTGCAATGCTCTCCATGCATGCTTTGAAGTAAGTCCCATTAAGTAAAGTGGGACTTAAATCTGAGTAAATGTATATTGGCATGGTCTGCAATCCTAAGCACACTACTGAACACAGTAGAACTTAAATCTGAATACACATGCACAGGATCAAGTTCTTATATGGGAGTAGATCCCATTGAGCTCAGTTAGACTTATTTCTAACTGAACATACATATGATCTTGTTTCACAAAGATACTTGTGTGACAAGTACCTTTTGTGAAGCAGGATCCCAGTTAAAAACATCACAACAATAACATCAACATTTATTTGTTCATTCATTGTATGAATTGTCCTATAACCAATGCTCTCAGGACAACATACATAATCAAAACAAATACATAACAAATGCAAATAAATCCATAAAAAGAAATATAATTGCTAGAAAAAGGAAACCTATGGAGCTGCCTGATATTGAATTAAGCTGTGTCTATTTAGTCCTCTGTTTACTCCAGGGTGGACTACATCTCCCATCAGCCCTGACCACTGAGTGTTGACTGGGGCTGATGGGAGTTGTCATCCAAAAATCTGGAGGGCACCAGGTTGGCTACCCCACGTCTATTCTGGCAGGCGGTATCTCTCCAGGTGTCTAAGCAGAAGACTTTCACCTGCGACCCAAGATCCTGCCCCACGTGAGCTGTGGCTCCTCCCCTGGATGACAGTAAGGGCAACGAAAAGGGCACAGAGCTTCAGGCGCCGTTACCGAGCATGCGTGGCAAGAATTGCACGCACTCTGGTATGGGAAACATTTCGTTTTTGTTTTCGGGGCTGTGCGGGCACCTTTGACTCCTGCGGGAAAGGTTCTTCCGGAGACTCAGGTAAGTCGGAGCGGCGAGGAAGGTGGGTGGGTGCGCGGGCGTACAGGTACGAGGGAATGTAGCGGGCGGGTTTAACAGCCTGCCCCGCGACGCGGCAGTTGGGCCTGACGGGCGAGCGAGGAAACGTTGGAAGGGCGGCGCGAGGCTGGGCGGTGGTAAAGCAGTGAAAAGGCGAGGGGGTGGGCGGGGCAAGGCGGGCCGTGCTTATCAGTCAGCTTGCGTTGTTGTTGTTTTTTAAAGGGGCTGGGGGAAGAGTTGGCTGTTCCGCCACCCTCCCTCTTCTCTACGTAAGCACAAACGCGCCCTTCCGAACACCTCTCTTAAGTTGACACGTTTTAGTAGCTCTATGGTCATATTATGGCTTCTGCTTCTGCTTCAATAATGATATTTACTTTATTTCTATCCCGCCTTTTTACCTGCAAAGAATCCAAGGCAGTTTACATAATCCTCCTTTTCCTCCTCACAACAACCCTGTGAGGTAGGTTAGGCTGAGAGTCAGTAAGTGGCCCAAAGTCACTCAGTGAGCTTCATGGCCGAGTGGGGACTAGAACCCGGATCTCCCGGGTCCCAGTCCAGCACTCAGCACTACACCAAACTGGCACTCATATTTCCTTATGGCAATTGCATCCTGTCAGATCACCGAGAGGTAGTCCTGTGAGTCTGTGGCAACAAAAACCTACAAAAGACTCTCCTGGCTCATTTGGACACTGAGGGTGCTTCCAGATGGAGGACGCCTAGTGCTAACTGTCGAGAGGTGTGGGGCAGCTCTTTTTTTTAATTCCACAGCAAGAAAAAGGCAGGGAAAGGGGAGGGAAAACATAGGAGGGTTACAAATAGAAGATGTTGTCATCTGGACCCCCTGTAAAATTCTGTGAATGAGGCTGGACGAAGGTGTGATAAAAGCCTTGTCTAGAAGCACCACTTCTATTATGTCATTGTCCTGCTTCATGCGTGGAATTTTACAGGGTGTCCAGGCGTTGACATCTTCCATTTGTAAAAAACACCCATGTTTCCCCGCCGCTTCTTTTGTCCTTCCACAAAGTGTGCTTCTTGTCAGGGCTGCTAATGCTTCCAGCTAGAATCCATTATGCAGTTATTCCATCCTTAATGGATTTTCTGCGCTGAGACAAGAGACGGAAGACGTAACGCTGCTAAGTTTTCCCACCACAAGTGGAAGGCAATGTCTCAACCCCTCTGTAAAATTCCATGAATGAGGCAGGGCAGTAGTGCAATGGGCATAAAACTCACTGGGTGACTTTGGGCCAGTCACTGACTCTCAGTCTAACCTACCTCACAAGGTTCATAGATCATAGAGTTGGAAGGGGCCGACAAGGCTATCGAGTCCAACCCCCTGCTCAATGCAGGAAACTAGAGGAGTGGTCTCCCATCCAAGTAATAACCAGGCTTGACCCTGCTTAGCTTTCCACGCTCAGACAAACTGAACCAGCGTGAGCCACAGGCCTGTCTATTGTTGTAATCCACCCTGGGTTCCTTGCAGGAAAAAAGGCAGGAAATAAATAAATAAATGGCTCCTCTGGAAGTGGTGGAGGGGATCTGTTAAGGATGAAAAGAAGGAATAGCTTCAGAACGTTTTTGGACTGGCAGTCGTAGGAGCCCTCCGTCTGAAAGCACCCTACGGGTGTAATCCTAACTCCTGGCGATAGCTTGCTGGAGGGGGTTAGGATTGGCTGTGGGTGCCCCTGTGCCAGTGAAGCTCTGGCCAGCTGGCGGGGGACTCTGTTCTGCCTGTGGAAAGCTCCCACCAGCAGTGCTCCCGCCAGCAGTAGCTGGTGGAAGGCCCCAAAATGGGGGCCCTTTCTTTGCTGGCCAGCACAAGCCAGCAGGGTTTAGGATGCAAGGGTCAGTCTGCCTCTCCTGCTCCTTCTCGACCCCACTTTAGTCTGTAGCAGTGCTTTTTTTCTGGAGAAAAGGGTACCGGAACTCTTGGATTACATTTCCTCGGGAGTAGATGGCGATTAAATTGTAATGCAATTAATAGAAGAAAAGGTGCTGGAACTCAGTCCCGGTGAGTTCCACCAGAAAAAAAGCCCTGGTCTGTAGCAATTGTATTATGGCATAGGCTTTTATAGAGTCCACTTCATCAGATGCACAAAGAATTATCCTCTGTTCCTTTACGCATGAGTGTAAGGATTTTAATTTTTTTAACAGTGTGGTCAGGTGAAAATGAAATGCAGAATACACAGCCTGTGACAATTACATTTTGCATACTTTCAAGCTTTGCACTCAACTTTGCAGAACTTGCACTCAGTGAAGTTCTGCTCACACTAGAGGTTCTGCTCACGCTGGTAACCTCTAGGCTTGATTTCTGTAATGCGCTTTACTTGGGGCTGCCTCTACTTGGTTCGGAAGTTTCAACTAGTACAAAATATGGCGGCCAGGTTGGTCTCCGGGACACCCCGTGGAGACCATATAACACCGGTCTTAAGATCTTTACACTGGCTGCCAATTTGCTTCCGTGCAAGTATAAAGTGATGGTTCTTACCTTTAAAGCCCTACATGGTCTAGGCCAACGTTCTCCAACCTGGGGGTCGGGACCCCCAAGGGGGTCGCGACATGCTTTCTGGGGGGTCGCCAGACGCCAGCTATACTGGAAGGAGGGAGGGAGGGGGAGGTATTTTCCTACAGCACCAGGCGCTTGCAATCCAATTGCTGGAGAAGGAGAGAGCGCGCGCGCGTGCCTACACTGGTGCTTTATGGGTAACAGGCACATGAGCCTTGAGAAGGAGCCGCTGCCTGCAGTTGCCGCCAAGCACCTCCTTCGCCTCGTGCTTCTCCTCCTTGTGCTGGAGTGAGTGAGTGAGTGAGTGAGTGAGTGAGTCGCTGCCTGCAGTTGCTGCCAACATCTCGCCTCCTCCTCCTCATGCTGGTGTGTGTGTGTGTGTGTGAGAGAGAGAGAGAGGAGACGACGCTGCCTGCAGTTGCCGCCAACACGCGCTTCTTCCTCCTGCTGCTGCTGCTGCTGCTGCTGTTGAAGATCTTTGTAAGAACGAGTTGGAGGAGGGGGCAGATTGAGCTGTTGTTGGGCTGGAAAGGGGAGGTGGTCGCGGCAGCGTCCAGGGGTGAGGGGAGGGTGGGGGGCATTCCACCCAGCCTTTCCTTCTCAGACGCAGCCGGCTGGGGGAGGGGGAGCGGCAGCACGAGGACGACCTGGGCGACTTGATTATTTGCACAAAGGCAAGTGTGCTTACTTCCTCCTTAGCCCTTCGAGATTTTGTCAGCCCCAATGCAAAGCAGTGAGGCGTGCTGCTGGCTATAATTCTGTTGGGAGAAGGTACTTAACACCACTTGGAGAGCTCACGTTATGGTATTTTTTGACACACTCATTGGGAAGTTTCACTGAACTATGGCTTCTTCTGAGTGAAAATGAAGTGTGTGTGTGTGAGAGAGAGAGAGTGAGAGAGACTGTGTGAATGAATTTCATTTCACTTGCTTCTGTGGCTATTGCAGAACTATTTTTAGCTGTCTCCAGCAGAACAGAGAGCCAGTGTGGTGTAATTGTGAGAGTGTTGGACTGGGTCTTGGGATATCCGGGTTCTAGTCCCCACTTGGCCATGTAACTCACTGGGTTACTTTGAGCCAGTCATTTACTCGCAGCCTAACCTACCTCACAGGGTTGTTGTGAGGATAAAGTGGAGAGGAGGAGGAGGATTATGTAAGCCCCCTTGGGTTCCTTGCAGGAAAAAAGGTGGGGTATAAATATAACAAATAAAATAAATAAATAAACAAATAAACATGTCTTCTCCTTTCTGATACAAAGCTGGCTGCTAGTCAAATAAATCCGCTCACTTGCCTGCTCCCTGTTGGGCCCTATTTCCACTAACATCCAGAGTCCAAAGAGAGGAAGGGCAGGTGAGCAAGTACAACAATAGAAATACAAAAAGAAATTGTTTTTCCTCAAAAAAGATTTTTTATTTATATTTTCGGAAATCTGTACCCATGGAGAAAAAACGGAAATATTCAGAAGATTACCTTAAATTTGGCTTTACCACCTTTAATGAATATTAGGTTAAATTAAATTATATTCTGAAAAAACTATTTTCCATGTGTTTTCTTTACCCCACCAAAATGCAAATTTATGCAAATGTGGTGAGGGGTCCCCGGTTACTTTGCCATTACAAAAGGGGGTCGTGACTCGAAAAAGGTTGGGGACCACTGGTCTAGGCCCAAGGTACCTTAGGGAGCGCCTCCTCCCCTATCTTCCACCCCGCCACTTCAGGTCTTCGGAGGGCCATCTGCTGCAGCTGCCTAATGTGAGACTGGCAGCTACTCGTCGGAGGTCCTTCTCTTTTGCTGCCCCTCAATTGTGGAATGGCCTGCCACTTGAAATACGCCTGCTGACTTCTTTGAATGTCTTTAAGCAGGCACTGAAGACTTTGTTATTTCAGCAGGCCTTCCTTTTATAACATTCTGTCATATTACTATGGAATTTTATTGTTTTAATTGAATTTTTATACTGTTTTTATGGAATTTTAATGGAATTTTAATACTGTTTTTATGTTTAACATATGTTTTTATTGTGTACTTATCTGTTTGATTGTTATTTTGTACGCCGCCTAGAGTAATAGTATATAGGCGGGATATAAATTGAATGAATAAATAAATTAATAATAATAATAATAATAATAATAATAATAGAGGAAGGGGGGGACAGAGGTGATCTTTGCCAATTTCTCCCTGCAGCCCTCTGCATCTCCCCAAAAACTGTTCCAGAAGGATGGGGAACCCTCTAGAACAGGGTGGGAGTTGGCACTGGGGGAATTGGTGAAAATTTATTATTGCAGTCACAGACCCATTCAGTCAGCAAAAATCACCTCTCCTGCTTCGTCCAGGAAGGAGCCTCTGCTGGATTTCAATCCCTTGGCACTTTGAAACCATATCAACATATTTTGCATTCCATTTTCATCTGAGCTCAGTATTAAAGAAATGAAATAAAATCTCTACACCCATATGTGTATATACCTGCCAATTTAGGATAACATTTCATGCATCTGATGAAGTGGACTCTAGTCTACAAAAGCTTATGCCATAATAAATTCGTTAGTCTTTAAGGTGCCACAAGACTCTTTGCTGTGCATCCTGCGGAGAGTATCAAGGTAATGTGCATGAGGTTATCTCCTTTTATGCTTGCAATAACCCTGTTGGGAAAATATTGCCACGTGCAGCAGAACTCACGTGTGTGGCAGCTTTCCCTTTGATGCAGTTCTTAAAAGTGCAAGAACTCTCTCTTGGGACCTGGGCTTGACAACCTATCATTATTTTGTGGTTATGGTGACCAGGAACAAAGGATGGGGCCTCTGTAGCTTTTAGCAAGTGCAGCTTTTCTTTTCCCTGCTGACATTTCCTCTTCCATGCCACTGGAAGGTACAGCAGCCCTGTCCGCCTTTGCATCTTGTGCTCCACTTTGTGGTCATGCATCACTTCTGATGGTCTGTACAACCTTGAATGGTGTCTCATTCAAGCAACTTTCCCCCTTGTCTGCAGCAAAGAAATGAACTGGAGGGTGATGCTGACGCTGGAGAACATGGCCCAGTTGCATCGTGCTTGCAGACAGCTGCACTCTCTGGCTTATGGGAAAGTACACCGAACACAGTGGAAGCCTGTCCTATCATCTGCCTACCCCATGTGCCCTGTTCAGCTGCGCCCTCTGCTCTGGCAGCCAGACACCAACTCACAATTCAGGCTTTTAACAACCAAGGAGGTAATGAACAGCTACTTCATTCTTGCTTCCAAGAACTCCTGTTGTGCCCTTCTAGCCTGTGAAATGAAAGCCACTGCTGTTCGTAGAGGGATCTTCAGTGAATGCTGTAGAACAACGATTAATGCAAAAAGGATGTGTGCAAGTGTTTGAACTTTTCTGAACAAGTTCGTGTATGCTTTTGGCCCAAACAATCTTGAAAACTACAAACCTCACAGAGAAACCTGTTGGAAACAAGGTCTGAAAGGGTAATGTGACACGATAATCCGGTTAATTCCTGATCTCTCATTTTGTTTGTTTTTAACTTGGTAAGGGGAGAGGGATTCTAAACTTACTTTATGTTGTGTTCTACCCACCTTTCCCCATAGCAAGCATCAGCTCTCCGTTCAGTGGAATGAGCACCTGGAGATACTTGTGCACAGCTGTGTGTCTGCAGCTGCTTGCCAGAATCTGTGGATTGCAATGAAGGAATACTGCAGTGGTCTCTAGCTGGAGCTGTTTCACCTGACCTCACTTTCACTTACTCACCAACCAAGTCTGGCTTTGGGAGGGAATTGAATTATTAGGGTAGAAAAGGAGTTAAACTGCCCAATTGCCTGGAGAGTGTGACAAGCCAGAGCCCTCGTGGGGTACCTCGTACGTCCTTGTGCCCACCCTCTCCCTAGCTGCTCTCCACATAGTGTAATATCCTAGTTACCAGAACAGGAGAGTTATAAAGCAGGAATAAAAAATATTGTGCTCAGTGGTTTCATTATTTCTATTTATTATTATTAGATTTATATCCCACCTTTTTTCCTCTTGCAAGGAACCCAAGGCAGCTCACATGGTCCTCTTCCTCTTCATTTTATCCTCACACCAACCCTGTGAGGTAGGTTAGGCTGAGAGTCAGTGATGGGCCCAAACTTACTGTGAATTTTAGGGAAACAATAATTCCCATTGGGGGACACTGTACACATGCTCAAAGGCATTCTGTGCTTACATTGACTTTTCTTTTTTAAGCGGATTCCTTTCAGATTGAAAAGGGCACTCTGCAGGTGAATGCTTTAGTTTGAAAGAGCTTTGTTCCAATTGGGGAAAAGACACTTTGGACATCCACTCTGTGCAAGTTACTCAGGCAGCCCTGCATGGTGACCACATGTCCAATGGTTGTGAGAAAAGGCACTTTCCTGGCACTCAGATTCTCAGTATATTTACCTGGAGAAACAGTCCTCTGGATTTCAGTGGCACTTGTAATGATTTTTTTCTGATGACCGGTGGTGAAACACACTGATGGACTGGCTTAGCTTTAAGCTTATTGAAGGAGAAGCCCCAGGAAAGGGAACCATTGCTAAAAATATAGAGGATTTCCGTAGTGGCCCTCAGCATTGTTAATCAGCACAAGGGTATGTTGCACAAGATGTATGCCTGCTCCAGGCTGCAAGGGAACCAGCTGGCACTCTTATCTCCATCTTAACCAAATCTAAACAGTTTTCAAACTTGACAAAAATAGCAAGGACATAGAAATCTAAAAATGGCTTTGGATGTGAATGAGATATGGGGAGAAAGGCCTTACGTTGCCTGCCTGCCTGCCTGCTTGCATCTCTATCTCTGAAATAGAACTCTTTCTTTTTATAAACAGCTATGTTTCAGACATGACAGGGAAGTGTGGAGGTGTGGAAGTGTTAAACGTGGAAGTGTTAAATGCGTATTAACAACATCACATAATTTTTATTTAAGGATCATATATAGCTTCTCTTGAATCTGCTTCCTTTCCATTTAGCCCCATGCACTTCTTGAACTGTTTTGCAGAGAAAAAAATCGGGCAAGGAGAAACTGCGAGCAATACAACCGAAACCAGAGAAGCAGGAGGTTGAGATAAGGCCCAGGATGACTGTGGAAGACCTTGCAAAAGCCATGCATAAAGACGTAGGTGAGACCATTTCTTTCACTGAATGACATACTGAATTTAACAAGGGAGTCTTCCTTTTGAACTTGCATTCAACTGGCTCCCACTTAACACCTTTGTGGTGCAGCTTGGTGCATGAATCCCGAGGGGTTGCATATTTCCACATGCAGGAGCATCTGCTATGGAATCGGGAAAGGCAATATAGTGTTGTCTGCCTGCCAATTCTAGCAAAAGCCTATTATACCCTCCTTATCCCAGGTCATGGCTTCCGATCACACAAAATGAGCACAGGAGGAAAATTAACTTGATGGTTGATCTCATATGTCTCTTCTTTTGCTACTGTCTCATTTTGCAGGGGCTTGGACTTTGAACTAGGAATTGCCTGGCCCGAGGCAGGGACCTGGCCTAGTGAGCTTCCTGGGACTGTACGCACTCCGGCCTCAGAGCCCACTGCAGGCATGAAAGGGAATAGGTGTGCAATATTTCCACTTGCGATTGGCAAGCAGTATGAAGCCTATGGATTGGTCAGGCTTTATATTAGCACTCAGAACCTAGCCTTCTGTCCTTGCCTGATTAACAGAGCAGTACCTTTTACATGTTACATCTTGGCCTCCAGCTCTGCTTCTAGTCTTAAAGCTCCTAAACGACTTTGGGGACCTTGAGATGCAAAATACACACTCCAGGTCTAGATTCAAATATTGCCACCCATAACCTTGGCTTGACCCTGGCAGCAATAATCAAGATGTCGCATATGGGTCTCTTAATGCCAGGCTGCTAACCATTTTCTGGAAGTTTTCCCTGAGGACACAGCAAGCTGCTGAGGGCAATTGTGCCCAAGCAGCCTTTTGTAGTTGGGGCTGGTCTGTAGGGCTGTTCAGAAGGGGGATGGATCTGTGTCCAATGCATACCTGACCACTGTGCAAATTGACAAATTATGTTTGTGCTATTTTAAATATTTCCTCATCTGTCCCCCCACCCATGTTCACATCAAAGAGGTGAGGGAAGCCGAAATTGCAGGTACACCCCAAACTATGGTGTCTACGTGGCAGGAGTTAACAATTTCAGTCCTCAAGAAAGGGCACTGGCTTTGTCCCACTTCCTATACAAAGTCTGGAACTGAAAATACAAGAGGTTGCGGTGCCCTGTTGCTCAGTCGTAGAGCATGTACAAAGTTGAAAGTCCCACTTTCAATTCCTGGTAGCTGCAACTAAGTGATCCAAGGTTGTGGGCTGGACAGTGCCCTTGTCTAAGGCCTTAGAGAATTGCTTCCAGTCAGAGTAGGCAGCACTGGGCTTGATGAACAAAGGGTCTGAACCAGAATAAGGCAGCTTCTTTTATCCACACCCTCAGAGCCAGAGGCAAGGAG
The DNA here is from genome assembly GCA_021292165.1 of Shinisaurus crocodilurus. NCBI lineage: Eukaryota > Metazoa > Chordata > Lepidosauria > Squamata > Shinisauridae > Shinisaurus > Shinisaurus crocodilurus. The sequence goes on along the minus strand of CM037879.1, from coordinate 30,398,324 downwards.
ATAGGATGCTTGCACAACTTCTGCATCTTCTGTCTGTGCTGCTTTTGCTATTTATTTAAGGTGCAATCCTATGCAAGTTTAGACAGAAAAAAGTCCAACTCCCAGCATGCCCCAGCCAGCATGCTGTGTGTTGTAGGCCTTTTTTCTGTCTAAGCTTGCATAGGTTTGTGCCCTTAGCGCCAGTGTAGAGGGAACAACCTCACAGCTTTCTCTTTCAGTGCTGGAGGTTATCTAGGAGTGGTTTACTCCTTCCACTCCTGGATAATCTAATCTTCATCTGTTAATCTGGTTTCAGATTTGTACCCCAGTGAGTAAAACTCAAGGACCACAGACTCAAATTATAATTTGCAAAAAACAAAGTCAGCTTTGTTGACCATAAGTAAATTTCCAAAATCCATATTAGTGTAATATCTTTATTAGGTTGACAAAAAATCACTAAAAATGTGCAGCCTTTTTTTATAACGTCTTGCCTGATGAAGAGATCTTTTGGTTGGCCTAATGAAGGTATTATACTAATATGGATTTTGGAAGATTACATCTGAAGCAAATGAAACAGCCATCCATTTTAATCTATCATGCTGCTCTGGTGTTTGCTGAATTCAGTGATTCAGCATCCACTGAAGAGAATGAATACTTAAACTGAGTCCATCCTTCTTCTTTTCATTACATGCTACTTGGGTCAATTTCCCCTGTCAATTTCACAGTCTTTCTCAGGACTGGAGACCAAAGTCTGTGTCTGTGATATCTGCTGAATTGGGAGTTCTGTAGCGGAGCTCATGTCTCTCATTAGCCCCTCTTAATTGTTTCAATATTTCCTGCCTTTCCAGTACCACGAAGGCCTGTGAAGGAGATTTGTACAAGATGTCTTTCATCCTCTGGAGCATTCCTCAGCCATCTGCTTCCGATGTGCTTGAGCTACTTTCATCTGAGAAAAGTTTGAATTAAAGGAGTTTGCTGTAGAATTGGTCCCAGTTGGATGCTGTGTGTGTGTGTGTGTGTGTGTGTGTGTGTGGTGTGTGCATGTGGAAAAGAATCCTTTGTTGTAATCCTTTAGCTGCCTTCATTTAGATTTTCTTCACAGCATGAAATATATTAACAAAGGTGGTAATAATAAGAATGGAATTACAATACCTGACCTTTACACCAGAATCTGGCAAAGTATCAAAGTCCGAATCCTGTGACGACAGTGGTGGTGGCTACAAGTCCCACCCATGGACCACAGCCTATGTGACCAAGACTCTCTCCAGTTAATTCTCCTTCACCACAGGGGTCTTCCTGAAGTTCCAGCATTGCCAAATTCAATGTTCTGTTTCTCTACTCAGATCATATATATGAAGCCCTGCTAAACACAGAAATTGATCTAGATTTGCTAGAACCAGATTCAGTCTTAGGTGAAATGTGGATCAAGGACATCGTTAAAAAATCAGGCATGAAATGCAAATGGGCCAAGTTGAAAGAAGAAAAAAGAAAAGAAAACAGAGATGCTGTAAGGAGGTAATGTCTCTGGTTAATTGGTTTTTGGTTGTGCATACCAGGTTTTGTTCCCGTAACATTTTCTTTTCGCTGCTCCCATTTCATGTTCATGGCCTTTGATGTACAGTTAATATGTTTGGATCCTAACTTTTTACGCCATGAATGGAAGGATTAGAAATGTAATAAATAAATAAAGGACCTCTCATTCGTGGAAGAAGTGTGTTGCACCCATGGAAGGGGTCCTTTTGTGAGTGCACCTCTCCTTATGTGAACAGAAACTCCTTTTGTTTATGGAGCAAAAAGTTAGGGTCCAAGCCACTATATTTAGAAGTGTTTTCACTTCTAAATTTTCAGCTCACATACACACAAATTGTTAGAAGAATTTTTACTTGCCTTCTACTGTGTTTTGTAGCGTGTGGATAGCCTGAAAGAAAAGAATCATCCTTAGCATTTATATCGGTCTTCTCTAACCTGGTGGCCTCCATATATGTTCAACCCCCGCCCGTATGGCCAGCCATGCTAACGGGGTTGATGGGAGTTGTAGTCCACATCTGGAGGGCATCAGGTTGGGGAAGGCTGATTTATGTTCACTTTCAGTGTTTCTCATACTTCCCATACATTCCGAGTAATTCTTACAGCACCTGTGTATGGTAGGCAAGTATTATCCCCATACAGTAGATGCTGAAAGACCATGGCTTGCCTAAAACCACCTACAGGGTGGCCGGGTGACCAGCCAGATGGGCGATTTAAAAATATAATAAATAAATAAAATGACTGTCGTGAAATTTGAGCTGGCGACCTCATAGAACAGAGCTAATTTTCTTAGCCACTATTCTATGCCATGTCACCAAAAGAGCTGACTCGCAGCTTACAAAACCTCTGCCTGACTGGTCACCTTGAAGAAATCCTTGCTTGTCACAGGCAGCAAAGCAAGTGGCCGTTGGGGAAGGGCTGTAGCTCAGTGGTAGAGCATCTGCTTTGCATGCCGAAGGTCCCCAGGTTCAATCCCAGGCATCTCCAGGCAGGGCTGGGAAAGACCCCCATCTGAAACTCATAAGTCGGTAGACAATACTGAGCTAGATGACTTGCTATAAGGCAAACTCCTGTGTTTCTGTTCATAATTTTCCAAATAAAACTAATAAAAACTCTGAAACTTCCATGATAGACTTTGAAATGAGAACCTTTCCAAGATCTATTATCTCTTTTCACCCAGTGAATTAATAAAACACTGAGAGAAATAAAACTCTGTGCTATAAAGAGGGCACCATGTTTCATTGAGTCATAAATTTATGCTTCCTCCTTTTTCTGTAGCAGTAATAGATCTTGACAGGACTCTTGCTTTGAGCTGTTACTAGTTACTGATGGTCACATGCAGAGATCATTGCTACTCAGAAATTTTAAGGAATCTGTTAAAGAGGAGAATGTTAGAGAGAAACACAGGGAGGGTTTCTTTCATTTGCAAACCAAATGTGTTGCTGTTCATTGCAGGCCTCCTGCAGATCCAGCTTTCTTAACCTCGAGGCCTCCAGTTGTCACCATACTGGGCCATGTTGACCATGGAAAAACCACACTGCTTGACAGCCTGCGAAAAACTCAAGTGGCAGCAATGGAGGCAGGAGGCATCACCCAGCATATCGGTGCCTTTCTTGGTATGATTTATTTGAGTAATTTAAAGTGTACTAAATGTAATGCTTGTTTTTAGATCGGGAGTGACAGCTGTGGCCCTCCAGATGATGATGGACTACAACTCCCAGCATCCTTGACTATGGTCTTTGCTGGTTGATGGGAGTTGGATCCCAACAACAAGATCTCCAGGCTTGCTTTAGATTTACTCTGCCAACTGAATGTTGTTTGGTACAAAACTTACCAAACAGTAATAGATTTTGTTTACCATTTATAAAGCAGCTTAATGTGCATTATGTGCTGCCTAACACATATTGAGCTAGTGTAGAGTAGTGGCTGAGAGACTGACCTATGAATCAGGAAGTCTCTGGTTCGAACCTTGCCTTTGCCATGAACTCGTACACAGTAGCCTTAGGCAAGCCATTACCCTCTCACAACCTCAGTCCCCCACCTGCATCTGGGGGTGATAATAGTGGAATACCTTGCAGGGATGTTGTAAGGATTACAACAAGATAATGTATATGAAGTGCTGAGAACACTCAAAATCTATAGAAGTGCGTATTAATATAAGGAAAAAAATAGCTAGGTGATGCTGAAAGGGAACTAAGTGCCACTGTAATGTTAACAATAGCTTTGAGTTTGCATGTGACCAGCCCATGACATTGAAGGCGCAATCCTGTGTATGCTGGCTGGGGCATGCTGGGAGTTGTAGGCCTTTTTTCTGTCTAAACATGCACAGGACTGCTCCCTTAGGTACGTAATGCACAAAACCCAAATGGCAGCCTGCTCCTTTTCAGGTGAGGTGCCAGGCAGCTCTCCCACACAAGTTCCAAGCATTTGCACATTTGTTCATTTCAGTGGAGTTTGTGCAGGAGATCATCCTGGTGCATTGCACCCCCATGGACCAGATCGGTCTGTCTCTCCCACCCTGTTGCCTTTCATGGTACCACCAATCAGCCATCTGAGGCAGCAGCCTCACCTTGCCTTGGGGCAGGGTTTCCTCTGGAGTTCAAAGTTCAAATGCTTGCTCATCCGTGAAGCTCCCTGATCTGGCCAGACATGCAATTGTCAAGCAACTGCATGTCAACCCAGTCTATTTCTGATGGTGTTCTGGTGTCAAAAAGTAGTTCTGAATCTTAAGGCTCCACCTAGGGAGGTGGTGGGCTCTCCCACTCTGGAGGCATTCAAAGTGCAGCTCGACAGCCATCAGTCAGGGATGCTTTGACTCGGATTCCTGCATTGCGCAGGGGGTTGGACTCGATGGCCTTATAGGCCCCTTCCAACTCTACTTTTCTATGATTCTTTAGGTGGGCATGCAGTGGAGCTTGGATTACAGCCAAGTGCCGGTATCAAATTAAAATATTTTTAGCAGACATCCCTGTTTGAAATCGGAGCTTGCCTCAGCCTTCCCCAACCTGCTGCCCTCTAGATGTGTGGACTACAACTCCCATCATCCCTAGCCAGCATGGCCAGCACCAGATTGGGGAAGCAGAAGCAGTCCTTTCTACGGGACGGTCTATGAAGATGGCACAAGGAGCTCAGAATTCTTGTTCAAAAGTGATTGTGTGCATTTTCATTCCTGCAGTGCATTTGCCTTCTGGGGAAAAGATAACATTTCTGGATACGCCTGGCCATGCTGCCTTTTCAGCCATGAGGGCGAGAGGTGCACATGTCACTGATATTGTTATATTGGTGGTAGCTGCAGAAGATGGTGTAATGAGGCAGACTGTGGAATCTATTCAACATGCTAAAAATGCCAAAGGTACAGCAGACTTTTTTTTGCCAGGGGGGTGGGTGTGGGGCAGAGATAAGTACCACTGATCATACACTGTACATAGCCATTGAATGCCTTCTCTTTTCAAGGCCTGTAGTTCCTCCATACATTGCTGAGCCCTAGGTGCACAAATCAGATACAGTAATACCTTGGATTGCAAGTAACTTGGTCTGAGAGCGTTTTGCAAGACAAGCAAATTTCTTTTATAAATTTTGACTTGATAAACAAGCAACGTCTTGCAAGACAAGTAGGGATGTAACTGCTCGCCTCGAGCGGGCGTAGCAGGCCGAAATCGGCCCCGCTCACGCCCACCAGAGACTCGCTTTGATATAAGAATGTTTTAGATTACAAGCACGGTTCCGGAACGAATTGTGCTCTCAATCTAAGGTATTACTGTACATAGCTTTAAGTTGCTCTCTTTGAAATGATGAAAACGAAGCAACTTAAAAGTCCTTTCACTCAGTGGAACGGCAGGTTTGGAAAACATCTTTGGCTGTGTTTGGACCTTTCCCTTTTTTCTTTCTCAGTTCCAATTATTGTTGCCATCAACAAATGTGACAAGCCTGAAGCTGATCCTGACACGGTAAAGAAAGAACTGCTGGCTCATGATGTGGTTTGTGAAGAGTATGGAGGAGATGTTCAGACTGTCAATATCTCCGCGTTAAAGGTAATACAAACCAACCTAAGAGCCATCATTGTGCTAAATGTGTTGTCGTAACCAGACTTCCCAGTGCCAAGGCAGAAGCCTCAAAACCTTTTATTGCAGGAATTCCAATAATTAGCTATAAGCCTTTACAATCCCAATAAAGATCCACAGTTAACAGCTTACAAAGTAGTTCCTTGACAGGAATCAGTTCTTGAGCATCGCAACAAAAGACCCAACTATCCTTGGGTCCAGTGAGTTCATAGTTCCAGAGAAAGCAGGAAACCTTCCAGGTTATGAGTATGTTGTTTCCAGAAAAGTCTACTGCTGGTTGCTCTGGCTTAAATACAGGGGAGTGGCCACTAAAGATCACTATTGGACCTGGCAGGGAAACCTGGCTCTCAGGTGCCTCACTGGACGCCTCTGCCTCACCCTCTTTAGTTGACAATACACCAAAGGAGACACCCCCCAAACTCCCTCTCCTGTAGGGACCTCCTCCTGCTGCTCTGCTCTCATGGAAGACATCCTTGGTCAAGAAGCAGAGGTCTCAGTCAAGGTCAGGTCTCCCAGCTGTGGAAGATAGGTACTATCAGTGTCCTGTGTCTCACCCTCTCCTGGCTCATCAGCTGGTGGGAGCCCTCATAGAACTCAATTCTCAGGCGTCTGGCTTCCCATGGCTGGGCCTGACTCTACAACTTCCCGCTCAGAATCTGTGTCACAGGCTATAGCTCCCTTTGGACTGGGGAAAGGTCCCACTTGTGTGGGCTTTATTTCCAGAAAATGAAAGCTGGATCTTGAAGCCAAGTAGTGCAATGTTTTCAGGGTAACTTTACGCAGACAGTTGCTTCCACTGTAAGCTGACTTCCTGAAGTCTCCACATGGTGGAAATGAACATTAAACAAGATGATGCAAAGGGATCAGCAAGTGTAAGGGCAGAAAACTTTTACAAACTCAAGTTGGCCTGTGATCCAAAAGCATGTTTCATTTTCCCATAAGCTAGTTCCAGGTAAAATTCCTGCTGGAAGGTGTATTATTTCATGGTGCAAAAAAAGTCTGTGTCCACCTGCCTGTCGGACGTCTCTCTACAGGTGTAAATCCACAGATTAGTAGATTAGTCAACTATACCAGTAGCTGATTGGTCTGCAAGAGAATTAGTGAGGGCAAATTGTGATTGGTGAGGCTGAATAAGCAAGTTAAAGATATACAGGCTGGCGCACAATCATAGCTGCCGTACAGTGGGCATTTTAAATGGCTGTTCATGGAGACTGTGGCAGTGAGGTGAAAAGGAATCCAAAGTCCACAGTTGGGCAGTACCAACCAAAATGCTACAAAAGTATGCAAGCTTTTAAACTCTTCAGAACTCTTCATCAGGCTAAGTGGTACAAAAAGAGGCGATGGGGAAAGAAACAGAAAAGTCCAAAAATTAGACCAGATGATGTGAGATATTCATACAGATTAGATTTTTTCCCCCATGCCCCAAAAGCCCCCCATACCAACAAGAAAATAAAGTGGCATGGAGAAAACTGCTATGCTGATGCATGTTATGAGTCCCCACACATAGATACCTGGCCACGTAATGATGGTCTCCTCCATGTAGAGTGATTTAATGCAGTCTCCACGTGGACGCCATAACTGTGCCCTATCCCTAAGTTGCCTTCTATGCAACAAATCCACTGGGATAACACAACATTTAATTGCCTTGATCCTGTTGTGACTCCTAACTCTTTTCTGGACTGTATCATTTGGTGTAGGGCGACAACTTGATGGCTTTAGCAGAGGCAACTGTCACTCTTGCTGAGGTGTTGGAACTGAAGGCAGACTGCAAAGGTCTGGTAGAAGGTACCATAGTGGAATCTCGCACAGATAAAGGAAAAGGGTAAGCCACAGGCATGTGTCTTTTTGTTCCATGCCAGAATTTCCTGTTTTCTTGCCCATGAGTTGCATTAGAATTTCAAAAAACGCACTTTGTTGGTAGACAAAGCTCAGGAAGGTCTCATATTTTTTTTAAAAAATCTGTGGGTTAATCTTTGTTGATTTAAAACTTAAATGTTTTTGCATAAAACCGATTTTTTTCTAAATAAAATCAGGAGGGTTTGTTGGTTTAGATTCAGTAGCCTGCCCTCTCTGGCATTGTACTGATAAAATCAGTGCGAAACTGACGTATATATTTGCCCTTTTGGAGAACCACTGTGATGTAGTGACTGCAGTGATGGATAAGGAGACCTGTTCAAGAAGAGATCTCAGGCAGTCCTGAGTGCCCTTAGGCTAGTCATTATCTCCAGCCTAACCTACCAAACTGTGATTGTTGTGGAGATAACTTGGGGGGTGGGGTGGGGGGAGACATATGTACACTGCCCTAAACTATTTGGTAGAAGAAAATGGTACAAACGTGATAAACAAATATTAAAGTAAATAGAAAGCATGTACTGTGAATGTATTTATGTACTGAAATATTTATATCCTGCATTTTGTACCAGTACACTTCAAGGTAGCTCATCTCACACACACACCCCGACACACACATTTAAAGCATTAAGTTAGTTGTGAATGTGAAACTAGGTGTAATTTTCTCTCCTTTGTCCTCCCCGTCCCCAGTCCAGTGACCACTGCCATCATCCAAAGAGGCACTCTGAGAAAGGGCTGTATTCTGGTTGCAGGAAAAAGCTGGGCCAAAGTGCGCCTGATGTTCGATGAGAACAGCAAGACCATGGAAAGTGCTTCTCCGAGCATGCCGGTGGAGATTGCAGGGTGGAAGGAGATCCCTTCAGCAGGAGAGGAAATCCTTGAAGTAGAGTCTGAGGTACTGCAGGTTTCCCATTTTAGGATTTAAACCTAGTGCCCATAAGGTTGGTTCTGGCACTGGAGAATTGGGACAGTTATCCCAGGTTTCAGGCCTTAGGGGACACCTGAGGGCCAGCTGAAGGGAAGAGATGCTGGAGAGCAGGAACAGCCTAGCCCTATAGAATGAATACAAATGGATTGGCTTCAACTGCAGCAATAGAAGAAAGTATGAATGCTACTGAAACTCAGGCCAGTGGCAAGCTGGCTGTGCCCTGTTAGGAGCTGTTTCCTTCCACCCCATTACCTTGGATGGTGTTGGGGTGGTGGCAGCTGGAAATGAGCCATGACGCTCATTTCAGGAATGGATCAGGTCAGTGAGGCTCATGAAAGTGAGCTCCGCTGACGTGTCCCATTCCAGCAATGAGCATTCCAGCTCATTTCCGGAGTTGGTCTAGCAAGCGCTAGCTTCCTGTTGTACCAGCAGTGGGTTCTGCTGCTTTCCACAGTCTTAGAGACTGATTTCCCTTCCCAACTCTGCTGGATTCATGTGACGGAGTTTTTCCTGCCTCCCCCTTCCCACAGCAGTCCCCTGTGACTCCCCGAAATCTGCTCCTGGAGGTTGGGGGGCTCTTGGAATATTTTGTGGGGGCTGCAGATGGAAGGTGCAATAGGCAGAAATCACACACACACACACACACACACACACACGTGAACAGAAGAACAACTTAGGATCCAAGCCATAGTGCTAAATTAGATGGACTTACCTGGTTTGATCTAGAGAACCAATTCTTTTGTTCTTCTGCTAAGCAACGGGCTCATGAAGTTATCGAGTGGAGAACCTATGTCAAGGAACAAGAGAAAGGGAAGAAGGATCTAGAGATCATAGAAGTGAAACAAAAGGAGCACAGGGATGCCTACAAGAAGGAGCAAGAGGGTCTGACCAACATGACCTGGAGACAGAGAAGGGCAGCCTTGTTCAAAGCCAAAAGGCATATCATGGCTATACGGCCTAAAGAAAAGGTGGAGAGTGACAAAAACATGCTGTCCATCATTATCAAAGGTAAAGTCCGTTTTTGCCAGTGATTCATCATGTTGTTCAGAACCGCACTATGGTGTTTGAGTTTTTGAGCCTGAACCCAGCGCCCCTCCCTCCCCGAAGCCTCCATCCAGGCACAGTAGTGCAGTAAAAGCTTTGGTTCCAACTCGCCTGTAATAGAAACAATGCAGGGAGAGCCAGGACCAAACGCTGCACCCCTTCCTCTGTAACAAGCTAACCCGCAGATGGGAGGCAGAAGAGGGCAGTGCAGTGTGAGAGATTGAGGAAGCTTGAACCATAAAAAGACCTCCAGGAGAGCTAGAGAAAGGACTGGAAACAGAGGCTTCTGGGTCCTTGCAGAAAGCGGAGCTTAGATGGGGGCAGCCAGTTCCCAGCATGAGACACTGGACTCAGTGGGCCTCCTTCACATAGGCAATGAATGGCACAGTCCCAAACCTCAAGATTAAAGTATAATGAGCAACAGACAGTTAAAATTTAACTGCAGCTGAAAATGGTACCCATCTTGATTGATGATGGCCCTATCTGTAGACTATGGACTGTGAACCCCAAGCACCCCACAACATTTAAAGCAGGCAACTAGAAATGCTTGCAGGTTTTTCTTCTTTCAGAAAAACCCATGAGGAACCTATCACAGGTATACTTGTTGCTTGGTTCCCACTCATTTGAGACGTGCACAGCTTAAGTTCCTGGTGGATTATTATTGGTAGTTGGTGTGCTGTTCTTTTCTTGTTTGTGTCTATCTGTATTTCCCACTGAAACTAACTAGGACTCTTGTTCCATCCAGGTGATGTTGATGGCTCTGTGGAAGCCATTTTGGATATCCTGGACACCTATGATGCCGATGAGCAGTGTGAATTAGATGTGATCCGTTGTGGGGTCGGGGACATTACTGAAAATGACATAAATCTCGCAGAAACATTTAAAGGTAAAAATGTGGTCATTTGAAGCGCTCAACATGAAATTAGGTGGTTTAGTGTGCTGAACAGCTGGAGCCCTTTGATTTTTGTCCGTCAGGTAATTAGTAACTAGTAATTAGTCATAAAGTATGCACAAATAGTGCTGCAATGACTGTATGGAGTGTCCCTACGTAGCAGAATGGGATGCACATTTCCATCCACATTGCAAGATAAATAGGAAGGCCAATCCTTCCCCCCTCCCAGTGTAATATCAGTGAGATTGTGGCTAGATGCACATCTGATTTCATCTGTTGGGCTGCACATAAGGCTCCACGTACACCATCCTGACTTCTATATAATACACATGTAGGATTGGGACATTCATGTATTGTCACCTTCCATGTAAACATACGAACAGGAATCTGATTGAGTAGGTGGTGGGAAATAATGGGATGTTTCGTGTCACTTTTGAAAGTAGCCTTCCACAGGGCTGTGTAGATCGTGTGTGTAGAATCTGGGAATTCGGGACACAAATTTTAGCATCACAATAATTTCATCTTTTCTCTTTTATTAAAGAAGGAGCTTTTTAAATAAAGTCTCTAGCTATCATAGCTTTGAAGATAGACTTGAGTGTATGAGCTGGCTCGCACGTAATGCTGAACCGTGATTTAGCACTATGTGGAATAGCCTGAGCAAACCATTGGGCTTGCACATTCCCTTCTCCTCCCTCCTCACAGCTGAGAGGGCTTTGGCTAGATGCACATCTAGTTCAGTTTCCCTTCCACAAAAAGCTTGTCATTATGTACAAACCAGAAATCGTGGTTTAAGCCAAACCCTGACCAGTTTCTAAGCAAGCCAGCTTCAAACCGTGGGTTCTTTAGCTGGCTTGTTCAACTAACCAGAGTTTGTTTTAAACCACAATCTCTGGTTTGTACATAAAGCTAGCTTTTGTGGAGGAAAGTTCAACTAAACTCTGCCGAAGTAGTTATCCCGGCTGCACAGGAGGAGGAGAGGGAATGTAGGAGTGTGTGAGCCTGCTGCTTTATGTAGGGGCGTCCATGTAGTGCCAAACCATGATTTAGTGCAGGGTTAGGCAACCTTCTTGTGCTGTGGGCACCTTTGGAAATTTGAGAAACTTTCCTGGGTGCTACCACAAAATGGCTGCTGTAGGAGACATGGCAAAGGGCAAGGAATCTGTCCAAAAGACTGAATATAATACAGAGGTGGGGTCTGAGCCCCAACATGCTAAACAACTCCACCAACAACACAAACCTATTTTATAGCAATCCCAGCTGCCACTAAGAAAATGTGTTATATATTTTTTTAAGTGGGGTGTCTAGGGCACCTTGGTGAACACCAATAAATGTGTCTGGTAGCATATTGGTGCCCATGGGCACGGCATTGTCTATTCCTAGTTTAGCATGTACAGACTGGCTCTATGTGTGCAATGCTTGGTGAAATTTCAAAAACTAGACTGGAGTTCAGTAGGATTTTCAGTAGCAAGGCCCCCTTCCTCATGACTTGCAGAACTGCAATAAATTATGCACAGGAAGCAAGGACCTGCAAATGTACAAAATTTATTTGGGTTGCAGAATTCAGGTTTTCTTGGTGCAGGATTTTTTTACCTTGGTTCAGTACTTTGGCTTTTCTTTTCTTTAGTGCACACTGTCCTATCCTTAGTATTTGAAATATTCCTAAATCATTTTTTAAGGAAAATAATATTTCACATTTACTCTTTGTCGACTTATTAGGTGTTATATATGGGTTCAATGTGAATGCAAATAAATCCATTCAGCAGTTGGCCACCAAGAAGGGAATAAAGGTGAAAATGCACAACATCATCTACCGGCTTGTTGAAGACTTGCAGGCTGAGCTGAGCAGCACTTTGCCCTGTACTGTGGAGGAGCATGTATTAGGTATTCCTCTGAATTCCAGATGTTGCGGGGGGGTGCTGTTGGTCCTTATGTCCTGCAAGTGGGCTTCCTGGAGGTATCTGGTTGACCACTGTAGGAAACAGGAGGATGGACGACATGGATTCTCAGTGTGATCCATCAGGACCCTTATTATGTTCAAGCCATAGTAGTGACAGAATGAATATTCCTAAAATACTGATTTTCACGAAGTGGTAAGAAATTAAATTATATACAGAGCTCTCTATTTGCTGCGGTTCTGTGGAAGTAAAAGAAAAAAAGACAATGTCATGTTTGCAGAAATTCAGCTTCCTGAGAATCTCAGTTTTGTTTTTTAAAAACAAGTTTCTAGTCTTTATGACTGCCAAGATAAGCTTCATTCTGACCCAGTTCACGCAACACAGGTTATCATGGGCTAAATAACCCATGATGAGCTGCACTGCATGCTGGGCATGTGCAGCCAATTATTTTGAATATGCAACCCCCAATCGGGGATTGCACTGTGTCGTGCGAACCCAGCCACCATGGGCTATTTGAGGGTTAAACAACCCTTGTATAAACCTCAATTAGTAGTAGGGGGTTTGCATAACGTGGCACAACCCTCAGCTGGGAATTGTATATTCAAAATGGCAGCTGCACACACTGCAGCTCATCATGGGTTAAACCCACGATGGACTAGCCATGCCATGCGAACCAGCCCAATACGTTGCCAATGTCTGCTGAAATTTCAGATGCAGAGGGGTAGCTGAGATTCGCAACCGTATGGGTGTGGCTTTTGTAGGGAAGGGCCAGGAGCAATACAGGGCATGAGTAGCAAAACCAGAATAAATTATGCAAAATAGTAAAAGCTGCTGAGTAATACAAAAGGGGAGAGAATCCAATTTTGCTCAGTGACATAACTTGAAACTTTGGAATTTGGTGCACTGTTTTATGTCCTTTTTAAGAAGGAACAGAATGCCTAGATGACTTCAACTTCAAACATGATTTTCATGCTTCCTTTTATTTTCCTTAGGAGAAGCTGCTGTTTTAGCAACCTTTGAAGTCACAGAAGGCAAAAGTAAAGTTCCAGTAGCTGGCTGCAGAGTACAGAAGGGGCAGTTAGACAGGAAGATGAAGTTTAAATTAATTCGTAATGGAGAAGTCATTTGGACAGGTGAGTAAAGTAGATATTGGGCCATTAATTTTGTCATCCAGATTCCCACAATGTTGTTGAAATCAATGATATTCCTTCATTATAACTCCAGAGAATGCTTCTTGCCTGGTATTTTATGCCTGTCACTCCCCCCCCCCCCCCCCCGTCCAAAGCTGAATATTTTGGTTACTACTTTTGTATTTAATTTGGAAATCCAAATAATTTAAGCAGCTCTGTTTGCCAAATAACATGAGCCATCTGAAGATGTTGATGCTCCTGCCCAATACATTTTAGCATAAAGTGCTCTGAAGTGCTGTGACTTATTGGCAATTCACTGCGTTTGGATTTGAACAGCTCTGCAGCCTATACTTTCTCGTCCTTTAATAAATATTGCATACATGCTTGTCTTGGAACACTTGCTTATTTCTGTTTTGCTTTGTGTGTGTTTTTGCCTAGGATGTTTATCGTCACTGAAGCACCATAAAGATGATGTCCCCATCGTCAAGACTGGCATGGATTGTGGACTTAGTTTGGATAAGAACATAGAGTTTAAAGTTAGAGATGAGTTTATTTGTTTCACCGAAAAGGAAATTGAGCAGAAGACTTCTTGGGACCCAGGATTTTAAATCTTCGATAACCTAAGATGTGATGGACTGCAAACATGGGATTATGGCTTAATCTTGACAGAGTCATAAGAGAGCCTTTTGGAAGCAGCTTCCACTGTAAATAGGAACAGGGTCTTCATTTTTTTTTAGTGTTGTACCTAATGCACAACTTCAGTGAAAAAACAGATGTGGAAGATGGGACAATCGTCTTACGGTGGTAGAGTGAAATATTGGGGAATACTAAAACAGCCACTTGGATTAATGTATTGACAGGAGTACTGAATAAAAATACCCTAAAACTTTAATAAAGGGTAGGCCAAAATATACATTTTGCTGAGTAGCAGTGTGTGCTCAGCTAGTTGAGCTAAGGGAATGGAGGATGGAAGAACAGTCATAAAAAGACTCGTCTTAGAATGTTACTCGTCATTCAGAATGTTCACACAAACTCCCTGATGGATTGAGAACATGTGTGCATCCAGACAGCATTATGTTTTGAGGAGTAGGGCTAGCTGGTACAACCCCTATATATGTGCTTTCAGTGTGTGAGGTTTTGTTTAACCCTAGTTACATCTGCATTTCAAGATGCTGATCATGTTTTCATGGGTCTTTGGGGTTTTTCCCTACACTGCTTTACAATGGTACACAATAGGCTCATGCATGTATTCCTCAACAAGCTATGAAGATTGCCTTTCTGAAGGTTTGCCTTGCCTTGCCTTTTGCTTCTTTCACTTCCTACGTAGCTGGGACTTTTGAAAATAGGCTGGCAAACTACAGCCTAGCCTTTTGTATAAGGAAGTGTATCCATGTTTTAGCTTTTTACCCCAATCCTGAATGCAGGACTTCTAACGGAAGTCCGCTGAAATGAATAAGGCAGGGCTATTTGAAGTATTACCATAAACACAAGTTAGTAAAGTGGCACTTTTGGATATCACTTTGATAAAGTCATGTTGCAAGATGGATCTGCTTGCTCAGCTATTCTCCTTTACTATATGATTAATCCTTTTCTGTCAAGTCATGAGATGCTACTCTTCCCCCCTCCCCCCACAAAATCCCTCTTCATGGTAGGCTTACTTCCTTTCTAAAGCCATAGAGATGCTAGAGGGCAGGGCTGTTTTAATGTTCAGTGTCTAAGGAAGTAAGCCTTATATCAAGCTCGCTTTTGGAGCGCAAACTGGAACCAGTATCAAGGCAGGAAACAATACCTTTTACCATCAAGAGTAAGAACATCAGAATCTTCATTGTTAAGCTTTGTTTGTATCTGCCCTACTACCTGAGTAATATAGGCAACAAAATATATAATTTAAGAATCTTAGCTTTTGTTTTCATATAAGTTGGGAAAGGATCAAACAAGTGTCCAGCCACTAGCACTCTTTACATTGCACTAGCAGAAACCAATGCTTGTGCAACATCAATAGGACTCGTTGGCACAAGTTTGCTCAGAAACCCACTGTACCACTAAGTGCTATTGACATAGTGCAAGTGTCTTTCTGCTAGCACAACAAATAGCACTAGTGGCTGGGCACCATTATACCCTCCTTAGTTATTAGCATTGTAGTTTTAAAGCAAGCATGGGAAACCGCCAGACCATGGACTGGATGCAGCCTGCAGGGCTTCCCCATCTACCCCACCAGCCTCCTCAGGCCTCACCCCACTCTCCAATCATGGATCAGCTGAGAATGGGGAGGGCTCTGTGTGCAAGACAGATGCTTGCAAGTGGCCACACCCACTATGTGGCCCACAATCCAGCCCTCCGGCCAAAAGAAGTTCCTCATCCCAGCTTTAAAGGGTGGATACAATTTCCAGTGGTGGGAACTAGGTGGTTATCAGATCAACATTTATTTCTACTGTGGCTAGCAGAGCAGATTGTGCAGTATTTGCAATCACAGAATCGAACATTTTGGGTCAATACTTTTTTCAAGGGTAGCATAAACACAGCTCTACTTATATCCCCCTTCTGTGATCTACACTGGAAACAGTACATGAATACTGCCCTTGACACCCCAGCTA
This sequence comes from Shinisaurus crocodilurus, assembly GCA_021292165.1. NCBI lineage: Eukaryota > Metazoa > Chordata > Lepidosauria > Squamata > Shinisauridae > Shinisaurus > Shinisaurus crocodilurus. Next base: position 30,382,423 of record CM037879.1, on the reverse strand, counting down.
ACAATACCACAGATCAGGTGAGAGGCTGTCATGGTCATTCCTCACAGATAACGCCTCTCCCATCAACAGTACTGGAGCCCACATTTCCGCCCCGTCCCCTCATATGCACAAAGCTCACGTTTAGCAAAGTGTTAGAACCCCTGATTTATGCACTTGAGTAATCAGAAACGAACACAGCAATGTTTAAACGTTACTTTTATTATAACAGACACATTTACTTGTCTTCTGGTTTGTTGAAGCAGTATGTCAAGCAGCACTTGCCACAGTAATGTCTGTCAAAGTGGCTAGCCATGAATACTCCAGCCCCACATTCTTCTGAGGGACACTCTCGCCTTAGGCGGCTGATTTTGCCATTCTCATCCACCTGCAAGAGAGAAAGCTCAGTAAACAGGGCTGTGCTCTCTCCCACACCCTTGACAAACAGAAGCCTGATTTATGAAGTCCTAACAAGCACAGGCTCTTGTTTTTAGAGCAACTGACTTTTCATTTCCACCCATTACCCCTTAGAAAAAATTTGGTACCAGCAGGATGGTGTTGGTGTGTTTTAAGGCTTTCACTGAAAGGAATAACTTAAGCTACACATGTCCCAAAGCAACCATTAGCATAACTAAATACACTAACTTACAGCATTAATCAGTTGTATCCATGCATTAATTGCCCCAAACAGTTCTATTTATGAATAGAAAAGACAGATTACAAAAGGAGACCAGGGCTCATGCTGGCTTTCTAGTTAAATTCACAAACAGCTGCCAGCGGAATCTGTATCTACTAAGAACTTGCAGCTCTTTGCAGGTGGTTTATTACTGCTGACCCCCACCCGATTCCAATGTTTCGTTGCACTGAAGTTGCTCTTACCTTGTAGTACTTAAGGACAGCAAGTTTGACCTTCTTCCTCTTATGCTTGTTCTTCTTGGGAGTGGTGTAAGACTTCTTCTTTCTCTTCTTTGCACCACCACGAAGTCTCAGCACAAGGTGAAGAGTAGACTCCTGTTTTTAGGAAACAGATTTTATAAGAGGACACCAAAATTTGGCAACTGTGTTGATGCAGTAGCTACTGTTGGGCTGACCAGGAGATAATAAGTTTCTCTGCTCAGTCATGAAACCCAGCGAATGGCCTTGGGCAAGTCACTGATTCAGTCCAACAAACCCATAGCATTGTTGTGTGAAAAGAGCACTCAGTGCTCTTTTCAAGGAAGGGCAAATTACAAGTAACAAACAGATCAATACTAAACATTAGCAGCACATAACAAGCACGTGAAGCAAATTAAATGCTGATGCTCTAAATCTAAGGTGGTCAGACTTTAGGATTGTGGGATCTACCTGTGTATTAGAACCCTGAGGTCCACTAATCATAGCCAGGTGCAAAACATTGAGGTGGGGGAGCCATGGAGTCAATTACCTACTGCACCCCATAAGCAATACACTGCATATAAAAATACAAGTTGACATCTGAGTTACTACAGCTCAGAGATTCAAACAAAAAAACTTTTGAAGTAGCCAGGAGAGCTTCACAAAATTCTTGTCGATGGCAACCAATTAATACTCATACTTTACAGGTGAGGACCAATGAGGCTGAAAAATGAGTGATTCACGTAAGACAAGACATGAGGGTTTTTTAACTTTCAATTTTACTAGTTATTGTTATATTATTGGGACCTGGAAACCCTTGCTGATCTAATACAAATCACCTGAAGATCTAATAATCCATTTTCATGCAGTTATGTAAAAGCCAAACCTTCAGTGTACTCCTACTGGAGATCTGCATGCCTCTTTAGGACTGAAAAAGTTAGATGCTAGAAGGAAAAGGCTTTTTTTCATATACCCTCCATCTTTAGTAAGGAGACCCATGACCAATTCCTCCATCCCATTGTGAGATGTAGTGGCCCCTACTGTCACCTCCATTCATCATGACTACTGGAAGCAACAAGAGTCAACCTGCTGTTGTAGGATATGGTATGCATTTGCATGTTATGGTTTAGCAAGTCACTAACAGGAAACATAGGAGACAGATACCTTTTGAATGTTATAATCAGACAGGGTACGCCCATCTTCCAACTGTTTCCCAGCAAAAATCAGACGCTGTTGATCCGGAGGAATTCCTAATAGGAAAAAATGGTAGAGCATGATCCTAGTAAGAAAAATACCATATTACTCCTGTATCAATTAAAATATATCAAATGGTGCCAGAACCAACACCACATTGTGAGATGTCTAGTTTAAAGGCAGGATGTGAATTCGATTTTCAGCCCCAGGAAAACAGCCTCCAAAATCTGGAGGCCAGTTACTGTCTCTGAAAACTGAGCATGTACATTTGGCTACCATGGCCGGTAGCATTCAACATACCTATCTCTTCCATGTATTCATAAAAATGTAAGAGCTGTGCTGGATCAGACCAAAGACCTAACTAGTCCAGCATTCTGTTCCCACAGTGGCCAACCAGATGCCTCAATGACAGTGGCCAACCAGATGCCTCAATGGGAAGCCCACAGGCAGGACATGAGCACAATATTACCCTCCTGCTTGTGTTCCCCAGCAACTGGTATAGAGGCATGCTGCCTCCTATACTGGATGTAATATATAGCTATCACTAGTAACCATTGAGATCCTTGTTCTCCATGAATTTGTCTAATCCCCTTTAAAAGCCATCCAAGTTAGTGACCATCACATCTTGAAGTAGGGAATTCTACAGTTTGACTACGAGTTGTGTGTAGTACTTCCTTTTATCTGTCCTGAATTTCCCACCATTCAGCCTCACTGAATGTGCCTGCGTTCTAGTGTTATGAGAGAAGGAGAGCCAGGAGAATCCCCTCTCCAAGTCCAACCCCCTCAGAGAAGGAAGAGGGCCATCGCAAAATGATTTAAACATGGGGTGATTATGAGGCACATCAAGCGACCCATTTGTTCCAGACCAGTTGCCTCTCCATTTCAATGGGCATCCTGACATTTAGAATCCAAATGTTATTCTCCATTCACTCTGCACCATGCATAAACCTTATAAAGAGCAAATAAACCTTACTCTCTGCCCGTCCCTCACCAATCTAAAAAAAAACTTTAGATTCCCTATAACAAGTACTCAACATCTTAACCATATACGGTAATTATAGCTAAGTAAGAGCACAGAATGCACGAATAGCAAGTCCCTTGCACTTTAACACTAAATTTCATTTGTTTTTCACTTTATCCAGTTCTTGTTTTTCCAGATTACTTTATACATTACCTTGAAACTTGCACCTCCAGTGAATACAGCCAACTCACTATCCAATTTTGTCTCCAGATCGTTTATGAATAACTTAGGGTGCAATCCTATGGCCGCTAGACAGTCTAGACTGCCACAGGATAATTCGGAGTCCCAGCTCCAACCTCAGAAACTTGCTCTAAGGTGGGAGCTGGGACTCCGAACTCAGAACACCCTCCCCCTGCCCTTGCAGCTGGCCCGGACTGCAGGCTGGAAGAGCAACCTTGGAGACAGGCTTGGGGGGGCAGGGAGGGGACAGACTCCGCCAGCATATGAAGAATCCTGGTGGTGCCTCAGCCTCTCCTCGTGCTCTGAGGCCAAACACTTAAGAGGGCTGAAATCAGCCACCTAAGTGTTTTGCATGGTGGCAGGAGTGTGGAGGCGACCTTTGCACCTCTCTCACCATGCATAGGATACCCATAATCCTCCAAGCTCGGAGGGTTATGGGCAGCCTCATTGGATTGTGCTGTTAAAGAACCAAAACCAATATTGCATTTGTAGGCCACAAAATACCTCACTCCAAAAAAATATCCACTTCCATCTTTTGCTTTGGCTCTTAAATAATTTTCAACATATAAAACGATTGATACCCTTTACCAAAAGGCTAACACAACAATCTTATGCATATCTATTCAAAATTAAGTCTCACTGAATTCAGTGGGCCTTACTCCCATGCATGTGAGTGTAAGATTGTATGCCAAGCGTCCTTTATAGCAAAGATTCATGGTGGAAGAATTTTACAGACATGAGAATTCCTTAACTACAGCAACCTTACCTTCCTTATCCTGAATCTTGGCTTTGACATTTTCTATAGTATCAGACGGTTCAACCTATTAAAAAAATAAAAGCCACATCTGAAATGCTTAATAGATTCAAGCTAATTATAAATACATATCACTCCTACGAAGATACTGTAGAACAGCACAGGCATATTCGCCCAGTATCTTTGCTATGTGACGAAATATATAACAGTTTTAGCTTCAACACATGGCCGTGAGCATGATAGCCATGACTCTACAGCTCCTCAGAAAAGGTGCATAGCCCAGTCAAACGGGTCAACTAAAAATTGTAACCCGACCACTATTCCACTGTCTGGCTATCATGCCAAAGTTCTGTTTAAGTACTATACTATATTTTCAACTGAAACTACATACAAGGTTCATAATACATGATAGACACCAGTTTAACATGTACCTACTGTTCAAAAAATAACTGGATTGAATCTCATCTAGTTACTCGAAAGCACAAACATGGGTGGGGGTGGAGAAAAGTTGCAAGAAGAGGAATAAAGTAAAAGTGAGTCCTGTTGTAGGGGAACAAAGTAATACTACAGAATAGCACTTCCTTAGTATATGTAAAATACTAAACTAAGGAAGGGGCTCACACGTATGGGAGCAGAGAACATCCATATTATTACAAAAACATGGGTGAGAGAATGAGGGATGCAGGCCAAAGACTGAGTTCTAGCTGTCTTACCTGTCCCAAGGTCCCTTGCCACATTAGCATCTCTGCATTTCCCCCCTCTCCCAACTCTGCTCCTGCGCCTTTAATGACAACTTAGGACACAAAACAGAAAAAGCTTACCTAACTTGCTTGGTCCATGTAGGTTAAAGGCAGCATAAAAACACAGGAAGCTGCCTTATACAGAGTTTGACCACTGGTCCATCTAGCTCAATATTGTCTGCACTGACTGGCAGCAATGGCTCTCCACAGCTTGGGTTTCAGACAGGAGCCTCCCCCAGCCCTCCCTGGAGATGCCTGGGATTGAACCTGGGACCTTCTGCATGCAAACCATGTGCTCTACCACTGAGCAACAATCCTTCCCCAAAGTCATGCCTCTGAATACAAGCTGCTGGTGAGCAACAGTGGGAGGGGGTCGTTACCCTCATCTCCTGCCTGTGGGTTTCCCCAAGTGGCATCTGGTTGGCCACTAGACAAGCCTTTGGTCTGATCCAGCAGGGCTCTTATGTTTTTAACCACTGCATATACAGCCTATTAAAAGCAGTAAAGTGTATGTGCAATTACACTGTTGTGAAACACTTTTGGTGTTTTGTTAAAAAGAAAAAAAGAGCACCCCACCATGTACTTGCATAGTGCTTGAAAATCTTCCTCAAAACCTATGCCCCCCCTTCAGCTTAATCCTTCAAACCTCTACAAAAGCTATGCTTAATTCTGCACAGCTACATTAGCACTGCTGCTTTCCCTGCTACATTTGCCTCTCCCTTTTATCATCTTCCCATTGTAGAAATCTAGGTTTTAAGACCCTCGGGCAGAGAATTCTCTTTTAAGAACATAAGAAGAGCCCTGCTGGATCAGACCAAGGATCCATCCAGTCCAGCATTCTGTTCACACAGTGGCGAACAAGCTGCCCACAGGATCCCACAAGCAGGACATGAGTGCAACAGCACCTTCCCGCCCATGTTCCAAAGCAAGTGGGGTACATAGGCATACTGCCTCTGATACTGGAGGTAGCATACAGCCATCAGGACTAGTAACCATTGATAGCCTTCTCCTCCATGAATTTGTCCAGTGCCCTTGTAAAGCCATCCAAATTGGTAGCCATTACTACATCTTGTGGAAATGAATTCCATAGTTTAACTATGCACTGTGTGAAGTACTTCCTTTTATCTGTCCTGAATCGCCCACCAATCAGTTTCATGGGATGACCCCATCGGGTTCTAGTATTATGAGAGAGAAAAACTGTCTCCCTGTCCACTTTCTCCACACCATGCATAATTCTGTACACCATGTCTCCCCTTACTCACTTTTTCCTAAGCTAAACAATCTCAGCTGCTGAAACCTTTCCTCATAGGAGAGTCACCCCAGTCCCTTGATCATTTCCATTGCCCTTTTCCCAACTCTACAATGTTGTAAGAACCTAAGAAGAGCCACGCTGGATCAGACCAGGGGTCCATCTAGTGCAGCATTCTGTTCATACAGTGGCCAACCGGCTGCCCACGGGATCCCACAAGCAGGACGTGAGTGCAACAGCACCTTCCCGCCCACGTTCCCAAGCAAGTGGGGTACAGAGGCATACTGCCTCTGATACTGGAGGTAGCACACAGCCATCCGGACTAGCTGCCATTGATAGCCTAATCATGAGTTTGTCCAACCCCCTTTTAAAGCCATCCAAATTGGTGGCGATCACTACATCTTCTAACTCTGCGCTGTGTGAGGAAGTCCTTCCTTTTATCTGCCATTCCTTTTTAATTTCTGTCACTCTGCAGGGCGCCATTTTCGCCCAAGCAATAACCCCAGGACAAAATCCCCGCCGCCATCCCTGGCTGAGAGCGAAGGCGGAAGGAAAGCCAAGCTGGAGACAGGGGCAGGCGAAGAGGGCTGAAGCCTACTCAGGGGAAGCGAGGGGCGCGCTGTCGTTTAGAGGCCCGCGGGTCAACCGTCTCGATCAGAGGCGGTCTAGTGCGGCCTGATTGATCCCACCCCACCCCCCACCCCAACCCCCCATTTTCCTCGCGCCTTCCCGCGCTCACCTCGAGGGTGATGGTTTTCCCCGTCAGGGTTTTCACGAAGATCTGCATGGCGGCGGCGGTTTGGAGCGGGGCCGCCGGCGACGGTTGCACCTGAGGAAACAACAAGGGCGAAAAATGAAGCGCGCGCTGACGGCTAGGCCAGGCCTAGGCCGCACGAGGCCTCGCTGAGGGGACGGGGCGAGAGACTCGCAACGCGGCAGGCACTCACCCACGACCTGCTCAAGGAATGGCCGACGCCGGAAAGAGGCCGCGCTGGGCCGCGCACGGGGTTTCCAAGACTGAGGGGAAGAGAAGGAGGGGACTCGCGCCGTCGAGTGAGAGAGGGAACTACAAGTCCCGGCGTGCATCGCCGCCTGGGGAGCATTATCAGGCATGATGGGAGCGGTAGTTTTTGCCGGAGGCGGCGCGTGGTGAGGGCGGCGGAAGAGCTCCGGCCGCCGGTTGGGTCGCGAAAGGGCCGTCGGGAGTTGTAAGCTGAAAGTAAGGTGGGCCGGTCGAGGACGGGAGAAAAGGAGGAGGGGGAAAACCACATTTCCCATCATGCATCGGGCCAGCTGTATTCCTTCCCCTCCTCCCTTGTGCTGATTGATTTAACTCCGCTTGGTTGCTACCAACAGTAACTGCCGTTATAATACCTCCTGGTTTTTAGGTTAAAGGTAACATTCAAAATTTCGTACAGAAAATAAGCAGTAAACGTACTCCTAAAAGAGAGAAAAAGGTGGTTGATGATAGTCTTAATATTGCTGTCCCTAAATTTGAAATATAAATAAATAGATAAATAAATAAGGTCCCTTTGATTTCATGAGGGCTGGCTTTGGAAAACATCTCGCTCACAGCTCAGTCTCTTACAGTGCAATCCTCTACACGCCTACTCAGAAGTAAGTCCCATTGAATTAAATTAAACTTGCTCCCAGGAAACTGGAGAACTCCCACTTACCTGGGAGTAAGCCCCGTTGAACTCAATAGGACTTACTTCTGAGTAGGCGTGTAGAGGATTGAACTGTTAAACTGCAATGCTAGACACTTAGCTGGCAGTGAGTCCCATTGAACTCAACAGGACTTCTGAGGAAATCTGCACAGGACGGCATTGCAGGCCACTATTGTACACAAGCTCCCTTACTCCATGTTGAAGTTAAAGTGATGAGTAAGGAGCTTGTGCACTGCATCCAGATTAGGTTGCAATTCTACATCACCCTATTATTTATTAGCTGGGAGTAAGCCCCACTGACCGCAGTGGGACTAACTTTTGTGTCGGCATCCTTAGCATTGCCTTGTTAGATAAGTTTCCAATTATTTTAATAATGTCACCTTTTCTTTTAGGTTTGGATTGAAGCATTTCTTTCGAGAAAAAGAAACAACCAAAGCTTTGGATTCTGTCTGCAGTGGAAGCTTAGCTGGTTTCTCCACTATGAAAACAGCCAGCATCAGATCAAGCAGTCATCCCGTGCTGCCTCCTATCATCCCTGAGACTGAGAAGGAGTTTCTGGAGAGCATCCAGAATTACATCATTTCAGAAATCGAGAAAGTAGGCTGTAATGAGCAAGGGCCAGCTGAGGAGTATTATATAATATACCGAAATGTGTTTGAAATGGTAACTGAGCACTGCTAAGGAAATTTCACTTTTCAAGATCAATGAGAGCGATCATTGTAGCTTTGGCATACTAGTCCGACTTTTATTGAAATTGGTCGCAAAAAAACAATAATATGAAGCATTTATATAGGACATTTTTGATGTGCAAAATGCTTCCTGTTTATTGGCTGTATTTGGACAATCATATCTCAGCTTAACAAACCAAGATACAAACGAGCCTTTTTGGCCTGTCACTCCTTCCCTCCAGTGTAGGATCTTCCATTGTAGAAGTTTTCCATTAACGGCAGTTTCCCAGTTTGTCTGAACAGGGAATCTGCTTAATGGTTTTGAAACAAGCCATGATATTAAACCAACTTCAAACATTGGCTTAGTATCCTGGCTTTTTCCAAAGCTGTAAATCAGTGTTCTCCAACCTTGGGTCCCCAGATGTTTTTGGCCTACAACTCCCAGCATGCCCCAGCCAGCGTAGTTGTAGGCCAAAAACATCTGGGGACCCAAGGTTGGAGAACACTGCTGTAAATGATAGTTAAGGAAAACTTTGTGGTTTGTTTCCTCACTTGTGCAAAATGTGAAGTGAAGTTAGATGAGTGCATGACTTATGAAGCTGAGATACGATCATTTAAAAACAGCAATCTTCCCAAAACCGTGTCAGATAGATCAGTAATGGTATCCTCATATTGCAGATGGGGAGACTGAGGCTTAGAGATAGTGGCTCACCTGAAGCCATCTCTGCTAGGACAAGATTTGAATCAGGGTCAGCCTGTGCTGTTAGTCGCTGCACAATATTAGTTCCCAGTGATGGCCTGCTTTTAACAGGCCATCACTGTTAAAAGATCATTTTAAAAATACAGATATTTGGGGCTTGTTAGCTCCACAATTTTCATAGATTTCATAGATCATAGAGCTGGAAGGAGCCTACAAGGCTATCGAGTCTAACCCCCTGCTCAATGCAGGAAACTAGAGGAGGGGTCTCCCATCCAAGTAATAACCAGACTTGACCCTGCTTAGCTTTCCACGCTCAGACAAGCTGAGCCAGCATATAAAAGGTGGCATCTGCTATCACATGATGTGGTCATGGCCATTAGAAGAGATGCCTTTTTGAAATGGTGGTTGGCCACTGTGGGTAACAGGATACTGGACTCGACATACCTGATCCAGCAGGGTTCTTCTTACCTTTTCCTCTTCTCTGTAGCTTTGATTAGCTCAGCTCATCTTTAAGAGATTTTGGAAATGTCTTTTCTGACTTTGATCTTAGAAAGCAGTGAAGGCAAATAAGCAACCTCTCTATATTATTGACATATAGATCATTGAGCATGTGAATGCATACAAGAGCATCCTGACGACAATCAAGCAGGAATATGATGCCTTTATTGAAGCAGTAAAGAAGGGCCAACGCAATGCATTTTATCTTCACGGGAAATTAAAAGTTTTAGCATGTGAACCTTCAACTCTCATGTATTATAAGAAGAGAATTACTCAACTGGAAGAAAAGTAAGGATCTCTTTGATTATTTTAAACTGTTTTGGTGGTGGGGACCCTCAAGGAATATTTTTGAGCCTAATAACATCTGGCTTTGAACATAATAAAATGAGGGTTTAATTTTTTTTATCATATGTGGTTTATATTCTTTTTATATATTGAATTCCCTTGCGCTCCTTACAAGCCCTGTTTTATTTATTTATTTATTATATTTATACCCCGCCTTTTTTCCTGCAAGGAACCCAAGGCGGCTTACATAATCCTCCTCCTCCTCTCCATTTTACCCTCACAACAACCCTATGAGGTAGGTTAGTGTGGAGAAAGCCTGAACACGCATACACAACCAAACACAACTTCCCCTTAGTAACCGCACGTAAGTTTCCCTGACAACCCCGGTCTGCATAGTCCCTCCCCGGGGGGGGGGGGGATGGGCAGGAGATGTGGGATCGGCCAGACAGGTATCACGCATATCTTCAATGGGGCACCTCGGCCCGAATCCACAATGAAGGAAGTATGAACCATCAAGAAGTGCAGGGCAGTCTCAAAGAGCTGCAAAGTATTCCATACCTCCAAAGGCGCCACCTTTTCCCGGGCAGGGATAAGCCCACCTGATCAGCCAGGGGGCAGGGATAAGCCCACCTGATCAGCAAGGGGCGGGAAGGAGGGAGGAAGGGGTAGAAAACCCCTCTACCAAACCGTCACGGGTTGTTGGGAACACGGGTGCGCGAACAACATCCACGTCCAGCTTTGGCTGGGTCAAGCAGTTCTCTTCCCCGGGCCAGGCGGGTTCGGAGTCAGGCGGGAAACTGGACGGCGTAGAGTCTCTGGACTGAGGTAACTCATTGCCGCAGTACACTAGCCTGGGAACCCGGTCATTCATAAAATCTGAGGTCACGCTCAGGTCTTATTGATGTTATAATATTCCTAGAAGTCTATTAGTTCCGCTCCATTTAACCTATAGTAAATAAACGTCTATTCTTGCTACAGATAGACTCCTGTGCTTCCTTTCAGCCGCCTACGAGTTCTAGTCAATTACACTTGCTTTAACGGGCTATATCTCGGTGCCGGTTAACCCGTTAAGTGCCGAACTCACGCAGAAGACCCAGTTGCTGGTCTTCCACAGTTAGGCTAAGAGTCAGTGACTGGTCCAAAGTCACCCAGTGAGTTTCATGGCCGAGCGGGGATTTGAACCCGGATCTCCCGAGTCCCAGTCCAACACTCTAACCACAAAAAAGGGAGAAGGAGAAAACAGATGGCACAGCCCCCACAGAGCTCCTGCTCAGGATGCCCCCAGAAAACACACACAGCCTCCTTAGGACATGTTTTCAAGAATGCTCCAGGGAGGAAAAGACTTTTGCCAACCAGCTGAGGGGACGGAGCAAGACACCCAGCTAGGGCAGCCACTGGCACACACTGACAGCAGCAGCCTCCAGGGGCTCACAGCATTAGGTTTGGGGTTGAGAAACAGCAGTTAGGAGTTCGAGTCCTACCAGGGGAAGTGGGAAACATGTTCCCCCTCATGGGATGAGGGTCATGCAACAGTTGCATCTCTGAATATTTATGCAATATTGTTCTCTCGCCAAGTCACACACAGGCCGACTTTCCAAGAGATTTGTGAACTGCAAATCTCCAGAATAGATCAGAGGTCTGTTCGGAAAGAAAAGTCGACGAGGAAATGACTGTAAAATATCCAAGATGATATTATTGATGACTGTCCTGGCCCACTTTTAAATGAACTCTTAATATTATTTCATTCCAGCAGGCATTTTTATAGTCGGAGCCTTTGATGACTTTTTGTTTGTTTGTTTGTTTAGTTTGCTGTCTGCTGATATGCTTTGCTGTAGTGCTCCTTTTTTAACTGCTGCTGCTTGCTTGTTTTATTGTTCAGGATTGTTTTTAATATTGTACATTTTACTTTTTAAGCTGCCTTGTGTATGATTTATCATAGAAAGGCAGGATATAAGCAGCGAGGAAAATAATTGTGTCCTATTCCAACAGATTAGAGTAGGATACATTATAACAAACCTTTGAAATCTTTGTTTCAAACCTTTTGTGCTGAAAATTAAAAGATAAGTAGTCCCATCAGGCCACTGCCCACCCTTATCCTCTTCATTATTAAAACAGGGATGGGGAGAAGGTAAATGAGGATCTCCTGGTAGATCTCTGGGTGATTTGCAGTAGATCGGCTGGAACTGCTGACTTTGTCCAACAGCAGCAGCAACAAAGGGCACGACGCTATGACTGTTTAGACAGATAAAAGTCCTGCATCTCCCAGCATGCCCTTGCCAGCATGGCTGGCTGGGGCATGCTGGGAGTTGTTGGACTTTTTTCTGTCTCAAAGGCATAGGATCATGCCCAAAATGACTTTTCCTACCCAAATTATGCTGATGAAATGAAGAGAGCTTAGCATAACCAGGAGTGAACTTTTGTGTGAAAGGGACTCTGGGCTCAGTTCTGATACTGAAACCAAATTCCTTATCTCAGAACGTGCTCTGAGTTCTTTCGTTTTTAAATGTATGTCTTTTGCATTTGGCTCTGGCTGGTGGATCTTGGGGTTCTGGTAAAACCAAGTAGATCTGACAAGTCTGAAGTCTGCTCACCCCTGTGTTAAGACATGCATTCAAACTGACTCAGCATTGTGTTCCCACATTCCCGGTAATAAAAGAACTAAAGCTAAATAACCGCCATCAAAAGTACCAGAAGTTTTTTAAAATACTAAGGACCCTGCAAGAATCTAAGACCACCCCCCAAATGCCTTCACAAGTCCCCTGTATTGATCTGGGAGGCCCTGATCCACTCTGGTACCCAGTCAAGGTAAATTCAGGGGATTACCCAGATAAAGCAAAGCCACTTGTGTGAAAGAACGACATAAAGTTTATTGATTACAAAGTTGGACTATGGATGCAGAATATAAATAATAAATGCAAAAGAAAGCTTAGACTCCCCTTATTCCGTGGCCATATTTGTTTCCTGAATACGCCAGGGGATGCTCCGTGGGCCTCCAAGGTCTTGGATGAGCAACACATCAATTCTTCTCCCCAAGTTGAGAACAAAAGACAATGCCTCTTGCCATGGATTTTGTAAAGTTCCCCTCTCCCCCTGTGTCAGAGGCTGTTAGTAAGCCACAAGCTAACCCCACTTTCTGGGGGACAAGGGGGATGAAGCTGTTTCGGTAAAGCAAACAGTTTCCTTTCTCAAATTAAAAGCAGCCTTTATCTAAAGAATATAATTGGGGAAGACAGCTACAAAGCAATTATCTCTGGTGCTCTTTCTAATACATAAGCTGAGGCTATACATAAGACCCTGGCATGGCTAAAAAAAACCATCCCGTCTTCTGGATGCTGTGGAAGTTCACCACACTACCTGTTGAATCTGAATAACCTCCAGTATAGTCCATCCAATATATCCCCCTCAATGGTTGGGATTGTAGCAACTACCTGTGGGAGGAACGGACAGATGTTTGGCTTTAGGGGTTCCTTTATTTTTTATTTATTTATTACATTTCTATACTGCCCAATAGCCGAAGCTCTTTACTGGAATCCTGAGGTCCAGCAGCCAGAATCAGGTGAAAAATAGTAGCTCAGATGGGCAGACATAAGAAGGAATAGAGGGCCGCTGAGCACATGGTTAGCCCAGGAATTTGTGATAAGTAGCAGAAACAAGCCCAAACTGGGAAATGGAAACCCTTGCCGTTCCACTGCAAATCACCCAGAGATCTACCAGAAGATCTCCAACCTACCTTCTTTTTAAATCTATTTTATTTAGTTATTATAAACTACATACAACAGCGTAAAACAAAAACATACAACTACAGTAAATCATAAGGTGCACCCCCCCCCCACCCGCCTAGGGACCAACTAATATACTTCCATCCCCTTAATCAATTGAATTCCACATTCAAAAAATAGAACATGTCCTGACAAGGCATACTCCCCTTCCCCTTTATTAATACATAGCCTAATAATTGATTCCATATATCCATACAATTATTCTTCTTTAACCCAACGTACCTTCTATCCACTCCTGACAATTGGGAAGTGAGGCAGGATTTCATGCAAGTCTAATATTTAAATGGCTCTTGTTTTTTTAGGGTAAAAAGAATTGAGAAAAATTCTGCAAGAATTGAGAACTTAATTCAGAAAATAAGAACTTTAAGGTTGAAACACTCTGCAAAAGGAGCTCTAACCCCAACCAAGAAAGTCAATCCTGCTCAGAAGATTCCAGGTGATGCATTTAACTGTGATCAGGTTAAATTTGGAGCATCAGCCAGCCATAGTTATGAACTTTTAAGTCCCATTGATTTTAATAAGAGAAAGTTAAGCATGTTGTTGTTGTTATATTTATTTATAGCCCGCCTTTTTCCCAGCACTGGGACTCAAGGCGGCTTTACAACATTAAAAATTGTACAATTAAAACATATAAATAGAAATATACAAAAGTTAAAAATATAATTAAATCAGCTATATTAAAGTCATACAAAATATCAAAGTTAAAACAACAATGACTAACTCTCCTGCTTGATTTGGATGGATTATGTCCACTCTATGTAAATTCAAAGTAACACTGAAATTGAATTAATATTATATTGCATTAAAAATGGACCAAACTGTTGGTCCATCTAGCCTGTGGGGAGGCAATCTGATGCCCTCCAGATATTTTGGACTACAACTCTCATAAGCCCCAGCCAGCATGGCCAATGGCCAGGGATTCTGGGGGCTGTAGTCCAAAAGTTTGGGTTAAGACCAGTTTACCTACCCCTCATCTAGCCTATCTATTGTCTACTCTGACTAGTAGCACTGGCCATGGCCTCCGGCAGAGAGAAATCTTTCCCAACCCTGCTACCTTTTAACTGGCGATGCCAGGGGTTCTGTATGTAAAACACGCTCTCCACCCCTGTGCTGCAGCCCATCCTCCTAACTTTCCATTATGAAAGGACAAAGTGCTCCATTGGCTTTAAACTCTAATCGTAATTGTGATCACAAGTTTGATTTTGTTTTAGCGATGTTTGTACTTCGCAGCCTGAATTTCCCGAGGATTGCTGTGCGCCGATCATAGCTTTGTTCCCCCTTTTCACAACAGGTCTCAACCTGAAAGATTCCTTCGACATAGGCGCCCTTTCTAGCCACCTTGCTCACCTACAGCAGAGGGTGAAGGAGCTGAAAGAAGACATGTTGACAAAATACATCCCTCTGGAGAACACCACTAATGTTGAGGAGGCCCTGAAGCATGCCCTTCAGCTGCGAAATGTGGCTGAAAAACAGAATGAGAGTCTGAAGTTTTGGTACGCTAGTCCCTCCTGCAATCTGCATTTACCTTTTCTTAAAACAGGTGCTTTGGGCTGTTCTCTCCTTAAGCCCTCCATTCCGTTGAAGAGCTGGAGCTGCTGTGGTAGCACAGTTGTCTCTACCTTTGTAAGACTGGGTCAGGTGGAGAACCCATCACCAGTGTCATGCTGGCCGGGGAAAGCTGGGAGTTTTAGGACTTTTTTCTGTCTAAACATGCATAGGATTGTGCATTAAATGACCTGTTGAATCTAGACCTGGATAGGTCCTAAGGTTTATGGATCTTTCAGGAGCCAGAGATGCATTACTAATTCAGGCAATCCACCTATCTTTGTATACAAACATGGGGAAGAGATATAGATCTACAATAATGGAAATGTATGAATTCTTCCTTGGAGAATAAATTGTGAGCAACCTGATGAATCAGGACAGGGATATTCATTGGAGAAAGTCCACAACAAATAAGATTTTCCTACATGTTTGAAAACTAAAGGGAGCAAGATGATAAGAATAAAAGGGTGTGGGAGGACAAAGCTTGAAGAAGTCATTAGGAGGGAGCTAATGAGGAGTCTGATGATGATCCAGTCGCATTCACCTAGTACTCCCTTCTTTGCAGCTATTACCGACTAACGCAGTTTGTAAATGTTGTGAATATCTGGGAGAATTCAGACAGGAGTATCGACACCCTGCAGCAGCTCATCTCTCAAATGGTAGAAAATGAGAAACTTTCGCAAGGTAAAAGATAGATTCAGAGTTCACTATTCCACACCAAAGCAACAAAAAGATGATGATGGTTTGCAGTGTATGCTGAGATCACTGGATCCGTGTAGCAAAAACGTCCATTCAATTTGGATGTATTTGCACACGCACAGCTTACATCTTCTCCCTTGCCTTCCCCTTCCCACTCTTTGGGCCCTCTGTTCTGCACTAGGCCATTTGTCCCTTTCTCAAATGTACGTCCTTGTGAATTCTGGCATGCTACTTCCTGTGCCTGGGGCAGCTTCTCCCCCCACCCCAGTTTCACTGTTACTTGGGTTGATTCCTGCCCTTTACCACACTCTTCCCCAGCAAGGTACCTTCCAGGTGTTTTGGACTTCAGCTCCCATCAGCTGCAACCAGCATGTCCTATGGTCAGGAATGCTGGAAGTTGTAGTCCATATCATCTGGAGGGCACCAGGTTGGGGAAGACTTGTTTTAACAAATCATTTTCTGAACAAATCCTTCCCAGTGGAGGAAGCTTTCCTGTTCCTCCATTGCCGACTAACTTTTCCTCACTCCATCTTCTCCATCTCTACCAGTCCACACACCCCTTCAGTTCTAGTCTTTCCTGACCAGTGTGGACTGTAAGCCAGGGCTGGGCAACTTGTAGGCCAAAACATCTGGGGGGCCACAAGTTTCCCACCCCTGATGTAAGCCCTGTGAATGGGGGCTGTGTCACTTCAGGACTGTGCACAATGCTTGGTATATAGTTGGCAATGTCTTCGAGCCTGTCTACACACCACAGACTCAAGCATTCCTTCTCCGAGGGAACCTGGGAATTATAGTTTGGGTGTGTGGATTCAGGTTCTCTAACAGAATACCCAGCACCCTTGCCAAACTGCTAATCCCAGGATTCTCTGGAAGAAGCCATGTCATTTAACGTGATAGGAAGCCAATGTAAATTTCTAGTGTGGTAGGTATCCCCTTTAAAGACTTCCGCAGTTCCTGGTTTGTCTGACATGACTGTTGGTTCTGTTTTCTGAGACTGTAAAATGTTCTCGCCTTTCAGGTCCACTTGTCTCCAGCATCTCCAGTGTATTTGAACGTGACTCCTCCAAAAGCAAAGAGGCTGAAGATCTCATTGAATACATTGAAAGGTAAGGTGTCAGAGAGAGTCCTCTAGTCTGTTCCCCACTACACACACACTTCCTGTGCTAAGCAGATGAAGAAAAGTCTTCCAGAACAAGGAGGTCTTCAGCAGGCGCCAAAAGCAACACAATGTTAGAGCCTGCCTGACCTCCAGAGGCAGGGAGTTCCATAGAAGTGGAGCCACCGTGAAGGCTCTTCTCCTGGTGGACTCCAGTCGGGCCATAGGTCCATGAGGAGAATGTCCTCCGATGACCTCAGTGACTGGACAGGTTGGTAAGGGAGAAGGCGCTCTCTCAGATATCCTGGTCCCAAGTTGTTTTGGGCTTTGTACACAAGTACCAGAACCTTGAACCTGGCCTGGTAGCAAATAGGTAGCCAGTGCAGTTCCGTCAGCAAAGGAGTTGCATGCTGAAAAGGGGCAGCTCCCGACAATAGCCGAGCTGCTGCATTCTGCACTAGCTTCAACTTCTGGAGCAGCCTTAAGGGCAGCCCCACATAGAGTGCATTGCAGTAATCTAGTCTTGAGGTTACTAGCGCCTGTATCACTGTGGCCAAGCTATCCCCGTCCAGGAGAGGCCATAGTTGTCAAACCAATTGTAGATGGTAAAAGGCACTCCGAGCCGCCGCAGTCACTTGGGACTCCAGTGACAATGATGGATCTAGGAGAGTGCAATTTGGCGTTTTCCCCTAACAGGAGTACACCCAGACTATAAACCTGATCTTTCAAAGGGAGTACAACCCCGTCCAGAACAATGATACCTTGTTTTCAATGTATTGTTTTGTAGAAGTTTTGTAGAAGTTCTTTTATCTGTTTTTATCTTTTTTTATTGTTCACCGCTCCGGAATCTGCTTAGATATGGAGCGGTATACAAATATTGTAAATAAAGAAACAATAAATAAATCAAGCCCATTGCACTATGCCTTCCTATTCCTTACCTCGCTAGACTGCTATACGGCACGCTTGAGGGCAGCAATATGGTGGGGAATGGGAAATGGAGAACAGTTTTGCTGCTGTGCAGTAAATGGAGAACAGTTATGAGAGCTGTGGCAAGGGGGCAGAAGCTATTTCCACATGCCCTCCCCCCATGAAGTACTGTCAAGGTAGGCCGATAAAATCATGGCAACCATAGCCGGAAAACTTCAATTGCAGCCCCACATGGTCAGAGGGCACCAGGTTGGGGAAAGGCTGGCATATGATGCAAGGAGCCTTTAGGAATGGCTCGGAAGTTCAGCGCTTCATATGAGCATATGGAGCTGCCTTCTCCCGAGACAAACCATTGGTCCATCTGGCTCAGGGATAGGCAATCGGGTGCCTTCCAGATGTTTTGCACTACAACTCCCATAAGCCCCATCCAGCATGGCCAATGGCCAGGGATTCTGGGGGTTGTAGTCCAAGACATCGGTGGTGGTGGTGGGTGGGGTGGACACCAGCTTGCATTTAGCCTGTTTATTGTCCAGTGAAAAGCAGATTCCATCTCCGTAGTAAAATAGAACGGGAGATGTAGCAGGCAGCAAAGAACATCCATTATGCTCTGCAAGGTAGAACAACTGCTCCTGCTTATTAATGCACAATAACAATTTGGGGGTGGGGGGCAAATTTCACGTTAGTGATGTGCATAGAAGTGGGCAGAACACACGAGGCAATGTGGCTGCTGCACCAGAGATCTCGTGGTCCCCGTTGGCTGGACAAGACATTGATGGAGATGGGGTCAGGGATTGATATGAGTAGTGAAAAGCAGGTAAAAGAAGTAGAGGTGCAGGCAAGGAGAAGCTAGGAGTGGTTTGGGCAAGGATTTGCTGAAGAAATAGGTTCTAAGGAGAAACAGAACTTGAAAGGCAGATGGAACCAGACAGGGGAGGCTGGTGAATCCTGTGTCAGTGGGGCTCCTTATCCATTGCCGCTTTTTGTTTGAGCTTTATAGGAGCTATCCAAGGTGCTGAACTCCATCCCCAAAATTGCTTCACCTCCATGGAGCACCATGGTTAGCTCCTGTAAAGCTCAGAATAAAAGCTGCAATGGAAAGGAGCTCCACTGACATGGGTGTCACCAGCCTCCGCAGAACCAGAGAGATGACTGTGACTCCCTGGTTCATCCATTCAGACAGGGAAGCTTGTACAGAGGAGCAGAGCACATCATTTCATTTTCCTCCTCCTCCTCCACAGCTCCCTCCCATTTCTGGGAGCAAGGAGCAGGGCACCCAGAAGAGGGGGTTTGCTTCCCACTGCCACTGTCCCGCTGTGCATCGCAACATGGCTGGAGCATGGAAGGGAGAGTATCTCTCTTCATCTCCAATGTGACTGCTGTACCCAGGTTTCCCAGCCTCCAGGGACAGGCCTAACTAATGTGCTCTTATTGCCAAGAATGGAATTGTTCTTGCACGTCTATATTCTTTCATCTGTTCTAGGTTCAATGAACTGTTTTCCCGTGGCCAGTATGAGGCCGCAGCAATATATGCAGCAAACTGTCCAAGAGGAATCCTCTGCAATGAGGAAACCATGGAGAAATTTAGAGGTATGGAAATCCTTGGGTTTGGCCTTTCTCCCTTGAAATTTATTTATTTATTACATTTATATCTTGCTTTTTTTCCTCTTGCAAGGAACCCAAGGCGGTTTACATAATCCTCCTCCTCCTCTCCATTTTATTCTCACAACAACCATGTGAGGTAGGTTAGGTTAAGAGTCAGTGACTGGCCCAAAGTCACCCAATGAGGTTCATGGCCAGATGGGGACTAGAACCCAGGGCTCACAAGTCCCAATCCAACACTCTAACCACTACACCACACTGGCTCTCAACTTCCAGAGGAGTAGCCTTGTTAGTCTATTGCCGTAAAAACAACAGAGTCCTGTAACACCTTCAAGATTAACAAGCGCATTGTGGCACATACTTTCATGGACAGCACTTCATCCATCTGATGAGGTGGACTTTAGCCCATGAAATCCATGCTGTAATAAATGTGTTAGTTTTTAAAGTGAAACATGATTCTTTGTTGTTTTAGACCAGCCTTCCCCAAACTGGTGCCTTCTACACATGTTGAACTATGACTCTCACCACCCCCAGCCAGCTTGACCAATGGCCATGCTAGCTGGGGTTGATGGGAACTGTAGTCTCAACACATTAGAAGGGCACCAGGTTAGGGAAGGCAGTTTTAGATCAATTAAGAGAGCGCTCTGAGTAATCCCATTAGTGCACCAGGTTAAAATATTAGATGCATGCATAGAGATGTTCTCAGACTCAGCAAAGCCCAGAGAGCTTCGGTTGTTGGGTGGTATAGAAATGTGATTGATTGATGCATGCCTGTGATTTATTTAGAAGCATTTAGGTTCTTCGTGGGTTTTTACTTATCTAGCTACTACTGAACTTACTCTATGATTGGGCTGGCTTAAAATTTTAAATTGATGGCCAAATAATAGTTTTGGTCCTCTGCCCCTACCGCCTCTTATTCCTAGCTTTCCACAGCCTGTTTCCTTCCTTCTTTCCTTCCTCTCTCAGACCCCACTGCCTTTTCCAAGAACTTCCAAATCCTTTGACTCTTACCAGCAAAATAAATTATGTAAAGTAAGTAAATGTATGCCCATTTCCTTAATTTAATGCATCTTTTCCACTAGAGAATCTGAATTGGCAAGGGGCCAGTGGTTCAGAGAACAAGTTACCTCCGGCAAATGCATGCTTCCTTCAAACCTTTGGTTTGTTTGTTTTTAATGCACTGATTTTCCCCTTCAGCTGTTGGTCGCATTAAAGGGAAGATGCTCCCTCTGCTCAGATACTGCGAAGCTCTCATAAGCACAGCCATAGCTACAAAGCAGCCTCTTCCTGCACATTTGACAACAGAAGCCATCAAATGCGCCTTGGATGAGAAACGGTTAGACCTGGTGATGCACTGGGTCACCCTGCACAAGTAAGTGGCCACTGGGAACATTTGGGATGCGGGGAGCATAGCTCAGTGGTAGAGCGCATGCTTTATGTACAGAAGGTACTAGGTCTACTCACTGGCAATTCCAATGAAAAAGGATCAGGTAGCTGGAAAGGCCCGGGGGAGCTTCTGGTCGGAGCAGACCAGTGGTGGGCAACCCTTGTGGAGCTGAGGGCTGTATGTGAGGCCGGGTGGCGGGTTTGGGGCCACACACGCATACACATGCACACATGGGACACACACACACCGCGATCCAATCGCAAGTCAGGGCACAGGGATAGAGAGCTTTAAACTCCCCCCCCCCCCCCCCGGCTCACTGGGATCTAGAGATAGGATCCCAATGTTGCTTAGATCACTGAGATCACTATTAGCAGCAGGGATCGCTACTATCCCTGAGATCACTACTAACAGCGACATCAGCTGCCTGGAGATCACTGGATGGGGGGAGGGGAGGTGAAAGCCTCTCCCACCCCCCAGCAAGCCTCACTGAGATCACCATTAGCTCCAGAACAGCAGTCTTTCCCCCATAGTCTAATTGATGCCTGATCAGGTGGGCTGCCCGGAAGAGTGCGTGTGGCTCCCTCCAGCTTCTTGGGCCACATGGAGAGCACAAAGGGCCAGATATGGGCCACGGGTTGAATACATGTGGAGTAGACTAGGGGTGGGCAGAAAATAGATCTTCAGATGTCTTGCACTTCAACTCCCAGCATTCCTGACCATTGGCCATGCTGGCAGGGGCTTCTGGGAGCTGAAGTCCCAAACATCTCAAGGTCTACTTTCTGCCCACCTCTGGAGTAGACAGTACTAGGCTAGAGAATGGTCTGACTCCAAGTAAGACCAAATCCTATGTATGCTCTTTTCAACTACATGTTGATTGTTCTTCTGTAGGCAACAGTTTTCCTGCAGTGAAGGAGGATATCCTTGGATGGGTTCCTTCTCACTCTCACTCTGAGAGGCAGAAATATGCACATTAGGCTTGAAGTAGCAAAGGAGCAACCTACTTCCAGTTTCATTCCTACATAGCAGCCAGAGCAGAGTGTCCAAGTGCCTGCTCTGATGTTACCTTCCTGGCATGGGAACTATTTGGGTAATGTCAGAAGTCTCGGAGTCCCACATGCATATTGCCCTATGTAACAAAAGAGCACACATGTTCTCACCTTCAGGGGTGGTGCTAGGTACCGAAAAGATCCGGGGCTCAGACCCACAGGACAATTAATAATTTTTTAAAAGTACAAATTTGCATTTACATATGGTGTGTGTGTGTGTGTGTGTGTGTCCTAAGGACACCCCTATGGACAGGGGAGAGGAGGGCATTTGATTTCAGAAAAAAACCTCAGGCAAAAAGATTCAAGGGTGGGGGGCAGCAGGAGGGGAAGCATATGTGGGCCAAAAGCCAGCGAATCCAGGGGGATCAGATGCAACAAAGGTCCTCAGGGCCCCTGTACCTTTATTTCCGCAAGTGTCCATGGACAGCAGGGTGCGGGGGGGGATGGCCTCCCAGAGATTCGGGGCTCCAAATGAAAGATTCGAAGCTCCAGCCTTAGTGGGCCACCCTGACACCACCTCTGCTCACCATCCTTATGGGATGCAGAGGTGGGCAGGCGAAAAGGTGCTGCCTTCATAAATTGCCCACCACAGCCACCCCCTCCTTTATTCTCCTTTAGTGTCCAAGCAGGAGGGACTTGGGAATTATGGACATTCATCTGAGAGGAGGGAAGTGATTTCAGCAAGCCCTGTGACCTGTCCGAACAAGGACCCAAGCTGTACCTTTCCTCATCTCTCCTTGAGAATTTGTAGCATATACAAATGGCCAGGCATGTGGGTGAGACAGATCCTTGGTTAGCGAAATATTTCATCAACCCCAGAATTTTAATTCGAGTCTTTTATTAAGGCTTCAAGATAAAGGAAGTCAGAGAAATAGGAGATTGCATTAAAAAGAAACAGTATTCCTCAACTGACCTTATCCATAAAAAAAACAAAGATAGCCACCATGCTGGTCCATGAGAAAAAAATCCAAAATTCACAGTTTGGCAATACAACCAGCCAAGATGCCACAAACAGCCTTACATGGTTACTATTTTTAAAACTAAACAAACCGTGTTCTTTACACGAGCCTCCTTTGGGGGTGGGGGGAGCAGCAGAAGTTCCCCAGGCAAACGCAGACCAAGGCAGAGGCACCATTTTATGATGTTTTGCAGAAGGGCCATCATGGACAGATGGAGGGAAGCATTCAATTGGATAGGACCATGAGGTTTCCCATGGGAAAATTGTACCTAGCACCTAGCTGCCCTGGAAAAGACCTTTTCTTGTCAGACATTCACTGGTGTGTATTCAGCAGGAGTGGGGAATCGGTAGGCCTTCAGATGTTGTTGCGCTCCAACCTCCATCAGCCCCAGCCAGCATGGCCAATGGTCAGGGATTCTGGGAGTTGTAGTCCAACTACATCTGGAGAGTTGTGGGTCCTGCACACATGGTAGTCAAGCATAAATCTACCTACATGTTGGTTGGCTTCTCTCTGATGGAGGAGGGATTTTTAAGGGCACAGAGGGTTAGGTTTTGCTTTGTTACAGCCTAGTTTCTAGGAGAGGCAATGCAAATATGGGAAGGAGCTGTGCTGTGGACTCCTCTCTTTCCCTTGTTTTCCTTTCCCTTCCTGTATCATATCTCTTATTGAAAATCATTCTTAGAAAATACCCGATATCATCATTATTCCACTTAACTTTGAATTTTTTTCACAGTGCAACAAAGTCCCAAAAACTACCTGAACCTTGTTTGTTTCCCACAGATTGGAATTGTCTGAGGCAGCTGGCGACGTGATTTACAAGTATGCAGAGGTGGATAAGCACAACAAGTCCCAGTGCCTCGCTTTGGCTCAGATCGCCTACTGGCGAGTGCGGGGTACACAAAAAAGCTGTTCTGTGCTTGTGCAAACAGGGCCAGATCTTTGGAGCCATGGATTACCTTCATCAGTTCAACCGCCTTCCCACCGGTAGATTTCAAGACCATCTTTTTATTGATACGTTTTATATCTTGCCTGGTAGCCTTGCTAGGGCCCTCATGGCAGCTTTCAGTATAATTACATGTACAATATAAAAACACAGTCAAATGAAAAGCATTCAAACAATTTAAAAAAACAACCCAGCAGCGACCCAGCCTGGATCAAACCAAAGCAGCAGAGAAATCATAGATTCATAGATCATAGAGTTGGAAGGGGCCTACAAGGCCATCGAGTCCAACCCCCTGCTCAGTGCAGGAAACTAGAGGAGGGGTCTCCCATCCAAGTAATAACCAGGCCCGACCCTGCTTAGCTTTCCACGCTCAGACAAGCTGAGCCAGAGTGAGCCACAGGCCTGTCCAGCCTCTGAAAAGTAGCCTGGCTGGGCATCCTTTGGTCAGAAGTTTCACAAGGAGGGCACTACCACTGAAAAGACTCTGTTCAAGGTGACTAACCTACCTGACCTCAGAAGGTGGGGCATCTAGAGAAGCACCTCCCCATGTGATTTCAGACTTCGTGGTTGGGGGGACGGGGATGTAAGAGAGCAGGTGTTCTTCAAGCCATAAAATCTTGGAGGCTGGCCTGCTGACACAGGATTTGGGCCAGCTTGTTGGGTGTAAAGAAATGTCATATGTCAAGGCTTCCAAAAGGCTTCTCCCGTCCAACACCTCATCTGCTGGCTGTACAATTAACGTTTTGCTCACAGCCAGCTGTTTTGATGAGCCCTGGGGAGGCAGGAACAAACACATTGTGCTTGCCTTGCAACATATGCCTGCAATGCTCTACTTAAGAGTAGATCCACTGGCAGGAAACCCCTCCCAATGAGTAGATCCAATATTCCCATAGTGTCTGTTCAGACATTGGAGGGAAGTGGTGTTCATCTTTAAAGAGGACATCACTTTACTGCCCCCAAGCCCAGAAGTGGAGCACTAGCCAGTTCCAGAATCTGTGCTGCAATGTATCCCAGAAAAATAGGCAGTGTGCACAACCCCTGATAATGGAGGTTCCATTTTTGCTAACACTCCTGATAAGAAACTCAGGTGGTAAGTGCAGACAGAAGCCAAAGTAGGGCCTCTGAGAAACGAGGGAGACATCAGTATGCTTGGGGAAACCCTGATGTTTGCAGAAGCACAATATTTAAAAATGTGGAGAAAAAGCGTCAGAATTTCCTGCACCACACACACACACACACACACCCTCATGTGTAAACAAGTATAATCCCAGCTGGGGGCTGGGAAATGCAAAAGATACATAGTTTCTCTGATGGCTCCTGACACTGCAGAGTCTCCCTGGTGCCACAGCTATTTGCATGCAAATGTGGCAAAGAGCCACCCCTCCCCTGCCTGGCCCAGGTGAAGTTCATCCTGATTGGCTAAAGACACCTGGGCTACTGAAAGGAGGGGTGGGGGGAAGAATCTATACTGCTGCTGTAGCTTTTGGGTTTCATTGTTGGCTGCATGCTTTTGCGGGAGTAGGGCTTTTGGCTGAGGCAGGCTCTCAAGAGGACCAACCCCCAGACAAAGGGAGTGCCTGGGTAATTATATAGTAAAGAACTAGTATTGTTGTTTTGTAGCTCTACTGTGTATACCAAAGTGTCTCCCCACCTTTCTCCCTCTTCGCTCATTCCCCACCTTTTACTGTAATCTGTTTACCTTAAATAAACTTTCCTGGTTTAACCCCACACGATGTGTGTGGTTCCTCTGTGGTTCAGTGCTAAATCCAGTGTATAGACAAGGGCAAGGCCCTGAATCAGTGTCAAGACGGCAGAGCTAAGGCTGGCAGTTTTGCACCTTTGATCTCTGGTCTTGAGAAATGGACCGGTTGGCAGTCCTTCACAAAAAAGAACAACAACAACAACCCTGCCCCCCCAAAAACAGCCCAATGAGGACAGAGCGTGCTCAGTAGTCATGGAATGTTGACTATCAGTTGGAAAAGAAAAACAGGAAACTGGGGGCGGTGCAGAGGATGGAATGGCCTGCTGGGGGAGGTAATGGCTGGCTGGAACTCTGAACAGGAGTGCTCCAAGAATACTTTGCCACCTTTTGCTGATGGTCCCACCCGTCATAGTTAACAGTCATTGGTGAACCCATCCTCCAGGAGACTGGTCCTTTTTAAAAACCTTCTAAGCTAGTGGCCTCCATCACCAACACATCTTGTGGCAATTCTTTCCATAAGTTAGTTTTGTGTTAGAAAAAGAAATACTACATCTCAGTCTTCCTCAATCTACTGCTTATCAACACTGCTGCAGTGTTGAGAGAGAAGAAGAAAGACATTCTCTGTTCCCTCTCTCTATATCGTTCATAATTTAAAACAAGGATTTATTTATTTATTATATTTATATTCCTCCCCGCTTTTTTCCTGCAAGGAACCCAAGGCAGTATATAATCCTGCTCCTCTCCATTTTATCCTCACAGCAGCCCTGTGAGGTCGGTTAGGCTGAGAGTCAGTGTCTGGCCCAAAGTCACCCAGTGAGCTTCATGGCTGAGTGGGGACTAGAACCCAAGTCTCCCAAGTCCCAGTCTAACACTCTAACCACTACGCCACACAGGATTAGATGTCTACATGGACAATAGTTCCCTTGGTAGCTAACCACAATATCCAAACATCTGTCTTGCATTTTCAGAGATGGTGTATCTCTGCTTACCATCTGCTGGAAGTTGAGAATGGGAGGCATACTGTTCACCATGGGCATTTCTATGGTTTTCTAACATCCTTGCTGCTCTTGGTTTCAGAGGATTACATCTTCCTAATAACGCAGTGTCCTAGTGTGGAACTCATCCACTGCCTAACTCAAGAATGGAACGGGAAACCAGCCCTTATGCCCCTCGGGGAAACCGTCCTCTCACTCATCAACACAGAACACCGAATCTATTGTGTACGATTGTTGGAGGATATTGCCAGCGAGGGCAAGGGTGAGTGCAGCCAGACATTTTCAGTGGAAATGTAACACGTTTTTGTTACAACTGTACCCAGTTTTGTTACAACTGTACCCAGTAGGGCAGTCTTCTCCAAACTGGCACCCTTCAGATATGTTGGGATTACAACTCCCATCATCCGCAGCCAGCATGGCCAATGTGCATGTCGGTCTGGTGATGATAGGAGCTGTGGTCCAACACATCTGGACGGCACCAAATTGGTGAAGGCTGCCGATAGGGTTCCTGCATGAGACCAGTACGTTTTGCCCCACAAGGTTGGGGTTGGGCGTGGTTGGGTGAGGATTTTCATCAGGAAAATGGCATGAGGGAAAGGGTTAAGCCAGTGATGCAAACGGCCCTGTGTTCCCCAGGCAGCCACGCCCCTTTCCTCAGACTGCACCCTCCCCCCTCCCGTGACTACCAATGGGTTGGTAGTTTCCCTGCTTTTGTGCAGTTCTTTCCCCATTCTAAAAGGTTGAAATGCCTCTCCTAAGCCTTGGTTACCGGCAGTAAGAGCAAAAATATTCTTTCTCTTTTTTCTTTGTCCAACATACTTATAGATGTGTTGGAACAAATGATTGTAAGTGATGCCACCTGTACTGTGGAGGGGTGGAAGCAGATTGCTGACACATGCCTGCAGACCCGGAGAGAGAAATTATCCAAGCTTCTCATCTCGATCCTCACTGCCCAGGAAGGCGTGGTTGAAGTGCCTGTAGATGATCACGAGGATGCCAAGTTAATGGATCACGTTTTCATGTAATTCCCCTGCAAAACACGCGGGGGAGCCCTTTGTCCTAGCAGTACCCTGAGCTGGTTGAATGAGCAACAAAAAACGGCCTGTGCATGGGTTTTTTCTGTTTAAAAACCTTAACGTATTTAATACCTGCGTGCCTGTTTTCATTGAGAGGGATGTTCATCTTGGCACAATGTGGCTATATTAATTGAAATCTATACTGACTGTAGTGCTCTGGTTTCTCTTCAGATCGTGAAATCTATACTAACTGTGTATCCGTGTTTGGATACAGTTACCCTTGTCTAACATAAAACTGGTGTTGCTTTTTGTAGTCATAGCCATATTCGTACCAGAACTCTTCCTTTTTCTTCTTATTTCAATTTCCTTGTCCTACTTTTTCCACATGAAATAGTTCCTATTCACATAATCTTGCCTTTCTTCGAAAAATGCTTGTTTGTCTTTTTAATCAAAAGAAATGCTATATTTGCACATTTGTACTTATACACTTACCTGCAAAGGTAGAAATTTGCCTGCCCCCATCTCCCTCTCCCCCCCCCCTCTCTCACACACACACTCAACCACAAAAGACACTCAGTGTCTATCTACATGCCATGGAGATCTAACAGTCCTTCACCTGGTTCACATGACACAACAGCCCAGCATGGCTTAATTTATCTGTGGGGGCTGTTGCGTCGTGCCAGGTGCCCACAGGCACCCAGCTTTCCGTGGCTTGTTGGGTCATGTGAACCCAGGCAGCAGGGGTTATTGGAGAGTTAGACAATCCTCAAACAACCCCTGCTGCCTGGGTTTGCATAACAAACCACAGGAAGGGAAGCCGGGTGCCTGCAGGCGCTGTGCACAATGTGAGAGACCCCGTGTGGTGCAAACCAGGTCATTATCCACAAAGAATTCTGGGAAACTGTAGTTCTGTGAGGGAAATTAGGAACCATCGTTAAAGTTTGGAGGGTGTAATAGTTGTAACTTCATTGGGTATAACCAAATGCTTCTTCAAACCTCCCTTACAATCATACCACAAATTAGTAATTTACAAAATAAAATGTACATGGATGGTGTACATAAATACTTGTCATAAATAAAATAAAATTCATCTCTACCATTTTACTGCATATAAAACCTAACCCAGTTAAAATCATTAACAGAATTTGTTAAAAAGTATATCTCCAATTGCATCTAAAGACACGTTTTCGCTCTTGCTGAGGGATACCTATATACCTCTCTTCAAGATATATAGATGTCGTCACTTGGAACCTAAGATCTGTCAAGACTCTACATAAATGGGAGAAGGTCGGTGTATGTAGGGGGGGGGGGGGTTCCTGGGGAGTCTTGCATCCACACCCCAGCTACATCTTCCAGGATTCTTTGAGAGAAGCCATGACAGTTAAACTGGTGTAATGGCAATATACATTTTACTGCAGATATGTCCTTGAGTTGAGGAGGAGGAGGAGGAGGAGGAGGAGGCCAATGGCCAGGAAGAGGTGGGACTTAGGCTAGGAAGAACCACACGGCTCTGCTATTCTAGAAGTCCTGATGTCATTGGTGACACAAAAATCAGAAGACATCCCAGGAAGGTTTGCAGAGGCACACCAAGGGATACCAAGTGACTACAAGCCCTTTCTGCAGTTTACCTGTTATCTGCTGTACTTTGGGTTAAGTAGGTTGATTGAGGGTGGGGGTGGTCTTGTGGATGGAGGATCAGATCTTGCAGCTGCTCAGCATGAGTGGGTACTTAGGAAAACTTGTGTCTACTACCCAACTCAATGTTGTGTTCCACAGGCATCAATAGGAGCACCAACTGTGCCAGCTGGAACCTCCAAAGAGCTCTCAGAAATCTCTCTGATTCTCTTAGCATTTGGGGATGGACCATCCTAATAGGTGTGTGCGCATGCACACGCGCACACACACCTGAGTGGAGGGGAATGGTCACCATCAGCTCAGCCATCCTCTTTCTGATCCCCAATGCCTCTGGGAACTGTCCCTGATGAGTACATAGGAGGCAGGGCCCAGAGGAATTGGGAATAAGGAAGAAAATAGCAGCCGCTGGCCTAGTGCTTTAGGTTACAGTGCCAGATGATCTTTAAAAAATGCATATACTTTTTTTGAAGGGAAGCTGGCTTTTATTTTTATTTCTTTACATTTCTGTACTGCCCAATAGCCAAAGCTTTCTGGGAGGTTCACCATCAGCTGCAGTAGGCCCCAACATTTGTTCCCCAGCCCCTTCCCTCCACACACACAGACTGCTGGGTGCCATCATGCAGTCATGCCATCTTCAGGACAATTATCAGCTACTTACTATGTTGTTTTTAGACACAGTAAATTAACTATGCACTGTCCCTTTGAGCATAACCCAGCTCCATATTCCCCATTCCATCACTTCGCTCAGATTTCTTAAGGCGCAATCCTTTGCATGTTTGACTGGGGCATGCTGGGAGTTGTAGGCCTTTTTTCTGTCTGAACATGCATAGAACTGCGCCCTTAGAGGGGCTTTTTGTAAGAAAATATAGCCAGGGTCATTCATTTGAGAACGGGGTTTTTAATTCAGCCAAGTAAATTTCATGCCTGTAGATGCAATCAGACTATCAGAAGATAGTTGTTGCTTTGCCAGAAAGCATGACAGTTGTTTCCTAAGGGCTTAGTTTTGCTTTGAGATACTCTATATATACACAACTCCCACACCCTCCCCCAAGAGTTGCCCAGGGATATTTGAATACTGAATTACAGCTTGTGGAGCAACTGTGGGAGTCTCTTTTGCTGGTTTACACATAAGCCATTGCAACCTTGGAAACAAAACAAAAAAAAGGTGTTCAAATAGCTTTTGGCATCAGGCAAATTTGGGCATGCCCTGGCATAAGCTCCAAAAAAGTGAGGGTGTGAGAGCATGGGAAATGCAATGTTAACACAAAGAGGAAGTGTCGCAGCCAATCTCCTGGGTTCATAATACTGTCCGCTGGCAGGATCTTCTTTTAAAAAATAATGCTTAAAACGGAACATATGACATCTCTACACTAAAAACCCTAGTAGGTTTTCAAAAGATGGTCAGTGATTTGGAAACAAGTCCCATGAGGAAAGGTTTAAGGAAGCAGGTATGCTTCATCCAGATGAGAAGACTTGGGGGGACCAGATCTAATGGGTTCAAGTTACAAGAGGGTAGATTTCAGTTGAACATTAGGAGAAACATCTTGATGATTGTACACACAGTTCGATAATATAACCAAGGAGGGCTCTCACTCATTGAAGATCTTCAAGCAAAGCTTGGACAGCTATCTCTTGGGACTACTCTAGCTCTAAATTTCCTGTTTCAAATAGGCGGGTGGACAAGAGGTAGATCTCCAGATGTTTGGGACCAACTCCCATATGCCCCTGGCAGCATGCCCAATGGTCAGAATGTTGAGAGTTGAAGTCCAAAGTATCTGGAGATCTACCTTCTGTCCACCCCTGGGCTAGATGGCTTACAATGCTCCCTCCAGCTCTGTGATTCTACAGTCATGGTTGTGTCAAGACCAAGGCTGAGGCACACGCTGCTCTCAGCGGGGGAACCAGAAGACATACCAGGGATTCAGAGCCAAGAGTCCATCTAGGGATCAGAGCCAGAGGATACACCAAACCACAGCATAGCTAGGAAGTCTACTGTTGCTCAAGCAAATTCCCAGCTCAAACAGGAACCCCTTTATAGTTCTTCCTGTCTGAAAGGGCCCCACCACCAACCTGGCTGGGTAGGGCCAATCCAGAGCCTGAGAATACTTCACTGCCTGGGAAGATGCTCTGGTCTGCAGTTCTGGTGGCTCAGTCACCACGTGGGGCAGCTGCAGGCAGATCTGAGCTCAATTTGTGGAACACTTCAGTTACAGTGGCAGGGAGTTCCTTATAACCAAATCTAGAGAGTGTGTGTTCTGCAACCTAGGATGTGTAGGGTCAATGGCTAGGAAGTGGTCCTTGAGCCTGTAATATGTGAAGCCAGGTGAGCAATGGGGTAGGCTCCTGCCTACGGGTTTTTTTCTTTCTGTCTCCGTAAAACAGGCTCCCCCAACTTGGTGCCCCTCCACTACTATTCCCATCATCCCTGGTTACCCCACCAGGTTGGGGAAGGCTGCCATTAAATAATAGGGCTCCAGACTTACTTTTGTTCCCTTTTTGCAACGAAAGCTAAAAATTTAGGAATATCTTTGAGGTAGCCAGGCTCTTTCCGACACAACCCTCCCACATGCTCACATATTCACTCCAGCCCTGTATATATAAAACATCCAGATAAGCACAGTGCTACCGGCTGAGAAATTGGGGAGAATCTCTTTTATCTGTTTCTCAACCTGTGAAGGTTTTATTAACTAAAGCTCCCCTCTGGATACAGTAACCAATGAAAAAGCTGACTGTATTGTTGAATTGGCTAGCCTGATGTTTATTCTGACTTTGCCACTGGCTAGGTCTAAATGCAAGTCAATGTCTCAGGGTGAGGGCTTGAAATGAAGCCGCTCAGAAAAAAAAAAAGAATGCCATGGCAACCAAAGGCAGAGTTGAGTGATTTGGACTCTCTGCAGTCAGTTTCTGTCAAGACTGAGCTCGCTATTGTGTGCTCACTTGCAGTAAATATTGTCAAAAAGGCATACGGGGCCAGGAGGATAGCCAGGAAAATATGTGGTAATCTGATCAAAATTAAACAGGGAAGCCCCCCCTCCCCACGGTAACATAAGGCTAGTTTGGTTGTTCACACAGTTGCTCTTTCAAAGGTTCACACAGTTGCTCTTTCAAATGGTGTGGAGAGAGATAATGTTTTTCTCCCTCTCTACTAATAGAGCAGAGGGTCACCCACATAAATTTGATTGAAAATATTTTATTTGTATTGGTTCATTTAATGTATGTTTATTTTGATGGCAGAGCACAGTAGCAGAGGATGGTTCGCCAACAAACACACACACAGGCTTGTTTCTAAAGTAGATGCTTTTAAAATAAATAACAGTAATATAAGATTACTTGTGTACTACAAGCTTGATGGTTACAGATTTCTAGTAAGTGCAGTTTCTTAGATGTTACTCATACTGTGAGGTAAGGAAAACACAGGTCAAGTCCCTTTACTTAAAACCAAGCAAGCATCAGTTAAGTCTGTTAACTGTAGAATGTCCTAACTGTCAGAGGGTAGAATGGAATTCTAACCTGTTGCTAGGCAATGTCCAGCATTCCCTCCCCTGATTCAATCAAATGGGTTGCTCCACTGAACCCTGCCCCTTGACTTCTCAGAGAAGCTTGGTTTGTGCCTTTGCCCTTTAACTAGACCATAACAGTCTATCTTAACCCTTAACTGGGCAATCAGCTTAAAAACCCTCCTGCAGAGTTGACATCTTCTCATCACATATCTGCACTAAGTTTGGCATCAATATGGAGAATAGCCAGGAAAATATGTGGCAATCTGGAAGCCCCTGGTAATATAAGGCTAGTTTGCTTGTTCACACAGTTGCTCTTTCAAAGGTTTATAACACGAGAAATGGTGTGGAGAGAATGTTTTTCTCCATCCTAATATTAGAGGAGAGGGTCACCCACATAAATTTGACTGACAATATTTTATTTGTATTTGTTCATTTATTGTATGTTTATTTTGTATGTTTATTGTATGTATTCCCTGAACTCCAAAGAGTTCAGGGAAGCAGACATGACGTTGTCCTCGCACCCCATGTTATCCTCCCAACAACCCTGTGAGGTAGTTCAACTGAGGAGGCGTAACTGGGTCAAGGTTACCAAGTGAGCTTCATGGCTAACAGTGCAATCCTATTTGTGTTTACTCAGAAGTAAATCCCATTGTATTCAATGAAGCTTGCTCCCAGGGAAGTACACATAGACTTGCAGCCTCAGTGAGTCAAAAGGACAGAGAACAAAGATAGAGAATCGGAACAGTTGAAAAGAAGTACCGGTACCATTCAACTAATGCACAGTTAAACTGACAGAATTCAGTACTGCACAATGAGCTGGTAGCCACTACCTCAGATGGCTTTGATGGAGGATTAGACAAATGCATGGAGGATCTGTCAAGATTGGGTCTGTCAATACCTAGGCTATTAGCCAGGATAGTTAAACTAGAAGCCTGCAGCCAGCAGATGGGTTGGTAAGCTCAAATCAATATGTGAATTTCATCTCCCTTAACTGCTTCTTGGCCCCTTAATGCTCCAGTCTCGTTAGACTTGCATGCTCATAATGCTGCAGTGATAGTGGACACCACAACTGGCAGAAGCTCTCTTCTATGTAACTCTTAAAAGCACAGCCAAGAATCAATACTTTATTTCTATAGTCCAGTGTTGGCCAAGCTTTTTGTGCCAAAGACAAGTCCAAAAATATGAGATAATGCCACTCTGGTGCGCACTACAGTACGAGTTGGTGGTTTTGCCTCTAGTCTACTGAGCCAGGGAGCAGATCACTGTAGGCCAGGCTCTATGCCCTAGCTAGAGCCCCGTGGGTCTTCCTGCTCCTAGCTAGAGGTGTCATCATTTCCAGCTGCCTGTCCCGCTCTCATAATACTAGAACCACCCTGGGATCATGCAGTGAACCTGGAGAGATTCAGGACAGACACAAGGAAGTACTTCTTCACACAGCACATACCGGTAGCTAAACTATGGAGTTTGCCACCACATGATGTAGTGATGGCCACCAACGTAGCCTGAAAAGGGGATTAGACAAATGCATGGATGATAAGTGTGGAGAAAGCCCAACACAGGTCACACACACACACACACATGGCTTTCGCCCAAGGGAGGGGGCAAGGAAGGGGGGATGAAGTCATCGGAGAAGTAGCAGACGGACCATCATCCCCAACAAAGGAGGGTCTCGGTGGAGATCCACAAAACCAAGGAAGGGCCATCAAGGATCATCAAGCTATCAGGGCAGTCTCAAAGAGCTGCAGAGTACCAGTACGTCATCTTCTTCCCGGGCAGGAATAAGCCCACCTGAACGAAGGGGGCAGGGATAAGCCCCCACCTGACCTGGAGGGCGGGGGAGCAGGAACTCGGGGGTAGAAAACCCCTCTCCCTTCCGGGTCTGGGTTGTTGGGATCCACGGGTACGCCAGGGCCAGATCCACCTTAAAGCAAGTGGTCCAGGTACACCATTCTCATCCACGGAGAGCCGATCGGGAGCTAGGCTGAAACTGACGAGGAGTATTGTCTTTGATCTGAGGACATTGACGAGGTTCAGTCTGCTAGCCTGGGAGCCTGCTCATTGGGTAAGACGGGGGTCAGCTAAGGTTGTGTTGACAGTATAGTAGTCCTGAAGAGCTGCTAGTTCCTTTCTGTGTTATTGTATAAACAAATAAAAGCCTTATTTGGTCATTTAAAGGGCTGTGGTTTTCCTCTTGTACACGAAAGCCTCGGAGGTGATTGCCGGCGTTTATACAGGCTGTATCTCATTGCCGGTTAACCCTATAATTGCCGAACTCACGCAAAGAATCCTGTTGCTGATCCTTCACAATAAGGCTATCAATGGCTACTAGTCATGATGGCTATATACCTCCAGGATGCCTCTGAATACCAGTTCGTGGGGAACAACAGGACAGGGTGGCTATTGCACTCATGTCCTACTTGTGGGCTGCTTCCCATAGGCATTTGGTTGGCGACTGTGGTCCAAAAATATGGTATGTGGTAACAGAATGCTGGACTAGAGAGGTCTTTGGTCTAATCCAGCAAGGCTCTTTTTATGTTCTTCGTGTAACACTGGTCCCACATATTAGCTGCTCATTCTCCTTGCCTCCTGGCCCACCATTTCCAACCCTCCAAATCTTCTTTGTTTCCTTCCTTCCTTCCTGCCAGTTGTACACAGCTCCTTCTGTACCTAGTCCCTATGCAAAGTTTTTGCCATAGTCCTACTTTTTCCTTTGCTTCTCCTTCAACTTCACATCTCCATCACCGCCCATTATTTCAGGATTCACCCTCAACTTCCACATGCCCACCGCTTTTCTGTATGTAGCGTAAGCACTTGCACATACAACTTGTATTCACATAGATTCTATGCAGAAGAGCCCAATGGATGCATTTTGGTTGGTTGGGGTCAGGGCCTGTCACTGTGATCCTACCTCCTACACCAGTGTTCTCCAACCTTGGGTCCCCAGATGTTTTTGGCCTACAACTCCCAGCATGCCCCAGCCAGCTACGCTGGCTGGGGCATGCTGGGAGTTGTAGGCCAAAAACATCTGGGGACCCAAGGTTGGAGAACACTGTCCTACACCACCACCCCAACCTTCATGTATCCCTTCTTTGGTTGCATGAACAGGCTGTGTTTTTTTCACCTCCATCATCAGTCGTACACAGGCTTGCGGCTTCGATCCCATTTTCCAGCTGGGGAAAGAACGGAATTTGTGGTCAGGAGGTCAGACCACCAGACAGATTGCCAACCAACTCCAGTAAAATGTGTTGCTGAAAGAGCTTAGCAGTTGTAGAGGCTGCTGCTTCTTCCTGTTGTCACTTTTAAGTGGTTGTTTTCTTCAGCGACACGGGTAAAAGCGTGCCCATTACTTGTTCGCAGTTTTACCCAGCAGGGAGAGTTTGCGCAGCATGGCTGCCAAAATCCATACAAACAAGAAGGGGCCATTTTTCATCCGGTTCGCTTCAAAGACGTGTGTGTGCTGCTTTTCCCTTCTAACGCTGTATCGATTTTTCAAATCGGTCTCTCATTAGTCTGGGCTCAGCATATTTCTTGTTAATAAATGATACATTCCTTCCTGAGAATCCTTTGAAATGTGCTGATGTGTATATTGTTCTGTGTGTGAACAAAGAGCGAAAGAGACCTTCATATTTGTATGAGTTTGCCCTGTCGAATTACTTTGAATGAGTCTCCCCTATGTGTTCCTGCCTAACGCAATGGCTAAAGAAGAGTCTTATGTCTTCGGGTTTTTACCCAGCCTTTCCTCCAAAGAGCTCCAAGGTCACAAAAGGAAAGGAATAAGTTTAGCTTATACCCTGTGTGTTTGTTTATTTGTTTGGTGCCATCATTATGTTTACAGAGTACAAAAGAACACCTCTCTCTGCTGTGAGGAGCTTACAATCTAAAATCTGATGCAGGTGAAACAGCAGAGGAAGGGGAGGGATTATAGGGCTGTTTTGTTTCAGCTATATTTTGTGGGTGAGGTGGAATGATTTGGGGAAGAAGGGAGTGGCTGCCATTTGATTTTCCCCAGAAAGCCCTATTTCCCAGAAAGCCCTGGGAAATTCAAAATGCCTCTTGCCATAGAAAATGGCTGCCTCCTTTGCCACTCATTGGAGGGCACCATTACAGTGTACAGCATTTACATTTGCATTTCTTTAAATAAAGAAAACAAAAACCCCAAAGATGCTTTATTCAAAAGCAGACCCAAAGGTTTAAAAAGTGTCCAATGTTGTCATAGTCTCCAATAGCCATGGAAATGCCGGGACCTTCATGAAAACCCTTAAGCTATCACGGCTTCTCACTTTCTCATACAGAGTCCCGAATTCCCCTGCCAAACCTGCAAGCCACTTTAAGCTGCTCTTAAAGGGGCCATGGGCAAAATTGCAGCTAAGTTTGCAGTTTTAGCTTAGCTGCAATTTTGCCCATGGCCCCTTTAAGAGTAGCTCTGCTTTAGGCTCGAACAGCCTGCAGGGTCTCCACAGGGAGACAGTAAGCAGGGAGGGAACAGATGCTGCTAAGCTGGGAGGGCCAGGCGAGGATGTGTGTGTGCGCGCACGCTCTGCCTGCTGCCTCTGCTGCATGTGGCTGTGGGGTAATAAGTTGTCAAGGAGGGCCATTGGTATTGACTATGCTTTGTTAAAAGACTCAGAAGGCCTAACAGGTTTTTTTTTTTTAATTACGGAGAAAGGGTATGCCTTAAATGTAAATGTATTCTGGGACAAAATGTTCCAACCTTTATTCTTTTTTTAAAATTCATGGTTAGAGGTTAATAAATATGTTTCCTGCCCACAATTCATATATCTTGCATTTGAGCACATATATCCAGTATTAAACACTGAAGCTCCATGTTTTAAAGCAATCTACAACACTGACCATCACATCTTGTGCCAGCAGCAGCACCAGTGCTAGAATGACTTTTCCAGAATTATTATTATATACTATCTTATATATTATAATTATTACATTATTATATTATATATATTTTATAATATTTTATAAGTGGCTTTTGTAATATTTTTTTTTCCTTACTTAAACCCTTAATTGTTGCTATCTGGTGTTTTTCATGGGGGGGGCGGTCAGTGCTTGCAGGGCAATCTCTTTTTGTTTTAAAATGGTCAGGATTGGCACAAATTCAACAGGTGAAGCTTTCCCACCCACTCCACACCCCCAAACATGGAGCTTCAGAGAGAAGGGGAAGTTTCTTGCATTTCCTTCTGACACTGTATCTCACCTGTTAGAGGCACAGAGTCAGCTCTGTTAGGAAATAAAATCTTTGGCAATATAAAGATAGGAATCATGTGATAAATTCCCTCATTCACCTCTCCTTCAGTCCAGGCCAGAAGGTGTAGCCTCCGCCTCCTTTTCTTTTCACCCAGCTAATTCCTTCTTCACAGCAATGGGCAGCAGGTAGAGCATGCGCGCGTGCACACAGACACACATCCTCACCTGGCCCTCCCAGCTTAGCAATGTCTGTCTCTCTCAGCTACTCTTAAAGGGGCCATGGGAAAAATTGCAGCTACGGTAAGCGAAAACTGCAAGCTTAGCTGTAATTGAATTTTGCCCATGGCCCCTTTAAAAGCAGCTTAAAGTAGCTGGGAATTCAGGACTCTGCATGACAAAGTGAGAAGCCATGATGGCTTAAGGGTTTTCATGGTGGTCCCGACATTTTCGTGGCAATTAGAAACTATGCATTTTTTCTCTCTAATTCTCTCTCTTTCTGCTACCGCATCCCATGGAACCTGCATAAAATTAAGCCAAAGGCTGCATGAAACTAGGCTGAGGGCCATATGCGGCCCTCAGGTCACAGGTTGCCCACCCCTGATCTACAGTGACCAAAAAAAAGCAAACCAATGGAAATGCTATGCAATATCAAATGTAAAAGGGGACAATTAAAGAAAAATAATTTTAAGGATATTTGGGGATTATTTTTGGATTTTGTGTTAAATAAGGGGAAAGGGAAAGGGAGTATGCCGTGTCAAGATATGTTGTATTTTTGGAATAATGAATAATTATAGAGTTAGAGATAGAATGTATTATATGGTCCCGTGGTGATGGGAGCACTATATAAGTTGTATGTTTGTTATTTAGTTGTTTTATATATTGTTTTAAAAAATTAAAAAAATATATTTTTTAAGGAAATGCTATGCAGATAAAGGGTTAGGAGTACATAGATTGGGAAGGCTCAGTTCTCAGTGGTCCCCAAGGAGCTTTGCTAGACAAAGTAAGCAGACTGGAATCTGGGAGATATTTGGGAGGGACAAAATCCTCCCTAACCCAGACACTCTTACATAGATCCCTGGATAATATATAGATTATCATTCTACTCCATCAACCATCTATCATGGTAATCATTTCACTATTCATAAAGCTGGAATAGGGGAAGGTCAGGGACTAGGGGTCTACCAAACAAGGTAGATGAGTAACAGCAGCATATATGGATCCAGATTGCAAGGTGCGAGAGACTAATTTAATAAAAAGAGCAAACATAGTAATATCTAGGGCCTTTAATGATGTGTTACACAAATAAATTGAGTGCAACCAAGAAATATGTCTTCCCCCCCCTTTTTCCCCCTTTTTTTTTTTTTTTTTTTTGCTGCTTTCATTGGTAGCTGGCATTATACTTTCAGTGTATGGGCAGGCAATGATAGATCTGAAATGAAACTCTCTTACTTTGGGGAAGGTTGCTAGAGGCAGATGGAGATGGAATAGAAAGAATTGGGATTCTTGTCCTCAAGCAAGCTCAGCCAGTTCAATTAAACTCCATTGAATTTATTCTCTTCATAAAATCAGTTATTTCTCCAATTTATCTCTACTTTTAATTACTTGTTTATTCAAATATTCATGAATCTCACTGAGCACCCCCTAGCCTGATTAAATGCCTCAAAAACCTCTGAGAAATCAAATAAGGGAGGGAGTCTACATATTTACAGCCTGATGCTATAAATGCTTGCTTGGAAATAAGTCCCACTCTACTCAGTGGGCCTAAGAACATAAGAAGACCCATGCTGGATCAGACCAACATTCTGATCATACAGTAGCCAACCAGCTGCCTGTGAGAAACCCACAAGTAGGACATGAGTGCAATAGCACCATCCCACTCATTTTCCCAGTAACTCACTCACTAAATACTCACTCGCTAAAAACTTGGCTGTTCAGGTGGGAATATGGGGTGGGCTAAGCTTTTAAATTTTTTATACTGTTTAAAATGTATTTTATCCTGTTTTTATCTTATGTACATCACCCAGGGTGGCCGGCTTGCTGGCCAGGTGGGCAATAAATAAATGTAAATAATAATAATAATAATAACAACAACAACAACAACAACAACAACAGGTATACAGAGACATACTGCTTCTGATCATCATCATCACCATCAGGCGATCACTCGTGACCGAGTAAGATTGTCTTCCAGGATAAAATTTACAAAAAGGAAATTTTAAAAGGAGGAAATTCTAAAGAAAAATTGTGTAGACTCTAGCGATGGGTCCAGTCCGTAAGTGACTGTGGAGGCCAATTCTAGATCCACACAGCTTCCCACAGTGAGGACACAGGTTACCAGATGGAAGATGGTCCGGTAAAGGATTCATTTGACGTGCTTTTCGCTTAGCACGTTTCTCCCTTTCACCTTGCACTCGGGCTTCTTCAAAGTCCATAGAACCTTTGTGAAAGGCCAACCTCCAGTTAGATCGTTCATGGGTCAGAGCTTCCCAGTTTTCGATGTTTATATTGCATTTTTTTAGATTAGCCTTAAGAACATCTTTAAACCTCTTATATTGACCACCGATATTCCGCTTTCCATCCTTGAGTTGGGAATAAAGTAACTGCTTTGGGAGACGGCAGTCAGACATTCGAACAACATGACCGGTCCACTGAAGTTGGCGTTGAAGGATCATTTTTTCAACGCTAGTAGTCTTTGCTTCTTCCAGTACACTGACATTTGTTCGCCTATCTTCCCAAGTAATTCACAGGATTTTCCGGAGGCAACGTTGATGAAATCTTTCAAGGAGGTGGAAGTGACGTTTATAGATAGTCCATGTTTCGCAGGCATACAATAAAGTTGGTAATACAATGGCTTCATAAACCAGTGTTTTGGTCTTCTTACAAATATCCCGATCCTCGAACACTCTGTTTCATTCGAGAAAACGCGGCACTTGCGTAGCTCAAACGATGCTGGATTTCACTGTCAATGTTAGCTGTAGCAGAAAGATAGCTGCCAAGATAGAGAAAATGATCAACATTTTCCAGTATTGTCCTGCCAAGCTGGATAGATGGCATCATCAAAGGGTTAGCTTGCACTTGCTGATGAAGCACTTTGGTTTTTTTGATGTTAAGTGTGAAGGATCAGCAACCGGATCCTTTGCGTGAGTTCGGCAACTCTAGGGTTAACCGGCAGAGCAATACAGCTCGTGTCGGCTCGCAGTACAATAGGAAAAACCACAAGCCTTTGTATGCCCAAATAAGGCTCTTTATTTGTTTATACAATGATTAGATCGGAACTACCAGCCTTCTAAGAACACGTTTACAGTCAACACAACCTTAGCTGACCCGCGTCTTACCCAATGAGCGGGCTCCGTGGCTAGTAGATGAACTCTGGTCAATATCCTTACATCAAAGATAACACGTCTAGTCAGTTTCAGCCCAGCTCCCAATCGGCGCTTCCTAGCGGAGAACGGTGCACCTGGACGGCTTCTGCTTAGGAGGATATGGCCCCGTGGTTCCCAACAACCCAAACCGGAACGGGAGAGGGGTTTTCTACCCCGGATTCCCCGCTCTCCCCCCGCCCCCTAGGTCAGGTGGGGGCTTATGCCTGCCCCTTCATTTAGATGGGCTTATTCCTGCCCGGGAAGAAGGTGACGTAGGGAAACCTTTGCAGCTCTTCGAGGCTGCCCTGTTTGCTGATGGTCCTTGATGGCCCTTCCTGGACGTTTGTGGATCTCTGCCGAGGTCTTCCTTTGTTGGGGCTGATGACTTGTCTGGCTACTCCCTGGTGACCTCATCCCTCCTCCCCTTGCCCCCTCCTTTGGGGAAAGATGTGTGTGCGTGTGTGTACTGAGTTTTGGGCTTTCTCCACACCCTCCCATTTGGGGAAAGATGGCATTGGGGTCCACCACCCCAATCCCTATCTAACTGTCTCCTACTGAGAAAGCCCGGGACAACCCATCTGCCACGATGTTGTCCTTACCCTTGATGTGTTCTACTGAAAAATCAAAATCCTGCAGGGCTAAACTCCACCGCAATAGCTTCTGGTTGGACCCCTTCACCCTATCCAGCCAGCACAAGGGGGAATGGTCGGTCTGCAGTCGGAACCGGCAGCCCCACAGATAGGGGCGAAGCTTGGTCACTGCCCACACTATTGCTAAGCACTCTTTCTCGACAGTGGCCAAGTTCCGCTCCCGAGGCAAAAGTTTTTTACTTAAAAAGGCGACCGGGCACAGCCCCTGCTCTGGCCGTTCCTGCAGCAAGACGGCTCCCATCCCCGCTTCCGAGGCATCCGTCTGCAGAACAAAAGGGGCTTCAAAGTCTGGGGCTTGCAGCACAGGGGCTGCCATCAGGCAGGCTTTCAGTCCCTCAAACGCTGCCTGGCAAGCGGCTGACCATTGGACCTTAACGGGTTGCCGCTTCTTGCACAAGTCAGTCAGGGGGGCGGCTAGCTGGCTAAAATGGGGCACGAACTTACGATAATAGCCAGCCAGCCCTAAAAAAGCTTGGACCTGCTTTTTCGTCTGGGGTTGGGGCTAGGTGCGCACTGATTCTATTTTGGCTTCTAGGGGCTTGACACTACCTCCCCCTACCTTGTGTCCCAGATACTCCACCTCCCCCCTCCCAACCTGGCATTTCTTCGCCTTTACCGTCAACCCAGCATCCTGAATCCTTTGAAACACCTGGCGGACATGTTGCAAATGCTGCTCCCAGGTGGAACTAAAAATGGCGATGTCGTCCAGATACGTGCAGGCGAACTCCCCCAGCCCATTTAGCATTCCGTTTACCAACCTCTGGAAGGTAGCCGGACCATTGCGGACCCCAAACGGGAAGGTGGTGAATTGGAATAACCCCAGGTGGGTCACAAAAGCAGATTTCAAGGCAGCATCCGCATCGAGCGGAACCTGCCAATACCCCTTTGTCAGATCCAGGGTGGTGATGTACTTGGCCCCCCCCAAGGCTCTCCAGCAGCACATCCATGTTGGGAATGGGGTAGGGGTCCGGGACGGTCACCTTGTTTATTTTCCGGTAGTCTACGCAGAACCGGACACCCCCATCCTTTTTGGCTACTAACACGATCGGGGAGGACCAGGGGCTCGAGCTGGGCACAATGACTCCCAAGTCCAGCATGGCTTGGACCTCCTCGGCCACGACTTGGGCATGGGGCCCCACCGCCCGGTAGGGTAGGGATTGTATGGGGGGGCTATCCCCTGTGTCAATGGTGTGTTGTGTGAGTGTGGTGCATCCTGGGCGGTCCGAGAACATGGGCTGAAATTCTTCCAAGACCTGGGTGATCTGTTGCCGCTGCTGTTTGGACAGGGAGGGGGACAGTTTGATCTCCTCCATTCCTCCCCCTTCCCCCCACTCGGCCAACAACCCCCCATCAGGGTCTCCCGGTTCCACACACTCTTGTACTCCCCCCACCTTCGTTACGCGTTCTACATACAGTTTCAGCATATTTACATGGAAAACCTTCTGCCTCCCCGGCTGCCCCGGGAAAGCCACTTGATAATTCACCTCCCCCGACCTTCCAATGACGGTCCCTGGGCCCTCCCACTTCAAGCACAATTTGTCCGTCTTTTGGGGGCGCAGTACCAACACCTGGTCCCCCACTTCAAAAGTCCGTGGCACAGCCGTCCGGTTGTACCATGCGCTCTGCCGCTGCTGTGCTGTTTCGAGATGCTGCTGCGCCGTCTCCCTCACCTCTCGAAGGACAGTCTGGAGGTGTTGCATGAACGTATGCACAGGCACGGAGGCTTTTGCGGCAACCCCCTCCCATTCCGCCCGCAACAGAGCCAAAGGTCCCCGGAGCTCCCTCCCAAACATCAGTTCGTTGGGGGAGAATCCCAGGCTTTCTTGGGGGGAGTCCCGGTAGGCAAACAACAAGTAGGGGAGGGCTTGATCCCAAGTCCCAGGGTGCTTCGCCGCATATGCCCTGATCATCTTTTCAAGAGTCTGGTTGAAACGCTCCACCAACCCATTGGTCTCGTGGTGGTATGGCACCGAAGTCAGGTGCTCCACCCCCCCCAGTTCCCACATTTTTTTAAACAGTTTGGACACGAAGCCCGTGCCGCAGTCCGAAACCACCATGTGGGGCATTCCTAGGCGGGCGAAAAGAGAGAGGAGAGTCTTAGCCAGGCTGGTGGCGGAGATGGAGGCTAAAGCAAAAGCCTCTGCATAACGGGTGGCAAAGTCAACCACAGTCAATATAAACTTCTTCCCCGTCTTGGTGGGGGGATTCAAGGGTCCCACGATATCCATCCCTATTCTTTCAAAGGGGATGCCCACAATGGGTAGGGGTTGCAGGGGGGCTTTAGGATGGTCCCGGTTATGCCCCACCCGCTGGCAGACATCGCAGGACCGGCAATATTCTTGCACCTCATTTGCCACCATGGG
The DNA here is from genome assembly GCA_021292165.1 of Shinisaurus crocodilurus. NCBI lineage: Eukaryota > Metazoa > Chordata > Lepidosauria > Squamata > Shinisauridae > Shinisaurus > Shinisaurus crocodilurus. Next base: position 30,338,216 of record CM037879.1, on the reverse strand, counting down.
CCAGTAAAACCCCTCTGTCACTCTAACCAGGGTCCGTTTCTGTCCCAAGTGCCCTCCCCACGCCACATCGTGGGCCAGCTGTAGTACAGCCTGGCGGTACCTCGCAGGCACAACTAATTGTCTTTTCTTTGGTTGGGGACCCGGTCCCGTCCTTGGGCAGAATTCTCTGTAGAGGGCTCCTGCCTCCCACAAAAAGTGTTCTGACTGGTCCCCTACCCCGGGCCCTTGACTGGCCCGATCCCGACATCCCTGGAGGGATGGGTCGCTCTGCTGCTCCTTTTGAAACGCCTTCTGAGTCCCAAAATCACGGGCCATTGGCGCGAACCCCCCGGGGTCTTCTTCCCTCCCCACAACTGTGGGGAGCGGCGGGGGATGGCTGGCTGCCGCTGCCGGGGTCGCTTTACCGCGACCGGGAGGCGGGCCCGGGGACCTGGGAGGCTGCGGGTCAGGGGCTTGTTTGGCCCGACGCCGGGTCACCACTCCCACCTTGACCTGGGCAGCCCGGAATGCAACGTCGTTCCCAATGATGATTCCCCATTCTTGTTGGCTATGCACTATAACGTCCATCTCCCCTTCCCACCCCCTGTACTTGACCCAGACCCGGGCGAGGGGAACGGCTATGTTGGGAGAGTTATAGGGCTTTATGGCACAGGTGCGCCCCTTTAGCAACTGTCTCTTCTTTACCTTACTTCGAGGTAAAGCAGTGATGTCCGCCCCAGTGTCCCTATACCCCACCTGGGAAACATTGTTTACAGAGATGGACTCACAGAATTTGTCTTGGCTCCACCGCAGCTGCTCCGGTGAGGCAATGCGCATCAATGATGCTTGCGAGATGGCCCCCAGCGAATGCTGTCCTCCGCTCCTGAGGGACCGCGCCGCATCTTCACCGTCTCCCTCGAGGGACGAGCTGGACTGTTGATCCTCCTCATGCTCCTCCGGTTCGCGGGACTCAGGAGCAAGCATCCTCCCCACCTTGCCCGGCGAAGTCTTGGCGTGGCGGTTCTTTGCGATCAGTTTGGGGCAGCTCCTCTTGAGGTGCCCCGGTTCTTTACAATAGAAACATCCACTGGTGCCGGGGTTTTCTTTGGGCTTGCCTAGGGCTCCCTCCCGAGGTTTGGGGTTGCCCTTCTCCACACTTCCCTTAGCCCCGCCATGACTGAGGTTACCCCCCTTGGGTCCTTTGGGCTGCCGATACAGTCCCATTTGGTCGGCCAACTTGCCCATTTCCCTACAGTTAGGGGGGTCCCGATCCCTCACCGCCGTAGCTAGGTCCTCAGGGATAGTGGCACAAAATTGTTCCTGGATCAGGAGCTCCCGCACCTCCGCCAAAGTGGTCTTCCCGGTGGCCCCGATCCATGCGTCCCACACCTGCCCCAGGTGCGCCATCCAGGAGGCATACGTGTCCCCTGGGGTAGGCTGCCCGTAACGAAATTTACGGCGACAATGCTCAGCGGTGAGGGCAAACCTCTCTCTCACCGCTTCTTTGAACGCCCCATAGTCCAAGGGAGCAGTTTGGGTGTGGATACCCAGGAGATCAGCCAGTTCCCCGCTGACCTGAGTCCTCAGGGCAGACATCCTTAAGTTGTCCGGCACCTTCTGCTCTAGGCAGGCAGCCTCGAACAGGGTGAAAAAGATCAGTACATCCTGTCCCGACTGGTAGGTGGGGAATTGCTTCCTGTCCCATTTGGGGGTTGTGGTGCCCCCACCCTGGGGTGCAGGGGTTCCCCCTTGTCCGGTGCCCCTGGTCAGTCTGGCCAACTCCAGCTGCATCTGTAACATTTCTTGTTGATGCTGCATCAACTCCCTGGCTTGTTGCCAATTGAGTTGGGGAAAGAGGGCATCCAACCCTCCTCCCCCCATGGCTCCGCCAGCAACCCTTCTGCCGAGGTCTTCTTCCGCCTCTGGGTCCCTTAACTCGTTTCTCCTGCCGCTACTGGTAAGGCTGGGGCTACCCCACTGCTTGGGTTCCTGCCCTCCTAACAATGGTGAGGGGGCTTCCCCCCCCCTTCCTGCCTTGCCGTCTTCGGCCGCACCACCCACTCCATTGTGGAGGTCTGGGTTGGGGTTTCTGGGCTGCTCACTAGCTCCACCTGCTCTTGGCTCAGACTATTCATTTTTCCTTGCTCTGAGCGCTCCCCAGCAATCTACTAGCCTGCCCGAAGTCCTGTTAGTTCCGACTGTCAAGTGTGGTTTCCAATTGTCCCGTCGCCTGCCACCATGTGAAGGATCAGCAACCGGATCCTTTGCGTGAGTTCGGCAACTCTAGGGTTATCCGGCAGAGCAATACAGCTCGTGTCGGCTCGCAGTACAATAGGAAAAACCACAAGCCTTTGTATGCCCAAATAAGGCTCTTTATTTGTTTATACAATGATTAGATCGGAACTACCAGCCTTCTAAGAACACGTTTACAGTCAACACAACCTTAGCTGACCCGCGTCTTACCCAATGAGCGGGCTCCGTGGCTAGTAGATGAACTCTGGTCAATATCCTTACATCAAAGATAACACGTCTAGTCAGTTTCAGCCCAGCTCCCGATCGGCGCTTCCTAGCGGAGAACAGTGCACCTGGACGGCTTCTGCTTAGGAGGATATGGCCCCGTGGTTCCCAACAACCCAAACCGGAACGGGAGAGGGGTTTTCTACCCCGGATTCCCCGCTCTCCCCCCGCCCCCTAGGTCAGGTGGGGGCTTATGCCTGCCCCTTCGTTTAGATGGGCTTATTCCTGCCCGGGAAGAAGGTGACGTAGGGAAACCTTTGCAGCTCTTCGAGGCTGCCCTGTTTGCTGATGGTCCTTGATGGCCCTTCCTGGATGTTTGTGGATCTCTGCCGAGGTGTTCCTTCGTTGGGGCTGATGACTTGTCTGGCTACTCCCTGGTGACCTCATCCCTCCTCCCCTTGCCCCCTCCTTTGGGGAAAGATGTGTGTGCGTGTGTGTACTGAGTTTTGGGCTTTCTCCACATTAAGTGAGAGACCAAGTTTTCCGTACGCTTCTGCAAAAGCATTTAGGATAGTTTGGAGATCATCCTCTGAATGTGCGGAGACCACATTATCATCAGCATACTGAAGTTCCACAACGGAGGTTGTAATTACCTTACTTTTTGCTTTCAGCCTGCTGAGATTAAAAAGCTTTCCATCTGTTCGATATATAGGTAATTCCCACACCAGTGGGAAATTTCCCCTCGACAAGATGTAAAATCATGGCAATGGAAATAGCAAATAATATTGGGGCGATAATAACACATTCCTGTTTAACACCTGATCCCACTTTAAATGGAGCACCATGAGAGCCGTTGTTGTCCAAAACCGTTGCCATCATGTTGTCATGGAGAAGTCGCAAGATATTCACAAATTTATTGGGGCATCCAATTTTCATAAGGATAGTCCAGAGAGCTGTTCGGTCTACAGTATCAAAGGCCTTAGCCAGATCAATAAATGCCATATAAAGGGGTTGATTTTGCTCCCGGCATTTTTCTTGGAGCTGACTTTACTTTACTTGGAGCTGACTTTACTGCTTCTGATACTGGAGGTAGCATATAGCCATCATGACTAGTAGCCACTGATGGCCTTCTCCTCCATGAATTTGTCTAATCCCACTTTAAAGCCATCCAAATTGGTGGCCACCACTCCATCTTGTGGTAGCAAATTTCATAGTTTAACTATTTATTTATTTATTTATTTATTATATTTATACCCCGCCTTTTTTCCTGCAAGGAACCCAAGGCAGCTTACATAGTGCTCCTCCTCTCCATTTTATCCTCTCAACAACCCTGTAAGGCAGGTTAGGCGGAGAGTCAGTGACTGGCCCAAAGTCACCCAGTGAGTATCATGGCCGAACGGGGACTAGAACCTGGATCTCCTGAGTCCCAGTCCAACACTCTCACCACTACACGTGCTTTCTGAAGAAGCAGTTCCTTTTATGTGTCCTGAATCTGCCACCAATCAGCTTCATTATGAGAGAGAGAGAAACATGTCTACCTATCCACTTTCTCCACACCATGCATACTTAAGGGCCTAAAGTAATGTGCATAGAATTTAAACTAAGGCAGGGGTGGGCAACTTTGGTGGGTTGGGGGGACACATTCCCCACCCAGAACCCACCACAGGCTGCACCCTCCCCCGCTGCTGGAAGTGGCTGTGCTGTTGGGAATGGCTGCATGCCTGGACTTCCAGTGATTCCCAGTGAATCTCTGGGGATCTGGCCGTGTGGCAATGGCAGCAGCAGGAGACTCAGTGGGGGCCGCAAAAAAACCCACGGGGGACTGCATGAGGCTCATGGGTCACGTCTTGCCCACCCCAATCTGAGGTTCATTGTGCAAATGCTCCCTTATTTGATGTTCAGGGCAATCCTCAGAACCAGAAATATGTGCCATTGAGGTCAATACAGTTTACTACCTAGTAAGCATCCTCAGAATTAGAGCCAAAAAAAAAGCACTCCTAGTCCAGCCATTCCATGTCACAAGAATTGACTTTAGAATATTCTAATCTACCGCTCACTGAGGTCAAAGGAAAAGTTTGATGGAAGCTGGATTGACTGTGCACTGGAATTTTGTCTTGAGAATTTTTGTTTTGGTTGTGTAGCACCCACGAAGGCCCAAACCCTCTTTGGGAGCATGTGTGAAAATGCTGTATGTGTGTGATCTATGAATCTTGCTGGAACTTGAGGTAAATTAAATAATTTCCAAAATATTCCGGTGTGAGAAGGAAAGATGAATAAAATGCAAGATACCCTCAGACAGGATATCTGATCACAACCTTTCAGCTGCAGTCCTAAGCAACAAGAAAGTAAGTTCCACTAAACTCAATGGGACTCACTTCTGAATTTATTTATTATTTATTATATTTGTATACCCGTCCAATAACCAAAGTTCTCTATGAATGTGCTGTTGCTTCAAAAGCTCAGAGAACACATGTGCTACTGGTTATTTTGTCATGGCTTTCTGAGGAGTGTTTGGTGGAGTTCTCTAGCCCCTTCATAGAAGAGCATCTCTCTCTCTCTCTCTCTCTCTCTCTCTCTCTCTCTCTGAGTTGGGAGCCATGACAGTTAACCAGGTTTCAAACTGGCTTAAATGTGCAGTGTAGATGTGACCTCATGAAAGAGATACCACAGCCTTTCAAGGTACTTTATTACATTGTTGAAATGCTCAAGAGTTTCCCACTCTACTTCAGAAATAGAGAGCTAGTAGTGTAGTGTAGTGTAGTGGTTAGAGTGCCACACTTTAGCTGGGGAGATCTGAGTTCAGACCGCCACCCCCACCCCCACCTCATTCATGAGGTGGATTGGATTTTGGTGGGCCAGGCACTTTCACTCAACCAAAACTATCCCAAAGTGGTACTGTGAGGAAGAAAATGGTGAAAACCCACCACGTGGAATATCAATTAAATAAATGGATACATGCCTACATCTCTTATAGCTTAATCCTGTCAAAGGGTTAACAAGAAACAAGGCAGCTGCCTTGCTAAAATAGATCCCATCTGCTAAACCCATGACACATAAATCATGGCAATTGATACTGGGATGGTATTTACCATTATAGAAATACACATGGTCATTATGGCTACTGTGCACGTAGCACATGATTCCTCTGTTTCTTTATACTTGTGCTAAAGCCCTATGAAGATGTAATGTTTGATGGACAAAACTATGTGCGGTGAGTGAGTGGAATTTGCTCGCTGGGATGTCACATTTGTGCAGAACCACTTAATGTGTGCCTGACCCACAGAATCTATACACCACGAAATCAGAGTGTAGCGATTGCACATCTGGGGCTTATGGGGCAGAAATGTTGATACATAGGATGTAGGTCTCCATACAAACCTGACACAGAAGAGGGAAGCATCAGAAATCCAAAGCACATTAAAAAAAAAAGTTCCAATAGAATTCAGGGGTGCACAACCATTCAGGGGTGGGGTGGGGTGGGGTGGATGACTCCCAGTCCTCTGCAGCCTGAATGAAGTCACACCCCTTGACATCAGTGGCCATAGCCACACCCACCTGATATCATTTGCTCCCTTGCTGATGCAGTGAGTGGATAGATGCAAGAAAACAGTTCATGTTGGTCCCAATGTGTTTTGAGAAAATGGCTTCTTTGCAGGTAATGGTTTAGAATTCTTCTTTTGCTTCCTCCGAAAGGAGCTACACACACAATATTCCTGCTATGTTTTCACTTTTACCCAATGTCAAGTTGGAGCAAACATGGGGCAAGCATGCCAGAGACAGGACAGTCGGGCACGATCTGGCTCCCCCATCACACGTCGGCTCCCTCAATCAACAGGGCTGCCCAAAAGGGGTGGCAACTGTGGCAATTTATCTGAGGCCCATGAAAAGAAAAGGTCCCCCTATGTGTATCATTGGCCCCGCTCCCCAGCCCTGCCACATCGCTTGCAAAAGCCACTAATAAAATATTATAAAATAATATATAATATAATAATGTAATAATTATAATATATAAGATTTTATGTGTTTCCTCTAATGACTTTTGTACTTGACCATGCCCTTTGATTGCCTGGCCATACCCTTGGCCATGCCCTCATGTTGCCTGGCCACACCCTCTTGATCACACCTTCATGTTGCTTAACCATAACTCTTACAAATTCACATGTGTGTCCCTATTTTCATCTGTGAAATGTCGGAGGGCATGAGAGTATAGGTGGCAGCAAGCAATATATAAGCACTCCTAGCTTACAGGAAATCCACTGCGACACATCACACCTCCCCAAAAAAAAAAAGATACCAGCACCTTCTTTTTGCTTACAACTCACAGCTCAGCTCTCACTCTCCCAGTCTCCTTCTGTCTGTGCCTCTCTTCTCTAAACCAGGGGTGGGCAGAAAGTAGATCTCCAGATGTTTTGGACTTCAGTCCGAGCATTCCTGACCATTGGCCATGCTGGCAGGGGCTTCTGAGAGTTGAAGTCCAAAACATCTGGAGATCTGCCCCTGCTCTAAACTGCATTCCCCCCACATACACTCCTTAAGGCCCACCCTTAGCCGGGTGAGCAAGAGGATGAGTTACTACCTTCAGGAAATGGCCTTCACATCCCAGGAATTATCTCTGTGAAATTCAACCATTAGTTCCTATTGAGGAACCATCATCAACCACCCATCCTGAGCCATTAACTTGCAATTTCCCCAACAAAGAATGTGGCCAGTTTTTGTAACAATATGTATCCACTGCAAGCAGAGAACCAACCTTCAAACTGTTACATGCATGATCGATCAATGGAGCATTTGCTTACCGCTGCCAAGGAACCAAAATAATGGGTGTTTGTGGTGGCATGCAAATAGCTTAATGAATTGACAAATTTGAATGAGCACTCAACCTCAATAATCTCTTCTCTGATCCTTCCACCAGGTCTGCACAACTTGTGACCCACCAAGCTGAACACAGCCCACCAATTTCTGCCGGTTCTGCTGCCCGCCCAAGACTGCAAAAACCAGAGGGGAGGGTGTTGAGGCACATCAGGCATACCATGCTTGGTAGACTTATGTTTGACTTGGGTCATGAGTTTTGCAGGCCTGCGTTATGTAGTTAGGGGCAGGGTTCATCAATTGGGGATTGCCAAAAAAGCGTGCAGAGGGGGAAATTTTTGGCTTCTGACAGTTGGAAGGACAGACACCCCAATCAAGTTCCCAAGCATTTAGTTGAAACTGTTCACACGCCAGGCTTGTGCAACAATCAAGCTGAATACAGCCCACTTAGCAGCATTGAGCTGCTCATGAGCTCTGTTTCTTTTCTGGCCATCTTAGTTCATAGATCATAGAGTTGGAAGGGGTCTACAAGGCCATCGAGTCCAACCCCCTGCTCAGTGCAGGAAACTAGAGGAGGGGTCTCCCATCCAAGTAATAACCAGGCCTGACCCTGCTTAGCTTTCCATGCTCAGACAAGCTGAGCCAGAGTGAGCCACAGTTCTGAAGCTAGAAACAGTTGCCAGTCAGCTGGCAAGTAACAATTCCTTGGCTGGTGTGCTATGTTTGGCTTGATGGATCACAGGTATGCAGGCTTGTTTTAGACAAGAGGAGTGTGCTATATAGGGAGATGCCACTGGAACCAGCCAATACATGTCCATGAGACTCATGCAATCATAATGCACCCAGAAGACCAAAGTGTACTAGAGACGCCATCTGGAGGCCAGAAACAACTATTAAATACAATATTATTCCAAAAACTGCAATATAATAGGTACAGTAGATAAAACAGAGGTGTCAGATTTTTTAAAAATCCAATAAAATGAAAGCCTGCTGAAACAAAACGTTTTTTTCCATATGGCAAAACAGCAAAACAGCATGAGAGAGGGGCAAAGAGTTCCACAATTTTGGTGCCCCAGAGAAGGCGCTTTCTCTCATCCCCGTCTGGTGAATCTCCACCATAGGCAGGGCATAGCAAAAGGCCTCCAGTCCACCAGATCCGAAGCATGGACAGGCTGTTATGGGAGGAGGTGGTCCCTATATGCAAATGGAGTTATAATACAGTTCATCACCTAAATTAGACAGAATGTTCTTGTCCCCTAAATAAGAAAATACTTTTAAAAATACTGAATTTGCATAGGCCAACATAGAACATTTCTAGTTCCTGGATACCAGGCAAATTAACAAGAGTAACTCACAATTTTTCAGGGTTGGGTGATGTTCCCACATGTATCCTCCAACTGAAGGATTTGCATTTAATATCCTCTTGTTCCTAATATACATCTAACAAATCAGAGAGACCCATATTTTTTTTTTAAAAGGACTCTTTTTCACATAGTTCAAAAAGGGCAGCAAGAGTGCATTTAACAAAAGAGTTTGCAAAGCATGACTAACTGGGAAACTTCCCACCAAAAGACATTCATCATGATGATATCTTGGAAAGTGTTTATCTGAAAGTTAGTCAAGTATGAGCACAGATGAATAAGGGGCTTACCTGATATCCAGGTAAGCCTATGACAAATAGGCCTGCAGAGATCCCATTATCGCCCATGTCTAAAGTTGCTGGTTTAAAAATAAATATTACCATATACAAACACAAGAACTACGGTACTCTGCTGGCTCAGAGCAAAGGTCTGTCTAATCCAGTATTCTGTTTCCTGCTACAGCGAGTCAGATGCCTTGGGGGAAGCTCACAAACAGGGCATGGCACCATGAAGACCTCTTGCAGCATAAGCTTTTATGGACTAGAGCCCACTTCATCCGAGCTTTGCGCAGATACATCACAGGCTGTAGCCCTCTTCATGCGTTCCCTTCCATGTAAACGTTTTGAGGGGAAGCGGAGACTGCACGTAATGGCCCCGCCGATTACAGTACACACTCAACAGGTTCTGCTCCCTCAGCTCAGGAGGGTATCCCCTAAAAGGCAGCCTATAAATCTTTTAAATCAATAGATACATTCTGCATGCTCAGTGTGACATCTGCAAAGGGCTGTGTACATGCCTGCAGCTGTGTGTGGGCGAGGGAACTCCCAAGTGGCCAGGAGACCCTCCAGTTGCACAGATATTCTGATCGCAGGGAGTGCCGACGCATGCACAGCTCAACATGTGTAGGCGTCCCTTCGCAGACGTCAACCGGAACACATAGATGTTGAAGGGGCAGGGCCTGCAGTGCATTATGGTGTGGGCGGGGCCATCAGGTATAGCCCCCTCCCCGCTACATGTTTACTTTTCATGTGGAAGGGAATCCACGCAGAGGGCGACAGATTGTGACATATTGGTAACAAAACGGGATCCGGTCCATGAAAGCTCATGCAGACTACTGTAATGTGCTCTATGTGGGGTTACCCTTGAAGATGGTTTGGAAGCTACAGCTGGTACAGAACGCGGTGGCTCGCCTGGTTAAAGGCAGCTGCCGGCGGGACCACATCACGCCAGTGCTCAAGGAGTTGCACTGGCTACCAGTTGCTTGCCGAGCCGAATTCAAGGTGTTGGTTTTGACACCTTGTCCCTTCAGCCAGAGCAGCTAGACTGGTGGGGACGAGGAAGAGGGCCTTTTCCGTGGTGGCCCCCGTACTGTGGAACTCTCTCCCAAGTGACCTCCGCCATGCCCCCTCTCTGCTGAGCTTCCGCCGCTCATTAAAAACCTGGCTGTTCAGGCGGGAATATGGGGTGGGTTAAGATTTTAAAATTTTTATACTGTTTTAAATGTATTTTATTGTTTTTATTCTATGTATATCACCCAGGGTGGCCGGTTGCCGGCCAGATGGGCGATAATTAAAATAATAATAATAATAATAATAATAATAATAATAATAATAATAATAATAATAATAATAATAATGCAACAATAAATCTGTTTGTCTTTAAGGTGGCACAAGACTCCTTATTTCTTTTTGACTAACATGGTCACAGACGGCTACCCCTCTGGGATTTTTCCTGTTTTTACTGGCTGCTAAGCAGGCAGGCCTTTGGCTACCAACCGTCAAGCAGCCCTCACCATTCCTGCACAGCGATTTACCTTAAGGGCAGGGAATGTGTGGCCCTCCAGATGTTGTTGGACTCCAACTCCCATGGCCCCCAGCCAGCATGGCCAATGGTCAGGAATTGTGGGAGTTGTAGTCCAACAACATCAGGAGGGCCACAGGTTACCCACCCTCAATTTACCCCTTTTGCCGCAGCTCGTTTCACACACAGTGTAACACGCAGTCATTGACCCTGTTCTGAGGCAGGCCAATGCTCTGTCTAATCTGGTACGTGCCAGTCTTGACTGGCAGTGGTGATCTGAGGAGTTAGGGTTTCCCCAGATTATGATTATAGCCAAGATCCTTTTAACTGGTGGTTCCTGAAGATCAGATGTAGGACTTTTCAGATATGTGTGGCCTGTGGAAACAGGATTCTGTGCACAGATCTGTTTGCTGTACTGAGAATCTGGATATATATATATATATATATATATATTGTTACTGGTTTGGGGTTGGCCTGAATGACCTCTCAGGAGTCCCTTACAGCCTATGACTTTGCCTACGACTGCAAAGAGATTCAGGATCCCTTCCAAGGACATCATCCTTGACTCTAAGATTTCTGTAAGTAGAGCTATCATTGTGGGTACACTGAGGCAATGGCTGGGTTCACACAACGCGATAAACCATGGTGGTTTATAAGCCGGGGTGGCTTGTCGTGTTGTCTGAACCCAGCCTGAGTGGCTTGAACCCACTCTGGCTGGGTTTAGACAACACGAAAAGCCACCCCTGGTTTATAAGCCACCATGGCTTAATGTGTTGCGTCAACCCAGTCGATATCTCTTATTTATTTATTTATTTATTTATTATATTTATACCCCGCCTTTTTTCCTTCAAGGAACCCAAGGCGGCTTACATAATCCTCCTCCTTCTCTCCATTTTATCCTCACAACAACCCTGTGAGGTAGGTTAGGCTGAGAGGCAGTGACTGACCCAAAGTCACCCAGTGAGTTTCATGGCCGAGCGGGGACTAGAACCCAGATCTCCCGAGTCCCAGTCCAACACTCTCACCACTACGCCACACTGGCTCAACGAAGGATGGTTGATAACCAGTAATATTGTGCTGGTGGGTTTCAATGGGATCCGGGATGGCCCAAGAAGGCATAGGTGATAGGTGGCAACTAGACGGGGCAAGTGAGGTCTGTGTATGCAGCAGGCAGTCAGTCTGTGCTACAACTGGGGGCTGATCTGTACTAACAGATTTTACTGGCATTGTAACGCCTGGCTCATCACAAGATGCACACCCCAAACTGTTGTCCTTACGCTATTTCTCCCTCAATATTCTATTGTTTTCCAAGTGACCTTTATGAGGCTTTTCCTGGGGCTTGCAGTTTCCATGTGCTACAAAGACGTGTGTTCCAACGGCTTTGCCGGCAGGAGTGGCTTTAAAACCTTTCCCCAACTTCACCTCTGTCTTTTTGTTCCCCCCTCCTTTTGTTCCCTGCTCTTTCCTTGCACTGATTTTTTTTTTTTTAACGGGATTTGTGGATAGGAATCTGCCCCCAAAGCCCTCTTCCTTGCTCACGTGCTCTTGCAGGGCGGCCCAGAAAAACAGCCCTTCACCGCTGCCATCAACAAGGAAAGCACAGGGAACAAAAGGAGGAGAAGCAGGAGGAAGAGGAGGGGCAAGAGAGAGAGATGGGGCGAGGCAGGGGCGGCAACAGCAAGGGGCCATTTTGCTGGGCACTGCTGTGCAAGAGTGAGTGAGAAAGGAAGAGGGCATTGGGTGTGTGTGTGTGGGGGGGGTGCCTCACCAATTGGCATGGGGAAGGCATAAGCAGAAGAGGAAAACAATTCTGGACTAGATGGACCCTTGGTCTGATCCAGCATGGCTCTTCTTATGTTCTTCTTAAGGAGGCTGAAGGGGCTCACAGGTAGCCCCCCCTCCACATACATCCTTTCCCTCCATTTGTTTATTTATTATATTTATACCCCGCCTTTTTTCCTGCAAGGAACCCAAGGCAGCTTACATAATCCTCCTCCTCTGTTTCTGCACACCGAGCTCCGAATCGTTCTTTTTAAACCTCTGTTTCTGCACACCATCAAAGGTGCGCATTCTGTCAGCTCAGTAAAAAAAAGAAAAGGAAAGCAGGGTCAGGCCTGGTTATTACTTGGATGGGAGACCCCTCCTCTAGTTTCCTGCATTGAGCAGGGGGTTGGACTGGATAGCCTTGTAGGCTCCTTCCAACTCTATGATCTATGAATCTATAAACTTCTAATGCAATCCAAGCCCTACAAAGTAACATGTGGCACAAACTTGCATTACAAAGTGACACAGCTATATGCTCATGTGACTTTTCAACCTCTTCCTACTTCTCCCACAATTGGAACACTATGCAGTTTTGTGTGGCATTAGATTGCATTACAAACACAATGGATACTGTGCTGTATTCATTAGAGTATGATTCAATGGAACCTGATGCACAGTGTTCTCCAACACAGTGTTCTCCTAGCTGGCTGGGGCATGCTGGGAGTTGTAGGCCAAAAACATCTGGGGACCCAAGGCTGGAGAACACTGCTATTGTGTTTTGAAGAAACACTGGCACAGCGCTGACTCACATACGGAAGGGGTTCCAGTGCAGATCTCCTCTGGATCTAAAAAGGAGACAGAGAGCTCACTTTGCTTGCTGCAAGAAATCCTATGGCACTATAGATTCCTTAGACATCAGATGGGGAGCAGGAATCCCTTGGAGTGTTAATGCTGTAAAAAACACTCATTTTATGCTCAGCCTGGCTGTATATATGTGTAAATAAACATGCCACAGAAACGCCATGTCTCCAGGGACCTACAGCATGGATGGAGAACATGTGGCCCTCCAGATGTTGTTGGACTGCAACTCCCATCATCCCTTACCATTGGCTATGTTGGCTAGGGCTGATAAAGAGTTGCAGCCTAAAGACATCTGGGGGGTGTGCATGTCCGCTACCGCTGCTCTAAGGAAACTTATAACTCAGGGCTCTCCAACCGTGGGTCCCCAGATGTTGCTGGACTACAGCTCCCAGAATCCCTTGCCATTAGCCATGCTGGCTGGGTATGCTGCTGGGAGCTGTAGTCCAGCAACATCTGGGGACCCACGGTTGGAGAGCCCTGAGTTATAATAAGGGATGTTCCTTAAAATAAGGGATATGCAGTCATCCCAGCTACAACATGCATTTCCAAGTCAGTTCCTAACAGCAGTGATTAGGGTAGCCCTGATGCAAAGCTGAAACAAGTAGGTTTAACATTCTGGGAATGCATCCAGTTGTGAAGCACAGACATGGCAGGAGGTAATTACCAGTGGATCATTACACTTAAAACAGGCTGGCGCTCACTATATGCATCAGTGAAACAAACAAAAACCCAGCTCCTGTTTTTTGGTTGCATCAATTTATTTTAAACCAGTCCTACATATAAAGAGTCAACAAATGCATATTCTGGTTTTCCCTTAAATATCCTCTGCAGACAAGGGATGGAAGAATCTGTGGATTTCAGCTGCTCTCCGTTTCTCATTTTTCCAATCTTATTTTCAGTTCCTCCCAAACTTTGAGAATTTGTTTTTTTTAAGTTTGCATGAAAATACACATGTATTTTTGAATGCATTTCTCCCCCAATAGATGCATTTTGTATGTAATTTTACTTAATATACACAATTTTGGAAGCAATTTTCCTTATGATGCATTTTTAAACATTATTTTCACTAATATATGTATTTTTGTGTGTACTCTCCTCTAATATATGCATTTTGTATGTATTATTTTGATTGGAGAACTCCAGTGGAGAAAAGTGTGAACTCTGAGGGATAACTGAGTTTCGGTTCACTAACTGAGTTTGGGTTGTAGCTCAAGGTTGAGCACATGCTTTATATCATCACCATAATCATGTTTATATCCCACCTTTTTTCCTGCAAGGAACTCAAGGCAGCGTACATAACCCTCCTCCTCCTCCTCCTCTCCATTTTATCCTTACAACAACCCTGTGAGGTAGGTTAGGCTGAGAGTCAGTGATTGGCCCAAAGTCACCCAGTGAGCTTCATGGCCAAGTGGGGACTAGAACCCGGATCTCCTGCACTGGGTCTCTTTACATGCAGAAGGCCCCAGGTTCAATTCTACATGTAGGGCTGGGAAAGACCCCGTCTGAAACCCTGGAGAGCCTCTGCCAATCAGGGAGTAGACAATACAGAGCTAGATGGGCCAATGGTCTGACTCAGCGTAAGACAGCTTCTTATGTTTATCCAGCAAGGTTGATCTTTAAGTACCTGTGTACACATGTCAAGGAACCTCTGGCCTATCCACGCGCCTGACCAAGGGCCTCTCTACATGAGGCTTTTAACCCGCTACTTTACCAAGGCTTTTGCTTCCGTTTTCTTTGCGGGATTAAGAGCAGGTCCTTTACACGTGTTTCCCTCTCTGCCTTTCTATATATTCCATTACACAACCACAAGGTGGTGCTGTGGTACAGCTGTGATCTAGCCGAATTGCGAAAACACATGAGCTTCTCATAGGATTTTATCATGAGAATAGGAAATAATACTGCACTTCCTTTGCTCTTAAAAAAAGCCACGGAAATGGCTGCAAAACACAGGAGAGGCCCTGGAGGATGATGACGCTGTGTAAAGCTCTCGCAAACTAGTGAGGAATCGCACAATAAATGCCTCGTGTAGAGAAGCCCCAAGTGTGCCTACACAGGTGTACAAAACGACTCACGTCTGTTATCCAGGCATTACATGTTTATTGTGGAAAACACCGAGGCAGCTGCGATAATTGCGTTGAACATTTCAAGCTGTCTCATCCAGAGTCAGGCCATGGGTCCATTTAAGCCAGGGCTGTCTACTCGGACTGATAGCGTTCTCCAAAATCTCAGAGATCCCTCTCCCGGTCCTTCTATCCTGCAATCCTTTACAAAAATGCTGATCCTGCGAATTGTATTGGAGCCTTCTGTATACAAGGCACGCGTGCTATCAGTGCGCTATCACTCACCCCCAGTGTAGCGTGTAGAGCGCCCCCCCCCCAAATATGGCATCTGCCGAATTCTCTTCCTCCCATGCAATGCTGTTCCATTCATTGTTACTTCTGTTCTTGGACACTGGATTGGAAGCAAAACAGGTGGGGAGAGGTGATTTCGGGGGGGAAAGCAGGGGGGGAGGATTCAACCCCCTACTCCCTCTCACTCTAATGCAACCCCCCCACCCCACCATTTATAACAGTGTTTTCCAACCTTGGGTCCCCAGATGTTTTTGGCCTACAACTCCCAGCATGCCCCAGCCAGCTATGCTGGCTGGGGCATGCTGGGAGTTGTAGGCCAAAAACATCTGGGGACCCAAGGTTGGAGAACACTGGTTTATAGGGATTCAGAAGTGACCCAATTCTGATATGCGGATCGGCCATCATCACATCTAATCTGGCTCCAAGTGTGGAATTAATTAAATCACAACATTTATTTCTCTTCAGCTTCACCCATGGAACCATTTCCAGTCAAGTCTTTTGAACAATTTGGGCCTGTTCTTAGCGTAACACTCTCCCTGGGCTGAGAAGAAACGTTTTGAACGTACGAAGTGCTGTTTCGTTGGAGTGAGGAAAAGAGCTCACAAACAGGGTGCCATCTGTACTTGCCAATTAAAACTTTGTTGTTGTTTTCCAATCCTCTCCTGTCACTCGGTTATTAAAAAGGTGGTGGTGGTGGGGAAGCTGTTTCTATCAGCCAAAAAGGAAAAAAAAAAGCTGTTAATGAAGGAGTTATGAATGAACCAATTGTGTTACACGTTGCATAGATTCCCCCCTCCCTCTCTTTTCATTTGCATCAGTACCAGGCACGGATCACAAGAATAATTTTTCATTGTCCTTTATTCTGGCCCCCTAGCTGACCTGTAACTGGCAGATTAATCGCTGGTTTCAAGTATAAAAAAGCCAACATTTTCTGTTCTCTCCTTGCCATACACAATAATACATTTGTGAAGGTGTCCGTCAACATCCCTTGACAGGAATGGACAGTTTTGAACTTGAGAGACCCGGGTTCAAATCACTTTCAGTCATTAATACACTAGCTAGTCTTCAGCAAATCAGTCTGTGAAATGGGGACAATATAGTGATATATATATTTTAATATTTGGAAAATTCATTTCTATGGCTAGAATTTATTTATACATATATGTACGTGTGTGTGTATAAAATTACGTACTTTTTCCATAATACATTATGATTTATGTTTTTAGATCATCTGGACTTTCGTGGCAAGGAAAGGTTATTAGGTAGGGCTATTGAGGGTGAGGGTGGGGAGATGAAGGACATAGAGGTATTTCATGCAGCCAAGACAGCAAATAACTTCATTTCCCATTTTAAGCGGAATGGAGAATCTCCTACCAGATAGAATTGTAGCACTGAATTTAGTTGGCCCGTTCATAGTACTTTTTTTTTTAATTTGTTGAAGATCGCACTGGATTTGGGAACTGCTGGTTCTCCCTTTCCCCCCCAGAATAATTTGATTTTCTTTAAAACAGCTTTTAAACAAACATTTATTATCATCAGTAACAACTTTAAAAGAATATGTCCTTTGTATCATTCACTCCATCCAAGAAACAAGCCTCTCTTCTTTGGACACCAGGCAGTGGCGGATGCACAAACCCGTCACGCTTGCTTGCATCTTTTTCTAGCCTAAGTCAGCCACTCACAGACAGCCATTGAAAACTGTCAACATTGGCCTCAACTATGCCAGCCTATGACTTCATCTGTGTGACTCCGCATGTGAACACCAAGTCTTTCTTCCTCTCTTGTTAAGAGAGGAGGCTGTTTTTCAAGACTTTTCCAATTGTATAGTGCAGGGACAACCGCGGATCCCTTGGCATAAATGTTTGAGCTTTGCATAGAAATGTTGCAAGCTGTATCTCTTGCATTTATTTAATGGCTATTGAGCCTCATTGTTTACTGAATCCCATCTATTATTTCTAAATTTGCGTATGCAAATATTATGCAAAGCTGTTCTCTTTGGTTCTTTTTTTTTTTTTTTTTTGGTGATGCATTTCCTCTTTTGGACTTTGTTTATCCTAATTTATACCCAGGTAGGTATGCCTGTGTGTGTGTGTGTTAATCTTAGAACTGCAAGTCAATAAAAGAAATTGTAATCAATAATCCTAACAAGTTTTAGTAAGTCAGCTGATTATATCTGCATACATTTGATTATGGGTAAAGGCATTTCTGAAGCAGGAAGCGCATCATATATACTAATAGTGATTTCAGTTCTCCAAGTGTAGCCAAAATGGCAGCACCCATACAGGAGAGGGAGGCATCAGCAGACTTGAGGCAACCCCCGAGGTTTGCAGAAGTACAAAAACAAAACTTTAGAAAACAACTCTAAGGGAAGGGGACACACACACACACACACACACACCAGCCTAATGAGGACCAAGTGGCTATGGAATATTGACTGATGGTTGGGGGAATAAACAGAAAACCCTTGGGGGAGAGGGGATGAGATGGAGGAGGCCGGCGGCAGGGCCGGCATCAAGGGTAAGCCCAGTCGGGCACCTGCACCCCAGCAGGGGTCCACTGACAAGAGCCCCCTGGAGTTGCTCCTCCTCTTCATCATGGTAGCCTGCTTGTTCACCTGCCTCTCGTTCTGATCGAGAAGTGGTGGTAAGAAGGAGAGGCGGCAGATACCACTACCGACTTGCTCACTGGCTCTCTGCCTGTCAAGCAAGCAAGCGGCAGCAGTGACGAGGAAGAGGATGAGGAGCAATCGCAACTGGCGACGATGGCGGCGAGAAGGTGGGCCCATTGAGGGTGTCTTGCCCAAGGGCCCTCCAAAACCAACCAACAGTGAGCAGGAGCGGAAAGATGGAACCGTTGCTATCCCAAAAATGCCAGGGATGAGTCTGTACCTTATCTTGTGACACCTCCAAGAGCCTTGCCTCACATCCTGAAAACTTTGTGAGTATATAAAGCATACTGCTGCTGCATTAAGCACCACTTCTTGACTGATCTCTCTGTGAGCATTAGAAAAGATTGCTCAGTGCTTCTTGCTCTCGTGAACCAGACCTGCTAGGGGGTTCTTTAGCCTCCGCTCTGCAGTTTCCGAGAAAAAAAAATATATATCGGTGGGTGGAGGGTGAGACACAGCAACTGCATGTAATGTAATGTGACGGTTTGGCCCTCAGTTGGCAGCACTGAGTGTGACGATAACGTGGCCGGTTATTTAATTTAATTTCTCTCCCTACCACCTGGCTGTTAGTTCACTTTCTTCACTGACCCAGTGGCTGAGATATGGTAGCTCCAGGGTTTTTAGCTCACCCTATTTTAAACTAACACTGTTCCAAACTCTGTCACAAGTCTTCACTCACTCCCAGACAAACCCGAGCGGATAATCTGTCTGTGGGAGATAAACTCTGTGAAAATACCATTGCTGGTTATTGTGGTGTTTACGCTGGGTAGATATTGTTTATCTTGCTCTTAGCAGCTGTACCAAGTGGTTAGTGGTGAGCTTCAGGATGGAAACAGTTACCAGACAGTCTCTTCAGTAACCCAACCAATAGTTCTTTATTTTCTTTAAGTAAAACATTTCTTCAAACAGGAACAACCTCTTTTCCATAAAGGCAATACATTATGTTGAATTCACTTTATGACTCTGATCTGACTGACTAGAATCCCCCGAACTCACTTCCCTCCAACTCACTTCTCTCATCTCTAACTCTAACTCTCTAACTAACACTCTGACTCAGTGTTCTCCAACCTTGGGTCTCCAGATGTTTTTGGCCTGCAACTCCCAGCATGCCCCAGCCAGCATAGCTGGCTGGGGCATGCTGGGAGTTGTAGGCCAAAAACATCTGGGGACCCAAGGTTGGAAAACACTGTTATAAATGGTGGGGTGGGGGGGTTGCATTAGAGTGAGAGGGAGTTGTAGGCCAAAAACATCTGGGGACCCAAGGTTGGAGAACACTGCTCTAACTCTAACTCCTCTCACACACACAGGCACATACAGTCATGCCTTGGATTGAGAGCATAATTCGTTCCGGAAATGTGCTTGTAATCCAAAACACTCTTATATCAAAACGAAATTCCCCCAAAAAAATTTGTACAGAGATTTTTAATTTAAGCCATACTACAGTACTTGTATTGCAAGATGTTGCTTGTATATCAAGTGAGCAATGCCGTCGGGAGCTATGTACTCCCAGTAGGGTCACCCATGGCGGTAAGGTCCGGGGAGAGGAACCAGACAAAGAACGATCCAAAACATAAAGTCCTCAACGGCAGAACAGGCGGAAGATAATTAAACCTAAATTACAACGGCTGTGAAGGCGGATGAAGGCTGCAGCAGAGAATGGTTTTCCAATCGTCAGGGTAACCGTGCCATTGGATCTCTGCCGTACTCTGTCAAGTTTGTGTGGTGATTCGTTGTGCACCGATCTCCCCACATAAAACAGTTTCACGCACAGGCGTCTTCCAACCCAACCCATCCAACCCAACCCAACCCAACCAAACAAAAACAAAAAAAGTCCCATGGCGACTGGCGAATGGCAACGGGGGCAGGACTGTGAATCTGGAAGCCCCTAGTCATGGACCAGCACATGGGCGGTGGATGCAGACTCAGTCGCCCTGTTCAAGGAACGAGGTAGTCGAGCAGCTCGGCAGCTGTATCCATGACTGAGCAGCCCTATTTAGGATCCACTCTGCTCACCCCGTATGGGGAGGGGGCTAGAAAAGGTGCCCTAAACATAGTCTACCTCTTTCTCCCCTGACTGGATTACCGCGCCCAGTGGGGTCACCATTTTAGCGGTCGAAAAAGACATTTGAATTTTGGAACATGGAATATACGGACATTGCTGGATAACATAGATAGTGAACGCCCTGAGCGTAGGACTGCTATTATTGCAAGGGAGCTGAGACGGTTTAAAATTGACATAGCAGCACTTCAAGAAACTCGAAGGGCAGGAGAGGGACAGCTGAAAGAAGAAAAAGGAGGTTATACCTTCTTCTGGAAAGGACTATCTGAGCAGGACCGACGAATACATGGTGTAGGCTTTGCCATCAAAAATGAACTAGTGAACTCTTTGTCAGAAGTTCCTACTGGCATTAACGAACGCCTGATAACTCTTCGATTAAAGCTCGCCAATAACCAACAGGTAACTATTTTGAGCGCTTATGCACCAACATTAGATGCTGATGATGACATCAAGGAAAGTTTTTACAGCCAGTTGGACACTCTCCTGTCAGAGATACCTAAGGAGGATAAAATTATCCTCCTGGGCGATTTTAATGCAAGAGTCGGGCGTGACTTTGATTTATGGCCAGAAACTATTGGAAAAGACGGAGTTGGTAATAGCAACCCGAACGGACTCTTACTTTTGTCTATATGTGCAGAGCATAATCTCACTATCACAAACACGCTCTTTCGACAAAAGAATAAGTTTAAAACATCATGGCAGCACCCACGGTCAAAGCACTGGCATCTTCTGGATTATGTAATTGTCCGTGTTAGAGATCGCCGCGATGTACTTCTTACTAGGGCCATGGTGAGTGCTGACGACTGCTGGACAGACCACCGACTAATCCGGTCCACAATGGTTATCAACATTGCTCCCCAACGTAGGCTTCAAGGAAGGAAACCAAGGCGTAAAATGAACATCCACGCCCTTCAAGATCCTATTAAGCAAACTCGTCTTCAATCACTTCTTAAGGAACATCTACCTACGGAACCTCCTGACAACATTGAGGACCATTGGTCTAAGCTGAAAACCTCCATTACTGCAGCTTGTGAACAAACTATTGGATATGAAACTAAGAAACATCAGGATTGGTTTGATGAAAATGACAATGAGATTAAATATATAATTGACCAAAAAAGGAAAGCCTTCCAAATATGGCAAAATGATATTAACTGCGCTGCCAAGAAAAAAACCTACGCTAGCGCAAAGGCTGAGGTCCAAAGAAGAACAAGAGAACTTAAGAACGCTTGGTGGAAAAAGAAAGCTGAAGAAATTCAACAACTTGCAGAATCCCATGATGCGCGGGGCTTTTTTAAGGCCACAAGGGCCATTTATGGACCAAAAACCTATGGTACAAACCCTTTACAATCAAAAGATGGCACCAAACTCTTAAAAGACAAAGAGTCTATTGCACTGCGTTGGAAAGAGCATTATTATGACCTTTTAAATCGTAAATCTAAGGTGGATAATGAGATTTTTTCGCAAATCCCGCAAAAACAAATTAAAGAGGAACTTGCAATACTCCCCACTTTGGATGAAGTAAAAAAAGCCATTAATCAAATGAAGAACAACAAAGCTAGTGGACCAGATGGGATTCCTGCTGAAATCTTTAAAGAAGGGGCCCCCGAACTTGTACAACATCTTCATAAACTCATCGAAAAAATCTGGATAAGAGAAGAGATCCCAGAAGACTTCAGGGATGCCATAATTATCACCCTCTTTAAGAAGGGTCATAGAACAGACTGTGGAAACTATCGGGGCATTTCTCTCTTAGCAACCGCAGGTAAAATATTTGCTAGGATTCTCGCAAACCGTCTTCTATCTATTTCAGAAGAGATCCTCCCTGAGACTCAATATGGTTTCCGCCCCTCTAGAGGGACAGTAGACATGATTTTTACTGCACGCCAGCTCCAAGAAAAATGCCGGGAGCAAAATCAACCCCTTTATATGGCATTTATCGATTTGGCTAAGGCCTTTGATACTGTAGACCGTACAGCTCTCTGGACTATCCTTATGAAAATTGGATGCCCCAATAAATTTGTGAATATCTTGAGACTTCTCCATGACAACATGACGGCAACGGTTTTGGACAACAACGGCTCTCATGGTGCTCCATTTAAAGTGGGATCAGGTGTTAAACAGGGATGTGTTATCGCCCCAACATTATTTGCCATTTTCACC
The DNA here is from genome assembly GCA_021292165.1 of Shinisaurus crocodilurus. Lineage (NCBI taxonomy): Eukaryota > Metazoa > Chordata > Lepidosauria > Squamata > Shinisauridae > Shinisaurus > Shinisaurus crocodilurus. Next base: position 30,315,944 of record CM037879.1, on the reverse strand, counting down.
GCCATGGTTTTACATCTTGTCAAGGGGAAACTTCCCACCGGTGTGGGAATTATATATCGAACAGATGGAAAGCTTTTTAATCTCAGCAGGCTGAAAGCAAAAAGTAAGGTAATTACAACCTCCGTTGTGGAACTTCAGTATGCTGATGATAATGTGGTCTCCGCACATTCAGAGGATGATCTCCAAACTATCCTAAATGCTTTTGCAGAAGCATACGAAAAACTTGGTCTCTCACTTAACATCAAAAAAACCAAAGTGCTTCATCAGCAAGTGCAAGCCAATCCTTTGGTGATGCCATCTATCCAGCTTGGCGGGACAATACTGGAAAATGTCGATCATTTCCTCTATCTTGGCAGCTATCTTTCTGTTACAGCTAACATCGACAGTGAAATCCAGCATCGTCTGAGCTCCGCAAGTGCTGCATTTTCTCGAATGAAACATAGAGTGTTCGAGGATCGGGATATTTGTAAGAAGACCAAAACACTGGTTTATGAAGCCATTGTATTACCAACTTTATTGTATGCCTGCGAAACATGGACTATCTATAAACGTCACTTCCACCTCCTTGAAAGGTTTCATCAACGTTGCCTCCGGAAAATCCTGCAAATTACTTGGGAAGATAGGCGAACAAATGTCAGTGTACTGGAAGAAGCAAAGACTACTAGCATTGAAAAAATGATCCTTCAACGCCAACTTCAGTGGACCGGTCATGTTGTTCGAATGCCTGACTGCCGTCTCCCAAAGCAGTTACTTCACTCCCAACTCAAGGATGGAAAGCGGAATATCGGTGGTCAATATAAGAGGTTTAAAGATGTTCATAAGGCTAATCTAAAAAAATGCAATATAAACATCGAAAACTGGGAAGCTCTGGCCCATGAACGATCTAACTGGAGGTTGGCCTTTCACAAAGGTTCCATGGACTTTGAAGAAGCCCGAGTGCAAGGTGAAAGGGAGAAACGTGCTAAGCGAAAAGTACGTCAAATGAATCCTTTACAGGACCATCTTCTATCTGGTAACCTGTGTCCTCACTGTGGGAAGCTGTGTGGATCTAGAATTGGCCTCCACAGTCACTTACGGACCCATCGCTAGAGTCTACACAATCCTCTTTAGAATTTCCTCCTTTTATCCCGGAAGACAATCTTACTCGGTCACGAGTGATCGCCTGATGATGATGATGTATATCAAGTCAAAAAAATTTAAATAAATATTTAAAAATTTGCTTAAACCAAGTTACTTGCAGTCCAAGGTATTACTGTTTATACAGAGCTCCCCCTCCCATCAGAACTTTCTACAGGCGAGCCCTGATAGGTTGCCGGGTGCATCCACTCTGCCTGGCAACACTAAATGTTAACCCTTTCATCACACTGAGTTCAAGCCATAAAGCTACTGGTCAGATAAAACGGAGCCGGCAGAAATGTCCAGAGATACCAACAAACACCTGTTAGCTAACCATCTCCTCTTGCAGTGTCTGAATCATCTGCATGACGCGTGAACAAAGTCTCTTGTATTGCAAAATCAAAGAGAGGCTAATTGCTAGTCCCTGTGCTGGTATGTGTGAGAAACTGCCTCCCATGCCAAGTAGTACCAGTGCCACACACGCTTGGCCCACCAGCTTTTTTGAGGAACCAATGCCGTGCCTTTTTTTTGGAGAGGGAATGGGGTACATTTGCTTCTACATCCACTGCCACCCGTTTGTGTTTCAGACTACCTGCAACTGTTTTCAGGAGCACTTATATCTTTGGTTATCATGAGATATATTAAAGAAGGGGCTTTCTTTGCAATTTAATCTCATATACATTTAAACCTGCTGCAAGATTTGCCCCTTCCCCCATGAAATCTTTACATCTCCCACCAGCCCCAGCGCAAGCTGTCTCACTGCCTGAGGCAGGAGAGAGCGTGAGCTGCCACCGTATGTATCATGCCTCTTTCCCTCACTGCCGCATTGCACCCCTTTCCCCTTCCAAATACAAATGCAATACAAATTTTATGCAAATAAAACAGGCAGCATTAAAAAAAAAAAAAAAAAAAACCCTTTAAAATACACTAACAGGGCAATCCGATCTGAAGAAGCGGAATGCTCCGAGGTTGGTATGTGTGGGCTCTGGGTTTTCTCCCACAGCTATTTCTCTTCCACAAGCATTTCTCTCCCAGTCGGAGCAATGGAAGGGAAATTATTTACGCCAGCGCCAGGGCTGCAGTAAAATCTCCCCAGTGTTGGGGGTATGTTCAGGGGCTGGGAGGGCTTCAGATTTTGTGGATCCAAGGCCTCCCTTAATCCACTCACTCACGCGCACACACACCAACCCGTTTCTCAGAACTCTGACGTCACGGAGATGAATGATACCAAACTTTCCACAGGGGGTGGGAGGGGGGATCAGAGGATGGATGTCCTCCAAGGTCAATGCTCTCTCTCTCTGACCTCAGAAGGGGAGATTCAATATTTCCTACGGCCACTGGGATGCCCTCCCAAGGGCCATAGGATTGCCCTGTAAAAAGCCTGGGAAAATAAAAACATGTCTGCCTGGTGCCAACAAGGTTGGTGTCGGGCGGGCCTCTCTGGGGAGGGAATTCAACGAATGAAGCACTGCCACCACCTCTGGTCACCACCAGCCTTACCTCAGATGGCAGGGGAACCTGAAGAAGAGCTTCTGAAGATGACCTTGATGCATGGGCAGTTTGGCAGGGAAGCAGGCATTCCTCCAGGTACCTGGGTCCTAAGCCATACAAGGCTTTAAAATTTGTGTTTGGAAATGGACTGGAAGCCAGTTAAGTTCTTTCAATACCATCCCCAGTCCATAGCCAAGCAGCTGTATTTGTAACCAGTTGAAGTCTCTGAACAGTCTTCAAAGGCAGCCCCATATACAATGCATTGCCGTAGTCTGGCCTAGATGTTACCAGAGCATGGGTAACTGTGGCCAGACTATGCAGGGCTGAAGCCATTTTGTGGGCATCTGTGCCTGATAATGAGAGAGAGAAATCCTGGACAGGATTGGGAAGAGCAGGGGGGGGGGATATAAGGGCTAGTACACATAATCCCATACATGTCTTTTTAACAAGTCCCACTGATTTTAATGGGCCTTACTCCCACGTGAACTTAGATAGGATTGCCTATCTCAAAGGGGTAGGAAGAAGGATGCTGGGGATAGACAGTGGTCCAAAGCTCTCTCATCTGGATGTGGACGACCCCAGTGGGGGGCGAGGATGGCAAGCACCCCCCAAGACAATCAGCTCACCACCACCTGTCCCCCACTGCTGGATTCCCGTGGTTATTTGAAGGAAAGGCACTTTTTACATGCTTGGGGGGAGGGGAAGAGAAATGTACTTTGTTCCTCTGTCCACCACTGGGAGTGGTCAGTGGGGCCACCATCATCCCAGTATTTTCCCCCCTGCTGCTGCCACAAGAAACCTGGACATGGACACTGCGAGCACTGGAAGAGGAAGAGAAGAAGGTCCCATGGTTTGATGTGTTGGAACTGAGTGAGTGGGCATTTCCAATGAATGAGACACTTGGAGCGATTTGATCTCCTAGTGGAATGAAGCTTTATCTTCTGCTGGAATTCAATCACATTGATTGCTGGAGTGTTCTCTGTATATAAATCCCAGGCCCCCTTGGAAGAGACTATACCAGGTTCTGAAACCTAAAGAACATGGGATCTCTTTGCATCCAGATGGATGCTGTGATAAAAAGGCCTGTTACCCTTTGTTGACAGGCCTAAAACAGACCAGAGACATTGCACAAGTCCATGAATTTCTTTTTAGGGTTGTGACATATGAAAGTCACTAGGGCAGAGGTGGTGAAGCTCAGACTCGTGGGCCTAATCTGGCCCTCTGGGGTTCCTCCAATGGCCCCACCCCCTTTCCTGGCCCCACCCCCTTTCACCTGACCAACAATAGTTTGATGGTTTCCCAGCTTTTGCTCAGTTTCTCCCCATTCTAAATTTATTTATTATATTTATATCCCGCCTTTTTTCCTGCAAGGAATCCAATGCAAAGCTTACATAATCCTCCTCCCCATTTATCCTCACAACAACCCTGTAAGGTAGGTTAGGCTGAGAGTCCGTGACTGGCCCAAAGTCACCCAGTGAAGGTTCATGGCTGAGCGGAGACTAGAACCTGGATCTCCAGAGTCCCCAGTAGTACTCTTAAGGCTTACGGTAGTTACTGGCAATAAAAGCTTTAAGCTAAAGTAAGCTTGTATTTGGGGTATTTTTGCTGCTTTGGCCTCATCCCCTTTTGCCTTCAGCCCCACCTACCACTGGAATCCCCCCCCCCTGAGGTAGGGTGGAGTGGGGGTCATTATTGACTATGTCTTGGATGTAAACTTGATATTTGCATGTGAGTTGGCAGACAGAGTGTGCTATCAAACACCTATTAGCCGGTTAACAAAAGGGAAGAGTTATCCCTTGGGAAATGTAAAGGAGAGAAGACTTGACATGCAGAGTTACAATTACACAGCATGGTTTTCATGGTAATAATGCGGATTCATTCCAACCCTACCCAGCAGCATTTGGGGAGCTGCTGTCAAAACCTGACATCATCCGTGTCCCATGGGTTCTTCAACAGGGCAGGACTCCCAGTGGCGAAACTGTTCTATAAATAGCTCAGAGAGACATTCCAGTGAGTGTTTAATGCGGCTCAACTCACATGCTGTGATATTGTTCCAAGTTCACAACCACTGTAATGCTGTGTGATAATTAACAACAGGCCGTTCATCACCCTGGGCACTCTGGTCCTGGAAGGACTTCATCTTCATTGTAGGTCTGTCATTTGATTCAAGAACTCTTTTCTGAGTCATCGTCGCTGTAGTCTTATTTATTAGTTTGTTTACTTAGGGTGGAAATCTTACAGCCAGCATTTGGCCAGCTCAGGGGATATAGGAAACGGCATAAGTGCTCCTGGGCTGGTGAAGAGGGAGGCCCACCAGAGAGACAGCGTGTACGCCACTGGAGGGCCCCCCCGGTATGACTGCAGAAAACTCTGAGGGTGTAGAAAACACTGAGAGCCAGTGTGGCGTAGTGGTGAGAGTGTTGGACTGGGACTCGGGAGATCCGGGTCCGGGCTCTAGTCCCCACTCAGCCATGAAACTCACTGGGTGACTTTGGGCCAGTCACTGACTCTCAGCCTAACCCACCTCACAGGGTTGTTGTGAGGATAAAATGGAGAGGAGGAGGAGGAGGATTATGTAAGCCACCTTGGGTTCCTTGCAGGAAAAAGGTGCAGTATAAATATAATAAAATAAATAAATAGATGTTCTGCTGGTGGTGGTCCACAGGATCCCAAGTCCCCTCATTCAGCCCAAGATGCCACCAATAAGGGCCCCAAATTGCATCAGCCCTGGAGCTGGAGTATTAATTTTCTTCCCGTTGGAGTCAAGAGGAGAGGAATTTTTTAAAAAAATCTTCCCTCTCCACCTCTTGCCTTGGCTGAAACAAGCAGAAGCAGGCAGGCTTTGGATGTGGCAGTCGCACCTCCGCCAACTCTCTCTCTCTCTGTCAAAATCATACACACAGAGATTGCTTTGCCATCTACCGTATCTATCTATCTTTTGGTCCAAAACTACCTTAAACTCAATTAAAATACAAACGCACAATATAAAAAACTTACCAAACAAAAACAAATTGGGGGGGGGGGAATAGTTTTAGTCAACTAGTCAATTCATCAATCAATGAAATGTGCATGAAGTAACAAAAAACTAACATCTATTAAATAATAACAACAACAATATGATAATAAACAGTACTAATTTTAAATCAGTTTTGAATTCACCTTAAAAGCACAATCCTATGCATGTTGAGACAGAAAAAAGGGATACAACTCCCAGCATGACAGAGCCATGCTGGGACCTGTAGGCCTTTTGCTATCTAAACATGCCTAGTATTGCGCCCTAAAGCACTTCTCTCTGTCTCCGTAGGCTAGGCACCTCCTTCTTTGCTACGTGCCAACAAGATTCGGGCACTCCTGGGCACTGTTTGTGGACAGCCCTGTTGTCTCAGAATGACCCGATCTGACATTTGCAAGGAAGAAGCAGAGACAGGGAGGAGCTGCTGAAAAGAGGTACACAACACATGACTAACAAAAATAAAAGGAGACAGCATCATGCCGGATTAATTAAAGTTACCGGTAATTGCAACGTGACACATGCAGTTTCTACCCATCTAACCCTGGATATATGCAGATACATTTAGGTCAGGGCTGGACAGACTTCAAGCTTGCATGATGTATTTTGTTTTTTTCAGGGCTGGCCTTCCCTCCCCCAGCCCCTAGCCCCCACCTCTGGTAGTGGTGCGTGGCAGCAACTCGAACTCACACCCCACCCCAGCAGGGCGTGAGACAGTGGCCCACGCTCCCCTTCCCCCACGGCAGTGGCACAAGATCTTGTGGCAGCCCTGGTGTTTTTTTTTTACTAAAATAAAAACAGAGCCAGACACAAAACAGTGGCTTGGGGGTGGGCAGGCAGAGTCCGTTATCTACTGCACCCCATGAGCCATACACCGGGATATATAGAAATCTACATGTGAATTATCAGAGATCAGGGATGCTCATACAACACTCTAAAAGAGTCCCAGTATTGGGGGAAAGGCAGGATATAAATAATAACAACAACAACAACAGCTAGTAGGGGGGGGAAACCTGACCCAAAGTGACCAATTAGTACTCCCATTTTACAGATGGGGAACACTGAGGCTGAGAGATAACCAATTAGCACAAGGTCAGCCATAGCAGAATTAATTTTTTTATTTTCTGCAATTTTACTTGCTCCCATGAAAGTACTGGGAGCCACAAAGCCTTGGAGATGGAAAACAAACCACCCAGAATTCTAACAATAGATCACAATCCACCTTCTTCGCACCCTTGATTTAGGGTAAGCTGATGCAAAGAAGGAGAAGGCTCCTATACCTTTTAATAGCTGTGTAGAAGGGAGAATTTTGGCAGGTGCAGCTTCTCATGCAGGGGTGAGAACTGCATCGCAACATTTGAAGAAATGTAAAGTCCAATTAATAGTTACATTCCAATTGGCACATTCGTCCAGAGGTGGATTTCATATCAGTCTGTATTGGGACCAATGCTTTTCAACTTATCCATAAATGATCCAGAATTAGGAGTGAGCACTGAAGTGGCCACATTTGCTCATGACACCAAATTATTTAAAATTATTTGGTTAAAACAAAAAGGGATTGTGAGGAGCTCCAAAAGGATCCCTCCAAACTGGAAGAATGGGCATCAAAATGGCAAATGCAGTTCAATGTAGGCAAGTGTAAAGGGATGCATGTTGGGGCGAAACATCCCAACTTCAAGTATAATCTGATGAGATCTGAGCTAGCGGTGACTGACCAAGAAAGAGATCTTGGGGTTGTGGTGGACAGCTCGATGAAAATGTTGACCCAGTGTGTGGCTGCTGTGAAAAAGGCAAATTCCATGTTAGGCATAATTAGGAAAGGGATTGAAAGTAAAACTGCCAAGATCATCCTGCCCTTATACAAATCTGCTGTGCGATCGCACTTAGAATACTGTGTACAGTTCTGGTCACCACACCTAAAAAAGGATATTGTAGAGTTGGGAAAAGTGCAGAAAAGGGCAACTACAGTAAACCCTTGGATTGCAAGTAACTTGGTCTGCAAGTGTTTTGCAAGACAAGCAAATTTTTAAAATAAATTTTAACTTGATAAACAAGCGACGTCTTGCAATACAAGTACTGTAGTACGGTCAAGAAAAATGAAGACTTTACACTATCATTCTTTATTGCAGCTTAAATTAAAAATATGTGTCCAAATTTCTTATGGGGAATTTCGCTTTGATATACAAGTGCTTTGGATTACAAGCATGTTTCCAGAACGAATTATGCTTGCAATCCAAGGTATTACTGTAACATGATCAAACAACTGGAGCAACTCCCCTATGACGAAAGGTGACAACTGCTGGGATTGTTTCGCTTAGAAAAAAGGCGAGTAAGGGGAGGCATGATAGAGGTGTACAAAATTATGCATGGAGTGGAGAAAAGTGGACAAGGAGACATTTTCTCCCCCTCTTATAATACTAGAACCCGGGGATCTATATCAATGGTTCCTTCTCAAACTGGGGAGAGGTAACGAGCTGGGGTACCACAGGGCTCGGACCTGGGCCCAGTGCTCTTCAACATTTTTATTAATGACTTGGATGAGGAGGTACAGGGAATGCTTATCAAATTTGCAGATGACACAAAGTTGGGTGGAACAGCTAATACTCTGGAAGACAGAAACAAAATTCAAAGTGACCTCGATAGGCTGGAGCGCTGGGCCGAAAACAACAGAATGAAATTTAATAGGGATAAATGCCAAGTGCTGCACCTAGGGAAAGGAAACCAAATGCAGAGTTACAGAATGGGGGACACTTGGCTCAACAATACTACAAGTGAGAAGGATCTTGGAATTGTGGTAGATCACAAACTGAATATGAGCCAGCAATGCGATGTGGCTACAAAGAAGGCAAATGCAATTTTGGGCTGCATTAATAGAAGTATAGCTTCCAAATCGTGGGAAGTAATAATTACCTTTTACTCAGCACTGGTTAGGCCTCATCTTGAGTACTGCGTCCAGTTCTGGGCACCACACTTTAAGAAGGACGTAGACAAACTGGAGAGGGTTCAGAGGAGGGCAACAAGGATGATAAAGGGACTGGAAACAAGGCCCTATGAGGAGAGACTGAAAGAACTGGGCATGATTAGCCTTCAGAAGAGGAGACTGAGGGGAGATATGATCGCACTCTTCCAGTACTTGAAGGGATGTCACACAGAGGAGGGCCAGGATCTCTTCTCAATCATCCCTGTTTGCAGGACACGGAATAATGGGCTCAAGTTACAGGAACTCAGATTCCATCTAAACATCAGGAAACATTTCCTGACTGTCAGAGCAATAAGACAATGGAATCAACTACCTAGGGAGGTGGTGGGCTCTCCCAATCTGGAGGCATTCAAGGTGCAGCTGGACAGCCATCTGTCAGGGATGCTTTGACCTGGATTCCTGCATTGAGCAGGGGGTTGGACTCGATGGCCTTGTAGGCCCCTTCCAACTCTACTTTTCTATGATTCTATGATTCTATGATCCCATGAAGCTGATTGGTGGGAGATTCAGGATGGATAAAAGGAAGGACTTCTTCACACAGCGCATAGTTAAACTATGGAATTAACTTCCATAAGATGTAGTGGTGGCCCCCAATTTGGATGACTTTAAAAGGTAATTGGACAAATTCATGGAGGAGAAGGCTATCAACAGCTACTAGTCCTGATGGGCTATACACTACCTCTAGTATCAGAGGCAGTCTGCCTATGTACACCAGCGGCTTGGGAACGTGGGTGGGAGGGTGCTGCTGCACTCCTGTCCTGCTTGTGGGTTCCCATGGGCAGCTGGTTGGCCACTGTATGAACAGAATGCTGGACTAGATGGACCCTTGTTCTGATCCAGCATGGTTCTTCAATTTGCAATGATTGAATTCCCCAAGCATCCCTATCCCAGTGTCAGAAAAGCAGTGTTAGGGAAATGTATATTTAAAATGGCCTCCACAGTTACTATGGCTTGAGTTGCGATAGCTCTCTAATCTCGATCAGGTCATACCCATAGGTGCTGCTGATTTCATGCATTAATATAAAAGAAACTGGATTTTGTCTTGTTTCCATTTATCAGCTCAAGTGAAAGCCAAACAATATATTTTGAACGCAAATAGGGAAGGCAGGATTAATGGGGACATGATAAGATTCTACAAATAAATGAAAGGATGTCCAGAGGGAGGGAAGGAGGGAGGGAGGGAAGCATTTGCTTTCTTTGGTTTCTGAAATGAAGACCAAGAGCTGCAGGTCTGGGGTGTTTCTTCTGGACAAGGCTTTTATTGTGCGACTGCCTTGCCACATTCATGGACTTTTACAGGGGCACTGACGGTGTCATCTTTCATTTGTAACCATCCTATAATTTTTCACTGCTTCTTCCTTGGGGTTATTTTGTTTTTTTAAACACATTAATTAATTTAAATGTGTCCCTGTGGTTGAAGCCTGCAGTACCTGCTTCTGCCACTAGGGGCAGGACTTCCTTAACCAGCACATGGCTTTGCAGTCCATAGTTTGGAGCAAGGGGAGATTAGAAGGCCGAGAGATTCTGGCCTGGTTCACATATAACAAGAAGCCACAATGGTTGAATTTCCCCCCCTGGGCTTATCGTTGTAGCGGCAGTCACCATTTTGAATATTTGGGGCGCGGCAGGGGCACACCGTAGCTTCTCGTTGTGTGCAAACCTGGCAAGGGTGAGTTATTGGGGTGGTTGAAAAACCACCCACAACCCTAAAGCAGCCCATGGGTTCTGGGTGGCTTGCAAACCACAACAACAATCCACCCTCTCAGGGTTTGCACATACCAACAAGCTACAGTGCTCCCACACCATGGCTCAAATATTCAAAATGGCGGCTTCACTCAGATGGGGTTGGCACAATGTGTCCTAAGAACATAAGAAGAGCCATGCTGGATCAGACCAAGGGTCTATCTAGTCCAGCATTCTGTTCACACAGTGGCCAACCAGCTGCCCACAGAATCGCACAAGCAGGACATGAGAGCAACAACACCCTCCCGCCCATGTTCCCCAGCAACTGGTGTCCATAGGCATACTGCTTCTGATACTGGAGGCAGCATACAGCCACCAGGACTAGTTGCCATTGATAGCCTCCTCTTCCATGAGTCCTACTCTGACTTACCTGAAGGCTTTGCTGTATCAAACTTATTCTAACCCAAATGAAGCCGGGCCCATTTGCTAGTAAAAAGGAAAACAGTGTTTTGTATTTAAGAATATCTGGTGTGTGTGTGTGTACCTTGCAATTGTTGTGAACCACCCAGAAGCTTCGGCTGTGGGGCGGTATAGAAATAAATAAATAAATAAATAAAATAATAACCAATAGACTGAAAGTCAGAACAACCCAGCACCATTTGCCTTCCCTACATGGAACCTGTGTGTGACATTATTTACAAAAATGTCAAAAACAACAAACAGTTTTGTAGTACCTTAAAGACTATATTATGAAAGAGAACTCATGCCATAATAAATGTGTTCGCCTTTAAGGTGCCACAAGAATCTTTGTTGTTTTTCTTGCAACAGACCAACATGGCTACCCATCCAGAAATGGTTACAAAACAGATAATGGTTTATTTTCCACATCCAGTGAGAAAATGGCTATCAGTGTGCCCTGCTAGCCCTGATAGTGAACCCCAGCTCCAGACAGAGCATTGCTGTCTTATATTGAGAAGCCTTCTCCTGGCCTATAGACGTAGGGTACAATCCTATGGGTTGCGTGCCCTTGATGATTGTAAGTGCCCGAACTCGGAGGCTTATGATTATCCTACGCAGAGTGGGAGGAGTGGCGGAGGCAATCTTTGCCTCTCTGTCCTCCCGCCCTGCATTTTTCGCTAGATGGACTTTTTTTTGCCAGTGTGGCGTAGTGGTGAGAGTGTTGGACTGGGACTTGGGAGATCCGGGTTCTAGTCCCTGCTCGGCCATGAAACTCACTGGGTGACTTTGGGCCAGTCACTGACTCTCAGCCTAACCTACCTCACAGGGTTGTTGTGAGGATAAAATGGAGAGGAGGAGGAGGATTATGTAAGCCGCCTTGGGTTCCTTGTAGGAAAAAAGGCGGGGTATAAATATAATAAATAAATAAATAAATTTGCCCATCTCGCAGGAGCGTTTTGGAGGGGGAGGCTGGAGTGGCTGCAGGATAGCTCGTATCCTGGCCTTTGCAGCCTTCTCCCTTCCCCTGCCCACTAAAACACCCCCTTTTCCCTCTCACTGACGTTGAGTTCCTGAGCCCGGAGGCCAACTACCGCAGTTCTTTCCGCACCGGCTGTGAGGGGAGCGTGGTCTCTGATTGGGAAATCCGAACTATCCTATGGCCCCTCAGATGCTGTCGGGGCCATAGTATTGCTCCCTAAATGTATTGCCTTTCTGAAGCTGGTGCATTTTAAGATGATAGATTCTCTCGGGGCCTTTGCTGAATAGCTTGTAAGCAACGTGGCTTCTTACAATGGAACTTCTGGCTCTAGCGCATCCCAGTGGCACATTGCACACATTTAATAGATTTGGCCAGCGATGGGTGCCTACTGCGGTTCTTTTTTATCTGTGCTGAGCCTGACTGACAGTCTTTGAACACTTTTTGTATCTGACCAGCTTGAATGTGTGACCTCATTCCAGAAATATTAGTGCTTAAAGAGGACCCGGTCCTAAAAATAAATATTCTGCAGAGTTTCCTCTCTTGAAAGAAAATTACTCCAGAACCTCAACGCAAGTGCAAAATCAATCGCATCCCACTGGGCATTTTCAGAATCCTTAAAGTGATGGCTGGCATTTTGCAGCTACACTGTGCCATGCAGCAGCAATTTCACAGAGGCCTCATCGCTTGTGTTCCTTCTGACATTAATTTCCTATTAATGTCACCATGTTGTGCTGATGGAAAACTCTTCTGTAATGAGAAGGCAGGAGAAACAAAGGCCCCGACAGAAATGTTACAGAACAGGAACAATTTTATTTGGTTATCAGGGGCTAATTGGATATTTCAGGGAACTGACTTGGTTGCTGATTAGGTATAGCTAAATATAGGGAGAGTTGAAACTGAGCCAAATATTTGAGAAAGATAGTGAGTGCAGAGCATCTCTCTCTCACCATATGCTAACTTTTTTTTCAAGTATGAGTGTCAATTTACTTCGAAAAAACAAACTTTCTTTAAAAAAAAAAAAAGCAGGTCGATTTGGTCCTTTGTCATGATGACAGCCCTGCATTATGGGACAAATTTTTGAAGTGTAAACACCCAAGCCTTTCACCAATTTAGGGAAGGGTGGGGCTTGTATCTCTACTAATAACTACATATTCCGTAGATATTAAACCATCAGTGCTTTCCCCATCATTGCCTCACCTTACTAGGAAAAGCTACACCTATTGGATTTCTGGCTATCGGTATGTTTTTCCTCTGAAGGGCAAATAGCAGCTTCTGGGGGGAGGATTCCTTCAGGAAAATGGTATGGAGGTAGAGGGTTAATCCCACAGTGCAGCCCCAATCAGATTCAAGGACGCTCCCGTAACTGCTATTAAACTTGGGGGGGGGGGACAGCCGGAGATGTTATCATGGATCTCACGATATCACATCTAGTTGCATTGTGAGAGTTGGCAAGAATTACTTCTGGGTCTTGAGGAAAGTCAAGCAACAGCCATGTATCAGATGATTGGGGTGCGTGTGCAGAAATTGTGTTGTCTGTTGTACCTTGACTACTGAATGCCGAATCCTGGTGTGGGTAACTTTACCTGATTTATTAACAGGGCATATATAGCTGTCTGGCAAGGGAACTTAATACAGGCCTGCAGCAGGGCTTCTCCTAGCTAGCCCAAGGGAGGTGGGGAATCTGGAGGCTGAGTGGTATTTAAGGGGAGGGGGGTGACGGGACAGTGCACAGTTCATTCACTGTGCCTGAATACAATGCAGAAAAAACTGACCTTGAAAACCCAAACTGCCTGTGTCTGAGCCTGTTTGACTTTTTAATGCTCTGAATACTAATTTAGCTGAGGATGGATGGTTCCATGTAACCAAAAAACGTGCAACAACTTTAATGCATTTGTCATCTGCCGAAATCTATAGCCCTAATCAGGAATTATTACCTGAATCCTTGGAGAGAAGAGCAAGGCTCTGCATGCTAACCACGCCCCCAACATCCCTGTACAGGCCGCCCCCACCCACCCCCGATTTCCCCACATTGAGTAGGGAAGTCTGAAGGCGATTTCTGCATATGCTTAGACTCCTCCCTGCATTTGGGAATGCAGAATCCCCTTCAGAACTTTCTGACCTTTGCAGGAAAGCCAGAGGAAGAGCCGGCACATGCGGGAATGTTGGGGGCACTGCTGGAATGTGTAGCCTTGTTCCTCCCCTCCACAGGTTCAGGCAGTGATACCTGAACACGGCTCAGGTCTCAATGAGAGGGTTCACATGACACACTAAACCCTTTGGAAATTTAAGCTATGCACTGTGGCTTCTTTTCCCCCCGGGGGCTGCGATGTGCCCGACAGACTATTGGGGATAGCGGGGGTCCTGAGCCACCTTCTCAGTCAGTCCTCCTGCAGGTATCCCAGGGGACACCGCAGGAGCACTGAGTTTCCCCCCCCCCCGCCCGCCGCGATTGTGAGCCATTTTCGGCTCGCCGCAACTCATCTTTTGTCTTTCCAAGAGCCAGTGTGGTGTAGTGGTGAGAGTGTTGGACTGGGACTCAGGAGATCCGGGTTCTAGTCCCCGCTCGGCCATGAAACTCACTGGGTGACTTTGGGCCAGTCACTTACTCTCAGCCTAACCTACCTCACAGTGCTGTTGTGAGGATAAAATGGAGAGGAGGAGGAGGATTATGTAAGCCGTCCTGGGTTCCTTGCAGAAAAAAAGGCGGAATAGAAATATAATAAATAAAATAAAGAGTACTTGAACCAGTGAGACACTTGTTACTTCTAACATGGAGTGGATTTGGATTAACTGTTGAGGAATGGCAGAGTTCCAGGCTCTGGCTTAATGGAGGCATAATGCCAAACCATGGTCTGGTGTCGGGTAGTTTCCACATCAGTTTATGAGCTTCCCCCTCCCTCCTTGTGTGCAGGTTCTCTTCTCTACTTCTCCTTTTCTGCTCTCCATAGCTTGCCCTGACATCCAAAACGGTAAACTGTGGCTAGCGACTTGCCTCAAAACCATAGTTTGTAACAATGGTTTCAAGGGGTTTGTTTGCAAACCATGGTTTGGAGGTTATTGCTAACCATAATTTGCCAAGCCAGGCTTTGCAGCAAACTATGGTTACTGAATACCAGGAAGCAGAGGAGGGGATCCATTCACAGGGTGGGAGGAGGAAGAATCACATGAGCCCTCAGGAGAACTCCTCACCAAACCGTAGTTTTGGTGCTAAGTCTGAATTGAGCAAATGGAGGCAGGAGGGGCCATAGCTCAGTGGCAGAGGCCCTGCTTTGCATGCAGAAGGTCCCAGGTTCGATCCCCGGCATCTGCAAGTAGCGCTAGGAAAGAATCGTGCCTGCAACCCTGGAGAATCACTGCCAGTCAGAGTTGACAATACTGGGCTAGATGGACCAAGGATCTGACTCAGTATTAGGCAGCTTCCTATGTTCCTATATCTAAAATTTATCTTTGGTTATGGAAAAATCTGAGCATGACACTGACTTCCTTGTCTACACTGAGGCACCTTGGAACACTTTGCAAAATGAATCAAAATGTAATCTGGAATGTCATGCTGGTAACCAGAAAACAAAGGGCAAAGGACAAAAGGACAGCCGTCAGCTGCCTCGCAATAAAGGCTCTGTCTAGACATCAAGATGCCATGCCAAGTTGTTCGATGATCCAGCCATCCAAGCTTTAGTCATTTAGTGTTGTGTGTTCATAGGATCGCGCATTGCAAGGAGGCAACTCATGTGGTGCTTGGGATTGCAGTGTTTCGACAGCAGGGTCCGCTCAAGAATCCACATGGCTTAATGGGTCATGAGGAAGCACCTTGAAGCGATATGGAAATGGCCTGCAGTCCAGGCTAACTGAGCCAGGAAGGGAATTATGTGCTCATTGGAAGTGGTGCCAACAGCGATGCTGGCAGCATTCCTTTTCTGCAGCAACAACAGATGAAGCTTCTCTTGCCTACAGGAGCTCTAGCGCGGGAGAGGGAGGGAGGGAGGAACAAAGCATGGGCATGAAGAAAAGGCATTATCAAGAAGCCGTAAAGGGAGAAAGGGGGAGCTTCTAATATTGAAAGGAGGAAGAATTCATTTGGGAGCAAATATATGTAACTTATAAATTAAACCCAATATTAAACACTGGCAAAGGCTAATACATAAACGCAGCAAAGGCTGACACAGACGCGCAGTGAGCACAGCATGTATTCCGTGCAGGCATGGACACACGGCACGTAGCAGCTCCAAGACCCGTGAAAAACAAAGGAAGCTGAGTTGGTCTAGGAGGGGGGGTGGAAATCCAAGTTAGGCAATACCTTTATTAGGACCAAGTGCGTTGGCCTCTGCTATGATGTGAGGCAGATTTCACGTTTTGAGTTCTGGACCTCAGATTGAAATTTTGCCATTTTCAGGGGTTCCTTTGGAAATCACAGTGTCTTTCTACGTATATAGAAAATGTCAGCTTTCGAGCTAGCATGGAAGTAGCAGGGCACAATCCTATGCAAATTTAGACAGAAAAAAAGGCCTACCGCTCCTGGCTGGGGCATACTGGGAGTTGTAGGCCTTTTTTCTGTCTAAACTTGCATAGGAGTGTACCTTTAGACATATTGTGTGTGTGTGTGTGTGTGTGTGTGTGTGTGTTGTGTGTCTGTCCCCAGCTATCTAAAGATCCATGCTTATTTTCACACTTAGCCACCCCCCACCCTTGCTTTCCCAGTCTCCATCAGAATAATTCAAATCTGGCCAATCACACCGATACAGCATTATTTCTCTTGACTGAAACTTGGGCAGAATCATTGAGCAAAATAGGACAATCATGGAATCAAAAAGAAACCCCAAAAGCCATCAATTCCAACTCCCCTCCACCAATCACCCCTGCTTCCACCAATCCATTCTGCAAACTGTACTTCGTAAGGTAGGCAGTGCATCACTATCTCTGCTACCACCACATGTACGGCCCCAGCTCTTCCTCTCCTCTGGGCCAATTGGAAGGGGAAGTGGAGATCAGAGCAGCATGGTGGCAGTCAATGGGGAAGGGAAGAGGAAAAGGTAAAGCAGGTGTGGTGCCATTGTGCCTCCCTTCCTCTTCCTGGCATGGTGGGTGGCCCAGAGATTAGATGGTTTGGCTAGAGGAGTAAAAATGAAGAGCCAAAGCCCTGAAGCATGTTCAGCATCTGGAGATCTGAGAACTCTACTGTAGGGTCTCTGTTGGCGCCATAAAGACGAATATACTATGGCATCAAGTGGTTAGATATATATGCCATGAGTACAGAGAGAAGAAAAAGAAGACGTTATTATGATTCGTTTTACAAAGTGAGGCCCAAAGACTAGAGCAATGCAAGAGTTACCAGGAGGCATGTCACAGTTGTTTGTAGGGCAAGAATTAGAACAGATTCCAATCAAATGATTACAAGCTCCAATTGGTGTGGGTGTGACCCACTCCTGACTGGTAATGAATAGGCAGAGCAAGATTACGAAGCAAACACTTCTAGAGGGACAATTGCTTTCTGTAATGGGCTAGCCCCTCCCCATGTTTATTGAGACCAAGCTTCACCGTGTCACATTTCCTATAAAAATCCAACTCAATGGCTTCTTCCCGGAACCTCCCTCTCTCTGAACCTTGATTGTTGTTTGAAATACGATGGCTGTAAGGTCTGCTCTAGATAGGAAGAGCCACATACAAAAGAGGACAAAGCTTCTGCACCTTCAATAGTTGTGTAGAAGAGGGACTTTCATCAGGGACAGCTTGTCATGTAAGCTACCCCTGCTAAAATTCCTTTTTCTGCACTAAAGGCACAGTCCTGCTGGGGACTGCTGGCTGGGAACTGCTGGGAGTTGTAGGACTTTTTCTGTCTAAACATGCATAGGATTGTGCCCTAAATGTGCAGGAACCCTGTCCTCTCTTGCATCTGTCCACCCTTCTTCCTCCACCCCTCCCCTGCTTTCTTTAAGTCAGGGGTGGGCAACCTGTGACCCACCAGATATTTAAATATTTATTTATTTATTTATTTATTTATTTATTCATTCATTCATTCATTCATTCATGCATTCATTCATTCATGCATGCATGCATGCATTCTTCTATACTGCTTAGTATTTTTTTAAAAACCCACCTAAGGGGGGGGGTTCACATTAATAATACGATATAATAACAATATAAAATAATAAATAATAATAAAACTTTACAACAAGAATGACAATAAAACAGGACAGTGACGTAATCCATTGCAAGTCAGGGAAAGCCTGTGTGGAAAAGTATGTTTCTAAAAGGCGTTTACCACAGTTTCTTCCTCTTGAACCACATGTGGGAGGGAGAGTGTTCCAGAAGGTGGGTGCTGCTACTAAGAAGGCCCGTTTAAGTGCTGTTACCTAGCAACATTCTGTTGGTCACAGAACAACCAGGAAGGCCTCCTCAGGAGATCTCAGGCGTTGGCTGGGTGTATATAGGGAAAGGCGGGCTGCTGTTGCACAACTACAACTCCCAGCAGCCCCAGCCATCGTGGCCAATGGTCAGGGTTTATGGGGCCTGCAGTCCAAAAACATATGGAGGGCCATAGGATCCTCACCCCTGCTGCAAGCTAGTGAGGTGGGGGAAGGGGGCGAGAAACTAGTACTCTGCATAGTATTCCGTTCTCCGTTTTACAGTGACGTGTGATTTTATAATGGTGTTATATTGGTTGTATTTTTTTAATTGAAATTTTGTTTGTTTTGATCCCTGGAAACTGCCCAGATGACATTGAATATACAGCAGTCCTATAAATTGTGTGTATGTATAAATTGCAGAGGAGGAACCATAGCTCAGTGGCAGAGCACATACGTTGCATGCAGAAGGTCTCAGTTCAACCCTCAACATCTCCATTTAAAAGAATTAGGGAGCAGGTGATGTAGAAGACCTTGGCATGAAACCTTGGAGAGCTCTTGCCAATCAAAGCAGACTAGGGGTGGGCAACTTGTGGCCATCCCATCTTTTATCATTGCTGTGCTGGCTAGAGCTGATGGGACCTGTAGTCCAACCAGCATCTGGAGGGCCACAAGTTGCCCACCTGTGGACTAGGCAGTTCAAGACTAGATGGACAAACAGTCCGATCAGTTCTAGTGATCAGTTTTGAAAACAACAACAACGCTTTCCCTTTTCTCTGTACTCACCCACCTGGGTGACTGCTTCATGCATCCGCCCCCCGCAAGGCTTATGCCATAATATATTTGCTAGCCTAGTTCCACATGTTGTGATTGTTGCTACAGAGTAACAGGCCAGAGTTCACCGTGCCACTGCCAGGAGGATTAATAAGGTGAAGTTCTTCAAGGTGCCTGCAGACCTAAGACATCCAGATGACTCAGGCAAGTGAACCAAGCTGGACACCGAAAATGGGCTCACGAGTTGGGTATACTATTGGTTGCAAGCATTGCCTTTCAGGTCTACAGCTGCTACAACCCAGCCATTTCATCAGGCCAGGGAGCAAAGTATACTGTGGCTCTTAGATAATTTACGGATGGACGAATCTGTAAAATTCTGGTTTCTTTCAGTTTCTCATTTTTTTCCAGTCTTAAATTTGGTTTGTCCCGTTTCTTCCTCACTTTGATACTTATTTCTAAAGCTCATACGAAACATTGTATGCATTTTTGTGCGCATTTCTCCTAATACACACAGTTTTGCAAGTAATTTCCCTTAATATAATGCATTTCTGAACATTGTTTTCAGTAATATACACATTTTGTGTGCACATTCCCCTAATACATGCGTTTTTCCTTGCATCTTTTTATGGCACTCTATTGCAAAATTCGAAGAAGTGCAAATTTCACAAGATAACTGAATTTCAGTTCATTCATAGGTTCAAGATTGCAAAATCAGGTGAACCGAATGAATTTCTCCCTCTTCCCTACGTACCATTTTAAAAGAGCAAAATATTTAACATCCATGCTTATGATAAGCTGGGGAAGTAAGTGAGGATTATTCCTATTTTATGAATAGTGAACTGAGGCAGAGAAAGAGTGATTTGCCATTCTGCTTGGGGATAATGGGAGTTGTAGTCCAACACATCTGGAGGGCACCAAGTTGGGAAAGAAAGGCCTACAGATCATGTGGTAGAATTGTTCCTAGACTATACTACTTCAGTTTGCAGATAGGGGGGGCATGTTACATATTTGAAATGCTCCGCCTGAGAGGGGGAAAACCCTGCAAGTTGAAAACAACTATGTGAGGGCAAAGGTTAGGCTAAAATCCTTCTCCCTGACATCTAGGTTTCTACATATGGAAGTTTTGTTTGTATGGAAGAGGACTGAATCAGCAAACCATCACTGCACAGCTGAATACAGCTGGAAGGGCCTTAGCTCAGTGGTACCTGGTGCCAGGGCCGGCGCTACCGCTAGGCAAACTAGGCGGTTGCCTAGGGCGCGCGGCTGAAGAGGGCGCGGAAACGCTGCGCTCCTCTTTGCTGCTGCGGCGCCGCCCCCGCCAGGCCTCCGCCGCCGCTGCGCCGCCCCCGCCAGGCCTCCGCCTCCCCACCCTCCCGCCCGCCGTCGCCGTGCCTCCCCCACCCGCCCGCCCGCTCGCTACCGCTGCGCCTCCCCGCCCGCCGCTCGCTGCCGCTGCGCCTCCCACCGCCATCGCCACCGCCACCGCCCCAACCCCCCCGTCACCTACCTTCTCCGCATCGCGTCGCTTCCGGAGCCCCGTCCGCGTTGTTTTGGCTGGAGGAACCAGGGCAACAGGGCTTAAACAGCCTGTTGCCATGGTTTCCCCGGCAAAAACCAGCGCGGGGGTCCCGTCAGTCGCGTCACTTCAGGCTGGTGCTGAAAGGATAGTAGAGTTGGAGCCAGGTGGGCCTCACTGGGGAGCTTGATCCATAACCAAGGGGCTACCACAGAAAAGGCCCTCCCCCTTGTTGCCGCCCTCAGAGCCTCCCTTGGAGGAGGCACTCAGAGGAAGACCCCAGATGTTGAGCATAGTGTCTGGGTAGACTGTGGTTGGGAGAGGCGTTCCATCAAGTACTGTGGTCCCAAGCTGTGTAGGACATTATAGGTTAAGACCAGCACCTTGATTGCGGGCTCAGAAGCATATAGGCAGCCAATGCAAATGGGCCAGAACTGGTGTTATGTGTTCAGACCTTCTGGTCCCAGTTATTAGTCTGGCTGCTGCATTTTGCACAAGCTGCAGTTTCTGAACAGTCTTCAAGGGCAGCCCCAAGTAGAGTGCATTGCAGTAGTCTAGTATATGGGCAAATAGTTATTATTTTATTTTTACATTTATATCCCACTATTTTTCATCTTGTAAGGAACCCAAGGCAGCTTACATAACCCTCCTCCTCTCCATTTCATTCTCACATAAACCTTATGATGTAGGTTAAGCCGAGAGTCAGTGACTGGCCCAAAGTCACCCAGTGAGGTTCATGGTCCAAGTGGGGGCTAAAACCCAGATCTCCTGAGTCCCAGCCCAACACTCTAACCACTACACCACACTGGATCTCAATAATTTGTATAATTGTTTGTATAATAGTTTGCATCATTTCCCATTGAATCTGAACTAGTTTGTATCCCATCCATCTCAAAATGTGTTACCCAGAGCTGGACATTGCAGTGCACCTGACATTTCAATTCTGCCTGTAGCAATGTTCTTCTATGGTTTCTTGGATATAATACTTCTGCTGATGCATCCCAAAAATAGCCTTTTGCCTCATTTTAGTATGGAGGAAACTGCTGACTCATGCCTACTTTTTGAACTGCTGTAATATCCTCGCCCCATTCTTCTTGGCTCTGCTACTGCTGAGCCAGAAATTACGTGCGGGATGCAGGTGTTTAATCTGCTGTCCCCCTTCATATAACTACCGGTAGTATGGATACATTTCACCCTTCACACCAGGAAAACACATGTGAGCTACTTCCTAGTGCACCTCTTACTGAGATGCTATTTCACACATCTAATGAAGTGGGCTACAGTCCACGAAAGCTTTTACTACAAGACATCTGCTAGCTTTGTAAGATGCCCTAAGATTCATTGTTAGTTAAATCAATAATTCTCAAACTATGTCGCATCAGAGAACTGCTAGAGATCTGTGAGAAAGGAATAAACTAGATAAATAAAGGTAGGGCTGGTCCTAGACAGGGGTTGGGTAACACACAGCCCGCAGTGTGCATGTGACCCAGCCCGGCCTTTAGTGTCCACTGAAATTTAGCAGAGCAGCGGCTGCAAAGCAATCTGCAGTCTGCGGTCGAATTTTGGCAGCACGACACAACGGAGGCTGAGAAAGGCCAAATGTAGCTTTAAAACAAGCTAAATTTGGCCCTTGTCAGCCTCCGTCAAGGCGTGCCATCAAATTTGCTGCCGCCACACTGACACATTTCAGCGTTGTAGTAGTGGGGGTGCAGTCCTCAGGGGCGGACATCGGCTGAGTTGAGTAGTTGAGTAGCTGGTCCATGACAGGCGCCCCCTGCGTCCGACACCCTCCTGAAGCCTGGCTCCCCAGCAATTGCCTGGATCACCTGCCCCTCACTCCAGCCTTCTCAGTCTGAATCATTGCTCTGAGCAGATCTCCTTCCAGTCAGTTGTTGGGTAATTCTGTTGTGTCTTTGCAGTGGGAGTGACTGAATGAGACAATCATAGATATGCAGGAGAATTAGCTGCCTTTAGAGGAGGCTTCCTGCTGAATCTCTGCATGGCCATTGCTCTAGGCTTGCATTGTTCAGTGTAAGCACGCTCAGATCAGTGATTCATGGAGAAAACACGGGGTGGGGGGTGAACTCCTCTAAGGTCGGGAAAGCTTACTAAAAACGATTTCAGCTGTGTCTCAAGTTTTAATTCAGAGAAAAAGAAGTGCGTGTCAGCAACAAGAAATCAGGAAATACTGGTTCTAAACATTGGGTTTAAAAAAAATGTAAAGCACACTTTATTTAATACAGTACTATGAAATGTTAGATCTATACTGATTGGTTTCTGCTATGGTATTGCGATCACAGCATGTCCGCAGTAAAACCATCCTTTGAATTCTCCTGAGTTGCTTTTGCATTTTGCAAGCCATCTTCAACGAAAGTTGGATTAATATGGCCGTCCAACACTAGTGTCATTGAAGGCATTCTCACCTCTCTCTCTCTCTCTCTGCACCTCAGCAGAGGAAAATACTGGAAGGTATGTGAGAACTCACAAAAGAAGCAGCGGGCGTGGGTGACAAATGTATTATTTCGGAAGGACAGGATCCATTGTGTCCTACTGCTGCCTCTGCAAGCTCCCGTTACATCAGTTTATCAGCCTTCCCAAACCTAGTGCCCTCCAGATGCTTTGGACTACATCTGTCAGCTTTCCTGGCCATTGGCTCTGCTGACTGACTGGGACACCCTCCTGCCCAAGTTCCCCAGCAACTGGTGTTCATAGGCATACTGCCTCTGATACTGGAGGTAGCATACAGCCATCAGGACTAGTAGCCACTGATAGCTTTCTCCTCCAAGAATTTGTCCAATCCCCTTTTAAAGCCATAAGAACATAAGAAGAGCCGTGCTGGATCAGACCAAGGGTCCATCTAGTCCAGTGTTCTCCAACCTTGGGTCCCCAGATGTTTTTGGCCTACAACTCCCAACATGCCCCAGCCAGCTACGCTGGCTGGGGCATGCTGGGAGTTGTAGGCCAAAAACATCTGGGGACCCAAGGTTGGAGAACACTGATCTAGTCCAGCATGCTGTTCACACAGTGGCCAACCAGCTGGCCACGGGAAACCCATAAGCAGGACACGAGTGCAACAGCACCCTCCCGCCCATGTTCCCCAGCAACTGGTGTACATAGGCATACTGCCTCTGATACTGGAGGTCGCATACAGCCATCAGGACTAGTAGCCATTGATACAAAGATTTGGTGCCCGGGCCCATAGGACACAAATCTGTATAAAATTTGCATATGCTGATTAACGTCTATATATGCAAACTACTAGGATCTATTTAAATTTCACAGTCGACAAGGGCAGCCAATTGATTTCTCATCCAAATTACTTGCAACAAAATAAACTCTGCAATGAATTTGCACCCTGAACCCAGATCATCCCATATTAAAAGCTCCTCTTCGGTTACAGTTAATTTGCAGTCTGTCTCCCTGCCCGGCACTTCTTTCTCTTGCCCTCTTGGAGGAAAATTGTCATGCAATTAAGCCTATAAGAAAAGCTTCCATTAGCATCAATGGAGGTTTCCCCCCTAAATTTAATTATGCAGAAGTGGGGCTTGTGTGTGTGTGTGTGTGTGTGTGTGTGTGTGTTCTAGCATGTGGGGCGGGGAGAGTTAACCCTTCCCTCCCCAGCTGCAACCCCCCCCTTGAAAATCGCCCCCCTGCATGGCAACTAAGGTGAGAAAGAAATTTTCCATTGGCATCAGTGGACACTCAGGGCTCTGTGGGATAGATTCAGGGTCAGGAGCCCATGGAGCTGCCTTGCAGATCATCACTTGAAGTGGTGGTCATCAGCGAACGGGCTGAAAATCCTGGCCAAAGGTGAACTCTTCTGCCCTCAACTGCTTAGTTCAGAATCTGTTATTGCTAAGCTGCTGTGTCAGCCTGTGTGTGTGTGTGTGTGTGTGTGTGTGTGTGTCCGTGTCCACTGGTTTGGGAACTGGCTGTGCCTGACTGAGCCACAGGCATGAACAACTTGATCGGGGAGTGCGCCTAACGGTAGGGGGTCCAAAACGCGACCGCTGTCGCAGCCCCCTCTCCTGTGTTTGTCCCCCACTGGCAAGCCTGCAGGGCCAACTGTCATACTCAAAAGAATGCTCACGCAGCCCCATCAAGAATTAAGTCACCATGTGCATCACCACTTAGTATGTTTTCCACAGTCATAAATAATATACACCGGGAGAAGAAAACAAAAACCCGCGTAAGGCCACCACTTATGGCCCGTGTGAGCAAACTGGTTTTTTTAGTCTGCTATTAAGGAGGAGGACTTGTTGCCAGATGCCTATTAAACTGCAACTACACAGGCGAAGTGGACGTAAACTGCAATTCTGTGCATATTTAGCTAGGAATGCATATCACCGGGCTGCAGGTGGTAGATTTAAGACACAATCCACCAGGAAGCTTTCCATGCCCTAATTGAAATGAATGGAATGGAGATGTATCTGGGGTGGAAGTTGGGGGGGGGAGGAGGAAAACCTTTCCCTTATGGTGGACCCCCTTTTTGTAAGGGTTACCGAAATATCAGACCTGATAGGCTGCCAACACAGGCTAATCCTAGCCTGAACATGCTAGGCCGGGGGTGGTGGTGGCACCCAGAGGCACCTCCTTTGGCACCCTACGCCTTTGGGGAAAAAATTACATTTCTTTTACATTCTTCTTTATGACTGGGATGGCTTCGGAGTGAAGCAAGCAAGAGCCCCTAGCCACAGGGACCCAGAGACATTCTTAGGAAGTAAAGATGGCAGGCATCTGGAAGCCAGCGCTTCACCAGGAAGTGCTCCCGGCCTCCCAGAAAGGGCGAGGGGGGGAGAACATTAAAAAGGACATCTATCACTCCTTCCTGTGAAGCCGGGTGGGTGGGCGGCTAGAGGGGCCAGTGGAAACCAGTGGGGGGGGGGCTGTGGGAAGCTTGGGAGGCAGCAGGGAGTGAGCAGACGCTGTGTGTGTTTCCTGTGTGGGGTGCGTGGTTATTGTGTACAGGCGTGTTTTCTGTGTGGGGTGGGGTGGGGGGTATTTCTGTGTATATTCAAGTTACTTGTCTTTTAGCCTCACCAGTTTGCATTTCTGTGAAACATGTTTTGTTGGAGCAGACGACTGTGTGAGTTCAAAGGAGTGGTTTTGTGTTCTGGGGCTCAGACCCCTTGTACTCAGGACCGGTGCAAGGCAGTTTGGTGCCCTAGGCAAGATCAGATATTTAGCGCCCCCCCCTTCCCACTTGAGAGCGCTGTATTTTTTTCCCCAAAGCGTTTCTGGCGCCCCCTTTAGCCCTGTGCCCTAGGCAGCTGCCTAGTTGGCCTAATGGTAGCACCGGCCCTGCTTGTACTCTGTCTCTTGGGCTGGTTGCTTGTCTTTTCACCGTACCAGTTTGAGTTCTGTGTAATTAGTGTTTGGGGGCTGGCCCCACCCACCACAGCAGCCATTTTGTGAATAGGTATGTCCACCACGGCAGCCATTTTGTGAATAGGTATGTCCACCATGGCAGCCATTTTCTGATGGTGCCCACAACACTTTCTCAATAATCGAAATGTGCCCACTGGCCCCCCAAAATTGGGGACCTCTGATCTAGGTTGTCCAGCTGCTAAGGACCCCTCCCTTCAACCCAGCCCTAGAAATATTAAATCATGCTAAGAAGCTTTGGATTTACTTTCCCAAAGCCCAGAGGGTGCAGCACTTAACAAAACCTTGTTAAATATCTTAAGTACACAAGGGATAGCTTCACACCTGTACAGTCTTAGAGCATGGGATTTTATTGAGAAATTCCTTTTAAAAACAAGGATGCCAATTGCTAACTGTCCATGTATATCAGGGATGGGCCACTTCAGGGGTCCGTGGGCAACTTTCCATCCCCCAGAGCCCCTGTGGGCCACACTCCTGCTGCTGCTGCCCCGTGGAATTCAGTGGCGGCGGCAGGAAAAGCTTAATTTGCCCTCCTTAACACCCTGTAGTGGTTTGTGCCAACACCTGGCTGAATGGGCCCAAGAGACAAAATAATGAGGTGATGCTTAACCTATTTATGGGAATTTAAGACCAGTAAAAACTGGCCTTTTAACAGAGATGGACTGTAGTTTTGTCCAGTGGTGAGAGTAGCTACATTTCTGATGTAAGCAGGCGAGATAGCCAATCAGAAATTTCCACCTCCTTAATGATTCTGAGTTAGCTAGTTCCAACATGTTGAGGTTCTAGGGGAAACCTAGATAAACATGAGAATGTGCAGTAGAAAATTAAAGACAACAAGATATCTCTCTCTTCAGAACTCAACGCAGGGGTGCAAAATTGCAGACTCTCAAGGGGACAGAGTTGGTCTGTTCAGAATACAGGAGGTTGTTCCACTACCATACTCATGTACAGCTTTCACTAATTTTAATCAGGATTAAGGTAGAATGGGTTCTTAACATGCTCCCCTACCACCAATTGTGGCCAGGTCATTTTTGTTTTTGTTTTGGCCAGTTTTGCTTCTCCAGCTGGACTCCAGGAGTAAACTTAGGGGGAATTTGTGTGTCATCTCCATGCGGAGATGGCAGTCTTGAAACAATAGATCATGTATTATTATCTTGTGCTTTCTATAAAGATCTAAGGAAAGAGGTGTGATTTCTCCACTACTGTCATCTATTCCAGGGCGGTCAGTTACTGCTTCTGTGTCTTTTCTCCTCGCAGACCAAAACAAACAGGTCACAGTAAAAACCGCCAAATTTTTAGCTGGGGCAATTAAAATAAGATCTACCAACTTATTAGAGACCTAATTATTCATAGCTTCTTGACTGAGCAGGTTGTTTTATTGATTCTATTTATGTCTGAAGGAATATGTATTTATGTATTAATCATGGCATTTTTGTTCAGTGCAAATTTTAAGAACGCAACTAAGGTAATTTTAGTCAAGTATAATTTTGTTTTCTATTTCTATATATTTTACTTCATGCTAAGGCCGGTGGCTGATGCAAATAAAGAATTCATTCAAACTTAGGGGGAAACAGTCTGTGGGCAGGATCATTTTCAACCTCTGAGTCAGAGCATGGGTCCATCTATTCCAGTATTGTTGACACTGACTGGCAGCAGTTCTCCAGGGTTTCTGCTGGGAGCTTTTCCAGCCCTACTTGGACATGCTGGGGGATTGAACCTGGGACCTTCTACATGCAAAGCAGGTGCTCTACCACTGAGCTATGGCAGAGCCTGCACCAGCACCACCATGTGTATATATACCTGTAACATATGATAACACTTCATGCATCTGATAAAGTGGATTCTAAACCATTATAGTTTATGCCATAATAAATCTGTTACCCTTTAAGGTGCCACAAGATTCTTCGTTGTTTACACTGCAACAGACTAACACACACAGTTACTCCAGTGGAAAAATGGTTACAGTGTTTGGTAATGTCTGTTTATTTACAGTATGCAAGTTGAACTAGAAGGAGCAAGTAGGCACTCAAAGAGGAAACACGGATTTTAAAACAGCGTCAGTCCCTGCTCCCCTGGGTTGGCCCCAGCAGGTTTGAGGGGCTCTTGGCAAAGTGCCTTCCCTCACCCATGGGTTTTCCTAGCAGCAGCAGCAGTAGTGGACAGCTATATGCTGTCCTTTTATATTTCCCACGATATCCTGGAACGCCCAATGTGGCGTCACTCTGGGGCATTGTGGGAATTAAATACGGCAGCTTGTAGCAGCTCGCCATCCAGCATGGAAGGGCCAGGGCAGACTGATGGCAGAGCACAAAAGCAGCAGCAGACTTCTCTCAGACAAACACACGCGCACACAGGACTTGTTTTCAAAGTAGATGCTTTTTAAAAGATGAATAACGGTAACATAGGTTACGCAGGTACTAAAGCTTGATGGTTACAGAAGTGCAGTTTCTTAAACATTACTCAGCCAATTCTTTGAGGTAAGGAAAACACAGGTCAATCTCCTTCATTGCTAAACCAATCTCCTTCATTGCAAGGGTCAGTTAATCAGTTAATACTAGACTGGTCTGTCAGAGGTGTGTTAGAATGGAATTCAAACCTGTCGCTAGGCAACATCCAGCATTCCCTCCCCTGATTCAATCAAGTGCTTCAGTCCACTGCCCCCTGCCCTTCAACCAGACTATACACAGCCTGCCTTAAGCCTTTAATGGGCAGTCGACTTCTTAAAAAAGCCCTCCCTGCAGAGTTTACATCTTCTGGTCGCATATTCCAACACAGGCATCAGTGCTGGTGTTCCCTGCCAGCATGCTGGGATCCAGGAAGCTGCCTGAGGGTGCCAGCTGCTAAGGCTGAGTCTGGTCCCCACCCCCCTGCGCGCGCGCACGCACGCACACACACACACACACACACACACACACAAAACAGCATATGCTTGCAGCTTCTAAAAACTGCTTCTTGCTAGCCAGTTCCAGAAACTGTTTCTCTTTCTCTTGCCAAATTCAAGCTGCTTCTTTGGGTTTTTGTTTCTCTCTCTCTCAGGACACACCTCACAGGCATAATGCTGGTCTCAGATCCATCCCACCCTGGCAAGTAGGTGTGTGTGACCTGCCATGTCCTGGCTGACTTAGATTGCCCATTGATTTAGCATTCATTGTTAGAGTCCTAATTTGGCCTAGGGCGCCAAACAGCCCTGCACCGGTCCTGGTCCTAGCTCCGTCCTTCACAGGGCAGAATGAGGCTCATAACAGCACTTTTCATTCAGTGTGTCTGCTTGAACAACATGGACAACAAGGATGGTTTCAGCACCTTTTTCACACTTCTCTTCCACACAGAAGCACAGGAGCTTTGGGAAGTGGGTGATAAGTGCTTCAGATTGTCCTGAGAAGGTATCAGGGATGAACCAGAGCTGTGTTATATGGAGATCTGGTTTCAATAAAGAAATACTGCCAACGCAACGCAAGATAAATGGCTATTGCGTTACAAACTGCAGAAACCTGATCTGAAAAAGCACCTGGCTGTAGAAGCTTGGATTACAGGCTGCATTCTCTTGACAGGAGATCTGCTATTTTTTCTTTCTTTCAGGCAGGAAATATAAATCAGAAATAGCTCATCTCATCTTGGTGAGAGCATTTGCATTCTTTCCAGCATATGCCTATTTATTTTCAGGACGATGCTTTTACATCCCGTAAAACATCCTGGAAAGGCGCAGTTGCATCTTATATACAAACACATCTACAGAGCCTAGCTGGTTTATATATATATATATATATATATATATATAGGGAAAAGCAGCTTCAGGACAGAAGAAGGCAGTTTGGAGTAGGAAAGGAATGAATTGGTAAATTCCATCATGAAACAACAAATGCTACTATGTGCCTAGGTTATTTTATTTATTTATTACATTTCTATACCGCCCAATAGCGGAAGCTCTCTGGGAGGTTCACAACAATTAAAACCATAAAATACAACATAAAATACACTATAAAAGTTTAAAACTACAGTATAAAACAGAAGTAAAAGCCAAAGTAAAACCTAGCAGCAATGCGGAGATGTAAAACACAATAAAGGATTTAAAACAACAGAAACTGAAGGACTAAAATTCCTGGGAAATTAGGAAGGTCTTCACCTGGTGCCAGAAAAAGCACAACGTAGGTGCCAGGTGAGCCTCTTTGGGCAGCTCATTCCACAACTGGGGTGCCACAACGGAAAAAGGCCCTCTTCTTAATAGCCACCCACGACCCACCTCACTTGCTTTGGCAGGGGCTCCTGAATGCCATAAAACAGGGGTTCCCAACCTTTTTGGGTCAGTGGGCACATTTGGAACTTTGAGAGCGTGTTGTGGGCACTCACACAAAATGGCTGCCATGGGGAGGCTTGCCAGTTCATAAAGGCTACCATGGTGGGCATGGCCAGTCACAAAACACTCATTTCCCAGAAGGCAAACTGGTGAGACTAAAAGAAAAGTACGGTAACATGTGCCCAAGAACCTAAATATGAGGCAGGGGTGGGTGGTTTGAGCTCCAAAACACAAACCACTCTTTTGAACCCAAAGGAAGATGGTGCTGGAGGACAGCATTTTGCTTTGTAGCATGCGAACCTCCCAGTTAAAAAGAAAAAAATCTTAAGAAATGAAATAAAAATCAGGAGGGGGCACTGAGCCTGGAGGGTGCCAAGAGAGGAGTTCCATAGGCACCAAGTTGGAGGCCCCAGCCATAAAGATCCCACATTAAAAACCAGATCCGTATTCCATAACATCTAATATGTAGAAGAGCAGCATAATACAAAAAAACAATAAAACACCAGCCTAAACCAATCGCAGAATATATGAAAATGTAACCAAGAACAATAACTAAACCCCACCCAAACTTAAAGTGGCCTGGTATAAAGGCATTATGATATTGGCAGTTTTATTTTCAATTCCTTTCCTAATGATCTTCACAGCAACTGCGCACTGGGTCAATGGTTTTAATGGGCTATCTGTCACAACCACAAGATCCCTTTCTTGATCAATCACTGCTAGGTCAGACCTTATGAACATGTAAGTGAAGTTAGATTTTATTTGCCCCCATGTGCATCACTTTAAACTTGCTTACATTGAAGGGGTTTTCCAAGCCATCCCATGGCCCCTGGGACACTTGCCCAGAGACTATAGGATTGCTCTCTCCATGCCTGAACACTCATTGGACACTCATTGGACAGAGAAGGCAGCAGCAGTTTACTGCACAATCAAATAGCATATTTCCCCTTAAATTGCCATAACTCAAGAAATGGGCAGCACAATCCAATGAGGCTGCCCATAACCCTCCAAACTCGGAGGATTACAGGCATCCCATGGAGGGCGGGAGGAGCGCAGAAGCGAAGGCCGCCTATGTACTTCTTTTGCCCTACAAACGGGCTGAGATGTCTCGCAAGGATACTGCATATGCCGGCGGAGCCAGCTTTCCTCCCCCCCCCCCACCTCCTCCTCCTTTGCTTTCTAGTCTTTTCATGATTTGATGACTTTTGTTAAGAAGTTTAAGGGCGCAATGCTATGCAAGTTTAGACAGTTAAAAGGCCTACAACTCCCAGCATACCCGAGCCAGCTTGCTGGGAGTTCTTCTAGGCCTTTTGTCTGTCTAAACTTGCATAGGATTGCGCCTTAACTGACTTAGAGCACTTTCTCACAGTAAACCACAGTGAAACCAGGTATTCCACCAAGTATGCACTGAACAGGGAGCTACAGCGCATCCAGGCTTTCTGGGAGGTGCACCAGTATGCGACATGTGTTTTCAGGGTGCAATCCTATGCTCAAGATCCAGGAGTACAGGATTGCTCTGCCCAACACCTTTAACCACATTCACACGTTACATTTTTGTAGGTGTGCACACAAATAATTTTAGATCTGGACCTAAATAAAACACATAACATGGTGGCACGACGCAAGTGTAGATCTCACTAAGTATGCTAATCTGGAGAGAAGAATATTATTAAAAATTACATAAATGTGGCTTGGTTGGGTTTTTTTTTTTTTGCCACATCCTTCACATAGTGTACCATAGCCTGTCAAAGACAGAGCGTGCGCGTGAGAGAGAATCAATCTCCAGCTAAGCAGAAGCGGAAGAGTGTTTATTTAATATTTGAAGAAGGGAAATGACAAAGGGTATAGAAGATGGAGACTGGGGGAGTGTTCCAAACAGATTGTGGAACAGGAGCCAGCCAGGTAGCTTCTTACTAGTGCGCATCCCTGTCAAAACCTAACACGAAAATGCAAACTTACGGTATGTCTAGTTCCAGGGAAGGTGCGAACCCGGTAGGGTTGCCAACTGATTAAGAGTCTGACCTGCTCTTGCGCCTTTATGAGCAGGCTTGATCTGCAGAAATCAACCAGTGAAGCTTTTCACCCTATGAATATGAGCAGCATCACCTGCAAAAATCTGCATACCAAGCAGCTGTTGAAGGCACACAGCTATATAGGGGCTGGTTCAAAGTTGGCAACCCTACTGTGAAAATGGTGGAGAGGGTAGTAGCACAGGAATGGGCAGAATATTTGTTTGTTTGTTTCTTTTTGTGTGTGTGTGTGTGTTCATTCATTTATCTAAAGCAGTGTTCTCCAACCTTGGGTCCCCAGATGTGTTTGGCCTACAACTCCCAGCATGCCCCAGCCAGCATAGCTGGCTGGGGCATGCTGGGAGTTGTAGGCCAAACACATCTGGGGACCCAAGGTTAGAGAACACTGATCTAAACCATTTAGGGTGCAATCCTATGGCCTCTAGATGCTGTCTAGATGGCCATAGAAAAAGTGCTCCAAAGTCGAAGCTGGGACTCCAATTTTGGAGTGCCCTCTCTCCGCCCTCGCAGCCAGATGAACCCCATGAATTGGATTGTGAGCCCTTAAGTGCCTGGAATCTGTCCCTTGCAACCTGCCCTGAGTCCGTGAGATGGGGTCTGGATATCAATTTCAAAACATAGACTAACTATTATTAGAGAGCAAAGTTCTGTCTGTGTTTCAGCCCGGAAGAGTCTTTCAGCAGCCATGTATCCATGGAAACAGATCAGTCAAGCAGACAAAAGGCAAGTCAGATAAAACACCCACATTTTATCCATGGGAAAAATGGTTAAAAGTAAATGCCCGTCTGCAGAATCTTTTGAACTGTATCAACAGGAACAGGCTGTTACACTGGAGATGACTTGGGACAGGAGATCACAGTTTACAAATCGTATTCATATTTGGCATGGTCTGGCCAAGATTAAGCACATTTCAGTCCCGTCGGTTTTAAAGGGTATGATGATGATGTTTAACTATCTCCAAGCAGTTTACACAGAAAGGTAAAATACATTAAGGATGCAATGGTATGGCCTCACAACATTGTCGGGGGGGGGGGGGATAGGATCATTCAGAGTCCCAGCTCCAAGGTCCTTTGACCACGGAGCTGGGACTCTGAATGCAGAGCCCCCCCTGCCCACCCGTGCAGCCAGTGTGGCAAGAACCATGCCGAATGTGCTTCCCTGTTGGAATATGTGATGAGAAGATGTCAACTCTGAAGGGCGGGTTTTTTATTTTGACTTCCCATTAAAGGGTTATGGCAGACTGTGTATAGTCTGGTTGAAGGGCAGGGGGCCAGGTTCAGTGGACTGAACCACTTGATTGAATCAGGGGAGGGAATGCTGGAAGTTGCTTAGCAACAGGTTTGGATTCTATTCTAACACTCCTCTGACCGTTAGACTAGTCTAGTGTGAACTGAGTTAACTGATGTTTGCTAGCATTTAGCAAGGAGGATTGACCTGTGTGTGTTTTCCTTTCCTCACAGACTGAGTAATGTTTAAGAAACTGCACTTCTGTAATCATCAGCTTTAATACCTGAGTAATTGTATATTACTGTTATTTATCTTTTTAAAAGCATCTGCTTTAAAATAAGTCCTCTGTGTGTGTGTTTGTCTGAGAGAACTCCGCTGCTGCTTTTGTGCTCTGCCATCCTTCCCAGGTCAGAAATTGACCTCGGAGAGGGCTAAAGGGGTGTGCCAGGGGGGCGGGGAGGGAAGGAGACTGAGGCCGATGGCTTACACCATATCCAAACGGTGCCCCAGCCTCCTTCCCTGCCTCCTCCGCAGTGCTTCATCTAGATGGCTGAAAATGGCCGTCTAGATGAAATACAGGGCGCAAGGTATGGGGTGGTAGAAATGGCCACCAGCCGCACCTTGTGCCTTGCATTGGATGCACGTAAGTACCCATGTTCGGAGGCTTACGTGCATCGAGGGCGGATGACATAGGATCGTGCCCTGCGATACATTTATATAAAACATCACAACCACATACGCACAGTGCTGTAATTAACAATTGGGCAGCACAATCAATCCGGGAAGGCCTGGGTAAAAAGATGGCTCTTTAATTGGTGCCTAAAGCACACCACAGTTGGTGATTACCGAATACCAGGAGAGCACATATTTTAAATCCCATTAGTTTTCATTAGCAGAGGGGTAGGAACACCAGTCGTGCGCTTACGCCTCTGCCAGTGAAACTGGTGGGACTTAAAACGTGCTTAGATCTGGCTGGACCCTTCCCGTTGTTAGCAAGTGCTGCCAAGATGATCCTGACAGGATAGCTTAGGGTTAAGTCAAAGGGGGATGCAGAGAAAAATGGCATTTTTGCACTGGAAGCTTAGATCAGTCTAATAGGGCCGGCCCTACCATTAGGCAGAGTAGGTGTCCAACTCAAGTGGCAGATGAGTGGGAGGTGGGAGTGGCAGTGAGGTGTTGGAGGGCAGAGCTGCATGTGCCGCTGTGAGGGATTGAGGCCTACACAGGATTGGGTTTGTTGAGGCCTACACAGGCTTGAGTTTGTTGAAGCCTGAAGGCCCAAACACTTGGATGGGAGGGGGAGTTTGAGAGTTTTAGTTTACCCAATAGAAGTTAAGAATTAGATCTCCTATTCAAGGTCACATGATTATAACCTTCCATTCCTGGGAAGGCTATATATGTGTGTGGGGGTGTGGTCAGCTAGCAGTTTGTGCTGAGAGAGAGCCAGAAGCAGCAGCAGAGAAACAGCAGAGAGAGAGAGAAAGAGAAACTGGCTGCATAGCAGATAGGTAGTCTGAAGTTAACTAGAGAACATTGGATTGTTTGTTTTATTTTATCATACTTGCTTTTGGATTATAACCACTCTATTAAGTAATTACCCTAATATTATAAGTAAAGAGTTGTTGTTTACCCTGAGAGTTTGGAGTGACTTATTCACCACGTCTACAGCCTACACCCATGCTATTGGAATGAACTGCCTTGCACCCCCTAAGCTAGCCTGCTGTCCCCAGGTGTGGTGGACGACACCGCCCTGTCACCAGTGTTGAAGCAAGATTCAACTGCCAGTCCAGTTGGCTTTTGTACATGAAATGGAGAAGGGCACCATCTTGTCCTTTGAGTCAGGCAGCAAAATGTCTTGGGCCAGCCCTGTTAACAGTCATGGTTAAGTGTGTGTGTGTGTATTTATTCCTGGGAACTCTCATTTAATGAGGGTGCCAAGAATTCTCTTTTAGAGATCTTGAGGCCTCTCCTTTCCAAGAACTTGAAGAATAAGGCCAGGTTGACTGAGTTGACTGAGGTGGAAATAAGGTGCAGTTGACTGAGGTGGAAATAAGTTGTTGAGTTCTAGTTGGTGGTATGATGGACTGTGCCACTTTAGACTGCAGGTGTGGTGGATCAAATCTGTAATGCTTCCTTGTGTAAAAACTATAATCCCTGCAAGGAGTAATAAAATAAGCAGGGAGTTGGCTGGGCTAGAGCCTTTTTTATTTTTATTTTTTTACAGGCATACTTTTCTTTTTTCTATTTTTTTTCCTTTTTAATGTGGCATCCCCCACTTGCAGTGAAGTGGTACAGCCCACTCTTATCACCTGATTCTGCTGCACATATACACCAGGGCCTATTTTAATATAGATGGATCTGATTGTACCTACCGAATAGCTACAATTCTAGAGATTGACAAATCAGTCTGTTTCTGCTCCATGGTGCTTCCACACCTGTTCACCCATAAATCCATTCTACCCCATTTCCACATTAACCTGTATATTTAAAATCTGCATGAAAATTCACATTGGAATGGTACAGTAATACCTTGGATTGCAAGTATAATTCATTCCAGAACCGTGCTTGTAATCCAAAACACTCTTATATCAAAGCGAGTCTCTGGCGGGCGTGAGCAGGGCCGATTTCGGCCCTCTACGCCCGCTTGAGGCGAACGGTTACATCCCTACACTACTTGTCTTGCAAGACGTCGCTTGTTTATCAAGTCAAAATTTATTTTAAAAATTTGCTTGTCTTGCAAAACGCTCTCAGACCAAGTTACTTGCAATCCAAGGTATTACTGTATTTAAATATGCATTTTAAAAGGCATTTTCTTTCAATGTACACATTTCTAAACATATTCTGAGCCAAGAACTGCACTGGAATATTTGGAAAGGGTGAAAGCAAATGGATACCTAACTAAATTCCTATCCACAGGTTAGCCCTGAAGGTATGGATCCAGGGCCGGATTAAGATAGGGGCTATTGGAGCTGCAGCTCCAGGCCCCTACCAAAAAATAGGCCCACAGCCGGCCCGGCAGCGCACGGCACGCCCACTCGCCCGAGCCGCGCCGCTGCCTGCTGGCTGCTGCCGCGCTGCCGCACTTGAGGGGGGCTCCCAACAGCAACAGCGGCCGTGCATGCGCGTTGCCGCTTTGCAGAGCTCACTCGAATCCCGCTTCATTTCAAATAATAATTTTAAAAAAAACCTCGGCAGCTCGATGACGACCCGGTCGCGGTTGTCGGAACGCGGCCCTTCCTGCTCCTTCGGCCTGCGCGCGAGGGGGCTGGCCCCTGAATGCCGCCCACCGCCTCGACGCAGGATGAGAGCGGATCCTTCCTTCCTCTCGGGGCACGGCGGGCCTGCTTGCTTTCTACAAGCCCGGCGCGATCAAAACAACCGGGGGCTGCTGCTGGCTTGGAAAATGCTGGCGCTAAGGAACTGGGAAGGCATAACGCCGAGGAAAGCCGCCCGGCCCGCCTCTTCCAAGCGCGCTAGGCGCACAGACAAAAACCTCGCGTTTGAATGGGAACGGCCTCAACAAGTAACTGACGTGCCTGGCAAAGGAAGGGGGGGCGGGGTGGTCGGGGGGGGAGAAACAGCAGGCACTGGTGGCGGAGGGGTTGGCACAGGGTGCTTCGCGTAATGGAAGGGGCGATCACGGGGGTGGGGTGGGGGGCACAGACACAGAGGAAAGAAAAACCCGTTGACAACATGACAAGCATCCTCCTTCCCCGAAGAGGAACGGCGGAGTTCTGCAGACATCCCTTTTTTACCACCCCGCCCGCCCGCCCCTTAAGAATATTTTTTCTCTTTAAGAAATAACATGTTGGTTTCTTTTAACGGAGCGAGCAGAGCCGGAGCAGGGCATGGATGACTTTCCACGTGCTCAGATCAAGGTTTGGAAAGGGTTAAAAAGGCACAATCTCTCCAGACTCGTAAATCTGGAAGAGGGGAAGGAGGCGGCGGCAGCAGCAGCAGCGGCACACAGGCAAGGAATTAAGAAGTAGCTAACTGGGCTGGTGGGAGCCCCACACCGCTGCATCAGTCCGCCGCCCTCTCCCCATTCCGCGCTCTGTCGGCTTCATTTACTTTCTCCCGCGTCGGGTGCTTTACAAACGAACAAAAACACCCACAAAAAAACTTTGATCGGATCGTTGACTTGCCCTTGCGTCGAGACGCCAGGCAGCGGCTCCCTCGCGGCGGCTCCCTCGCGGCGGCCCCCTCCCCCCCCGGAATAGCCCTCCCCCCCCCGGAATAGCCCCTATCTTAATCCGGCCCTGGTTGTGTGGGGAGGGGGATACAGAAAAATTTACGGGGGAAATATTTTTTCCAAAGATCCCTGGAGGAAGAAGGGTGGGTTTCCTTCTCTCTCCCCCCCCCAAATTCTCCCACCCCATTTTTTGTGTTTTTTTCCCAGGTCTCTCTAGGTCTAATTTGGTTAAAGGCTTCCCATGTATCCTGGCACCCCCTCTTCTTCCTCCCTGCTGCCGTTAAGATTGCCTTTGCAAGATTCTCAGGGCAGAGACCTGACTGCTGCCCAGGTTCCTTTGCCAAGTGTCCCTGTACAAAATGTTTATGATAGTCGTGGTGGCAAAACTGGGGGGGGGGAGGCTCCTCTTGTACTCCTTATTACAAAAAGGGAGGAATGGTTATGCTTACCTTCCCCCAACCTACCGTCTGTGGGGCAGTCACTGGAGAGAAGGGCCTAGCTAGTCTCCCCACAGTCCAGTTAGTGGTGGGCCCAGTGGAAATGGTTTTCTTAAGGCTCGTGCTGCAGCAACCCCTGCTCTGCTTTTGCCCTCATGGGAGTCAAAAAACACAAATGTACAAGTTTATGATTGCACAATCTCTAGTCGGTGCATTTCCAAATACATTTGTGACCCTCCGCATGTATTTGTGTTTAATGGTCAGCAACTGCAGTGGTGAGCGTTCATTTTCAGCATTAAAACGTGTGAAAAATGAACTAAGGTTTTCCATGGGTCAGGAGCGTTTAAATGCGCGCTCTCTGTTGTGCATTGAAAATGGTTTGCTGTACGAGCTTAATCTTGATTCTACAATTGAGGAATTTGCAAGTAAAAAAGCAAGAAAAGTTAATGTGTAATTTTATTTTAATCTACCAGCTTGATTCATTTAATTGAGTTAACAAGCTTATTGTTTACAAAAAAAGAAATATTTTCAATGTTTCTGTTTTGGCACTTTAATGGTAATTAAAATATTTAATTTGTTTTAATATAAAATTGCGTCTTCATTTTATTTATTTCCATAAAAAGCCTCACCAAAATCCTCAGCACCAGGCCCATAATGCTCTTAATCCGGCCCTGTATGGATCAGGTCAGTGCGTATTGGAATTCACCAAGTTCGAATCTCTCAAGCATCCCCATGCAACACATTCAAGCAACATTCACCATCTGGATAGGCAGTGTCATAGGGGATGCAAGGCATTTAGCATTTTGTGTCCATTTCCATGCATTTGCACTCTCCCGCACTAAAGTCAAGACCCATTTTACCTCTGCTTGGAGATTTTACTTTGAGAGATGTGGGGGGAAAGGGCAGAAACCTGAAGAAATGTAGTGCATGTGTTTGCACGCTAGTTTTTAAAAGGCACTTCCAAAATCGCCTGAGAAGGCAAAACAAGGAGAAATGCAGGTTGTTGCTTACAAGGGATAGGTGACTGAAAACAGGGACTGTCCCTGTTAAGTAGGGGCTGTCCCTATTCAAAAGGAACAGCTGGAGAACATGTTGTTTCAATAAACATTAAACATTCTGGAATAATGGGTTAGCTTAGTCTGGAAAGCACAACCCTTGGCGTCCTCACACAGGTTTTTACAGTTAAGCTGGTTCTAGAATACAGAGGCCAAATATATTCTTATCTCCATCAAAGGCATCCTTACCCTCCCCCTCCTCTCTCTCTCACACACTTCTTCTAATTCAGTTTAAACAACAGCAGAAGGTGAGCAGCAGCTTCAGCTCTGATTTTCATGCGTGCCAGTAGTTTGGAGGAAATAAACTTTTCTGCAGGGAAAATGGAGATATCAAGCAAACTGCAGCCAAGAGGAGCTTCAGGCCATGCCTCCTTGCCAGACACTGACAAGCTGGTGCAGCTTCTCTTACTGTTGGGGATGAAGTAATGACAGAGTTTGCATCTCTCTGTTTTCACAATGACAGTTGGGTGTTATATATATATATATATATATATATATAGTGGAATGAGTCAGGGCCACCATGAATGACACAGCTAAAAATGAAATCATGTTTAAATGATTTCAGATGTCTGAAATAATAATAAAATAAAATAATAATAATCAGCAGCATCACAATATCCTTGTTCACAGAGAAATTCAATAGTTTATGATGAACTAGAAATTCAGCACTGGCGCTCTGTATTGAATTGCATATCCTGGGCCTCCAGATCACTGGAATATTCTTTTCTTTGCCTGAAGGGCCATAAACACAAAGAGGCAGTCATAAGCAGAGCCAGGATCTTTTCTGTCCTGCTAA
The DNA here is from genome assembly GCA_021292165.1 of Shinisaurus crocodilurus. Classification (NCBI taxonomy): domain Eukaryota; kingdom Metazoa; phylum Chordata; class Lepidosauria; order Squamata; family Shinisauridae; genus Shinisaurus; species Shinisaurus crocodilurus. The sequence goes on along the minus strand of CM037879.1, from coordinate 30,276,182 downwards.
TTCTACACCTAAAATCAGCCACAATATGGCGAGCACAGTAGTTTTTTCTCTCTCTCCTTAAGCTTCCTTAGAAGCAGGAACTGAGCTGTTGCTTCCCTATCAGGAGGAAGAGGAAAAAGCCACGCCCCCAGCCAAAAGGTCCCCCACCCCCAACATATCATAATACAGTAAAGATAAAGAAACCAACATGAGTCACATTCATTTGGACAGCATTGGAGATAAGAGCCCAAGGTTTGTTCTGGCATCTTACGTGAGACACAGCAGCACAGAGCTCCTCCCCCTCTACCCTGGGACAGCAAAAAGGCCTCCAGTCTGAGGAAGGGCAAAGGGAGCGCCAGTGGTAAATTTTGAAGTACAAGCACTCACCATGGCAATCCCTGTAGCCACACCCCAAGGAAAGGCCCAAAATGCAGGCAGCTGTGTTGATCTGTATCTGACTGTGTGTATTACACAGAGACACCAAACTGCAGCAGTATGTAGCATAACACCCTATGAATAAGGATCAGCTGACAGTCATAGAATAGTGAGCTGGCAAACGGCAGTGTAGTGGTTAGCATGTTGGGCTTTGGCTGGAGAGACCCGAGATTGCACGAGAAAGGGAAACAGAGGGACCCAACATGTCTGCAAATAGCATAAGATCAGCAGCTCAAGTTTTTCCCAAGAGGTTCTTTTCCCAGCACAGGGAGAGACAGTTTATCTCCTGTATCAGAGGCAGTATGCCTCTGTATTGTAAACCAGTTGCTGGGCGGAAATGGGCGGGAAGGTGCTGTTGCACTCATGTCCTGCTTGTGGGTTTTTCATGGGCAGCTGGTTGGCCACTGTGTGAACAGAACGCTGGACTAGAGGGACCCTTGGTCCCTCTAGTCCAGCATGGCTCTTCTTATCTCAACGTAAACAATCACATTCCTGTAGTTTTCATCTCCTGCAGGAGTGGGCCTTTTGTAAAGCGAATCACAACAATATTGTTGTTGCTGTGAAAATCCATTCCCCCCCAGCTACTGCGAGGATTGCAGCTCAGTGAGGACAGGGAAATCTGAGGGGTGTGTGTGTGGCAGATGATGTCACCATCCCTGCTAATCAAAAATTTTCGGTGCTTCGACCCTGCAAGCCCCGTTTCCACTACACCGCCGGTGAGTGTACAACCTGTTAACCGACAGTACAACTGACAGCACAGAGTGAGACGAAAGGGGATGGGCAGCCATGAACATACTCTCCTTATATTGTGTGTTGGTGGGCGGAGGTGACCTCCATAGAGCAATACTATGTGTTAGTGGGGATAGGAGCAGCTACCACACTTTAGGGAGCACTGCAGGTGCAGAGTTGAGGTTGGTGTTTCATAGAACACAGAGTTGGAAGGGGCCTACAAGGCCATCGAGTCCAAGCCCCTGCTCAATGCAGGAAACTAGAGGAGGGGGTCTCCCATCCAAGTAATAACTAGGCCTGACCCTGCTTAGCTTTCCACACTCAGGCAAGCTGAGCCGGCATGAGCCGCTAGGAGTGGGCTGAAGGGGACACCTGAAGTAACATCCTGGGGTAGGGGCCCAAAAGGCAGGTGAGTGTAAAACATAAGGGAGGGATCTGAAATTCATGGGGCTGCAGCAGAGGGTCTGTGATGTATCTAGGGGTTTCCTGTAAGGCTCTGGCTCCCAGAAGTCACTGGGTCCAGATTCTCCCTAAGACTCCCACAAAACACCAGCTGCCACCCACTACTGAGTTATTTATTATATTTAAATCCCACCATTTTTTCCTGCAAGGAAGCCAAGGCAGCTTACGCAATCCTCCTCCTCCTCTCCATTTTATCCTCACAACAACCCTGTGAGGTAGGTTAGGCTGAGAGTCCGTGACTGGCCCAAAGTCACCCAGTGAGTTTCATGGCCGAGTGGGGACTAGAACCCGGATCTCCCCAGTTCCAGCCTAACACTCTAAGTGCTGTGCCACACTGGCTCTCATAGAGAGCAATAGGACTCTCCTCTTTAGATCCTTACGGCACAGTCCTATGCGTGTTTAAACAGAAAAAGTCCTACAACTCCCAGGCATTCCCCAGCCATCCCACATTGTTCAGAGGAGTCTGCCAACCCGCCAGAGAAGCTTTTAGGGGACTTAGGTGGATGCAGGGCTGGGAGGAAGTGATGGGAAACTTTTCCTTCTGTGAACTCCTAAAGATACAATCATCTTAGGATCCAAACCATTATATTCTGTAGCAAATATGAGTGGTAATCGTTTGCTCCCCTTTCACATCTTTAAATATTTGCTTTTGTTTTAATAATTCATATCTAATCTATAAACAATAACGAACAGTGGTCACACACGAACATTGGATTGTAGTTTAAACAGTGCTATAAAATGATTTTATAAGTAGTTACAGTAAGGCAAACATCAGGCAAATCTATTTTCATGCAAAATTCATTGTCATTATGTGCATTGTCTGGCCTAACATTTTTAAGAAGTACGACAGTAGATGCTACCCAATCCAGGTGTTTTGCCACAGGTTCCCCAAAAGGGATTGGCAAAGGTTCTTTGAGGGATTTTCAGGCCATAATAAATACTCCTCCAGGAAGTTAAAGCCAAACATCTTTATTGCAAAGCTGAGCCCAATGCTATGCCTTCCTCCAAGTTCCCTGGTGGAACTCCCACCCCTTAGCTCAGGGGTCCTCAAACTTTTTAAACAGGGGGCCAGTTCATTGTCCCTCAGACTGTTGGGAGCCCGGACTATAGTTTGAAAAAAATATGAACGAATGGATCAAGTAAAAAAGGACTCGGGTCCTTTTTTTTTTACTTGATAAAATGGAAGGTTATTATAAATTAATAATAAATTAATAATACATTAATTTGCTGTCTAAAATTGAAATACATTAAAAAGGCATAGAAAGCCTTGATTTGCATACTGAACATATTTATTTGTAGTGCAAAAAAAAAACAGGAAAAAACAATACAATATTTATATTGTGTGATTTTAATTCAATTATTTTTTTTATAAAAACATTACTATACTGCCTTTTGGCCCACAAGAGGGTCCCTAAAGGTAATGTACTACTATTTAAAATATTGTTATATTTTTTAAAAAAATTGAGAGCATTTAACACAAATAAAACAAAGCCAAGCAGTCAAGTTTAAAACACACCAAAAGCTTGGCAGAATAAAAATGTCTTGACCACCTGCCTGAAAGAGATCAGAGAGGGGGCCAATCTTCTCTGTTTTTATTCTTATTTTTAGATCTTGGTTTTAAAAAAATTGAACTGCTCCTCCTTGCTCCTTCCGATTTTTCAGCAACACACACACACACCACTACCAACAACCACCACCACACCTTAGTCTGCATTTGCTAGTCTCATATACTTTACTAGCCCCAAACTCCATGGGCTGCAGACCTCATGCTTAATTGGTAGCACCTGTGCAGTGTAATTCCTCTGGCCTGAAGCCAGCAAGTTGCTGAAGATTGCATCAGCCTGGCTAGCAGCCAACTCACAATTTAAGCAAGGTCATGCCTTGCTATTACAGAGCAAAATACAGGGTATAATACCATACAGAGCATAATACAGAGCATAGTATCATACAAAGCATAATACAGAGCATTGAGGCAGGACTGTTGTGCAACACTGCACTCCTCGCCATCTTCCACAACTCCCATTACACCAGGTACCGTGTGTGATCAAGGGCTGTGTCCACTGTTCCAAAAGACATGAGGTCTAAATAACATGATGTCAAGTCTGGCATCTGTCAAGATTAGGCAGGCAATTTTCTCTTCATCGTTTTGATAGGAAAGCATGTATGAGTTTTGATCATATGAAGTTAAAAGTCAACAACGTTCATATGCCCCATATTTGAAACGCTGGAGAGACAGATAGTTGAGAGAAATATTATCTTCTTTACTGTTACAGGGCAATCCTATGCACTCAGAAGTCCCACAAATTTCTCAACAGGGCTTACTCTCAGATAAGCGTGTACAGAATTGGAGGTTTAACTTTTCAAGGGTTGCAGAGCCACAGTATTCAGTGCAGGTTCTGGGGCTCTCATCAAAGCCACTTTGAGAAGAGATGCCCCATGTGGGGTAGCATGCCAAGCAACCCTCCCCCCCAATCCCATCAGCTTGTGAACAAATCCTGCTCCCACAAAACCCGGACTAGAAAACTGCAGAATTAACCCAGGGGTCCTGTGGCTACTGATTCCAGTTCTAAGACTACGTCCTGGTGAGAATACTTCACAGACTGCTGCTTATCATAGGGACACAGGAAGCAGCCTTATACTGAGTCAGACAACCGGTCCATCTAGCCCAGTATCGTTGACACTGACTGGCAGCATCTCTCCAGGGTTTCAGGAAGGATTCTTTCCTAGTCCTACCTGGAGATGCCAGGGATCGAACCTGGGACCATCTACATGCAAAACGTGTGCCAAGACACTGAGCTGTGGCCTCTCCCCTAGGGCCGGCCCTGCCATTGGGCAGAGTGAGACAGTCATCTCAGGGGGCAGATGCTTGGAGGTGGCAGCAAGGTGTTGGGAGAAGAGAGCTGTGAGCCACGCAGCCTGCCCTGCACCCCCTAACCTGCTACCTTCAAGTGTGACGGAGGACACTGTCCCATTGTCAGTGTCACACTGCCCGGGTAATGCTGGGAGTTGTAGGACTTTTTCCCTGTCCAAATATTCATAAGATTGCACCGTTAGGCTATACATTTTCAAGATGGACTCCTAGCGCTACAAATCAAAAGGCACTGGGTGCTTCCAGACACAGCTTTTATTGTGCCATCGCCCTGCCTCATTCACGGAATTTTATGGGGGTTCCAGATGACATCTTCCACTCGTAAAGCTCCCATTTTCCCACAGCTTCTTCTGTCTCTCTTTCTTTCCAGAAAAGTCGCCTTAAGGAAGAAAAGACAGAATCGCTGCACAATGCCCTTTGATTGTTAGCGCTAATTGGTGCAACTATTCTGTCTTTTCCTCCTTAACAGATTTTTTTCTGGTAAGAAAATGGACAGAAGAAATGGTGGGAAAGCACAGGAGGATTACAAATTGGAGATGACATTATCTGGACTCTCCTGTAAAAGTGTGAATGAAGTAGGGCAATTGGACAATAAAAGCCTAGTCTGGAAACACCCCCCCCCTTTTTAACTGTTATTCCCATTTTACACAGAGAAAAAAAGAATTGCATGATGTCCAATCTATGTAATTGCAGAAGGAAAAGTTGAACCCAGGTCTCTCACATCTCTCTCTCTGCTGTATTAAAGAGAGAGATTCTTATGGTACCTTAAAGACCAACTTCTAAAAATGAGATAGGGAGACATTTTTCTTCCTCTCTCATAATACTAGAACTCGGGGTCATCCCATGAAGCTGATCGGTGAGAGTTTCAGGACAGATAAAAGGAAGTATACTTCTTCACACAAACTATGGAATTCACTTCGAGATGTAGTGATGGCCATTGGCCACCAATTTGGAGGGCTTTAGAAGGGGATTGGACAAATTCATGGAGGGGAAGGCTATCAATGGCCGCCAGTCTTGATGGCTCTATGTTACCTCCAGTGTTAGAGGCAGTATGCCTAGGTATACCAGCTGCTGGGGAACATGGGCAGGAGGGTGCTGTTGCATTCTTGTCCTGCTTGTGGGTTTCCTGGGGGCAGCTGGTTGGCCACTGTGTGAACAGAATGCTGGACTAGATGGACCTTGGGTCTGATCCAGCATGGCTTTTATAGCCTTAACTTTTAAAAAATATACTGGGGCAGAAACTGTCGTGGAACTGCAGCCCACTTCATCAGAAAGCGGCATATGCAGGAGGAAACCAAACCAAGACGGCTGCCGCTCTTGTTGCACGCGCGCCCTTGGTCTTCTTGAGGTTCCCAGGCAGGAAGCGTGGGTGGGGTGGGGGTGGGGGTGGGGGTACTGCCTGGAACCTGTTCCCGACCCCTCCCCTCACGCGCGGCCTCCTCCTTGCCTTGCCTTGCCCTGCCAACAACCAACTCACCGCCCCGACCAAACCAACCCTCTTTCTTGGCTGACTAGGGGAGAAGACGGGAAGGGGCCTCGGCTTGACCACCATCAGCCTCCAGCAGACGCAGCTCCCTCCCTCCCTCATTGGGCTGTCGGCTTGTCCCTCTCCTTTCGGGGTGGGGAAGGAAGGCGCTGGAGCGAGAGGGGCTTGGCTCAAGTCCTCCCCTCCTCGCGTCGCGCTTGCAAGTTGCGCGCACCAGCAGCAGCCCTTCTGTGACTCAACAGGGCGTGGAGCCGCTGCGGGCGGCTCCCCTTTTCTCCCGCGGCATCACACCACACACCGGCTCCTCGAGAGGCGGCAGCAGCAGCAGCAGCTGCGCAGCCGCCCGCCCTCCCTTCTGCCTCTTCTCTCCTCCTCCTCCTCCGACTTTCTCCCTCCCTCTCTTTTCTCGCCTTTCTTCTCCGCCCGCACGAAGCAAAGCTCCAGCCTCTTCTCGCTCGCTCGGTCTCTCGTTTTTGCGCCCGGCAGTTGTTCTCTCTCATTGTTCCTGCAAAGAAGCCCGGCAACAGAAGCAGACGCCGAGCAAGCATGGACGACCCAGACCAATCCCCCTTGGTCTCTTCCTCCACCACCACCGCGGCGGCGGCGGCAGCAGGACAGCCCGAGAAGCCCCTCTTCCAGTACCAGTTTGTGAAAGACCCGGAGAACGACGAAGAGGAGGACGAAGACGACGAAGAGGAGGAGGAGGAAGAAGTGGATGACGAGCAGCTGGAAGTGAGGGAGAGGAAGCCCGCCGCCGCCCCGACTCTTTTCTCCGCAGCGCCGGTGTCCGCCTCCGCCCCGCCGCTGCTGCTGGACCTGGGCGCCTCCGGGGAGCAGCCCCCCAGGCCCCCGCCGCCGCCCGCCCAGCCGGCCTGGACCAGCCACCCCGTCTCCTCCTCGTCCTCTCCTTTCGCTTTCGCCGACGCCTCCGAGTTCTCCCTTCCTGAGGAGAAGGACAAGGAGCCCCCCCGCAGCGCCCCGCTGCCGCCCCCGCCGGCCCCCCCGCACCGCGAGGAGCCCCGCGCCCCCGCCGTCCCTCCCCGCAGCGCCCCCCTGCCGCCCAAGAGAGAGGAACTCCCCGCGGCGGCCAAGAAGGGCGCCGTCTCGGGTTCCCCTGGTGAGTGGATGGATGCGGGGGGGGGGGAGGAAGCGGGCGAGCGAGCGAGCTGGCAAGGGCTTGAGGGGAGCCCCTAGGAAGATACCCCGAGGGGACCCCGACGAGGGGACAGGGGCGTGGCTGGCTGGCTAGCTTTGTAGCCAAGCGAGGGGGAGTGGTCGCCTGGGGATTATCGGAGGGGAGGGTATCACCGTTACTTGGTGTGGGGGAGATGTGGTAGGGGTGGCCTTTCAAAGCCCTGGGGGGGGGGAGAGACTGTGAGGTGTGGGGGGGGCACATGGGCGAGCCTTGAGGAAAATGGCGGGGGAGGTGGGGTATGAAGCTGTGATGCGAGGATTTTTTTTTTTTTTTTTGAGTGGTGGGGTGAGGTGGGGTGTGTGTGTGCCGGTGGTGGTAGTGGTATTGGGAAATGAGAAGGAGTGGAATCCCTTTTGTGTGTGTGTTTGGGGGTGGGGAGGCAGGACTTGTTGAAGATGGCAGTCAAAGGTTGGGAGAGGGGCTTGTGTGGGGTGGGGGGGGTAGACTGGGCAAGAGTGGCATGAAAGGGAGGAGTGAGAAGCAGTGGGAGGTGTTGTTCCGTTGTTCCAGAGTGTAGGAAAGGGTTAGGAGGTGGTGAAATGTGAGGGATGCTGAGGAACAGGTGGAAGTATGTTTTTTTGGGGGGGATGGGGAGCTATAGGGTTTTGGGGTTCAGGTGGGGAGAGGGGCTGGTGGTGAGAGCGGGTCATGGCAGGCTTCGGTGAGAAGGGGTTCCAGGGTGTCATGGAGAGAGAGAGAGAGAGAGAGAGGGTGACTAGTTTTTCTGAAGGGAGTGGCTGTTAGTGTGTGTGCCACAGACAGTTGTTTCTCCCTTGGAAAGGACTGAGAACTGTCCTAGTTAAAGTAGGAGTGCAAAGACTGGTTGTGCGGGAGGTTGTATGCTGGTTTGCTGGAAGTATAGTGAGAATGGGGGTCTCTGCAATGGAGAAGATGGGAGTGGCACAGGCTTTGTGGGTACACATGTGCTTGGACACAGCACTCTGGTGCGGCAGGGCTTTTGCTGATATGAATGTGTTACATGCTCCGTTACCCCTTTTGCCTGGAGAATAGTTGTAGGCCATGATAGCTCTTGTTATCTGTCAAGTAAAGAAGGAGGCCTTCCTTTGTGTCTGGAGCATGTTGTCACACAGCTCTTTCTGAAGGTGTTTGATACGTCCAGTCCAGTCCAGTCTGCGGGGTTCCAGATGCCAGCGCTGTGGAAAAAAAACGAGGGTGTTGCAAGAATAGTTCCTGTCTGCCACTGTGGTATATAGTGCGGCAGGGAGCGCTGGGAAGAATTTATGTGCGCACAGAGAGTGGGTGGGGTAACTGCCATTTTTTTCCCTTTGACTTTTGGAGACTTATCAATTTCAGTAGCCATGAAAGCCTAGCCGCTGGTGCTTTTTTTCACCATGTCATCCACTTGTTTGCTCCTCCTCCTTTTTCTTACTTCCCATTTCTTGTCCGTCCTCCTTCATTTATTTCTCTTTCAGCCTTTATTTCCCAGGAGATTGTCATGCCGATCTAGAAAACTTTTCTCTTTTGTTCAGTATTAAGCGGGGGGGGGGGGGTTAAGTGGGGGGAGGAATCCCTGATCTTTTCTTGCAGTCTTGTGCAGGCCATGGAGCTCTGCATATTTTTTTGTCTACAAGCCATCTAAAGCCTCACGCCCCACCAGTCTATTGTCACTGAGAGCCCGCCTTCTCTTTGCACACACTGGATCGAGAGTAGATGAGTGATGGCTCGGCTTCCTACAGGCAAGCAGTATTTGAAATGAGCACCTCCCTTGCTGTATATCGTGCTGGCAAACTAGGCCCACCCTCCTGCCACCGCCCAGCTTCTGCTCCGGACAGAGCGTTATGCAGATTCTCTGTCCCCCCCTGCCCCCATCTTTCAAAGATTTATGTGCTGCCAGTCGGGAGATCCAAGGCAGTAAGCAAAGTCCATAGAATATCGGTACAAATTCAAAATATCAATACATCATAAAAACATGAACAGCAAAAACCTGGATAGCATGCAATTAATGAGGTTTTTTTTCAAGCATTATCCAATATTACAGAAGAAAGGCTAGGGGTTGCATTGAACAAGAAGCAGTAGCTGCAAAATAATAATGGCATTAAATTTCCATCAAGTTTCCCACTGTTTTAAGGATTAGAAACAACCATGAAACAGCTGGAGGCCTCAAGTGGTATTTTCCTACCTTTTCCCTCTTCATTTGTAGTGTCTTTAGTAATGCAGATGTAAATATGTGTTGCTGCGAAAACTACTTTTGTTTTAAAGCTTGGCTTTAAAGCAGTGTTCCCCTAACCTCATGCCCTCCAGATGTGCTTGACTGCAACTCCCATAATTCTCAATTTGGGCATACTGGCTATGAATTATAGGAGTTGCAATCCAACATATCTGGACGGTACCAGGTTGGGAAAGGCTGCTTTCATGTTGTTCAAATGTCTGACTGCCGTCTCCCAAAGCAGTTACTTTATTCCCAACTCAAGGATGGAAACCAGAATATCGGTGGTCAGTATAAAAGGTTTAAAGATGTTCTTAAGACTAATCTAAAAAAATGCAATATAAACATCGAAAACTGGGAAGCTCTGGCCCATGAACGATCTAAATGGAGGTTGGCCTTTCACAAAGGTTCTATGGACTTTGAAGAAGCCCGAGTGCAAGGTGAAAGGGAGAAACGTGCTAAGTGAAAAGCACGACAAAGGAATCCTTTACAGGACCATCTTCCATCTGGTAACCTGTGTCCTCACTGTAGGAAGCTGTGTGGATCTAGAATTGGCCTCCACAGTCACTTACGGACCCATCGCTAGAGTCTACACGATTTTTTAGAATTTCCTCCTTTTATAATTTGTTTTTGTAATTTTATCCTGGAAGACAATCTTACTCGGTCACGAGTGATCGCCTAGTGACTACTGACTGTGTGTAAGGGGCATTCTAAAGTATAGTACTGTGTGGTGGGATTCCATAGTTATAAAGCCTTAAACCTCTGGATATTCTTTAATTCATGGGTGGTCAGAAAGTAGATCTTCAGATGTTTGTTTGGGACTGGGAGCTTTTTCTACAAGAGGCATTTATTATGCAGTCATGAGTAGTTACTCATTGTTTATGCATTCTTTAGATAACATCATGCTCCTTCAATTGTGCTTCTGTTTTTTAAGAGCACTTTCCCAAGTTTTTTTTAGAGCGGAGAAAATGGAGTGTTTCTGAAAACGAAAGAAAAGGAATTTTCCTACTTGTGTAATTGCAATATTCTGCTATATCACAGTGCCACCTAGAGGTTATATAGGTGAAAAGCAGGAAAGGAAATGCTCTTTTTGCACAGCTTGGATCTCAATTCTGCGATGAAACCAAAAGCAGAAACAGCGATTAACAGCTTTGGGTAGAAAAGTTCTTCTACTCCTAGAAGCGCCTGCCAGCATGGCTAATGGTCAGGAATACTGGGAGTTGAAGTCCAAAATATCTGGTGATCTACTTTCTGGCCACCCCTGCTCTAACTGACAGTGCTGTGGTGGGTTGGGAAAATATAGAACTAGATAAGATTTTGTCTGAACCCATCCTCGAGAAATGCAATGGAATGTGTTGCAGTATGTTTCTCTGCATTTGTGCTTAATATATCAAAATGTTGTAATCAGTGTTTTAAAAAAGAATTAATGATGTATTAAAAATATCTGAAGCTTAATAAAGTACAATATAAGATTAAGGCAAAGGGGAATGAAAGGGAAAAGAGCAATAGAAAAGGAATTGCATCATCACATGCTCAAGTACAATCAGCAAGACTTGATTTATCTTAATTACAAACTTGATGCCTTCAGATGCAATACAAAAACATAAGAAGAGCCATGCTGGATCAGACCAAGGGCCCCATCTAGTTCAGCATTCTGTTCACACAGTGGCCAACCAGCTGCCCACGGGAAACCCACAAGCAGGACTCCCACCCATGTTCCCCAGCAACTGGAGTACATAGGATTACTGCCTCTGATACTGGAGGTAGCATATAGCCAGCAGGACTAGTTGCCATTGATAGCCTTCTCCTCCATGAATTTGTCCAATACCCCTTTAAAGCCATCCAGATTGGTGGCCATCACTACATCTTGTGGAAGTGAATTCCATAGTTTACTTATGCTCTGTGTGAAGAAGTGCTTCCTTTTATCTGTCCTGAATCTTCCCACCAATCAGCTTCATGGGATGACCCCGGGTTCTAGTATTATGAGAAAGGGAGAAAAATGTTTCCCTGTCCACTTTCTCCACCCCATGCATAATTTTGTACACCTCTATCATGCCTCCCCTTACTCACCTTTTTTCTAAGTGAAACAATCCCAGCTGTTGTCACCTTTCCTCATAGGGGAGTTACTCCAGCCCCTTGATCATTTTATTTGCCCTTTTCTGCACTTTTCTCAATATTTATTTATTTGTTATATTTATACCCCACCTTTTTTCATGCAAGGAACCAAAGGCGGCTTCCATAATCCTCCTCCTCCTCCTCTCCATTTTATCCTCACAACAACCCTGTGAGGTAGGTTAGGCTGAGAGTCAGTGACTGGCCCAAAGTCACCCAGTGAGTTTCATGGCTGAGTGGGGATTTGAACCCGGATCTCCCTGAGTCCCAGTCCAACACACTCACCACTACGCCACACTGGCTCTCAACCCTACAAGATCTTTTTTTTAGGTGCGGTGACCAGAACTGGACACAGTATTCTAAGTGTGGTTACACCATAGGTTTGTATAAGGGAAGTATGATCTTGGCAGTTTTATTTTCAATTCCTTTCCTAATTATGCCTAACATGGGGTTTGCCTTTTTCACAGTAGCCACATACTGGGTCAACATTTTCATTGACCACAACCCCAAGATCTCTTTCTTGGTCAGTTACCACAAACTCAGATCCCATCAGCCTATAATTTGCAGTTGGGATCTTTTGCCCCTATGTGCATCACTTACCGTAACACTTGCTTACATTGAACTGCATTTGCCATTTTGATCCCCGTTCTCCCAGTTTGGAGAGATCCTTTTGGAGCTCCTCAAAATCCCTTGTTTGTTTTAACCACCCCTAAAGAATTTGGTGGCAAACTTGGCCACTGCACTGCTCACTCCAAACAGGGGGTATGAAAGTGGATTAATCTTTAAGATAGTAAGAATATGGACAAGTCATGTGTTGTAGACTCTTCTACAGTATATATGAAGGTGGGTGTGGGATGGAGTTGCCTGCTGAATCTGCCGTGGGTGGAAACTGTCACAAGAGTGAAATCTGACTTGGTTTAAATTGAATGGTTAGACACCCATTGAATTAAATGGAACCAGCATTTGTGGAGTCACTGTCAGAATGCCAAAGATTCTCTGCCTTCACCTGGGCATCCATCCATGTGTTAACTATAGGTATCCTCCGGTTGTGTATGGATTACACTGTTACCAGGAACTTTGCGATTCTGTTAATCAGATAATCTCTGATGGCTGCTATCTTTTTCTTAAATCCATCGAAAACTGAGCTCATCTTTTTTCCTAAGAAAGGAGATTCTTCTCTATCCCTTTTTTCTTAATTTTAGGTAATGTCATTGTTTCCTCTTCGCCATGGACTGAGAAGACTGACCGTGTTCTCTTTTATTTCCCCCTACAAATTCATTCTCTTTCTCTGTCATTTTCATCTATACAGCATTTCTAGGATCTGCCTTTTCTTTCAGTTGACTCCGGCAATTCTCCATTTCTCCCCTCAAGCTATGAGATTGTTGATGTGCCACAAATGAGAGCATTTTTTTTTACACATTGTGCAGATTTCAGTGATAGAGGTGGTAGAATTCTGGGCTGTACCACTTTGGACCAGAAGTGGGTGTGTCATATTTGTATACCCTGTTATTTGAAAAGCTCCCTGCATGTAGTAAGCTAGTACATCAATAAAAGGACTACCTTAAAGCCATATCCCTTATCTGCTGGTTTACTGCATGCAGAGAGCATTTTGTGCATGGAAAATTAAAAACAGATATGACCACCCCCACCCCCATCCCCAGCCTGTAATCTGAAGTGGTGCAGTCAAATTCTATTGCCTCATTCCAAGTAGCTTGTCAAATTTCACAGTAATTCTCCAGTAATGTAAGTTTATTTGGGCAGGCAGACTAGTAAACCTTTGCAGGCTTGTTTTCGAGGCTATCTTCTAGGATAGCTTCACATTTGACAGGATTTGAGTCCATTTGTAAGAGGATATTGTGTTATGGGGAACATCAGTAATAAATTAGAGAATTGGCTTATGCTGGCTCAGTTTATCTGAGTGTGGAAAGCTAAGCAGGGTCAAGCCTGGTTATTACTTGGATGGGAGTCCCCTCCTCTAGTTTCCTGCATTGAGCAGGAGGTTGGACTCGATAGCCTTGCCTTGTAGGCTCCTTCCAACTCTATGATCTATGAAATCTATGAAACGTTAATTATATATTACCTTATTTCTACAGCCACTTTGAGTGACAAGTGTTGGGAAAACTACCGGTAGTTAGGGTGCAATCCTATGCAAGTATAGATGGAAAAAAGTCCTACAATTCCCAGCATTTTCCGTCTAAACATGCATAGGATTGCTTCTTTAATTAAGAAACAACAACATTGGTGTTGCACAGTGCCATAGACAAACTTGATGAATATAGCACAGTGAAGTTCGATATAGTTAAGCAATAAAGGTTTCATTTCATGTTTCAGATGAAAAAAGAATTTAAAAAAGGGTTGCTCTTCCAGTAAAATATCTCTTCATGTTGCAAGAAAGGGGTGGGGGGAGGGAAAGATTTAGAGCCATAATGGCCTGAATGTGGTTTCTCCTGAAAAGCCTTTGGTTGCGTTGGCAATCCACACGTGCAGAGTAATTTTTAAAATTTCTTTATGGGCTGGTTCAATCATGTGAAGCATTTGTAGGGTAGCCGATACTGGCATGCTAATGCTGCATATTGTTGGACTGGTTCATGGAGGAGGGTTACTTTCTGTGCATGGATTGCGGACATGGTTCGAGGCTTTTCAGTGACAACCCAGCAGAGGCTTACATTTGAACCGTCCATAGCCGTGAATCATTTTTTGGCTGGAACTGCTACACCAGAGGCTGATGCTGGAATGTTTGTATCCCAACAACTCTCAGTCACTATTTATTTAATTCTTTGATTTTTACCCTATCTTTCTACCAAAAAAAGGGCATTCAAGTCACTAGGAACTGATAGGCTCAAATTGGCATCAAAATTTAGACATTCTGCAAAGTTAATAGCAGGCGTTGATTCTGTGCATATTCTAATAGTTTGCCCTCTTGGAAAGGATATTTAGGGCACAATTCTATGTGAGTTTAGACAGAAAAAAGGCTGGGGCATGCTGGGAGTTGTAGGCCTTTTCCCTTAAATTTGCATAGGATTGCACCTCTAGTTGCATTATAGTAAAGTGTAGATATGGATTTCTAGCACAGGAGTAGTGACATTCTGTGTTTGGTTTGCATAGTACTTACCGTAAAGGCAAGAGATCTAAGGCTAGACTAATTGTGAAGAACTTGGCTAAAAGCTGGATTGCTGTGGATAGACACTGAAGTGTGCTTTCTTAAGTTTCTAATTGAGGACTCTGTTTGACCTTGGTGTATCGCTTCCTAATGTGTAACTGAACCCTTACTTTGAAGATACTGCATCCAACCATGACCGTAACCCTTTGTCAAACAAACTCATATCCTGCAGTTTGCATCAATTGTGCAATTTCAGCAAATCCGCATTATTATTTGTTTGTACGCTCTCAATCTTTCAACAAATTTGGGTTATGGTAATGAACTGTGGGAATAACAGGAGGGGGGATAGCTATGCTATAGGACAGGCCTGCATCAGTGCTTAATGGCAGTGAGTGGAGGGACAAGGCACTGAAGCTCATAACTCCAGAAGCCCCATCTTTGAGCTACTTTGAGAGTTCGTCAGATGTGCTGCTTTCTTACATGTTCTCAAGCCTGTCTTTACAGCCATGAGGGCTAGAAACTCACTACTTCTATTTCAGAATGAAAGCTGTGATTCCCCTTATGCTGTCCTGTGTCAAATACTGGATTTTGTAACTGCACAGCAGTCCAGTGGATACATGGAAGACACATACACCCAGGACCGGTGCAGGGCAGTTTGGCGCCCTAGGCTGGCTTATATTTAGCGCCCCCCCTCGTGCCGGGGGGGGGAGGGCTCCGGAGCAAAGCAGCTGGGAAATGCCTGCTTGCCCAGCGCCCCCCCTGCCGGTCCGCCAGCCTGCCTCCTCCTCCAGCAGCCGCTTTCCCCTCTGCCAACCGGTCGCCGCCGCCGCGCGCGCTCCTGACCCGGCCTAGCTCCGGGCGCAGAGGAAAGCCGACCGCGACCGCGAGCCCGCCCGGCGCCCGCAATCCCCCCCCTGCACAGACTTGGTGGTTGCGGACCGGTGCCTTTGTCGGCGAGGCGGCCAGGTGGGGCAGGAGCGTGCCGGCGGCGAGGAAGGAGTGCAGCATTTCTGTGCCCTCTTCCGCCACGCGCCCTAGGCAGCTGCCTGGGTCTGCCTAGCGGTAGCGCCGGCCCTGCATACACCTTCAGTTAAGGCTTAGTAAACTTAACATGTACCTATCTTCCTGAATCGCTCCATACTTTTCATTTCAAAATCAAACATTGCAGTTCTGATATTGCTGATGGCATGGTTGGTTGCTATAATATTATGGTACAGTCATTTTAGCACTTTGGCAGTGCGCAACACAAAAATGCCCCGACTTCTCTGCGTTTTGCTGAGATGCTTACTGGAGAGGGCACAGCATCGGAAACTTGTCTTGAAGGCCTGCCATGCATTCCACACGCTTTTAGTTCTTGTCAGCGCAAGCTGTTCAGATGTTGTTGACTAAGATGCAAAAATGATTGACATTTCTAGAGCCCACTCCAACTTG
The DNA here is from genome assembly GCA_021292165.1 of Shinisaurus crocodilurus. Taxonomy (NCBI): domain Eukaryota; kingdom Metazoa; phylum Chordata; class Lepidosauria; order Squamata; family Shinisauridae; genus Shinisaurus; species Shinisaurus crocodilurus. The sequence goes on along the minus strand of CM037879.1, from coordinate 30,260,217 downwards.
TACGTGTCTAGGATTTTTGCCAGTCATGCTGCCGCCCCAGTGCGATACTGCTCATTCCTTGCTAATAATAATAATAATAATAATAATAATAATAATAATATGAGCGAGCACCAAAGTTTGACCAGTTCAGTGGTGGTCCTCACCCCCACGAGAAATAGGTTAGAATACAACATGAGAAGCGCCGCTCTAATGGAACTTGCAGGTGCACGCTGATCATTTGCATTCAGAAAGTTTGTTTGCGGGCATTCAGATTCACCGCCTGGTAAATACATTTCATTACAGAAATTTGTAGAGAGGCTTGAATGACAAAATGTATAGTCCAGCAACTTCCCCCAGCCCCCTCAAACTAATCTTACTTACATTCTATATCAGAGGAAATTTTTCTGGGTCTATGTCAACCTGGTGCCCTCCAGATACGTTGGACCCCACAACTCCCAACATATGTGTTGGACTACAGCATGCTGGGAATTGTAGTCCAGCACATCTGGAGGGCACCAGGTGGAAGAAGACTGATCTAGGTATTGGAATTTTCCTCTTTCCATTCATTGATTCCCCCCTGCCTGTCTGTCCTCAAATGTAAATTCTATATGCCATCTTATTTGAAAGACAGCTTTTTAGTTTCCTTAGGGGAGTTGGCAGCTATAGAATCTTACTTCCTGAAACTCTACCTTCTTATGAAAAACAGGAGTGCCTCATCTTCATTTACTCCTATGTGTAATGTATGTATTTCTTACCTGCCTCTTGGAACTTAACACAGAGATAATGAATGATGTTCTACACTTTAAACTCGGCAGTGGAGAAAGTGGGAGTTCTGTATTGTGCAAGGGATAGCTATGACTGCTTGTATTTTCCCAGTAGGTGGAAAAATATATGAAGATATATAATTGTTTTTCTACTGGTGGACTTGCAGAGTGTGAGCTGGCAACGTACTATCCCCAAGACACTTTGTCTGGCTCATGGGAGCTTAGTACAACTGAGAATTTCAGCTTTCATTAAAAGATTATAGTCATCATGTTAGAGATGCAAATTTGTTCAAGGATTAGAAACAAGAAAAAGCCAAAACTCTGGAGTTTTCAAACTCCTGATTTCAAAGCCTGTATTTGGATTATTTATTATGCTGCCATTTGTTCTGAGCCTTTGGAATAGGGTGGGATATAAAGTGAAATAAAAACATCATTAAAAGCACACTTGCATTGTATTAAAATGTCTAGAATCCATAATTTCTTTGAATCTAGCTCTTGTGGTTGCAGAGTTGATATGCCACCAGGTAAACGAGCCCTAGAAATATACAGGCTAATAAAAGACCACATACTTAACAAAAAATCAGCTGAGAGGCGGGGGCTTCCCCCCCCCACCCAGGAGTCCTCGCTCTTCCGGACCAGCAGAGGAAAGTAAAAAAAAAAAATTAAATTTTTTTTTTTTTTTTTTTTTTTTTTACTATATTCACTCCATAGGACGCACAGACATTTCCACCTAGTTTTTTTGGGGGGTAAAGTGCGTCTTATGGAGCGAAAAATACGGTACTTAACATAATTTACTACCATGAAAAATCTTCTGATTAAATATAAAGACAACCATACCTCGTGATATGAGATTAGTAATATCAGAACTTCTGCTTACACAGCTGTCTGGGAAGCTTAATTGGTGAAAAGGTACTTGTCATACTTCCCAAAATGGCAGTAATTTCCCCATGAAAACAAAAATGCCTCTTGGATGTCAAAGATATTTGGATCGTGTCATCAGAGAAGAAATTACCGTGCTCTCCTGTACAGGTCTGTCTGTCTGTCTCTGAACCCCTGTCTCCGTGCTTCAGAATTACAACCACATCTTCTAGCAAGCCTTCTCAGCACCCCTATATTTCAGGGCACATGTGATGTTTCTAGGGGTCCCCTAAGGTCATGAGTCCAGACTTTTCCTAGGACTCCCCAAAACATCAGTTGCCACCACCTACTGATTTATAGAGAGTAGAAGGACTCTCCTCTTTATATCCTTAGCATGTGGGGTGAGACATGCCAATCTTCAAATCCACCCAGAACATATGTATTTACATAAAAATATAAATAAATGTTTGTTCTTTTGATAGGTCGACATTCAGAATAAACAATATCTGATAAATAGTAAATGGTTCTAAAAACCTGACACCATTATCTCTGCTTTCAGTAACTTTTCTCCCTCCCTTTTCATTCATATCCTGTCTCTGATTCTACTCACTGACTAGCTTAACTAACTCTGGTCCCTAATTCCTCTCATTGTCTCTCCATCCTAACTCAACTCCCTTTTCCCTGACTGCTCGCTATATATAAGAATTTATCAGGAAGTAATCAATAACACACACCCCTTTCAGGGATACAAACGTAAAGTTTGCCGTTGTTTCATCTGAGCCAGTGCCGTTTGTAATAAACATATCAAACTTATACATTAGTTTGAATAAGTAGAGTCCCGCTTTATTGATTGTCTTATCTCTAAATTTCCTGGTTGATAAATGTGCTATTTCTTCCTTGGTTAATGAGAGCTTCTGTAGAGCAATTGTTTATGCATCACCAATCCTATCATTAAAATCTCCCATCACTATCATCCCACTAGTGGGGGTTTGTTGAGTAATTGTATCCATTAGGGACTCAAAGGAGTCCCATATATTTATAGAATGATAAATTGAGCCCCTGGGGGGAATATAGATACTAATACAAACTAGTGTGAGGCCTTTGTTGTTTGTTAGTTGGATGTCCTGCAGGTATGGTGAAGCAGTATCCATTTCCTTAATTTCCACGTTCAGGCTAACCAATATCCCTAGAGCAAGGCCACCGCTACTCCTCCCTTTCTTAAAGGGCTTCTTGGCGGGGATTGAATATATTTTATAACCTTGCATCTCTATTTTTTGGGCCCATGTTTCTTGAAGACCAAAAACGTGGAAGTTAGACAGGCATTGTTTGAATCCTAGATCCAACATTTTATTATCCCATCCCGATATATTCCACGATATGAACTTTAGTGGTTCTGATGATATTTCTGACTGGATCTTTCCGGGAGGATATGAAGAACACGTTTCTAAATGTATTTTATTTCTATTAGGTTGTTGTCAATTTTCATCTGTTCTGGAATTTATCATCTATGGCAACTTAGATATGACGGCTTTTTGGAGAGATTGATTCTCTAATTGGGCTCAATGTTAACTTTCCATCAAACACTGTAGGATTTGTAGATGGATTGGAAGGTCTCCTCCTCTGATTTCTGTTATCATTAGGGGTCTTATCGTATTGATTTATCAGAGCTGTAGTAGGTACCATTGGCTCAGTTATGTGGGTCAAAGGGTAGCCATCCAGAGATCCTTTGACCACATTTACGGTAGTTAGATCTGTGTTATTGTGCCAGATTTCACCCCTAGACCGTTCTTTCTTCGCTTGCAGAGATGGAGTTATCATTAAAGAGTTGCAACTGGCAAAAAGATCTACAGTTCCTATTTGCTCTGGATCATTAGATTTCTTATCCTTTAAAAGTTCCAATAAAGATGTTAGTCTAGCTAAAGTTTCTTGTTGGGATTGACAAGGTAAAGCGAAGAAGCGCTCTATTAGTTTTTGTTCCTTTGGGTAAAGCTGATCAGATTGTTCATCGATAATCCCAGTCCTTGTGGGATTTCTTTATCATTAATATGTTTCTTTATCATTCTTTATCATTATCATCATTTCTTTATTATTAATATGTTTACATAATATAGTGGGACTTATAGGCGGGTAACGTAGAGATGTTACTAATAGAATCAACTGAGGCCTCAAGATCAATCAAATTCCCAACCGGAGGGTTCGGATAAGACTGATTACGGAGGTGGACGTTGTCCTGCTGGAATATCCCAGTGAGGAGATAGGAGAGAGATCTTTGAAATATCTGCTCACTTCCATACCAATCTTCAAATATATTTCCTTATTTGCATATATTTTATTAGCTGCTAAGTTCTGAGTAGCTAAAGTTACCAGAGTGCGTGCTGTTCTATAGTTACAAAAAATTGAATACTTTTTTTATATTTCCTGATTTAAATCTATTGACATCCCTGTAAGGGTTGATATCATTTGCAGGAAATGTATTTTACGCTCTTGTTGGGAAGAAATCCTCCATGGCTTTGGATAATTGGAAAAGACTAATTTATCTGGCATCAGCTGCAGATTCCAAACTGTTTTTTCCCCAAGAGGGTACACTGAAGATGTTATTTCCTTCTTCTCAAGTGGGGGGGCGGCTGTTGTTTGAACTACAGAGCCAATGTGTGTCCATGGGTCCTGTATTGTACCTGAGTCTGTGTTATTAGGTTGATTGGTACAGTTAATGGGAATTGATGTCATCTTAACTTTGATGTCTTTCTGCTTAACTCTCCTCTTTTTTGGTGATTCTGACTGTATTACCTGCATTGTCTTTTGCCTCCAGTATTTTAAACAGTTTATCAAAGTTCATTTTAGCTGTATTTTTGTTCTTAGGTAAGCATCTAAGATTTTTCATTTTCTTTCCTCCTTTGTGTTTAATGGTCTTAATATTTTTCGGTTTTGGTCTCCTGTAGCTGGAAGCAATATTTTCCTCTTCCTTTCTATTGTCGGTTAAATTGGTCACCTTTCTAATAGGATTAACAGTCTCTGGTATCTCACCGGAGATTTTGTCGGTGGTTTTAAGTTTAAAATTTTGTTTATTTTCAATCTCGTCCTCCCTGACTGAACGAACCTTGACCACCTCTTTTTGCGTGGTTAATATCAGATTGGTAAGGGTTATTAGGAGGTCCTTGCTCACGGACAAATAGTTCTTTATCTGGGACATATCTTCTGACCAACAACTATATAATGCTTCGATCAGTTCATGTTGGCTACTGAGCAAACTGATTAGTTCATAGTGATCTATGTTCCTATCCACAGAGGGGCTTGAGTAGGGGTTGGGTTGACAGGGAGACAGGTTAAGTTGGGAAGGGGATAGATCACTACCTGTTGGTGTCTGGCTGTTTATTGTGAATGGTATCATAGTCAGTGTTGGGGCAAACTTGTGGTGGACATAAAGGTTGCCTGGAGCCTGGTTTCTCCCCCAGTCATGGCGAGTTCATCCGCCAGACTGCATCTGTTTCCTTTTGGAGATTCAAGGTCTCGAGGCCCCATTATATTATGAGGACCCAGGGACCAGTCTAGCATAACATCTGTTATCATGGTGGGGGAATGTGGTGTATTCTTATCTATTATTTTGGTTCCCTCTTAGTTGAATTGAAAAAAACTAGTTATTTTAGATGGTTTGTGGCGTCTCTTTTGAGGGACTTGTTCACCTGACATTAGGATCAAGCCCTGCTGTCTATACCCTTCCCTAGTTAGGACCATTCCCACACCAGGGAGTATTGGGAGGTACTGAGAAGCAGGGTAAGCTTACTATAACAAATTATTAGTAGGAGTAAAAATAGCTTATCTGATTTATATTAAATCAAGCTTTCAGCTTTGGCTGTAATGTCACTAAGTATTAAATTCCTCCCACGTTAAATATCTCCCAACTAAAAAAGAAAATAGCTCCTTTAACATTATGATATTAATATAACATATAGCATTGGTCACTGCACATTTGAGTAGTAAAATATGCATTCAGCATTCTAACAGTCTAACATTCTAATATTCAAACTTTCGCACATTCAAACATTAAGTATTACTGTTCTTATTATTGTTAGTATATCTAACCTGTAATCACAATATACACTATATGCAGTGGGCTCTTCAGGGCCTCATCTGCTCACGGTTGGCTGCCGGAAAAGGTCTAAGGGTCAATCCAAGAATCACCATTGCAAACTAATTTTCTCACATCAATGTTCAATCAGGAGCCCTCTCATCTCTCAATTCTCAGCTCTTGATGTCCACACAGGACAAAAGCATCTGTCTCCTGCAGTAAAGTTACCTGGATCACTCCTTTGACCGCTCACTAACTGTCTCTTCCTCCTCCTGTCTTTCTCCAACTGCCACTTACTTCACCCACCATTCCATTCTGGCTCGGCTGCCAATCATTCCTCCATTCACATTTCTGTTTACAGCACATTTACTCAGCATGTTGGCAAACACAGGCCTGCCTGTTAACCTGAATGCGGAGGCAGGTTTTTGTTCTGGCCTCAACACATGTTAGGCTGTTTGTCTATTCAGGCAGCTAAACTCAAATCCAGCCCACACTTTAGTGTAAATCAGTTTTCAACATTCTTGATAATACAACTTGAATAGCAAACTAATAAACTCAGGAGTTCAAGTACTCCTGAAGACAGAGGAGGAGTGAAAGATTGAAGCAGATTGACTGAGGTAAAAGAGGTGGAATGGGTGAGGTGAAGACGACGCTAGACCAGGTCTTTCAGGCTGCAAGATAGAATAGCGCAGAACAAGGCCAGAGGAAGGCTTTACTTCTACTGAGGAAAAACTGGCCTAAACAAGACTAGAAATTCTTTCTAGGCACAACCAATTTATTTACGTATTTCAGAAAATTTTAATGCATTTCATTTTTTTAAAAAAACAACACAAAGTGTTCATATAGTAAAATCATTATAAAATACAATAAAGCCAATCAATAAAACAATACCATGGTAATAAAACAAAATATATACAGTCATGCCTTGGATTGAGAGCATAATTCGTTCCGGAAATGTGCTTGTAATCCAAAACACTCTTATATCAAAACGAAATCCCCCCAGAAAAATTTGTAGAGAGATTTTTAATTTAAGCCGTACTACAGTACTTGTATTGCAAGACGTCGCTTGTATATCAAGTAAAAAAAATATTAAATAAATATTTTAAAATTTGCTTGTCTTGCAAAACGCTCTCAAACCAAGTTACTTGCAATTCAAGGTATTACTGTAATTAAAATAACCAAGGCTAGCTGACAATACTAGCAGTCAGGAAAATTTATTTAACAGTTTCCCGCCACAACTGTGCTTCCAGCCTTGCTGCCCAGTGTGGTGTAGGGATATGTGTTTTTCGCACGCACGCACGCACACGCACACACACACACACACGTATGTACACTTGTGGAAAGAATCAGGGTCTCTGCTATCTGCAATTCTTCCCTGCAAATACCCCTTCCAAATTAACATTAAAAGGGAAACAGAGGTTGGGAACCCTGTGTTTCCCTCATAACATGCCCTTCCTTAATGGCTCTCCTTACTTTGTGACCTCTTACACTACCACATTTCTCTCTGCAGTCAGGCTCTCTGTTCCCAAATCTCTTGTCCCCTTTTTTTCTATTTCCCCACTCACAAGTTTCTCTGTATCCACATCTCTTCGTTATCTTCCTCTTTCCCCAACCCACAGGTTTCTGTTCTCTCTCCCTCCCCCCACTTCTTCATTCAGTCTATTTTTGCTCTGCTTATGCCCCTGTATACCACCTTGCTGAGTTAAGCGGCAGATGCAGCAGCAGACGTGGCTTTCACTATCCCAGCAATTCACACATGCAGTAGCAGCCTCAGTCAGGTAGATCAGGCCCATTGGCTGTCTGCCTTTACCAGGCCAGAAAAACTGGCACAAGCGCCAACGTGCACCTCTGAATCTCTTGGTAGAGAAGGAGCAATGCAGGTGGAGTGATACAGACATTTATCCCATTTCTGCTTCCACTTTTGATGAGCTTGGGCAGGCCTTAAATTTTTCAACAAAGTGAGAAAAGACTGCAAACAGCAGGTATTTCAACATTTCTCCGTGGTGCAGCAAATAGACAGGGAAGGGGCTGTAGCTTCTGTTTTGCAGGCCTGGTTATTTGGAGGTCTGATTATTGTCAAGGCTATGTGTATTTAATGCATGATCAGCTATATTTTGAGCTTGATAGTATTGGTAGACCGTGACAATTCTGAGATAATTCGTTTGGGAAGCTTCTATAAAATGACTTCTGCCTTGCCTGTCAATGTACTGGGTATATGTGCTTTTTAAATATATATAAATATGGTGAAGCAATTCAGTATGTATTTGTTTTTCCAAATTATGATGTCAGTTCAGAATGTTAGTTCAAGTGGCAGAACGTTGGGAACTCATATTAAATATGGTGAAGTAATTCAGTATGTATTTGTTTTTCCAAGTTATGGTGTCAGTTCAGAATGTTAGTTCAAGTGGCAGAATGTTGGGAACTCATATTAAATCATTAGCTTCCGTTCTGAGTCTTAAACAAGCTTGATTTAATGAATGTTTAGTCATTATGGAGGAGGGAAAGTCAGTAGCTGTAAATGCTAATCGTTTATGGCAGCCGTGAATGAAACATCTGGGAAGTCTCTGGATGTAACCATTGTACAGACTGGCAGTGAGGTATCTCCTGTTTGTTTAGCTGTTGGATTTGCTTTTTAATATATACCGTATAAATTTCAAACAATATATAAAACAACTAAATAACAAACATACAACTTATATAGTGCTCCCATCACCACGGGACCATATACCGTAATACATTCTATCTCTATAATCTATAGTTATTCATTATTCCAAAAATACAACAAATCTTGACATGGCATACTCCCTTTCCCCTTATTTAACACAAAATCCAAAAATAAACCTCAAATATCCTTAAAATTGTTTTTCTTTAATTGTCCCCTTTTACATTTGATATTACAAGTTAACATATCATTTAAAGCCATATCCCACACTTCTTTATACCAGTCAGTGATAGAGAAAACTTGCTGAATTTTCCATTTTCTTGCTATCATTAATCTACCCACCGTTAACAAATTTACAATTAATTCTTTAACATTTTGAGGACCAGCCACCTTTTCGGTTATTGATTATTATTCATCATCGATAACAATGCTAATTTAGGACAAACTTCTAAATCAACACCAACAATTTCTGATATTTCTTCAAAAATCATTTCCCAAAAATCCATTATATTTTTACAACTCCACCACATATGAGCATACGTACCTGACAGCCTCTCCAACACATTGGAGAACATTTATTATCTATTTTATTTATTCTCACCGGAGTCAGGTACCATCTCCAAATTAACTTATAGAAATTCTCTTTTATCCTTATTGACATATTTTTCAATATTCGCCTATCCCATATCTTATTCCACTCTTGTTTTGCTATTTCCTCTTCAAACTCTGTATCCCAAACTATCTTAAGATTTTCCGCTTGCTCTTCTGATTTCTGCATCATTTTATATATCATCTTTGTAATACCTCTAGCTGATACATTCCCTTCTATAAGTTCTCTGGACATAAGCAACTCCTCAAATGCGATGAATTCTCTTTCATGCTCCTGTCTCCTCTTCCATTTCTTTCTCCATTGAACTAATTGGATTAAATTTAACCACGAAATTCTTCCTGGTCTAGCTATTGGATTTGCATCTCCGTTGGAAGTTTGTAATGGATTTGTAACTGTGTCAGAATAATAGCAAGTAGGTAAACTTTCCAGTGGTCTTGCTTGGTTTCTTCTTTCACGTTTGAACTCCAGTGCTCATACTGATGTTTATAGTAATCAAACGTGGACTAGCATTAAAACATTGTCGGAGGAGAGCAGGAGACGAAAGCTTCTACTTCGCAAGCTCAGGCCCTCACTTCTCTCATTAGGTCATACAGGGCCCCCAAACACAAGCTGCTCCTGCCAGGAGCAGAATTTGCTCCTGCATGTCATGGGGCTTGCAGCATTTCCCGACAAGTCAAGGTTGGGAAGCTGGGCACAAAGCAAGCAGGATGGGAGCAGAGTGTCGGGTGTAGGGTGGGTTGCTGGGCTACACGTTCTTTCCCCTCCCTTAGCAGCTGTGACCTTACAGCAAAGGACAGCTACATATGTAGGCTGCCATCACTGAATGGCAAATGAGGGGTAGGTGAGCAGGAGAGAGGAAACAGCTGGCCTAGCCTGTTCCCTTGTCCTTGCTCCCCTGGGCATGGCTTTTCGTACCATGACCTTTCTGCATCTGGTTTGTGACCTGGGTAACAAACAATATTTTAACCTTTGGAGTAGCTGGGGGAATAGCTAATACCTTAAAAGACAGAAACAAGATTCAAGGTGATCTTGACAGGATGGGGAACTGGGGCCAAGACTACTAAAACAGATTTCAACAGTGATAAATGTAAACTTCTGCATTTAGGTAGGAAAAATCAGATGTACCTTATAGGATGGGTGACGGCTTGTCAGCTGTACATATGTACAGGATCTAGGGCAGGGGTGGGCAGTTTGTGGCCCACCAGATGTTGTTGGGTTACAACTCCTATCAGCCCTCACCATTGGCTATGCTGGCTAGGGCTGATAGGAGTTGTAGTCCAACAACATCTGGAGGGCCACACATCTAGGGATTTTAGTAGACCACAAGCTAAACATGAGTCAGTGGGGTCATTCCATGTAAAATCAACCAAAAAAAAAGAAAAATTTACCTCACCATCTGCGATTTTTTAAAAAACTGGCATACTGGTAGACCAGCATGAGAAATGAACATACACCAAATTATAGGTCATTATACCTCACGGTTCAAAAGTACAGTGTGCTCAAAAAATGCCCAAAACACGATTTTTCAGCATTTCAGCATTTTTTCAGCACACAAAAGGTATAATAACTTCCTTCAGAACTGACCTAGAAAGTAAATCATGGTGTCATATGAAAGCTCTCAAACTACCCTTTTATATGATATGTAACATGAAGCATGCATGTGAAATAAAATATTCAAGGTCATAGTTTCTTTAATTTGACCTTGAATTCCAAAAAAAAACCATTTTCTTTTTTGCTGATTTTTTTCCTCAGATAACCCATGTTTACCTTGAGATTATGTACTGATTTCCAGAACGGGGTTCCAAACAGTTCAAAAGATGTGAATGTTCTTATACATGCACAGTACCTCCCTACAATAACTTCACCCCCTTATACACACTCAAAACAGAATTTTTGGGAGGGAAATTAAACTTAAGCCCGTCCCCTCCCTTCCGGAGCTTCCGGGGCCTTCAGGCTGAAACCAAACCAGGCATGGGTAGGCCTCAAACCTTCACAGAGATATATCTCTTTGGATGTCTACATTAAATCAAGCTTTATTCACAGATTCTGATAAGAAAGAAAAAGGCAGGCCTGAAGCCGTGACAAGTGCTGGCTCCACTTCTGCTGCAATGTGTTCATGACTTTTCAAATTGTTGAATTCCTGCACACCATTTCTACAGGTAGCATAACTAAGATCTATTATTTCCCTGATGGTGCAGCAGCACAGTATAAAAACGGTAAAAACTTCAACAACTTAAGTAAGCATAAGTCAGATTTCGGTATCGATGCAGAATGGCACTTCTTTGCCACATCACATGGAAAAGGGCCTTGTGATGGTTTGGGTGGCACTGTGAAAAGGTTAGCTGCTCGAGCAAGTTTGCAGCATCTGTATGAAAAACAAATCATGACCCCTTGTCAGCTCTTTGATTGGGCAAAGGAGAACATCACACAGGTTGCATTTCAATACACCACAAGTAAATATTATGAACTGGAAGAAAAGCTTCTGAAATGTTGCTTCGAGAATTCAAGACAATTCCTGGGACACAGAAAATTCACACTGTAATTCCATTAACAAAACACACTGTTGCTACTAAAAGATAGTCATTTCAATGCGAATCCAGAAAAGAGACAGTGACTATTAAAGAAGGAGAACTGGAATTGCAAGAAATATGAGGATTTGTTACATGCATTTATATCTCACAATGGTGGTTAGGTTGTGTTTTACAAACAGATGATCAGAGAGCAGAAGTGTTAGTGAGCTTTCTTCATCCAGCTGGACCAGCAAAATCATTTATGTATCCAGATAAACAAGATGTCCTATGGATACCATCTTCAGATGTTTTGACAAAAGCTGATCCTTGTTGCCCAACAGGGCACTTCTATACACTAACAGACAAAGAGTGTCAAGCAGCAACTTCAAGACTAGAAACTACTGTTATGAAAAGCTCTTTAATTTAGGACTTGTTAACAAAATGTTAGCAAGTACTATTTGAACTGCATAAAATCTGATCAGCATATATAAAAGTAAAATGGAAAATCTCATCTATGCACAATAATGGTTTTTCAAGCCCACATCTAAGTAAATCAAAATAACTATGCTAGTAAGAGTCCCATTTTGAAATCAAGTACATGTTTCCAGGGATGTTAAACGTTATTTAAAACAAAAGGAGTTTTTTGTCATTATTCAAGGTCAAACTTCTGTATATTTATTTGAAAAAAATAAAATGAACATGTTTTCCCCAAGCATACTGGTGAGTACCTTTTTAAAAGTACATATTTTAAACCTCATTCTTCTGAAAACAATAGGCCCCGCAACTTATTTTTTAATAAGCAGAACAAGTTCACCAAATCTTAAGCAATTTGCTTTCAGTTGGAAATATTCTTTGATTGATTTCATACCAGAATGACCACCCAGAGGAAGTATCATTATTCTACACAGAATGTCAGAAGTATGCTATTGTGAAAAAGAATACCTAATTCAGAGCTGCACAATTATGACAGGGTAGCTTGTACTTATGCACAATATTTTATTCAAAACCTAAGTGATAATGCATATTTTCTTAAGATATGTACAGTGAGATAGCAATTCATATGAACTATGACACATACACACAGAGCGCCCCAAAAGATGTAACTCGTTTTCTGTTAAGAACCCCATTTTGAAAATTGGTACATGTATTAAGCACTGTCAGATGGAATACTAAAAGAAAAATCATGGAGAAATTTTTTTAGTTTTTGCAGAATTCAAGGTCAAATTTTACTATTTGACCTTGAATATATATTTATTCCAAAAAACCATTTATGTTACATATCAAATGAAAGAGCATTTCAAAGGCTTTCCATCACCACCATGATTAACTTTCTAGGTTCTGTAGAACTGGAATTACTGTAATTTTAATGTTGTCCGACACACAAAAATTAACATTTTTCTTCCCATTTTTGATTGCCATATCTCCAAAAGTTTTTGTCCCAGAAGTCTAATTTTTGGAGCAGCTTATTTTCTCAGCAGACCCAACAAGTTCACCAAGTTTTTTCAAAATCGGTGACAGTCAGGTAAATTCATTGGTTGATTTTACATGGAATGACCCAGTGGTGACTAAAATGACAATGCAGTTCTAGGCTGCATCAACAGAAGTATAGTGTCTAAATTACAAGAAGTCATGGTACCACTGCTTTGGTCAGACCTCACCTGGAGTACTGTTTCCAGTTCTGGGCGCTGCAGTTTAAGAAGAATATTGACAAACTGGAACATGTCCAGAGGACGGAAATAAAAATGGCAAAGGCCCTGGAGACGAAGTCCTATGAGGAAAGGTTGATGGTGTTGGGCATGTTTAGCCTGGAGAAGAGACAATTAAGAGGCAATGTGATAGCCATCTTCAAATATTTGAGGTGCTGATCCAGGATTAAGGAGCAAATTTGTTTTCTGTTGCTCAGGAGGTTAGAACCTAAATCATTACGTTCAGATTAAAAGAAAGGGGATTTCAGCTAATCATTTGGAAGAAACTCCTGACTATAGAAGCTATCCAACAGAATAACAGACTGCCTCAGAAGGTGCTGGATGGCTTCTGCTTAAAGACCTCTATCAGGGAAGGTGTAATAGTGGCTTTCCTGCATTTGCAGGGGATTTGGACTAGGTGAGCTTTGAGGTACCTTCCAACTCTACGATTCTGTTCTCACTTTCTGTAAAATACAGTGCAACTGCTAATAGAGCGTGTATCTGGAACACTCAGTGCTATTAGAGATCCTTGATGATCCATCCTAAATAGCAGTCAAGTTAAATTCTAGTTCTTGTCTTACTGGATACTGCAGGTGGATAGTTACTGTTGACAAGCCATAGAATAACAAGAACCTTCAAACCTCTCCTTAAAGTGCTTTGTATTTGCATTTTTTTTTTAGCCTTGGACACCAAATAGCTAAATTACAGGGGGGAAAGAACCTTGGAAACAGTCAGGCCTGTGCCCATTAATCTTCTTGACTATACTTTCATGTTCACTGAATCTTTCTCTCTAATATACAGTAATACCTTGGATTGCAAGTAACTTGGTATGAGAGCGTTTTGCAAGACAAGCAAATTTTTAAATATTTATTTAATTTTTTTTACTTGATATACAAGCGACGTCTTGCAATACAACAAGTACTGTAGTACGGCTTAAATTAAAAATCTCTGTACAATTTTTTTGGGGGGATTTCGTTTTGATATAAGAGTGTTTTGGATTACAAGCACATTTCCGGAACGAATTATGCTCTCAATCCAAGGCATGACTGTACTGGCTTTATGTGTGTGCGAGCAGTTTAACATTGCAACTTTGCGGAGAGCCACTGCCAGTTAGAGTAAGCCATACTGAGCTAGATGGACAATTCTTGCATCTTCCACAAGCTTTCAGTTACACAAGCTTACAGTTCATCTTTGCTGAAAGCCAGGAAGTTTCCTGTGGCTGTCCATCTGTCCAGGAGCTTGTACAGTAGGATAATAATCAGGGGACACAATTCAACATGTTCTAAATCACAAACAATGCTGCAATGATGAAGAAACCTGTTACAGTTTGCAAATGATATATGATTTGGTGATTCGCTTTACTTATAATGCTTACCAGCCATTCCTAACAATACCTGTAGTCAGTAGTTGCTTTAGCATTTTAACACTTCTTGTTTTGTATTTCTTAAAAATCTCGCTATCTCTCATACAATTACAGTCAAATGTATAAACAAAGACACTACAAATGGGTACAGTAATACCTTGGATTGCAAGTAACTTGGTTTGAGAGCGTTTTGCAAGACAAGCAAATTTTTAAAATAAATTTTGACTTGATAAACAAGCGACGTCTTGCAATACAACATAGGGATGTAACCGCTCGCCTCGAGCGGGCGTAGCTGGCTGAAATCGGCCCCGCTCACGCCTGCCAGAGACTCACTTTGATATAAGAGTGTTTTGGATTACAAGCACGGTTCTGGAATGAATTATGCTCTCAATCCAAGGTATTACTGTATATAACTACAAGATTAGAGTGTATATGTGCACATAACTTACATAAACATATATGTAACCTATCTATTTATATAATTCTCAAGGGATAGGTTTGTATTTACAATATTGTATCGACAAGGATAATAAAAATATTAAAAGTAGTCTTTCTTTCTAACAATGAGTATTAGGAAGCTACTTTGTAATTTAATATCTTGGGTAAAGTACCATTATTGTGGTTGTCATATGTACATTTTTAAAGGTCCATTAAAAAGCCAATGATTAAGCAACTAAGGGAGCAATCCTATGCATGTTTAGAAAGAAAAAAAGTCCTACAACTCCCAGCATTCCCCAGCCACCATGGCTGGCTGGGGAATGCTGGGAGTTGTAGGACTTTTTTTCCTGTCTAAACATGCGCAGGATTGCGCCCTAAGCATTTTAAAGTGCCTGACAGCCATAGTCAATGCCATCAAATTGCTCTCATTGTCAGTAAATTTTCATGAAGGTCA
Organism: Shinisaurus crocodilurus; assembly: GCA_021292165.1. Taxonomy (NCBI): domain Eukaryota; kingdom Metazoa; phylum Chordata; class Lepidosauria; order Squamata; family Shinisauridae; genus Shinisaurus; species Shinisaurus crocodilurus. Next base: position 30,244,828 of record CM037879.1, on the reverse strand, counting down.
AATTAATATGAAAATACATCCCATTCCTTCAAAAGTGTCCAAAGTGATTATTGTGTCTGAAGTGATTATTGGCTGGCTGTGCATAAGAAATTAAAATGTTTCAATCAGGCATTACTGTGCATACTTTCTTCTTCCTTTTAAAAGGATGATAGTGAATTAAGAGCAAATATGTTGAATTTGTACTTGCCACTATCTGCCTTTAGCAACACTTTCTTTTTCTGCAGTATTAATTTTGCAGTAGCCTGGGCTTCAAATCTCATGTAACTATGAACTTTCTACTCTGTTACTTGACATAAGCTTCTATAACTGTCTTCATACTATATTCCTATTTATTTGTTTATTTTAGAACATTTATATACCGCTTCCCACCTTAAAAATCCTGAAGCAGTTCACAGCATAGTACAAAATAATACATCATTAAAGGCATAACAGCATTTTCCTTAAACTTTAGGAAGGTTTTATAAGGTTGGGAAAAGCCGGGATGTTTCTCAGTTAAAACTTACTTGGATGGGGAAATCAGGCAGTAAAAAAATTACCGGTAAGACAAGATAGTTGCCCATATCACTTTCTGCTTCTTGTGCAAACACATCATGACTTTTTTGCAATGTACACTTCTGTTTCTCTCTGCCAGATCTTTGCTTTGTTGAGTAAGCACACAGAGGCAAACTAGCATCCCTTCATTCTCAGATGCTTGACTTGCCAACCTGAGTAGCGTTGTAATCTGATCCCTTTGTGTAGCTTAATACTTTCAGATATCAAAGACCAAATTAAGATTGGATCCATTTTCTGCTGTTGAATTTATAAAATAGCAGGGTGTTAACTGAAGCATATATCACAATGCTTCTCTCCTGTATGTGTTCTTTGGCAGTTCAAGGTCAGAACATTTTGTGAGTGGTATATGATGTAACTTTAGACATGCCTAATAAAGTTGAGAAATGTTGGTCATTTATTTATTCAAAATGTTTCTAGGAGACTTTTCTATTAAAAAAATATCCAGAGTGGATTACAAGAATAATCAATAATAGCATATAATGAAGCAGCCGACAAGTAGCAGTAAAACATAAACTAGAATGGATAACATTCTGTTAAGATCTTAAAACCTGAGTAGGTCAATAAATTCAGTGTAAGCAGCAATTTTTTAAAAAAACCACCAGCTACTTAAAAGCCTTGCAGAATAAAAAGGTCAACTCTTCATTGGAATGATAAAACCATTTCCTCTGTTCTTTGGAGGGCATTTGATAGGTGAGGTTCCACCACTGAAAAGGCCCTCTTTATTGCTAGCCATATAGCTGGTCTCCCCTGGTATAGGTATCCAGAGAAGGGTTTCCTACATTTTACATGGGAGAAGACAAGTCTTTGAAGTGCTTACAGTCCCATGCTATATAGAACATTAAAAGTCAAAAACAGCACCTTGAATTTAGCCCAGAAATGCACTGGAAGCCAGTGCAGATCTTGTAAACCAGCTGTATTATATATAGAGTGCCATACTCTATAGGCAATAATCTAGTTGCTGTATTCTGAAACAATTGAGGTTTCTAAGCAGTCTTTCAGGGGTAGCTGCATTGCAGTAATCCAACCTGGGTGTTAAAAGTGTGTGTAAGTGTAGTGTTCAAAGTAACAGCAATGTCAAACAAGCATTGCTATTTCTACTTCATGCCTAGTAAAGAAGGTTCATAGATTCATATAGAGTTGGAAGGGACCTACAAGGCCATCTAGTCCAACCTGCTCAATGCAGGAAACTAGAGGAGGGGTCTCCCATTCAAGTAATAACCAGGCCTGACCCTGCTTAGCTTTCCACACTCAGACAAGCTGAGCCAGCATGAGCCACAGGCCTGTATTCATAAGTGGCGTTCTTAGAATGGATTTGGACATGAAACCAGCATGATGAAATCCATGGTTTTTGTTTACGCTGGTGGCTTCCATACTAGATGCAAGGAATTATTTCTTGTCCCTTTCTTCATATGGATAGTAAGCCACTAAAAAGCATTTTAGACATGCTCCGGCTTGCTCATACTCCTAACTGCTTTCCTACCACACTCATATCTTGCCTCATTAAATTAGGCTGTTAGATCTCTTGCATAACACTTTCTCTTCGTGAATCAGTCAGGAAGGATATCTAGTAATTATCCTACCAATGTTATGCTCTTGGAATAGCTGCTTACAAGATGTGGAGGTTGTATAAAACTTAATTGAGGGCTAATGGTCTACTCAAAGCTGTTCTGTCATTTGCTTCAGTAGTTTAATCAATACTCAATCTTGGGACTGCATTACTAGCCAGCACTGAAGTAAAGAGAAGTTAGTCTGGATTGAGTGGAAGTGTGTGGGGTGGGGGTGGGGGGGGGGGGAGAGGAGAAACACACATCCATGCATGTTTGAGATATTAAATCAGTACATGGAATTGTGTCCATTTTGCTATTTCATGATTTTATGTTGATCTGCTTAAAACAGTTCTAAATATATGTTAAAATATATCTTAGTAAGCTTTTCCAGAGATACAGTTCCTTAACATATATGTCCATATATTCAAGGAATGAATGTGGGGGGCAGGGGGAGCTTGGTAAAAGTAGGGGGTTCTTGACTTTCATCCCAGGAGCATGGTTCAAGCATCCTTTGGGGGACTCTGAACAAACTTGGGCCCCCTCCCACCCAGATACCACAATCCTATCCCCTATGTATAATCCCATGAGACTTCAAAGACAATTTCTGTTTTAATTATAAAATTACATTTTCTACATTTCTGAAATTATATCATGTCCCACACTAGGGCTTTTCTACCATGCCGCAAAACACACCCTCTTTTTGCTATTTTTGTTTAACCTAACATCCAGACTGAAGAAAAGTCCTACAAAGCCTGTTGACCATTTGTAATTTTTGGTTGGCAGCAGCACTGGTTCACACTGTCCCTGGGATCAATGTACCTGAATATTATAGTGCTTTGTCCTTTGCCTTTGCACAAGGAACTCAGGGAGTTGGTAGTTCTTGAGAGAGCATATCAGATAGGGAAGCACACATTTCTTTGCCCCGCAAACAGCATCTTAGCTTAATAGCACAAGCACACTGTTTTAGAGGAGGGCCCTGTTCCAGCAACTGACTCTTCAGAATGTTGCTTCTTCTGCTCGAACACTGCTTCTGATATATATAGATACTGGGAAATAAGATTCCATAAATATACTCAAGCATGATGTACTATTTAGCCTCATTTTCCCCCACATGGTAATGGGATTACATTGGGTCTCGGGGCCCTGGAAATATGTAACCTCCCCCCAGCAGTCATGCTTGGGCCTCGGCCAGGAGAGTTACAGTATGAATCATAGCTGTTTATCTAGAATGCAGCGTGGAGATTTAAGTGACTTGTGAATGACCTAGTATAGTTAAAAAAAAAAAAAAAGTGGTGGTGGATGACACGCCCTGGAATTTTTTGCTTCCTTTGACTATTGGATCCTAAGTCAACATTCCCGGGTGTTTCTCTCATATAAATAGTACTGCTTAGACCTATGTCTGAGATGGGGGAATCTTTTCTTGGTAGAAATCTTGTCACCGAGTAGAGAGCTATTGCATGCAAATTCTGATTTTCTTTGTTTTAAAAATCTGCGTGTAAAATGGCTGATAAAGATTGTATACTGAATACTCTTTCTTTCCCTTCCCTCCTTTTAAAGAAAATCCTTTATTTTCCATATTTATTTCTGCTGAGGTCATACTGTATTTGTTTTTCAGATGAGACCCTTTTTGCTCTTCCTGTTGCATCTGAACCTCTGATGCACTCTTCTGCAGGCAAGTTATTTCAGCTAGCCTTTTGCATTAGAGTATGCCCCATGTCCTTCGCTTTATTCCCGTCCCACTAATAGTTTCTAGATGTATTTACTAAAAGTCGGCATGGATCCAAGAATACTAAGTCTTCTAAATTTAGAAAACATCGGGTTTTTTAAAAAAAAATCAACTCAAAAGTCAGACTTGGGCAGTGTCCGTTTTAAACTTAAAACAACAGCTGTCTGTGAATTCTTGGACCCTTCTCCCTAGGAAATCTTGTAGCTGCTATTAACAGCTTAACTGTTTACAGTGTAGTTGCCTTTGTTGACATAGAGTTGGCTAATTCATTATAATTAATGAATTATTAGTGTTGATGCATTCTACTGTAATTGCAATTAATTTTTCTTTCCTCCTGTTAGATATGTTACGATGTGCCGGTACAGATGTAATACTACTAACCTCTTAACCATAGTTAAGAGACTGGGCTGCAGGTTTGCGTGCTTCCTCCTCCTCCACCTACTATGTATTTCCTCTTAACCAGAGTTTACTGTTACTTGTGCACTGGCTCTAACTATAGTCAAAGCTAAACAGAATTTCTGTTGTATCTAGGATTTGAAGTTGGTTTGCAAATGCTGGTTAATAGGAAACCTACTTAGTATTAAACATGGTTAGTGCTGGAGCATGCATACTGGCAAATGCCAAGCAGGGAGAGGAAATATGCTTACCACTGGCCTTCTCCCAGACTCTTAACCACAGTTAAGAGATCATCAGCATTATGTCTTCACTGGGCCATTTTTTTAAAAAGCAAGGGTGGGTAGGAGAATGTGAGCCACCACTCAGGTTTGTTTTGTAAAACTTATGCTCTTGGCACTGTTTTGAGATCTTCTGTAACCTTACTGCATTATGCAAAATTTTCTGCTTCGTTAATGTTTACCCTCTTTTGCTAACTTAATATTGCACGCTCTTCCATACTAATCTTTCTGACAGTAAGAGTTGAACTAGCTACTGTTTTGGAACCTGTCATTAAAACTTGCCTTAACTTTCAGACCACTTGCATTCTCGCTAACTTTCCTTTCTGTCCACGGCCACAGACAAAGGTATGGACTTGCAAGAACAGCTGGGGCGCGCATGCTCAGCCAGCCAAGAAGATTTCGCTGCTGTTCCGCTTGATGCTACTGCTTCTCTTCCCTCCCTCCCTCCTCTCTCAGCCAATCCTTTTAAAGAGTATGCAGCCCTCGATGCAGTCTCAGGAGGACAATCTGCAAAAGGCAGTTATGGTCAAATTGAAAGTGAAGCATTTAAAGCAACTACCAAAAATGCACAAAATCCATTCCTTGTAGATGATGGTGGTGAGGTTCCAGAACGAAAGCACTCAGAAGTGGTGCCCCCATTCACTGGAGCAGAACCCTTCTTATCTCAGACCAAGGAGCCAATGGACACTAAAGGAAGTCCTGATGTAGAAATGTTCTCCACATTCCAACAGGGCTCATCCCCAGAGTCCCCTGTTGAATTATTCACAAAGCATGATAAAGATGTGTCTCTTGATGGGAAGCGTGATATTGATGATCGTGTTGAGAAAGCGTCTTTCATAGACGACCATTCTGCAAAGGATGAATATGTGGATTTCAAGCCTTTTGAATCATCATGGGCTAGTAATGAAAGCAGCAGCTTGAAAGATGTTTCTAGGAGTGAGGTGGATGGCAAATTAGGAAGTGGCATAGATAAATATGATGTGGAGAAGGCTAAGACTCTTCCTACACAAAAGGACTTTGAAAAAGAGAGTGGAAGCAGCAATGAAGACATTTCTTTCCCCAGCACTCCAGATGCCTCAAAGGAATTCAGAAGCTTATATTACTTGTGCCAAGTTTGAATCGACTGTGACAACTGAGGAAAGCACAGCCAAGACTCTCCCTCTGGTAGAAGAACAGGCTTCTGAAAATAAAACAGACGAGAAGAAGATAGCGGAAATGAAGGCCCATTTTGGCACTGAACCGAGCAGTGCCCACATTGAATCGGCAAGTGGCCAGGGCCAGAAAGCCGAGTCTGATAAAGCAGCAAATCTGCTGAAGACGCCTGCTGATGCTGTGGCTAATATGCCCGAAGGCCTTACTCCAGATCTAGTGCAAGAAGCGTACGAGAGTGAACTTCATGACGCAATTAGCCCCAAACTTGCTTATGAAACAAAGATTGACTTGGTGCAGACTTCCGAGTCACCACAAGAGCCTTTGCATGCTGCCGTACAGCTCTTTCCCTCCTTTGAAGCTGAGTCTGAAGCGGCTCCATCCCCAGTCTTGCCAGATATTGTCATGGAAGCCCCTCTGAATGCAAGCGCCATTGGGGTGGGGGTCCCTGCTGGTCAGCTTGAAACCTCCCCATTGGAAACTTTTACTGCTTCTGGTGACTATGAGAATGACTATGAGAATGTAATGCACAAGTCTGAGAAGCCTCCATCCTATCAGGAGGCCATGAATGTACCAGCAGCCCAGGCACAAGAAACCAAGGTGGAAGCTACTGAAAAGGAACCTGACTATAAGAATGTTGCACCTCTAGAAGACTTGGAGACTTCTTATATATCCATTGCATGTGACTTAGTTAAAGAAACAAAGGTCTCTAATGAATCTGCTTCAACAGGCTTTGCAGATTACCCCAAGGCAGAATGTGTTTCACAACCTGTGCCTGAACCTACCGAGAAAACATCGCTACCATATGGGAAAAGCGCCTCATTTAGTAGTCAGCCAGAACTTGATCTTGCTCAGAAAAAGAGAGAAGCTGTGAAAGAGAAACCACTTGAAACTGCCGCCAAGATTGTACCAAAGGGAGGTCAAGAGGAGAAACGTGAGGAGGTGTCACCTTCTCTCAGCAAGCCCTACTTGGAATCCTTCCAGCCTCAACTGGAACCTTCCAAAAAAGCACCCACTGCTTGGTCTCTGGAAGCAAAGGCTGCAGGCCTGGCTAAGAAGAAGTCTCCCCAGCTACACATGGAAGAACTCGATGCTTATGAAGATGATGTCCCTGTTTCTAAGGAACCCAAAGGGGGAGACAGAATTGTACTGTCTGCAGAATCCTCTCCAGAGACTGATGACTTCCCCATAGTCCCTTATCAAGCTGCTAAGTTGGTGGCAGGAGCTCCAGAAAAGGTTGCATTAAAGGAGAATGAAAGTAGAGAGTCTTGTGATGCAGCCAAAACTGAGGTGAGGCAGTCTCCTTACCAAGAGGTAGCCCAAGACCTGTCTTTAAAGAATGTACCTATCAAAATTGAAGAGCGAGATCTTGCCTTGGAAAAACCTTCTGAGAAACTGGACAGAGACGTGCCTGAAGCAACTAAGGAGCCTTTGCCCCCAGCTGAAGTTACTCCTTTGCCCGCGGAGAAAAAGGTAGTCAGTGTAGAAAAGGAAGCTGAGAGAGGAGTTGCTTCTGTTAAAGAGAAGGAGAAAACACCTCCTATGTTTTCATCAAAGCTGAGTAAACCTTCAGGTAATCTGCTTTCACTTCCTTTGCATTTCACTAATCAGTGTATTTCTTCAGCATGGCTTATGTGTCTCTAAAAATGTATGTTCTCATAATCTAGTTGTACATCTCTGGTGGCTTCTGCTGGGAAATTCTTCTTTGCCTGCCATCCAAACCCTTTCCCCTATTTTAAGTAACTGCTTGAGATGAAATTTCACCCTGAGCATAGAAGGATATGATGCTGCTTGCTTCAAACCAGTTATCTGTGGGCCTTTTGTATAGAAGATGTGGAGACCAGCTTGGCATGCTCATTGAGGCCAGTGCAATGCATCGAGATGCAGCACCTTTTGTTATGCTTGCTGATGGAACTTCTAAACTGTATACTGTGGCCACAATCCAATGCAGAGTTAAGCATGCTTAAAAGCCCATTGATTTCTTGCAATCATGGTGAATAGCTCACAGACAACATCTTCTTGGTATGTAAAAGGCAAGTTGCACGGTAGGAATTATTAGGAAAAAGACTGAAAAAAGTCTTTGTAATGTACAGTCCTGATATAAATCCATGTTGTGGTTGTATCTGGAATACTGGACACCGTTCTGGTTACCCTGTTTCAAAAAAGGGTATCTCAAAGGGCAAACAACATGATCAAAGGGGTTCATCCCCTTTCCTGTGAGGCAAGACTGAAGTGTTTGTTTGTTTTTTAGTTTAGGAAAAAAGATTACTAAGAGGATGGTAGAGGATTATAAATGGTGTGGTGAGAGTGAGCAGAGAATTTTTTCTCTGTGTGTCCATTAGATTCGAATATTTAGAATGCATAACTACAAATGTAAAGAATTAGTTGCCACAAGTTGTGGTGATTTGTGGCTTTAAAAGTGAATTTGACAATTTCATGGAGCGTATGTCTTTCCCCCTGGCTATTATGGTATGCTAAATGGATTCCCCCAGTTCAGAGGCGGTATACCTCTGAACACAAGTTGCTGAGGAACAAATGAATGGGGGGCAGCCGTTGTTGCCTTCGGCACTGTTTGTGCTCTTCCCGGAAGCGTCTGGCTGTGCACAGCTGGAATGGGATGCGGCACAGGATGGACAATGTGGCCTGCTCCAGCACGGTAGTTCTTAGGCTTAACTGACTGTTGAATTGTGGTCTGTGTGCCAAGCGGATTTCCCAGCGTGGCATCTAACAAAGCCTTCCCCAACCTGGTGCCCTCCAGATAGTGTTGGACTGCAACTCCCATAATCCCCCTGCCAGTTGGTGTTAAGGAAGCTTGCAAAAGCAACCGAAAGATTTCCAGAAATGGTGTTGAGAGGACTAAATGAACACTTTGGGAACTTTGAGCCTTGTTGTTCTGCAGGGAACTTGCTGGAAGAATCTTGTCTGGGCAGAATTCCTCCCTTGCTGGCCCTCTTGGGCAGGGTCTTCTGCCTCCTTATTCTTGCTGCACTGAATTGTTTGTCACATTCCAGCCTTTTGTGACTTTCCACTGCAGACCGATATGGCCCTTGTTGAAAGATTCCTGTGAATTATGCATAAGCCTCTGACTCAGCGGAAAACTACTTTTGGCACAGAACAAAGTAATTCTTTTAGCCTTGAAGTGGGATACCTCTGAATTGCCCACTGTGATAGCCCTGTACAAGGTTATACTTTGGTTTGTGTGAAGGTGTTTCATGGGGCCTACGAACAGCATTAACTTGTATCATGTGCAAAGGGAAAATAGAGAAAATACTATGTTTTATGTCTGTCTCAAGCCATTGTTTTAAATCTTTGATGTGCTGAAGAGCTTTGTGATAAATTAGACAAAATTCTTAGAATTTTCTTTCTAGAAAATTGTATTTTAACCTCTCCTCATGCAGCTCCTGCCCGTTTTTATCGCAGCAGTACTAATAATTTTTGTATCATGTACCAAGTGTGTTAAGTTTTTTTACTTTCCCACAGTTCTCCTAAGTAGATTTATAACCAGTTAGAGCAAACTTTTTTTTTTAAGTTAACAGCATCAGCCAAGGGTGAGCAGAGAGAAACATAAATATTAAGTAAATTGAATGGTGTGTTAAAATTAAACAGGACCTAGCCCAGCACATCAGTAAGATTGCATCCAGGGGCAGAAAGTAATAGAGAGTTAGACTGCTGTATTTGGCAGTCTAACTCTCCATTTCTTGTAGCTGATGCTTGGATATTTTATTGTAGAAAAGTGGTACATAAATCATTTAAAAAATAATAATCCCCCCCCCCCAATTGCACTGCACTAATGTTTTGAGTACTTGTCACAGAAGCAGTACAGTAATACCTTGGATTACAAGTAACTTGGTTTGAGAGCGTTTTGCAAGACAAGCAAATTTTAAAATATTTATTTAATTTGTTTTGACTTGATATACAAGTGTCGTCTTGCAATACAAGTACTGTAGTACAGCTTAAATTAAAAATCTCTATACAAATTGTTTTGGGGGGATTTCGTTTTGATATAAGAGTGTTTTGGATTACAAGCACGTTTCTGGAATGAATTATGCTCTCAATCCAAGGCATGACTGTATGCATTTTTTTGAGGGAGATACTGACCAGATACTGACCCATGTCCAAACCAAGCACTCTGCCTCTCCCAAATATGTTTAAAGTGCATTCCTAATCTAGTTTTTAAAAATGTAAAACACTTCTTTCTTCACTTCTGGTAATTAATTTTATTACAGATAATGGGATTAAAAATCGGAAAGATGTGGCATTGATGTTGCCAGCAACACAATAGCAGGGATGAAGATGGAGCTAGACAATGGTTCTGTTTTTCTTGGCTGTCTTGATTAATGTTGGAAGTTCTTTCTTGTGGTAGCATTTTAAACTGCTGGTCTAAATTATACTGATGCTTCTGAAAAACCATGAAAATAACTTTCTCTTGGATATTACAAGAGTGGCATATGGCATCTTGGCACCTGCCTTTATAATACATGGACAATTTGAGCAGGAAACATTGTAATCAACAGGCGTGATCCAGAGAAAGCTAGACAAGCAAAAGTAACATTGTGATAAATTGAACTTGAGTGTATACAGTAATACCTTGGATTGCAAGTAACTTGGTCTGAGAGCGTTTTGCAAGACAAGCAATTTTTTAAAATAAATTTTGACTTGATAAAGAAGCGACATCTTGCAATACATTATAGGGATGTAACCGCTCGCCTTGAGCAGGCGTAGCGGGCCGAAATTGGCCAGAGACTCGCTTTGATATAAGAGTGTTTGGGATTACAAGCATGGTTCCGGAATGAATTATGCTCGCAATCCAAGGTATTACTGTACTTGTTTCAGTGGAGTTTAAGTACACTCAACTTTCCCTGGATTGCGTCAACTAGTAGTAAGACCACACTAATGAAGAAAATATTGTCCACATAGGGTAGAAGAGAAATGTAAACAAATAACAATGAAATATAAGCATACAATCCTGCCCTGATGTTAAAATCTTTAGAGGAGGCCCTTCTCTTGATACCGCTGCCTTTAGAGGCTCGTTTGGTGGGGATGCAAGGGGGGAGGCTTCTCTTGGCGGCTGCTCCCAGGCTTTGGAATTTCCTTGCTGAGGAGGGCTAGGTTGGCTCCCTCTCCGCTGTCCTTCTGCTGGCAGGCAAAGACGTTTTTATTCAACCAGGCCTTTGGCAGGTAAGCTGGTCTGTTGGGTTGGGTGCTGTTTTTATTTTGTTATTGTTGTGCTTTTAAATTGTGTTTTTAATGGATTTGTTTTGTGATTATTTTAAGTAGGTTTTCATTTTAAATTTTGGTTCATATGATTGCTAGCTGCCTTGAGCACTATTTCCTTGGTAGAAAGGGAGGCTATCAACCACCCACCCAACCAATCAACCAACCACCCAGTAAATAAAACAACTGGGAAATTGTGGGGAAGGAAACCATGGCTCAGTGATAGAGCACATACTTTGCTTGGAGAAAGTCCCAGGTTCAGTCCTTGGCATCTCTGGCTTAAAAGAACCTGGTGGCTGATGATATTAGGAAAGACTTCTGTCTGCCTCAAACCTGAAGAGCCACTGTCAGTCAGAGTGGACAGTACCCGCCTCTCTCCCTCTCCTTCAGAAGGCAGGCATAAAAGCTGATTTTCCATTCAGTAGCTTCATTATGTTAATGCAGCAATCAGTAACAAAAGGAACAAGCTGAGGCTATTCCAAAGATGGATCACCATTTGTGGGCTCTTGGGTAACCTAAGCTGCAGCTGATTTACTTGGCTAACTCCCCCCAATGAATGGGGTTTAACCCAGGTCCCTTTGGACCACGCTAACTTTGTATAGTACTGGAACAAAGCTGGGATCTTGTATTTGGTTGTTTTTGTTTTTTTTAAAATATGTTTTATTGAATTTTTCCCAATCATACAACTACTAATGAATAAAACAAAAAATACAACATAAACATTGTGCACCCCCCCCACCTCTTGGGACCAAGTTATAGTTCTCCCCCAAAATATTTATATATATGATAGTATTCTATATTCCAAAAATGTAACAAATCTTGACAAGGTTCGTTCCCCTTCACCAACACATAATCCAAAAATTTACCCCAAATGTTCACAAAAGTGTATTTCTCCAATTGTCCTTTTTGACACTTCGGGATCTTGTATTTGTAAATTATGACCCTCAGTGCTGTATAGAGGCCCTATGTTTCATAAAGTCATAGCTAGGACTGTCAGCTGACTTTAATATCTTTCCAACCATTCACAGTCTGGCTTTTTATCACTGAACCAACACATCTAATAAACTGACATATTGCAACACCGCCTCAAAAGTAGGGATTTGTGGAACCATCCTTAGAGATTTTGATAATCCTATGGGAAATCTTTTGGCTTCCCTTGAAATCCGCCAATTTCAGAGCTTCCCAAATTCAGTTTGAATTTTGCTTTAGGAAAAACCTGGTGATCATGGTGCCCTTTTGGAGATCATGAATGAACGTGATATTTTCTCTGAGTGAAAAATATAACATACTAATAACTATTTAATCTGTATATTTCTCAATATTGTGAAGTGCTCTGACTTGCTTTGTTTTTAGTTTTAAGTGGAGGTTTTGCAGAACAGAAGTTGACAGTACAAACCTCTCTCCTCTAGCCTGTCGGTGTTTAACATGACAGCAGAGTCAATATTTATTTATTTATTTTTACGTTTAAATTCCACCTTTTTTTCTTCTTGCAAGGAACCCATGGCAGTTTACATGGGCCTCCTCTTCTCCATTTTATCCAAAAAACAACCCTATGAGGTAGGTTAGGTTGAGCGTCAGTGACTGGCCCAGAGTAACCCAGTGAGCATTATGTCTGAGTGGGGGCTAGAATCCAGATCTCCCGAGTCCCAGCCCAGTACTCTAACTCAGGGGTCCCCAACCTTTTTGCACCCGTGGGCACATTTGGGAATGTGAGAACTGTTGTGGGCACCACCACAGAATGCCTAATCAGTGGATTGCCGCTTTGGCTTCTACCTGTTGTGTCTCTGGATCTTAGGCTGTGTCTTATACAGCAAACACTTTTGTTTCATGTCTATTGGACACCACAACGTCTCTTTAATACGGGATTATCTAATTCAGCTAATTGCTGGTGGTGCAATACAGCTAATGCTTCTTTTAAACATATGATTTGGCAATGTCCAGTAGTTGTTTCTTTGTGCGGGGAGGGGGAGGTTATTACACAGATAAATCTTGCACTGGAACAGTCTTTAATATTCACTGACCTATATGCTCTTTTAAATTATTTACCTGCTTCATGGAAATTAACAAATGAAAGGGGAAATTGATTCTCTGCACCCTCTTGACAGCTAAAAGACTGATATTACAACAATGGAAGGATAAACACTCACCTCCTATAATCCAGCGGCTTGAGGACCTTACAATGCTTTCACTATATGAATGGGTGGCATATAGACGCCAACTCCAAATGGATACTTATTTGGATATTTGGTTCGCTTTTGTTGAAGTCTATGTATAATTGCTAGAAGGTTGTATGCATTTCATACAAATCCATGTAGGTATATTTAAAAAGGGGGGGGGGGATAATAATAATAAAAACATTTTCAGGCACCGTGGTTCCCATGGGCACCACATCGTGAACCCCTGCTCTAACCACTACACCACATTGGCTCTCAACAGACCTTCATTGCTTGTTCACATTGCAGAAACCGTTTTACCAACACTCCAGAATGGCTGGGATTCATGATGGTACCATGAACACTTCTGGAGGGCACCAGTTGGGGAAGGCTGATGTAGAGGTTCCTTTTGCTTATTATAGCCGATAGACCTATCACAGGGTATGTTCTGCAAATGTGTCTTCATTTCTTTCTTCCCCACCCCAAGCTAACCATCCTAGAGGCCATCAACCTAGCTTGTGGTAGTGCATTTCCATAAGTTAATTAATAACCCAGCTGATTAATTGATTAAAACTTGCAGCCAAATGCTTTATCCAGTCTTGGTATTTAGCCGTCCCACAGTGAGTAATTGGCTTTCTGACCTTTTCAAAAAGAAAAAGAAAAAAGATTGCTTGTCTTCAGAGTAATTTCTGGTTGTAAGCGGCAGTCAGCTGTGTTTTTCCACCCTGCAAGAAAAATGTCAACCAGTCACATTCATTTCAGTCCTGATGTATAATTTAGACCCTGCTTAATTAATATTTAAACAAGTGTCAAGTAGGTTCTTGGAAGAAAAGCATTAATAAATGCATTAGGAGTGGTGTGTTCATAAAGGTGGCTCATATTTGTCCCATGGAAGCCCCAACTGTGTGTTCAAAATAAATTATAGTTATGTTTGCCTGAGTTCCATTAGTTTGTATGCTTACTATGAGTTAAATATTTGAGTTTTGCAGAACAGTGTTTTTGGCCTGTGGAAGGATCACTACAAGCTGCAGGGGATCACTCTCCTAGCTGGAGAAGAGTTATAACTAAAATGGTAATGGGGAACATGAGAGTATGAGGAGAGAGACCTCATACTCTCATATCAGGGTATAGAACAGGGTTCCCCAACCTTTTTGGGTCAGTGGGCATATTTGGAATTTTGAGAGAGTGTGATGGGGGTGGGTAGGTCAGGCACCAAACATCCATTTGCTGGAAGAGAAACGGATGAGGCTAAAAGTAACTTACCTAAAACATGTACAAAGCAGAGGTGGGGGCTGAACTCCAAAACGCTATATCAGTCTTTTGAACCCACAGTTTTCTGTGCAAACCGATGAGGCTCAGAGACAAGTAGCTTGGCTAGGATGGCTACTTGGGCATAATAAAAAAAACAGGACAAGGAGAGAACACTGATTTACATTAAATTTGCATGTTCTGATTTTTATATATAAAAGATACAAATTTGGAAATAATTGCTGTCTCATAATAGTGGGGAATACTGTGGCCAGGTAACCTCTGTAGCTGCTCAGTCCTGCTGTTGAGGTGATAACTGTTGATAAGCAGCTTTGAAGGCCTTGTTCTCTCTTCTTATGGTTTTTTAAATCTTTAAACTAGACTTGGACTGGACAAACCTTCAAACAGAGGATGCCCTCAAATAGAGGACTGTCAGGCTGGTGCTTTGCTTTGTAGCGAGCGTGTGTGCATGCCTCTCTCTCTCTCTCTCTCTCTCTATATATATATATAATGATGGGAGTGAATGTATTTACTTATTTATTATATTTATACCCTGCCTTTTTTCCTGCAAGGAACCCAAGGCTGGCTTACATAATTTTTCTCCTCTTCTCCATTTTATCCTCACAACAACGCTGTGAGGTAGGTTAGGCTGAGAGTCAATGATTGTTCCAAAGTAACCCAGTGAGCTTCATGGCTGAGTGGAGACTAGAACCCGGAACTCCTTAGTCCCAGTCCAGCACTCTAACCACTATGCCTCACTGGCTCTCAGAGAGATATCTGCAGGCACAGTGGTGCCCACGGGCGTCATGTTGGAGGCCCCCAAGGATAGACTCTTAGCCTCTAAATCCAGGAAGGCTTTTGTAGAGGCTGGTTGCATACTTTTAATTATATTTCCACAACTGTGAGGACTTGGAAGACTTAGGAATCTGGGCATGGTATCTGATTCTGTGGCAGATATATTCCATGTGGAATTCCATGCATTTGGATCTGCTGAAAACATGCAGCTATCTTTTTAATATCACTGAAAGCTGTGGCATTATACCTCCAACTGTTGTAGCACTTTGCAAACTAGGCAGCAATAGCCACAAACTCTGGACTGCAAGCACTTGAGAAATTGGGTGGTTTGTAAGGCATGCCAGGAGTTTAAAATGATCTCAGGTTTTTTTGTGTGTGTTTTTGGCTAATGTTGCTTGCCAGCATTACGTAATGAGATTTAAGAACTCCTTAAATATTCCTTAGTTGCTACAGGGCCTTAAGAATGGAAGACTGACTTAGTCTTGATGTCTTCAGTGGATCGTGTTACCATAGTCAGTTTACAGCCTTGCAATGTTGTTTATGTATTATTTAAACCCTTCAAACGAAGCAAATTTCACAAGCTATAACCCTCTTTTATTTGAAATGATTCTGACATGGCCTCCAAAGTAGAATCGCCTCTATATAAACTAAATGTGAGGTGTGTGTTTATCATTTTTAATACCTTATGATGTATGTATCTAGTGCTAATCTTGTACCAAAATTCAGGCATAGGCATAACATTTTAAAAATATTTTCATATTTAGGTGGAATGAATGCTTGGTCACTGTTGCTTCCTCTATTTACCTATACTGCTCCTCTGCAACTACTTGCCCTCCATCTGTCCATGTTTAAATTGAAAACAGGGCCGGCGCTACCACTAGGCCAACTAGGCAGCTGCCTAGGGCGCGTGGCTGAGGGGGGCGCACTCTGCTCCTGCCGGCCGACTCTTCCTCACCGCCACCGGGACTGCTGGGCGACGCGCTGCCTGCCTGCCGCTTGCGGAGCCCGGATCTGTCGGCAAGGCGGCCGGGCGGGACAGCTGCGGAGACGCCACCAGTCACACCAGGTCAGCGCGGGGGGATTGCGGGCAGGCTCGGTGTCGCGCTCAGCTTTCCTCGGTGGGGGGGCGCGCCTCCGCCCACCATCATGAGCCAGGGCGCCTCCGCCCGCTTCTCCTCCGGCTCGCTGCCCCGCCTGCTCTCCCACTTTGTCTCCCAGGCGCAGGCCGCGCAGCCAACAGCGGGGCGGGGAGGAAGGCGGAGGCTCCGTCCCTTCCTCCCCGGCGCCTCCCGCGGGGATGCCCAAGCGGGGTCCTCGGCGGGTGCAGGGCAGGCGGCGAGGCCGGGCCTGAGCCCGGCTAGAGGAGGAGGGGAGGGGGCAGCCGCTGCCACCTCGGGACCCTGCCTGCAGGGGGCGGTGCCGCCGCCGCCTCGCCTCGCCTCCAGAGCGCATGCCGCGGCTGCCCGGCCCATGGCTCCGTGAGTAGCGTTCGCGCTTTGCCTCGGGGGTCTCGTCTCTCGTGGCCATCTGATGCTCATGCTGAGGGCGCCCAATCCGGGCCCCAGCACCAGAGCGCTCACAGCCCAGCCTGAGGGGGTGGACCCCGCGGGCTGCGGCATGGAGGAGGAGGCGGCATCGCATGGCCCAGCGCCCGGCCGGGCATCCTGGACGGCCCCGCTGAGCGCGCTGCTGCTGGCCGAGATGCTGCCGCTGCTCCAGGCCCGCAGAGGGCTGCTGGCCGTGGGGGGGGGGGCGCTGGGCGAGCAGGCGTTTTAGGCTGCTTTGCTCCGGAGCTCCCCCCACCCGGGGGGCGCGCTAAATACCTGACTTGGCCTAGGGCGCCAAACTGCCTTGCACCGGTCCTGATTGAAAAGCCCTAACCTTTTTCTTGCGTACCGCTCTAACTTCAGTTCAGATGACTTTGGTAATTGTAGGATGTTCCTACAACACCCCCACCCTATGCTAGTGATGTCTGAGTCAGGAATGACCATGCATGCTTACTCAGATACACACTCAGCAGAAGGATATGTTGCCCACATCATCTTCTACTGACATCTGTTGCTACTTCTCCCGTCACACTTTGACCGTATAAATCTAGGGTTTTTAACAAGGAGGAGGTAGTTTTGTCCTGTCCCTAGTTTGTCTGTAACAATTCTGCTACAATAAGTGTTGCCTGTACATTGTATTTTCCTCTGGTAGGTACTCATTGTTCATGATAATGGAGTTTGAATCCTGACTAGCTTTTACTGTAAATAAACCGTCCCAAGGGCAATAACGATGGTTACTAGGGCCTTTTTGTTGGTGGCCTCACGATTGTGGAAATTTTCTCCCGCAAGAAATCTGCCTGTTGACCTCACACATTCCTTTTTTTAGGTCAGTGAAAGCATTTTTTTTATTTTTATATCTCTCCTTTCTTCGGTGAAACTGAAAAGTGGACTATATTTGACCGGTTCACATGTAATGGCAAATTGTGGGTTAATTAACACACAGTTTGGTGAAGTTTATTAACCCACAAGTTGCCATACATGAGTGGGACTGAACAAGTGCGCTACCTCCCATGTGACTGCCACTTCCGCTTTTATTCAACTACCTACAATTGGCCGGGTTGTAGGTTGTTGAGTGTGACATGAACCCAGAGCGCTGGGTTGTTTAGGGGCTAAACAACCCAGTGGTTAACTCGTTTTTGTTGTTGTTGGGTTAACCACCAGATTGTGGTCCGGGTTCGCATGTCACACTCACAACCTACGACCCGGCCAATTGCAAGTTGTTGATTAAAAACAGAAGTGGCTGACATGCTCCTGCTCGTGCACGCCAAATCGTGGGTTGGTTAACACACGATTTGCTGTTACATGTGAACCGGGTCATTAGATTCCCAGGCTCATCTAGGAACTGACCCAGACTTGTTTCGCTTCAGCTGCATGCTGTGTCTTCAGACCATGCACTGGGGCTGCGTTTTTTGTTCAGCGTATGACCTTTTGTTCTTGGTTTACACTGTCCAGCTTTCAATTTCAATAGTTTGATCTGGAAATATTTTTATTATGCTGTACTTCACTTTGAAGATTTTATGGAAAAAGTGGGCAACAGATTCTTAAAGACTTTCCCCAAGAATCTGGAATTCTCACCTGAAACTTGGAGAACTGCCTCTTATTCCCAGTGGCACTCTGGGGGAAGTGTTCAAATGCTTGGATTTGATAGTGGCTCCAAGTTCAGCTGCAACTGTTTCTGTATCTTTAGATCAGCCTTACAGACACATCCATAAATGTGCCAGCTCACCAGCCCTTAAATACCAATTTTGGTTATTTCGGGCCTAAAATGGAAAACGAGCCAACGTCTGTTACAGCATCTCTGCTTGGTATCCTAGAGGTAATTCTTAGTTACCTCAGGTGATTTACAAGCCAGATTTAGTTTTGTAGTACTTTTCATAGAAAGGTGTGGCCTAGCTGTCTCTGCACCACTAAAACTCCAATCTTGCCAAGAGTTCCCTTTTATATGAAAAGTCAAATGTATCCGCAACTACTGCCTTGATACAGTCTCTTGGGACTATTACCAAGAACAAAGGTAGAGGACTGCTGCCACCTAGTGTATATAAATGGAAATGGTAGGGAGTCATTTAAGAAAAAAATATTGTAAAATTTCAACAATACAAGACATAATAAAACAAAACAAACCCCCCAAAAGGAGGGGGGAAATGCAGCTACATAAATGTGAATATATCAATTTCAATGCAGGCAGGTTGGCCTTTCACAAAGGTTCCATGGACTTTGAAGAAGCCCGAGTGCAAGGTGAAAGGGAGAAACGTGCTAAGCGAAAAGCACGTCAAATGAATCCTTTACAGGACCATCTTCTATCTGGTAACCTGTGTCCTCACTGTGGGAAGCTGTGTGGATCTAGAATTGGCCTCCACAGTCACTTACGGACCCATCGCTAGAGTCTACACAATCTTCTTTAGAATTTCCTCCTTTTATCCCGGAAGACAATCTTACTCGGTCACGAGTGATCGCCTGATGATGATGGTGTGTCTATATATGAAAATACAGCTTTCTAAGAATTATACATAAACTTCAACAAAAGCGGATGAAATAACCAAATATGTATCCATTTGCAGGTGGCATCTATACACCACCCATTCAACTGTTGAAAGTGAAAGGGTCTTCAGTCCGTTGCATTATAGGAGATGAGCATTTATCCTTCCAGTGTTGTAATATGAGTCTTTTAGCTGTCAAAAGGGCACGGAGAATCCATTTGCGCTGACTGTGCGTTAATTTCCAGGAAAGAGGTAGATAATTTAAAAGGACATGCACATCGGTAAATAGAGTGTTCAATACAAAGTTTATCCATATACGTAATAACCTCCTCCCAAAAAGAGGCAACTATTGGACATTGCCAGGACATATGGTTAAAAGAAGCATTAGCTGGTACACCTCCAGCAGTTAGTCATTTTTAAAAAAATCTTGGAACAAAGCTTATTAAATCCCCATCACTATGGTTGGAAAGTATATAATCAACATAACCTTTAATATTAAAACAATTTACAGAGGGGTAGCCTGTTGCAGCAAAAAACAGTCTTTTGGCACCTTAAAGACAAAGAAATGTATTATGGCATAAGCTTTCATGGACACTGGCCACCGTCACAAGACTCTTCGTTGTTTTTAACTTTAAGGGTACATTGACACTTTACACATTTCATGTTATGGCACTTCTAGCTCAGATAAATGGTGTTCGTTCTGTCCTGGATAATGTTCTTATTTAGAGCCACTTGGTTCTGAGGCTTCATAATATCAACAGCGTAAGACTTACTAAAATAGGGGCACAGCAGCCCAATTTGAAAATGCTGTTTCTTGATTATGCGTAGCTGAACCAAGTTACTGGTTCTTGTATTTAAAAGAAATGTATAGATGTTCATTTCTATAAATTCAGGAGTCATAGTAAAATAGCGGTTTTAACACCTGAGAAATGCCATCAAGGAAACGACAACTTACACAAAGTCTTAGCAGCTACTTTTGAACACTTACCTGTCATTGTTTCTATTCTGGCTTTTGTTAGCGGCTGAAGAACTGAATGGATTATTCCTTTCCTAATCGTAAAACTGCATTTTTCAAACTTCAATTTATGCAGTGGATATCTGGACCCTAGACTTCATGTCCCCTTGTTTTGGCAAATAGGATTCACTGAAGATGCTCTAGGGACAAGGTTTCCATACCAGTTTTGGGATTGTTTGTGTACATACACTTTCTACCTCTGCCTTGAATTACTCCTCAGTCACTGTTCAGGCCTTTCTTATCACTGCCTGGGCTTTCTATCTTCTCCAAGCTGGTAATGTAGGAATGTGTAACCAGAGATTGATTGCGTGTGTATGCGTGTGGTATGTCACAGCACAAGCAACTGATCACAAAGATTCCATAACTGGCTTTGTTGTTGTATCTATATAGAGGCTTTCTATGTTTAATAGAAATTATTAGGGTGGCCGGGTGACCGGCCAGATGGGCGATTAATAAATATAAGAAATAAATAAATAAATAAATAAATAGTGTTGCAGGCTTTTGACTCCAGAAGTCTTCACTGGGCGTAGGAATTTATATGGAAAATGTTAAGGTAGGTCTTGTCAGGTGCTTACTCATAGACCAGTATCCAAACAACCATGCACCTAGTTCCATGAGCCCAAGCAGGCTTTAAACTTGTTTCTCCTTCAACAGCAGCTCCCGGGCGACTTTTGGGAGCTTGAAAACCAATATGTGGTAGGGCAGAAGGGTCTTCCACTCAGAGAGAGAGAGAGAAAGAGAGAGAGAATGAGTGTCAAAATTGACTGTACAGCACAAGCCCACTTTCGTGAGCCGTAGCAGCTCTTTGGATCCCAGCAGTGAGCAGGCAAGCTGTAGGTTCTGTTCATCCAACCTAGGCATCTAGCAATAGCTAATTTTATTCTTTCCTCTGAAATCTATGCTCGATGAAGCATCTGTGAATTCATTTTGGCTAATTAAAGATGCCACTTCACACATCCTGCAAGTTCCCTTTACAAAGAAGTCTCAGTGACAAACCATGCGTGTTGCTGACGGATTCCCAGAGACTCTCTAGCATCTGTGCAGTCACCGTTATGTGATGGACATGTGACTTATCAACAAACAGACTGGGTGTTGGTTTATCACACGGCTCTGAAAGTAAATTTAAAATGTGGACTGAGTCTGGTCATTCTACTTGGACATACAGACTACTTCACTGTGTGTCCAAGAATTGATTTATTTATTATGTAGGTAGGTACTTTAGATAATGGATTGTGCTGAGGCACTGAGGTTGGATATACAGCAATACCTTGGTTTGAGAGTAACTTGGTTTGAGAGCGTTTTGCAAGACAAGCAAATTTTTAAATATTTATTTATTTATTTTTTACTTGATATACAAGCGACGTCTTGCAATACAAGTACTGTAGTACGGCCTAAATTAAAAATCTCTGTACAAATTTTTTTGGGGGGATTTCGTTTTGATATAAGAGTGTTTTGGATTACAAGCACATTTCCGGAACGAATTATGCTCTCAATCCAAGGCATGACTGTACAGTGAAGAAGCCACCTGATCTCAGTATACCCAAATTCAGCACGCATTTGTTCAACCCAGTTTTAAATCCACTTTTAGATTAGTGTGACATGCCTCTAATGTGATGAGAGCAACCACAGGGAGAAAACAGTGAGTGAAATGAATAGTAGTTACAAGCCTGTCTTTAGCAGGGCCTATGTAGGTGTTTTCCATGCAAACAGATTCTGGGGTCTGCAGCAGATGCTTAGGATTTCATCTCCTTGTTTTGCTATTCAAAGAGTAAGGGTGCAATCCTATGCATGTTAACAGAAAAACGTCCTACAACTCCCATGGCATGCTGGGGCATGCTGGGAGTTGTAGGACTTTTTTCTGTCTAAATCAGTGTTCTCCAACCTTGGGTCCCCAGATGCTTTTTGGCCTACAACTCCCAGCATGCCCCAACCTTGGGGTCCTGGCTGGGGCATGCTGGGAGTTGTAGGCCAAAAACATCTGGGGACCCAAGGTTGGAGAACACTGGTCTAAATGTACATAGGATTGTACCTTAACTTACATTTGTGCAGATGAATTCTGAAATTGTGGTAAGCAGTGCTCTTTAAGGATTCAGAAGCCAGGAAACTGAACCAGAACCTCAAGAACCTAAAGAGGACTACTCGGTTCTGCACAGTTCCTTGTGCAGTTCCTAGCCAAACTTTACCATCTGTATTTTTGTCTGTTACCTCTTTGCTCTCAGCCATTCCAGCTCCTGTCAAATGGTATCATAAACCCCAAATGTTGAAATTTGGTTTTGAGTGCAGGGTTTGCGTTTCTGAGGTATAGCAAGGGTGGGCAACCTCAGGCTTGTGGACCAAATCTGGCCCTTCTCAGGTCCAAACCCCCAGATGGCCCTGTCCCTGACTGCCAATGGTCCACCAATTGTTTGGTGGCTTCCTGGCTTTTGTGCATCCCCCCCCCCCCATTCCAAAAGGTTGAAATGCCTCTCCGGAGGCTTAGTTCCTGTCAGTAAGGGCTTTAAGCTAAAACAGGCTGCTATTTTTTGTGTTTTGGGGGCTTTTGTCTTGGCCCTGCCCACCACTGGAATGTGCCCCTCCCCCAGCTTCTCTGAAATTTAATTTGGCCCTCAGGCCGAAAGAGGGCCCCACCCCTGCTATATAGAATGCATACCAGTCACCCATCAGCTTGTCCAGTATGACAAAGCTGGAAAGCCAGGTTTGTCATGCTTAATATTTACTTATTGGCACTTGCCAAGTGTTCTTGACCTTCAAACTCCCACTGCAGCCATCTACGCAGATGCTAATATACATTAAAATGAAAAATCTAATGGTTGACACCTGAAGGATCTGTTCCATGATTTTCTTGTAACTCCTTCTGATTTGAGTTGTTCCGAAGTGGGGTGGGGGTGCCATTAGTGATATATATCTGTAGATGAATGCAGTTGGCAGCCCTTTTTAATAAGAAACCCAGGGCATAATCCTATGTACGTTTAGACAGAAAAAAGTCTTAGAACTCCCGGGATTCCCCAGCCAGCATGGGAGTGCTGGGAATGCTGGGAGTTGTAGGACTTTTTTTCTGTCCAAACTTGCATAGGATTGTGCCTTAAGAGTCCCAAATTAAGGCAATGTAAAAATTCCACAGCTGCCTTGTTTCTTCAGCTCCTGGCTACTAGTAAATATATAAGTATTGCATGATTCTGCATAAGCAGTTACCTGGACATCTAACTTTGTGCTGGGTGCAGAATTTACCATCCTGAGAAACTCTAGCTTGAGGATAGGATTGAAAATGTATCGTCAATGCCTGGAAAAACCCTGGGAGGACTTGCAAGACTTCTGTATCCAGGGAGTGGGACTTCAGTAACGTGTTTAGCTCCTTGCCCAACCTCCCAGCTAGCAGAAAACAGTGTGAATGTTCCCAATTCTGAACTGTATTTTCTCTCCTCCTCCTCCTCCTCCTCCTCCTCCTCCTTATCATCATCATCATCATCATCATCATCATATACCGCCCAATAGCCAAACCTCTCTGGGCAGTTTACAACAATCAGTAAAAAATACAATAAAATACAATATAAAATATACACAATAAAAACATTATAAAAAATTTAAAACCAAATTTAAAAATGACTCAAATAACTAAAACAAGTTAATACAACACGACCTGTAAAAGTGCTGAAATAACCACCCCACCATGTTAGAGTTGTTAAATGCCTCAACACAGAGGGCAGTCTTAACCTGGCGCTGAAAAGATAAGAGTTGGCGCCAGGCAGGCCTCAGTGCAGAGCTTGTTCCAGAGTTGGGGGGCTACCACAGAAAAGGCCCTCCCCCTTGTTGCCACCCTCTGAGCCTCCCTCAGAGGTGACAGTTGGGGGAAGGCCCCAGATGTTGAGCGTAGTGTCGGGGTAGATAGTGGTTGGGAGATGTGTTCCGTCCCGTCAGGTATTGCAGTCCCAAACCGTGTATGGTTTTATAGGTTAAGACCAGCACTTTGAATATAAGTGCTGAGTCTTGTCATTAGTCACACTTCCTGGCTTTTCTCTGCAACCAGGAGGACTAGACACTTGCACTTCCATTCTAAATCATTGTGCTGCACTTGGGCACCTGCCTGCAATGCTGGTTCAGTGCCATGCACTGTGATGTAGCACTGGTGTAGCTGCCATTAGTCACACTTCCTGGCTTTTCTCTGCAACCAGGAGGACTAGACACTTGCACTCCAATTCTAAATCATTGCGCTGCACTTGGACACCTGCCTGCAATGCTGGTTCAGTGCCATGTGGCACTGGTGTAGCTGTGCTGGCATAGCTGTTGCTGTACCCCAATCTATATGGGTTTAGATAAACTCCGGCATCTGACTGGCTTAATATAATATAATATAATATAATATAAATATACACAGAGACAAACAAATATAAAAGCCTTCATAGATCCATCTGTATGGTATCATTGGAACTATTCATTGCAAGCAAAGATTCAAGCTTGGCATGTCACTGAAAACCTTTCTAAAGTGGCTGAGTGACAGCAGGCCAAATTGTGGTCTGTGCTTTTAAGCAACAGCACACATAGCAGGTTGCCAGAAGCAGAGCTCTGCCCTGTTTTTGTTTGTTTGTTTTTAAAGATTGTTGGCCGGGGTACACAGCATCACTTCAGTTGAAGTGGCTTTTCATAGATTGATCTCTTTGCCTTGGTACAACTATTTTGGTGCTTTTGCACAAGCTTCCATAACATTCTAGCAGCCCAAGCATTTGGCTGCACACAGTAGGAAAAAGCTGACACCGCACGTGTGTGTGTGTGTGTTTGCGTTTGCGCGCGCGCTGTATCACCGCGTCAGTCTCTCCCCCTCCCTCCCCATCAGGTCTTGGTACCAGAAACAAGCTAACGGTTGCCAGGGAAAGCAGATTGAATGGAGGAATTGGTAGCCTAGTTACAGATTGCACTGCGTCAGTCTGATCCACACCCAGAAGACAGTCAGGTGACTCAAGTCCTGCAGCAGCCGTGCAGCAGGCGAGAGAGACTGCAGACCTCTGCTGGGGGACGACTGATGTTCCATCTCCCTGGCGCTTCATTTCTCCAACTGCAGCCTTTCCATTGGTATGCATAATTGATTATCCCAGCTGGAGGGGCAGAACCATTGTGAAGAGAGATGGACAGTCAGCTGAGCAATTGGAAAGATAAGGGTATTTGCTGGTTTTACTGTTGTTCTTTTAAGCTTTTAAGGATGCTGTGGGTTGTCCTCACTACTAAAGAGGCTTACAGCCTGCATGTTGTAGAGGAGCACTTTTTTTTTTTTTTTAAAGGGCATGAGAGCTAATGGTAAAAGTATGGAGGGGAGGAAAATCCTTTAGAAGATCAGTGCTGAGGAATATCTGAATATGGGGGAGCACGGGATGGGGAGACATCGCTCTCCTGACGCTGCAAATGTTTTAGTGGATTAAGTCCTGCCATCTGACGGCAGGGAACAGCTTGCCTTTGGTATGCCCTGTCTGTACAAATGTCAGGGCCAGCCTCTGCTGGCTCTGAATGAGGGTGGCATGTGGTGTGTGTGTGTGTGTGTGTGTGTTAAAGCTGCTAGTGGTTAATGTAATGTAATTTTGTCAAACTACCGGTAATGGACTTCCAGCTCTGAGTGCAGTGCATTTCCAAGTCCCTTTTACAAAGCAAAGGTGAAGTCCAGGGATACAGTTCACTCTCCCTTGTTTCCACAGCCTCTCTCCTTCCTTGCTATGCCAGGTTATTTTTAGTTGGTCATCTTAATGTTCATTATCCAGGGTCTCCTTGATTTACAAAACGGTCTGCCTAACTTTAACATAATCAGCATTGCCAACCTAAAGCAGGCCAGGACAAATAAGCAGCTCCAATTAAATCACCGACCTTTGTCCCCTCGGCCCCTGTTCTTCTAAATCTCTGTTGTGAAAGTAGAAGAATTTTAAGTCTTTGCTGCACATTAAAGCTTCTGGATTGTACCGGCAGAACAAAACAGGCTTTCTTTTCAGGTTTTAAACTGGCCATCCAAAGCAATACTTTCTTAAAGGGGCTGGATGTGTGATGGTGGGGACCCAGCCAGGGTGACAGAGTCCAAAGTTCACTACCATGTGTTTCAAAACATGCAAAGCTTACCTAGGTACTATATTGTTTGGGAATTTGCTTCAGTCATGCTTTTCCCTCCACCTCTTGATGTTTCCAGTTTACAAATGTGGACATATATGTAGCTGCCTTATCCTGAATCAAACCATTGGTCCATGTAGCTTGCTGTGCCTGGCAGAGGCTCTTCCCCTCAAAGGTGCCAAACTTGTAATAACCAGCAGAATGCTTGTGTAGGTATGACCCTTGTGCAGAAATGTGACCCTTTCTCGTGAACCATCCAATCCCAGTCTGGGTAAGTGAGGGTTACCTTGGGTGGTGAATTAAACTGCACGCAACTAATGCGGTTAAAGTTTTTGTTTGCATTGAAAAGAATGAAGTAGTATTTCAAGGCTTCTCCAGATGGGGGATTTCTTTGGCGTATAGATCTGGTGCATTTGACACCCACATGCCATGTGGGGATTGTGTTGATCCTCGGTAGTCCAAATGGCAGAAGCAGGATTAGTAGGGTCAGAGAGAGAGAGAGAGAGAGAGAGAGAGAGCGCAGTCTGAAGCATCTTACCACTTCCTCTGCTTTCCGAATGGATTTTGCTGCCATTTTGTGTAAAGACCTAAAAAAGAGGCCTTGGATTCCATTGGTGGTTAGAACAAGGCATGCTACACAGTCCTTGGTTATTTCTTTGCCAAATAGCTTGCTTCAAGAGCATACTTTCCTCAGCCATGCTAGGAAAAGAAGGGGCAAAGTCCACAAATGGATTAGTGCAGGCCCTAATGCAAATAAAGAAACAAAGGTCCTGATCCTTCTCCACACCCTTCCTCACAAGAAAATCTCATGGAGATTAATGAGATTTACTCCCTAGCTGCATGTACAAGAGAGTAATCCGAATTGGTCCTTTAACAGTTCAGGATTTCCTAATGGTAGGGAACTCTGAAAGGAGTCTGCATAAACTCTGTACTTTGGGGTGTGGGTGTGTGATATTTATGTGTTTCATGAGCACTCCCTGTGGTACCAGTGAAACTTAATTTTAAATTTTTAATTAGTTTTTAAAATGTGAATTACACCAAAACAAAATAAAAACCATAAAAAAGAAGAGGGGGGGGGGAAGAACAACAACAACAAAAATACAATTTTCTTAGAGTATTTTAAATGGATCACTTACAGTAAATATGTATGAAATATATATCCATAAGTATCAAAAAGTATGTAGTAATACAATTATCCATAAATATAGTTATGCATAAACTTCAGAAAAAGCAGACCAAATATCCAAGTATTTATCCCTCTGCAGGTGGTGGCGTCTAAATACCACCTGCTCAAATGTTGAAAGCGTTATTCGGTCCTCAATCCATTGTGTTACAGGAGGGTGAGCGTTTATCTTTCCAGTGTTGTAATATCAGTCTTTTGGCTGTCAAGAGGGCGCGGAAAATCCACACACAGAAAATTAACTGGTGGTACCAGTGAAACTTGAAGGATACTTGAATCTGAACAGGTGTGGCTCAGGCACTCCCATGTGGGCCAGAGATGCCACATTTCCAAGCCAACGTATGTTTTTTATGAGCAGCTGGCAGTGTGACAGATTCTCCAGCTGTGTTTTGTTTGGCTTATGTTTAGCTTGCGATGATAGGCAGGGGGCACCTGCAGGATGTGGCCCAGAGTGCTGTGCGAAGAGGGGCTTCCTATTCTTGTCTGGCAGAAAATGTTCTGTGCATGCGCAGGCATTTCCTGTTGTGTGCGTGCACACATGCATGCAGAGGGTTTCCCCCTCATTAGAGAATGGAAGATTCAGACCCGGCATACACATTGGCTATAGGGCCAAACTAGGCATGATGGTCATTGCGTGAATGCAATTTACATGCACATGAGCAGCGCAACTACGCACTGTGTGTGGGAATCCTCTCCCCCACCATTGTCCTGATGAAAATTGCTCCTCCCCCAAGCTGCTGTTTGCATTGGGAGGGAAGACCATAGCCTTCCCCAACCCGATACCCTCCCACCCCACCCCCCCGATATTTTGGACTGCAACTCCCAGCAAGTTGGGGAAGGCTCATAGTATATCCCAGTGTCTCTGCCAAGCCCCTTTAGGCTGGGCCCATAGTTCAGTGGTAGAGTACATGTTTTGCATGCATAAGGTTCCAGGTGCCCAGCATTTCCGGTTTTGTGTTGAATCTCATATAATGGCATGGGAGGAGATGCCTTTCTCTGACACCCTGGATAGCCAGTCAAAGGGCAAGGTGGACCAGTGGCGTGACTCAATATAATAAGCAGCTTCATGTGTGTGTACGTTGCACTGATTAAAGGACAACAAATGGGTTCTAGACTTTCTATCCCTGAACCTCCTCTCCCCTGATAGAGGAAGACAGTTCATGAGTGTCAGTTCCCCACACACCCCTTGAATTCCCGAAATAACATTCGGGGAGGGGCCGTGGATCAGTGTGATAGAGCACCCGCTTTGCATGCAGAAGGTCCCCAGTTCAATCCCCGGCATCTCCAGCTAGGGCAGTGTTTCTCAACCTTGGGTCCCCATATGTTTTTGGCCTACATCTGGGGCATGCTGGGAGTTGTAGGCCAAAAACATCTGGGGACCCAAGGTTGAGAAACACTGAGCTAGGGCTAGGAAAGAATCCTGCCAGAAACCCCGGAGAGCCGCTGTCAGTCAGTGTTGACAATACTGGGCCAGATAGACGAATGGCCTGACTCAGTATAAAGCAGCTTCCTATATTTCTAGCATTTGGGGGACACATTTCTTTGCCGTTCACCCTTATGCTAAACCAAAAGGCATTTCAAAAACATCTTGGGATGTTTCCATCTTGTAGTCAGAGTGTTTATTGGAAGGCATTTTATTACCACGCTGTTCTTTGTTTTCTTGTTTGGGACCTGGAATTTCTCATGCCCCACTCACTGTACCTGGTGTGTATCTGCAGAATAGCTCTATCACTGATGGACTTATTCAAGAAGATGGGGCAAAAGCAGATTGAGATGACAGGCTTGTATAATTTTGCATTTTTAAAAAAGCTATTGGTGCTTCAGTATAATTGTTCTTGTTTTACTATGAAAACGAGGATGCAGACACTGAGCCAAAAAGCAATATCAAGTGGGATGAGGCTTTTGCTTCTGCTTCTGCAGGAAGTCGTCATTCAAAGATAGGTGAACACTGTCAGGTGTCAGTTGCATTGGATATGGGGCAGTGGCAGGTACCAAAAAGATCTGAGGCTCAGGCCCACAGGACAAAAAAATGCACAAATTTGCATGTGCTAATTTACATGTGCTCTGAATTCTCTCTGTGTGTGTCTTTAAAGGGCCCTGTCTCTTAAGGACACCCCTATGTGTAAAAAGGGATGTATGGACATAGGAGAGGAGAGCATTTGATTTCAGGAAAACCATCTCAGGCAGAAAGATTCAAGGCTGAAGGGGCAGCAGGAGGAGAAGCACACGTGGCCAAAAAGCCAGCTCATCCAGGGGGATCAGATGCAACAGAGGCCATCAGGGCCCCTGTACCTTTCTTTCAGCAAGTGCCCACGGACAGCAGGGTGGTGGGGCAGACGGCCTCCCAGAGATTCCGGGCTCTAAATGAAAGATTCGGGGCTCTAGCCCTAGTGGGCCACCCCTTAACACTGCCTCTGCATTGGACACTGGGAAAAATGCCCCCCCCCTTTTTTGAAAGAGAGACACAGTAACTTTCCCTAAAGGTGCTTTGGGATCATAGCTTCTCTCAAACCTATTAGAGCGGTCCTTGTGGATAGTCCAGAATTGTTTTGCATGATAGATATATGATTTAGTTGACTGAGTTTTTTCCTAGAGCCGTGCTAAGCCATTAGGTTTACAGTTTTCTCTGTGACTGTGCAAGAACCTTGGCTAAAAAGGTCTTTCTGCCAGCAGCTCCTAGAATAAAAATTACCATGCTGGGTCAAAACAGTGGTTCATTTAGCCTGGCAGGCAGACCCATTTGATCTACCAACAGCCAGATGTTTTATTTTATTTATTTTATTTATTACATTTATACCCCACCTTTTTTCCTGCAAGAAACTCAAGGCGGCTTACACAATCCTCCTCCTCCTCTCCATTTTATCCTCTCAACAACCCTGTGAGGTAGGTTAGGCTGAGAGGCAGTGACTGGCCCAAAGTGGCATCTAGTAGTTAGGAATATACTGTCTTGGAACTAAGGAGGATACAATGGTGGAGTTGAGTGTCTATTTCTGTAATGCTGCTTCTATCATCAGCTCCTGGAGAAGAAGACGGAAATACAGTCTGGCTGTGAAGAACACAATGTGGGACTTCCACCTAGTCCTAGGAATGTGGTAGCAGTGACTGAGGTCCAGCTGCCTAGTAGGAAGGGTAGATTACACCACAATTGATTTTGTGCGGCTTCCATGTTAACCCATGCTAGGATATGGTTTGCATGCAGAAGGTCCTAGCTTCAGTCCCTGAAATCTCTGGGTAGGGTTGGGGTAGAATCCTGTCTGAGGAGACAATTACTGAACTAGGTGGACCAATGCTTTGATGCTATGTAAGGCAACTTCTTATGTCACTTGTTTTTTTGTATGTGTGTCACAGCTAGGATGTGGTCCAGCGAGGCCGACTTGCAGTGTGGCGTTGTAATACTTCAGGCTGAAGTTGTGCATATCATGGAACCAATCTGAGAGCTCTTGCAGTATGTTCTGGCCAAATGAGCTTCCCTCGATGCAGCTATAATTGTGCTGGGGCAGTTGGGCAATCAAGTGGCCACGCACATTGATTGCTACAGATCTAAAAAAATCTAGTAGCTGATTCCTACTTCTCTAATGTTACCGGCTAAGGAGGTCTCTTAATATTTTTTGTGGTGCTTTGAAGAAAGCAGTTTGTAGTTCAACCCCATGATGTGTCACTGCCAGCATAGGAATGCTTATGAGGAGGAGCATCACTAGCTATGCCAGCACAATGTCATATCTCAATGTTGCTTTATTGCAGGAGATAACCTTGAGCCCAGACATTTGTTCTAGTGTGTTACTCTGTGCAGTAGCCGGGCAGTATGAAAAGTGGTTACCTTCATGTGTTTAAACATGATGCCAGAAACTTTGCTGTACAAAGCCAGCATCTGACCACTTTATCTCTCAGTTCAGTTCACTTTTGGCTTGATTTAAGCCATAGCTCTTAATGTGAATTCATATCCAAAGTATTGCCTTTTACATATTACCTGGCATGTGGCATGGAATTTCGGTATTTGTGACTCTCAACTTCTGCACTCAACATTTCTAGCCCTTATGGATGGAGATAAATACTGTTAAATCTGTGGCCACTGGTGAAATCTCAAAAGCTGGATAGGAGCAAATGCAGGGCATATGTGGATGGGGGAATAATCTGTGCTTGCAGAATTTCTTGCTGCTCCCATTTGAGAGCCTATCCACAGGCTACTTATTCCCAATTTCTGTACAGAAGCTGTGGAATTAGCTGCAGGATTTGGGATGTAGTAGAGCGTGCATAGCATCCTTCCCCAACCTAATGCCCTTCAGATGTATTGGACTACAACTCCCAGCATGTCCCAGCGAACCATGTAGTAGTTGTAGTTCCAGCACATCTGGAGGGCACCAGGTTGGGGAAGGCTGGTGTTTAGCTTTGTAACAAAAAGCTTCTAGCCTTAATTGATTTAAGAATGGGCTTGGAGAAATGTGTAGGTGATATATGCTGAAATCCCAGGGCCAAACTAGATGTGATGGTCTTAAATGCATGAGACTGTCCCAATCACATAGAAATATGGGGGTGGGTCTAATTCTAAAAGCAAAAGAGAGATGTAAGTGTGGGAAGCTGAACCTCCTCCCATTGCGTACCACTCCCAAGTGCTTTTCTCTCAGCCCTTGATCACTTCTGGTAGTGGGGTCCCAGCTGGGAGGAGATTGCTTGGAGAGAGGGGCTCCAGGAAGGTAAGTTGCAGGTGGGTGGAGGAGAGTTCTGCACTTCTCACCCACACACCCCTCTTTTGTTTTTTGAAATTCTTCTCCCATCTATATGATTGGGACAACTCTTATGCTTATACAGGTCTGCTGCTGCCACATCTGGTTTGTCCCTCTGAAGACCAGAAGGAGGTGTATGGATGGAGCAGGACTTCCGGTGGGGTTTTATTGCACTGCCTCTCACTTAGCCTCCCTTTGTGACTAAAACTTTGCATCGTCCATGTAAAATAAGAAAATATATGCAAATTTCCCATATTTTATACAGGTTGCAGATTTGGGAGTTTATTATGGTGTGGAATTTATTTATTATTATTTTTTTAGCACAGAACAAACTGCGCTGCTTTTGCTCTTTCCTCCTTCATTCCCCTAGTCCAGGGGTGGGCAAGTTGTGGCCCTCCAGATGTTTTGGCCACCAAGTCCCATCAGCCCAAGCTAGCATAGCCAATGGTGAGGGAAGATGGGAGTTGTAGGCCCACACATCTGGAGGGCATGAGTTGCCCCCAGCCATGCCCTTGTATGTCACAACACTTTGCTGACCACAGCTGGAAACAGGATGCTAGAGTAGTTGATGGCCCCTGCCTGATCCATCAAAACCTTGTTCTTTGAATAAACACTGCAAGGGTGCAATCCTATGCAAATTTAGACAGAAAAAAGGCCTACAACTCCCAGCATGCCCCAGCCAGCATTGGGAGTTGTAGGCCTTTTTTTCTGTCTAAATTTGCATAGGATTGCGCCTCAAGATGAGGAAATGCTTGCAAATCCTGATTACATAATTTTGTGACACCTTGGTATAACATGTTACTTAGTTGCCAAATGTAGGGGTTTTGGGGTAGGGAGACTAAATAAATTATGATATTTTGCATTACTTAATGTGTACTACACACACCTAAATAATTTAGTGAGCAGAACTCTATGTGCCCAGTGTTTTCGGAAGAGATTAATCTGATTTTCACTCTTTTGGGAAGAGAGTGTATGAGTGAATAGAGAAGGCATGTACTTGTATCCTGTTCCTCTGAGGAGTTCAGGACCCCTCCCCACAGCCCAGTTTTGAACTCACAATGACACTGTGACACGAGATAGACCTAGAGGTAGTGACTGGCCCATGTTGTCCAGTGAGTGTTATGGCAGAGCAGGAATTCCCTCAGTCTGAAATCCAGCACCCTATCCACCATTTTGCACTGGTTCTTTCTCGATATCCCAGGTTGATCGAGCACTTTGACCTACTCCTCATTGAAGTGGTAAACATGTGTCTGAGCTGTACCACTTCGGACCGCAGGTGAGGGCTCATGTGACCTGAAAGAAAACCCTCCGCATAGAAAGCTGGCATTTTAAGGAGGACGTTTCTCCTTGTGACGTTCTCTTTCTTTCTCCATGACTTGTTAGCTTTCTATATGGAGGTTTGTTCATTTTTTAAAATAGCAGAGCTTCAAATCGCATGCGTTCCCACCTGCAGTTTGAAGTGGTACAGTCCTGCACATGATTGCCACCTCAACGAGAAGCAAAATTTGTGTGGCACTTCAGAACTCTTGAAATGGCAAACTATAATCTTATGTCTTTTGATACAGCAGGTGAGGGCAGATACTATCAGGTTTCCTCCTCATATTCTTTTCCAACTTGAGTAGTGGTGATTTGCTGTTAATAATAATAATAATCCTAGGTTGAATAAAAAAATAAATGTGTGCCTACATTTCAGATGTTTGGAAATATAGTCCAAGATCTTCAGTATTCTCCAGATTTTCAAATTTTCTAAAAGGGAGAAAAACAGTTGGTTAGCACCACAACTTTCACAGGGATTTGTAAATAAATGAAAACAAAACAAAACAAAACAAAACCACCACATTTCCCCCTCACATGTTCCAAAGCTAATGATGCTTGTTTAGAAGTTGCAGAACATTCAGTGTTTCCTGAGAGATTCTCATCCTAATGCAATTATGGAACTAGCCCAGAAACAATGCTGTAATTCCACTCTAAAGAAAATATTTGCTTCTCCTAAATACCTTTTAGATAATTAAATGGGGAGAGCATATGGACAATGTTATATCGTTTTCTCCTCAAATACAGCTTTTATGTGGTACCTTTAGCTAAATGCAAGTGCTGGCTGTGGTTGTTTTTTTTCCCTTTCCCACCTAAAATCTAAATGTAGAACATGGTATATAGCTCCAAACATATGTTCTGCGTTCCAAGGAATTAACAAGGGAAACAGCTATTGGATGATGGCTTAAAATATTCTGTGGTAGTCTAGGGGTTTCTTAACTGTGTATTCGTGAGACAGCAGGCAGTTGCAGTATATCAGATGACCTCTGAGTGCCCTAGCAGGAAGTTGAAAGGTTTGCTAGTCAGCTGTGCAAGTTCCAAGTGTATGCAGGCAACACGCGCAAGATGGATGCCAGAAGTGGTAAGTGTGTGTCGTGCTCAGAATTGTGTGCTGCGAATTCTTGAGCTTTGAGGCATCTGTTGTTTTTTCTTTGCGCTCATGACATTGTGGTTTTGTGTGTTACTATTATTATTATTATTTAGTTCTGGTGACGGGAAAATGTTCAGGATAGATGTTGAAACCCTTATTTCGGCACAGCAGCTGCAGTTGAAACTGTAGAATTATTTTTTAAGATCTTAATAGGAAGATTTCAAAGTTCTGTCTTATCAAGACACTTGCTTTAAAGGCAAAGGAAAGCTGTAATTGGATGAGTGTGTATGGAAGGCACGATGCAGTGCTATTTTTAGATATGCCAAGTGCCCTTGGTCCTTGCTTACCAAATGTAGTCAGCAGCGTTTGCTTCAGGCCTGGGTTATTTTGTTCTTTTGAAGGACAGAAATGGTTGTCCCTTCACATTTTAGACTTTAAATACATTTGCCTCTAAGTAGATGCTGATCAGAATATGCCTCTGATTGCCTCGTCTGTGTCTTTCCTCTCTGGCAGTGAATACATTTAGCTTGCATTTTAAGTGAAGTACAAGGCTTCTTTTCCTGCAAGCTATCAAAATGTATCTTCTGTTAATCAATTATTGTACCACCTGTGAATTGGAAAATAAATTTCTTGTGATTGTTGGCCTTGAGTAAAATAAATAAACAAATAACCCAAGTTTAACTATTTACACACACACACACACACACACACACACATGCGCATGCACACAAAATTAATTTATGGCTTGTATTTGGGGTTCTGTGACTTAAATTAGGGGTGGGGAAAGGGGTCACAGCAGAAGAACCTCAAGTTTCACTTACATTTCTCAGCCAACATGAAACTATATATCCTTGATGAAGTCTGAAGGCATTCATTGTTCCATATGTTTCTTCAATAACTTGAGAACCAGGTGTATTTGGAATTGGACCTCTAAGGCGGCTTCTTGTGTTCCAGTTCTTCCACGCACAAGTATGCTGTATGCATCTATAACAGAAGGGTCCCATCTTCATGTGGCTTCCATACAATTATGGGTGCATTTCCCCCTCTTCACCAAAATGCCAGCGATAATGGAGTCATCTGTCAAGAGAAGGCTGTCCTTTGAAAGACTTTGTTGAATACACATGCAAGCTGCTCACTATTTATGCTGCTCACTCATATGTTGTGTTTGCTGTCATGGTTTCTTTTTTTGGCTATGTTGGAGAGGCAGGGGGGTAGTTCTTGTTTTTAATTGTTAACTGCCTAAGACAGACAGACAGTGGTGGGATGCAAATAGTTTAAATAAACAAAATGTAGCCAAGCACACTCAGTGTGACAAACTCCTATGGTGGGAATTGGACCTGTTTCTTGAATATTGAGGGATTTTTAAAACCATGGAATGGTTTGAATATGTGGGTGGCCCTGTTCTTTAGCTATAGTCAGAAGAGATTGGGACACCGTTAATATTTTTATGTTTAATCAAGAAATGATCAAAGTGTAATTGCATTGGAAGACCATAAAGAAGTGGAAACGTAGTATTACATACCGTAGACCTAATCTGGTTTACAGCATATTTTTGTTAAAGAAAAAAGTATTCCACCTTTCATCTCAGGAACGCAGAATTCGGTGTTAGCCTCACAGCAGCCTAGTTATGAGGTATGTTAGGTAGAGAAGGCCATGCCATGCGTTGGGTGTCATGACTGGGTGGAGATTCGAACTGCAATCTTCCCCAGTCCAAAGCTCGGTGATGCTCAGCTTTCATTACTCGGTGTGTGTGGATTTGGACCTGGGTTTTCCCATTTACAATTCCTGCATTCCAGTCCTACACTGTGTTTTGTAGCAGGGTGTGGTCACCAAGGGTACTCTTATCTGCTCCTATTAGATAAGACCTGTTGGAAATGGGGTTAATTGTACTTTGGCCTTGATAGAAGCCTCCTGTGTGACTAGGGAAAAAGCAGCCTTGACAAAACCCCGTCCATACATTGGTAATGCCAGAGTGGTAATGCCAGAGTGCTTCTTCTTCTTGTCGAGAAGCCTCAGACACAAAGGAGCTTGTTACTACTGCACCCCACTGCCTTCCCCAAACCATAAGGAGAGGCAACTTACACTGCTCTGATGCCCTAGTGCACTCTCTTGCTACTCCCCTGCGGGAAAGCCATCCCCTTCCTAGAGGTATAGGAGAGTTAGCAGTTATGCTCCTGGTGTCTGGCAAAGCCCCATCAGGGTTGATGTCTGTCTATTTGGCTGGTCTCTTTATCACTGCAATATATAAGGAAAAACAAGCCAGGCACAGTTACATTGATTTCCACTTAAACAGGTTAACGTAGTCGTCATGGACTGCATGTGCCCTAAATTTGAAACGCCTTTCAACTTTCTGTGCATGAGTAATGCCGAAGCATGTGTGTGTGTTTATCTGTGCATGTGGATTATTAGTATTATGGTGGTTATCATCATCCATTTGTGTGTGGGTGTGTGTAAGAAAGTTGGGTTTTATTCCTCTGTGACAGTAATGGAGACCATGCCTTCTAATCTCCTTTCCTTTAAATCTCTCTAGTGGTTGACCTTCTTTACTGGCGAGACATTAAGAAGACGGGTGTGGTATTTGGAGCCACCTTGTTCCTGCTGCTTTCTTTAACGGTGTTCAGTATCGTGAGTGTGGTTGCTTATATTGCCTTGGCCCTCCTGTCAGTGACCATCAGTTTTAGGATATACAAGGGAGTTATCCAGGCAATCCAAAAATCTGATGAAGGCCACCCATTTAGGTGAGTGTGTGTGTGTTTTTCCTCCTACTTACAAATGGTGTCTGTTGATGGGGGGGGGGGGAAGGAGTATGAGGTTGTGATCTTGTTGTGATTTTTGTTTTGCTAGTACTTGAGTGTTTTAAAAGGTGGGGTACCCATCTTGAACTATAGCTTTTTTTCATAGCTAGTCTTCATTTGGTCTTGTCTGCAATCAGATTTAATAGGACATAAAAGGGCACAATGGGAGATGAATGCCGGAATTTGGGTAGGTCCACCTCCGCAGTAAGCCCATATGGAGGAGGCAGCGGCGTAGTTGAGTAGTGCTTGCACCAATGAGCAATGTGCAAAAACAGACACCTCCGAAGTGGATTTATGCATGTGGCCTGCAGTGAGATAGTGATTGTGACAGATGAAAAGAGCCACTGTGATTGTGCAGCTTTAGTGGCTGTGCATGTTTGGTCCCCATGAGGCAGTGTCAGTTTCTTCAAAGAGTACTTCCAGGTGACTGTTGCCTGGGCAGGACCTGCCTCATACTCCTGTGCAGGCCTGCTGCCAAGGCAGATTGGGTCTCTGTTTCATTGCTTCACGCATCCAGGTTTGCAAGCATCTACTTAGCAAAGGGTGATTAGTTTTTGTTTTTATATGTTCATCAGGTAAGTGTTTTTCCCTCCCAAGTATGTGATTATGTTGAGTCTAATAGTTTATCCGAAATTCCACTTACCTGGCCTGATAGTCTCGGCTCCTTCTGCTTCTCCTTTTGACTTCAATGGGTGGCGATCCAGACACGAACAAATCTCTTCTCATGCCTGAATGATATGAGGGAAATTAAATGCATTAATATCTACAGTTATTCCATTTCCCCTCATGGTCATTATGAGCAAGCAAAATTTGGATGCTATTGAATTGCAAGCAGTAGCTTGCTTCTGACATAGAGTCAAAACTCCTAAATATGTTTTCTCAAAAGTAGGTCTCAATTCAGTGGGGCTTGCTTCTGCACAATTAACTTTAAACTGCAACTGCAAGCTTGCTTCCAGTAATAATACTTAGTGCTTTTCGTAAAATGTTCATGCAGTTTCTGTAAGCCTGACAACAGCCATGTAAGGCAGGGTGGCAGAGAAGCAGTGGCTTATCTGTCCACCAAAGGCTCTATAGCTGAGCTGACACTTGAATGGGGATTTGCAGCTTAAACCGTTTCTTGCATAACTCAACTTTTTCTTTTCTGTTCAGAGCAAGTCTCAATAGGGTTGTATCTATCCATCCTCCACATAGGATGATCTTTACTCTGCTTTGTTTTGGCCTCCTCATTGGACTAACCACATTCTCCTCCTACTTTTTCTTTTCTTTTCTTTTTTTTACTACCCCTTGAGTATGTTCCACCCATTCTTTTCAGTCTTTTTAAGAGCTGGGTTATGGCATTGACTGGTTTCACACGACACAACAACCCATCGTGTTGTTGTTGTGTTGTGTGAGCCAGCACAGATTTCCCCAGCTGGTAATCTGGGATAGCTTGGGACAACAAGCTACCCCAACAACCCGTAGCTTGTTCTAGGGGTTGTTGTACCCACAATGGGTTGTCATGTTGTCCAAACCCGGACGACCGACCCCATCATGGGTACAGGGAATTGGCTAGTGAGCCCTATGCCAAAAGTGGCAAAAAAAACCTTGCTGCTCTTGCCATGGGGCTACTGGGAGGGAGGAGATTGCAAAAGCCAGCTGTTAAGCCGGCTTTTGCAGTCCCCCTTTTGACAACTACGAGCAGTCCCTTCAAAGCGCCCAAGCGGCGCTGCCCGGCATTTAAAAAAAATTTTTTTTAGCGCAGTTGTGCTAGAGCTATAGATGAATAAGATGAGAAATGAGTTATCAATTGCGTGTCCCTAAGTATGTTCAGAGTGCTGCCCGAGATATGCCTGCCCGTGCCTACTCTGTCCACACTCTCTCCTTTAGTCTGTTGTAGTACAGCAGCTCTTGATGATCAGCACGCAGAGTTGCTTGTTCTCCTTCTCTGACCTCCTGTCTCTAGACTATGAGCTCTTTAGAGCAGGGCTCTCCAACTTTGGGTCCCCAGATGTTGCTGGACTACAGGTCCCAGAATCCCTTGCCATTAGCCATGCTGGCTGGGAGCTGTATGCTGGGAGCTGTAGGCCAGCAACAGCTGGGGACCCCAGGTTGGAGAGCCCTGCTTAGAGCAAGACTTATACTTAAGAATCTGGACGCACCCAACCCCATTTTCCTTTAATTGATAAAAGGTGACAGCAAAATGGATTCAGTCAGTGAGAACCTATTAGTCTAATCCATGAGGGATGAAGGAGGTTTTCCAGACACCTCTTTTCATATAAAGAGTGTTGTGTGCCAGGCAACATATACCATTTCAGACCTCTGTGTAAAAAATAACACGCATTAACAACAACAACAAAAGGACTATGATGTTTTCTTTCTTCCTATTTCATCTTTACCCAGGAATATCTAAAAATATTCAAGATTGTCATAATGCTGCAAATTGGATAACAGCCTCTTTAAAAACACACACAAAAAGCACTTTCAATAACTCCTAGACTAATGTTGAGAAGGAGCATTAATTTTCCTTCCTTTAAAATAAGGAACTGATATTACATTTAGACTGGAAGATCTGAAAAAATAAGGACTTCCTATTTCATCTGTAGAAACAAGAAGGGACTGAATGTTCATGAGACTCTGGGGCCTGAGTCATATATTTGGCATTAATCACCAGTCCATGCATACCACCTCCCACCATGAGCCATATTTAGGTGGGATTGGTAAGTGGTTAGAGGAATGAGAATAGATTTTTGAAGGCTGCTAATGTTGTCAGAGGTAGATTTGCTCAATTAAAGTTGGAGATGCAGAATAAAAGAGAACAGATTGTCGTAATCAGGCATTCCATTACAGAAGAACCTTCTTTTGGCTGGGTGGAACCTCTTCTCTAGTTGTATCTAGCCAAAAAGACACTTGATTTCAATTTGCCAAGTCTTTCTTTTAACATGCGAAAGGCACAGACTTATTCATTTGCCTATTGCTAGTCAGCTTTAAATGGTCAGGCTTCGTTTCTACCATTTAAGTGCCATTTAATTGATTGATGTGCTAGTTCTTTGATAGAAAAGACACTGAGCTTTTTAAGTGCTGCAACATCACTGCTACGAATACTTTAGAGGAGGCCCTGTGCTTAGGGCTTGCCCATTTGTACGATTCTTGGGTACTGTGACCTTTCCTGTTGTTTCCATTGTGCTCTGACTGAGAGTTTGGAGAGCTTGAAAAGCTTTGGCTGCCAAGCAATGTCTCACGAATGGCACTCTTCCCCTTCCAGGGCTTACTTGGATAAAGATGTCGCTGTGTCTGAAGAACTTGTCCAAAAATACAGCCATGCTGTGCTTGGCCACTTCAACAACACAGTTAAAGAGCTCAGGCGCCTCTTCCTAGTGGATGACTTGGTGGATTCTCTAAAGGTAAGAGCCTTCCATTTAACCTTTCTAGAATATATAAATGTTGGCGTAAACAGATGTGTGTGGTTAGCAGTAGATGAGGGAATTGCATTCAGATTGGCCTGAGGATCTGTCTGCTGATTGCAAAATGGAAGAAAAACACGTGAACTGGGCAGGGATGTGGCTATATTGGTTTTAGAGGCCTGACTGCTGGAGGTATTTGGGGCTATTCTGACTTCAGTTGCCTTCTAGCAAAAATGTTGGCTAGTTCATCACCCAGTG
The DNA here is from genome assembly GCA_021292165.1 of Shinisaurus crocodilurus. Lineage (NCBI taxonomy): Eukaryota > Metazoa > Chordata > Lepidosauria > Squamata > Shinisauridae > Shinisaurus > Shinisaurus crocodilurus. The sequence continues at coordinate 30,203,915 of CM037879.1, read as the reverse complement.
ATGAGTTCCCATTCTTAATTGTGCAGGTATATTTGAAATGTGCTGCTTTGGAGATAGCTTTGCTGCTAATACGAGATATGCCTCTCATCTCACTGGTCTCTTGCATATAGGTGCAGTGTTTGCATATCCCACTTAAAACCTGGTAATCAACCACATGGCCTGGGCCTACATGCATTGAGTTTTCTATGTGGAACCTCAATGCAAATATTATGTCTGTGCATGGATATCACATGGCCAGGTGTGTTCTCTCTGTCTCTCTTCCTGTCCCTCCCACACATAGCCTCTATGCACTGTGAAGTTTGTCTCATCCGGTAGGCCGTCATTGCAGTGAAATGCAGTGTTTGGAAAGGATCCCTCAAATCCTGATGCAAATACTTTCTCATGTGTTGTCTTGTTGTTGTTGGTGGTATAGTGGCTTTGTTTAATTGAAGATTTATTTTACTCAACCTCTTCTTAGTTGGGTAAAAGGCTTGGATTCAACGGAAGTGTACAACAACAAAAACAACAACAACCCACCCTTCTTTTGCTGTGAAAAATTATGTTTGACTGTCAGTAAGTTCTTTGTTCTTGCCCTAGACTAGTGCCTAGTCTCCAGTGCCTTTCTAGCGCTCTGAATTCTCTCTCTGCTGATCTTGAAAGCTTCCCAAGGCTTATGTAACCTTGTAGGCTTACATGATGTGGAGCATGTAGGAAATGCCACTGAATCTGAAACAGAAAATCGCTTGGATACTTTATAATGTCTAAAATCTTGGTCAGTGGTAGAGTAATGTAGCATGCACTGAAGGGCTGTGGGCTTAGGGTCCTTAATATTTAACCTCTTTATCATGTACTCCGACTAGGGAGCAAACTATTTTGTAACATCTTTGATTTTAAAGTTGGGAAGGATCAAAATACTTATGATTGTATATGGAAAAGCTGCCAAGCCAAGGCAGAACGCTACACACTTGGGTCAAATTAATCATCCCATACTTCTGCAATAAATTTTATTCCATTAGGGTGCAATCCTATGCATGTTTAGACAGAAAAAAAGGCCTACAACTCCCAGCATGCCCCAGTTAGCCATTTAACTGACTAAGTATGCAAAGGATTGCGCCTTTATGAACTTAAAGTTCTTTGAAATCCATATCAGGCTTAATTCTCACTAAGGTGGTCAAAGGCTGTCTGGGCCTAAACTAGCATGTTGGAGAGATGCTAGTTTTAAGCATGGGTAAGTGTTCTATCATGTGAGCCCCCCAACTGCAACTTGAAATGGTACAGCCCAGACAAAGGTTGGCTACCTTACTGAGAACTAGGCCTTATCCATTTGTTTGTCTGCTGAATGATTTATCCTTACAGAACTCTGAGAAAACCACTTGAAGAAATGGATACTTGGATTTAAAATGTACCCTAGAAACCAATAATAGTGTACACATCCATTAAGCCTTCTTTTGTTCAGTGATGTCCACATTAGAGCAAAAGCACACACATTCTGGCTGCTTTTAGGAGCTAACCAAAATGTCTGCATCTCACTTACCTTTCTCTTGACTGTGGCATTACACTGAGCTTTGAAAGTGCTCCATGCACTTCAGATGCCCAGTGCAACTGTAGGGGAAAGATCCTGTCTTCTCCAGCTCCAAAGTGGTGAGGTGGTGATGGTATGGCTTGTCATACTGAATGCAGCAGCTCGGCTGTTGTTGGGAGCTGCCCCTTTTCAGCATGCAACTTCTTTGTTGAAGGAACTGCACTGTCTGCCTATTTGCTACTGGGCCGGGTTTAAGGTTCTGGTACTAGTGTACAAAGCCCTAAACAACTTGGGCCATGATACCTGAGAGAGCGCTTTCTCCCTTACCAACTTGCCCGGTCGCTGAGGTCATCAGAGGACATGCTCCTGGTGGTTCCACATGGACCTATGGCCCAATTAGATTCCACCAGGAGCCTTCAGTGTGGTGGCTCCACTTTTATGGAACTCCCTGCCTCTGGAGGTCAGGTAGGCTCTGAGACTGTGTTGTTTTCGGTGCCTGCTGAAGACATCTTTGTTCCAGGAAGCCTTCCTTGCTGACCAGCCATGGTTTTAAATGTTCTGTTTTTAATGAATTGTTTTTATTCTTTTATCTCTTTTATCTTTTTATTGTTCACCGCTCCGGAATCTGTCTAGATATGGAGCGGTATACAAATGCTGTAAATAAATGAATAAATACTGAGCCTCAGAGGAGCCTGAAATGCAGTAAGATGTCCCTGGAGAAGGGTAGAGGGTCTCTCCAGAACAAAATATGTGTTTAACACTGGCAAGCTCATTTGTGGGCTGCTACAGCAGAGTGAAATGAAGAAAATTGCTGGCACTGTAGAAGTCACATAGGAGAGGGGGTGAGGCCAAATTGGAAACTTGAGGATTTTTGCTCATCAGGCAAAAAAGCATATGCATCCCATTGTGTGGCACTTTGGGCTGCTACAATTTAGCATCATTCCAAGAGGGAGGTTAAAGGGAATTCTTCAGTTACCACTACCAGGGACAGAGTGTGGTTGGCCTCAGTTTTCCCATCTGTAAAAATGCCCTTTTGAATATAGCTTTGCAACTTCTGGCCACTGGAGCATTCCAGTTGACAGACAGCACAAGTAGGTGGTTAACAGTGAGCTGAATGATCTGGACAGTTTCCATAGGAACGCTTCTGTGACCATCTTCAACAGCCGTGGAGTTGGCAGAGCTGAAGGATCCAACAGTCTCCTTATCAGAAAGCCTCAGTCACACCGCCTGACACTCTTGCTTAATGATTGACTGATGGCTCTCTGTTTTGCTTTATTGACTTTGTGTGGCTGAAGTTACTAGCTGGTGACTTTCAAGTGCTGAAATTTCAACTCCCTGACTTTGTACTTTTGTTCATGTTTCTTCATTGGGAACAAGTCAGTGGGCCAGTTCGTGCAATCAGAACAAGCCACCGTGGCTTAGGCAAGCCACGGTACTTGCCAGTGTGTGCTAGGCATGATTTGCATAAAGAGTTAAATAGCCCATGGGTTGTGGGAGGGTTAAACAACCCTCAAATGAGTCATATTGCCTGGGTTCAGGTGACACGATAAGCTGTGGCCGGGCAGCGATTATGCAAATTGCAACCATGTGAATTTGGTCTTGATCATGTGAACTGGGTCAGTGTCTTGTCTTACTCTGCTGTATGCTCTTACAAGCATTAAACAGTATAAGATAAAATCCCTGAGAAGGAATCCGTGGAAGTAGAAATGAATTTGAATAAGACAAACTCTTTATCAGTACCTTTGGACTTTCCTCCACTATTGTTTGAGGCTTAAGAACACCAGAAGAGCCCTGCTGCGCCCGTCCAAAATTTCATCCGGCGCAACGTCTTGTCTCCACATTGGCCAACAAGATCATAGAAAAGTAGAGTTGGAAGGGGCCTACAAGGCCATCGAGTCCAACCCCCTGCTCAATGCAGGAACCCAAGTCAAAGCATCCCTGACAGACGGCTGCACTGTCCAGTTGCACCTTGAATGCCTCCAGAGTGGGAGAGCCCACCACCTCCCTAGGTAGTTGGTTCCATTGTCTTATTGCTCTGACAGTCAGGAAATTTTTCCTGATGTTTAGGTGGAATCTAGGTTCCTGTAACTTGAGCCCATTATTCCGTGTCCTGCAAACTGGGATGATCAAGAAGAGATCCTGGCCCTCCTCTGTGTGACATCCCTTCAAGTACTGGAAGAGTGCGATCATATCTCCCCTCAGTCTCCTCTTCTGAAGGCTAAACATGCCCAGTTCTTTCAGTCTCTCCTCATAGGGCCTTGTTTCCAGTCCCTTTATCTTCCTTGTTGCCCGCCTCTGAACCCTCTCCAGTTTGTCTATGTCCTTCTTAAAGTGTGGTACCCAGAACTGGACGCAGTACTCAAGATGAGGCCTAACCAGTGCTGAGTAAAGGGGAATTATCACTTCCCGTGATTTGAAAGCTATACTTCTATTAATGCAGCCCAAAATAGCATTTGCCTTTTTGCAACCATGTCACATTGCTGGCTCAGATGTTTCTGGGATGTTTCTGGGAAGCCCACTATCAAGGCTTGAAGGCAACAGTTTGGGGGGGAACAGGGAATATGTTGTGCAGTCCTGGGGGGGGGGGGGAAGCAGCGGACAGCAACCTTAAGGAATTTCGAACAAATAGTGCCTATAGGAAAATGACGACCCATGTGTAGTTCCGGGGGGGGGGGGGGAGCAGGATTCCATTGTGTAGTACCGGGGACGACGATGACAGGGAATTCATTGTTGTGCAGTCCGGGGGTGGGGGGAGCAGGGATTTGATTACGTAGTCCCGGGGGGGGGGGGAAGCAGGGGTTTCATTGTGTAGTACCGGGGGGGGGACAGCAGGGAATTCATTGTTGCATAGTCCGGGGGGGGGATCAGGGATCTCATTGTGTAATACCGGGGGGGGGGGCAGGATTTCATTGTGTAGTCCCAAGACAGCAGGGATTTCATTGCGCAGTCCTGGGGGAAAGGGAGCAGGGATTTCATTGTGTAGTTCCGGGGGAGGGGGGGAGCAGGGATTTCATTGTGCAGTCCTGGGGGATCTGGGATTCCAATCTGTAGTCCCAAGGGACCTTTCCTATGGAGGGATTCCAAACAGCAGTCTGTATCCTATAGGCACTATTTGTTCGAAATTCCTTAAGGTAGCTGTCCGCTGTTTTGAATCCCTTGGAATCCCAGCTCCCCCGGGACTACCAGCTCCCCCCCGGCCTACACAATGTAATCCCTGCTCCCTTTTCCCCCGGACCACACAATGAAATCCCTGCTTCCCCTTCCCCCCCCGGGACTGCACAACAATGAATTCCCTGTTCTCCCCCCCCCCCCCCGGTACTACACAATGAAATCCCTGCTTCCCTCCCCCCCTGGGACTATGCAACAATGAATTCCCTGTGTGTGTCCCCGGACCACACAGTGAAATCCCTGCTTCCCCCCCCCCCCCGGGACCACACAGTGAAATCCCTGCTTCCCCCCCCCCCCAGGACTAGGCAATCAAATCCCTGCTCCCCCCCCTCGGAACTGCACAATGAAATCCCTGCTCCCCCCCCCCGGGACTGCACAACAATGAATTCCCTGCTCTCCCCCCCCCCCCTGTACTACACAATGAAATCCCTGCTCTCCCCCCCCCCCCCGGACCACACAACAATGAGTTCCCTGCACCCCACCCCACCCAGGACCCCAGGGCAAATAATCTCTACCCATTTTCTCCATACCATTTATAATTGTATAAACCTCTTATGTCTGGGGGCCAGATTAGGCCAGGGCTTCCAGCTGCCCATCCTTACAATAAACACAATATAGACGGCTTTAGAACCTTTTACTTCAGAAAGGGCGAAGAGATTCCCCCCAAAGAAGGGTTTGATAGACTGAAATCTGTTGAGATGTTTTGATGGATTTGGGATTGATTTTCTCTGAGGCTTATAAACACTTGGGCATCACCTTCTGCTGTAGTTTAACCTGGGAAATACCTGCAGTCAGTTTATATGCCAAATTCCAGCTGCTGTATCATTAGTGGAGAATGAGCGTCTGCACTCCCTAGATTGGGAAGCCCAGATGACCGGAACGATGCCAGCCTCATGCGTTGGAGGAACAGTTCAGCAGCTGTCTGAGAAGCCTTGCTAGGTGGTGGAGATTGCAGGGGCTCCCAGCTATGCCACGATGGGTTTTCTTTGCAATACCTGCAGTCTCAGATGTCGGACAGATTGCTGAAGACATTTTGTGATGGCCAAAGGGTAGAGGCTGCGCATCCTGCATAGCTTCTTGCAGCTCTGATGACTAAGGCTCCAATGCAGGTTCACGTAAGAACTAGCGCTGGCACCCTGCATTTTGAGCAGGGGGCTTGCTGAATCTGCAATCTGGCTGTAGAGTGGTTGTCATTTTGGTTTAGCAGATCTGGGGTACCCACCTAAAACAACTTGGGTGTCTCTTACTCCCACACATACAAAAATACAGTAAAACCTTGGATTGCAAGTACCGTATTTTTCCGTCTATAAGACGCCCCCATGTATAAGACGCCCCCACTGGCATTTCGCAACGCGTGTTATTCCATTGGATTACTCCGTGTATAATAGAGACGAGCCCTCAATTTTTTAGTCTAACAATTTTAGGAAAAAGTATAGTCTTATACATGGAAAAATACTGTATCTTGGTCTGCAAGTGTTTTGCAAGACAAGCGAATTTTTAAAATTATTTTTAACTTGATAAACAAGCGACGTCTTGCAATACAAGTACTGTAGTACAGTCAAGAAAAATGAAGACTTTACACTATCATTCTTTATTGCAGCTTAAATTAAAAATATGTGTACAAATTTCTAATGGGGAATTTCGCTTTGATATGCAAGTGCTTTGGATTACAAGCACGTTTCCGGAACGAATTATGCTTGCAATCCAAGGTATTACTGTATATCCAGAGTGGAACAAGCCTACGCCACTTGGACATATAAGCATTTCACAGAAGAAGTCAATCCTTGGGTGGATCTTTCTAATAAGCTGTAAATAAATCATGCCAGGCAGAGGAGCCCTGTTCTATTGGCAGAGGGGTAGTTACGGTAAGTCTATTGCATTAAGTCTATTGCAGCAAAAGCAGAAGTGGCTCACGGCACCTTAAAAGCTAACAGACTTATTGTGGATATAAGACCGCCTTCCCTAACCTATTGCCCTACAGACTCATTGGACTACAGTTCCCATCATAACTCACCAGCATGGCCAGTGACCATGCTGGGTGGGAATGATGGGATTTGAAGTACAACACATCTGGAGGTCATCAGGTTGAGGAAAGATGACATCAGCTTTCTTGAATTACAGTTGCCTGTGAAGATGCAGGCTCTACTTCACAGAAGCATTTGACACAATCGATCTTAGTATTTCAATTGCCACAAGATTCTGTGTGTGTGTGTGTGTGTGTGTGTGTGTGTGTGTGTTCGTTCTGTTTTTAGTGTCTTTAAACTGTGTTAAGAGGTCGGCTTTTCAGTGTCGGGTTTTGAATCAAAGGTTACTATTGCTAAATATAGCAGGAGTCACTTAGGGTGCGATTTACAGATCAGATATTGGTTAAATACCATTGAACCCAACATGACTAAAGCCTGATCGACACATTACTACAGTAGTGTGGGGTCTGCTTCCCATGGCTGCTTCATATGTGCTTGGTTAACTATTTGGGAGAGCCTGTCTGATGAGCTGATCTTCCTGTAAGATACACACTGTCATATCTAAGAATAATTCTTCTTAGGCTTACAACTTGTAAAAAGATACAGATGGGCTTTTGCTTGGAAAGAGAGGTGGGCGTCTTTTCCTAGTCAATGCAGTACATGAAGTTGGTTCTGAGACAGGCTCAAGAACTGCTGGTTGTGGCTTTGCCTTGGTTCACTGTGTGTATGCAAGATGTGTATTCAGTTTCCAAAAGAAGGGCTGACTTTAAAAACAAAGACTTCTATGGCTCTTAAAAGCCAGCGTGACAAGCAGCCATGAATCAGGGGGAAAGGAAGTTTCCCTTCCATCTCTTTTGAGGAAAAGGCAAGCTTACGCATCAGGAAATGTTTTAAATAGGGACACTTTGCATTTCCTGGTCATGTAAAAGACTGTATAACAACTTCCATCTGGCAAAGTGGGCTGGGTCCACAAAAAACTATGTCACAATAAATGTGTTAGTCTGTAACGTGCCACAAGACTCTCTGTTGTTTTTTTCTGCCACAAACTAGCCCCTCTCTGGAATGTATAGAGCAGCTGTGGGCCTCGTAATGTACTATATATGCCATAAAAGAGTGTTCTGCTGCATTTTCTTTTTTCTTGAGTCTTCTAGTGGTGCTGTGTACTCTCTGTTATAAAATAAGTCAGAACTCTGCACCAAGATGAGATTTCATAATCTGCATTTCTATAACGTTGCTTTAAGTACTTGCATCATTCCCTGTTAAGCATAGTGTCACAAGATGCCTGACTGGAGCCCAAGGAAGCATAGCTGTGGCCTGCTGTGACATCTGCATTAAAAAAGAATGTTTTTCAGTCAGCTGGAAAAGCCAGAATTTAAAACCATGTCCTGAAGTGGGTTTACAAACCATATCTTTCACTAACTGCGGTTTGATGTCCAAATTGACAAACCATAGTTCTGGCTCCAGAGATTGCTGCTTCATGGCGACGACAGGAGTGAGCCTATGAAGCCAAGTGCTGAGAGGATGGAAAATAAAATCAGATAAGCATCCCTGAACCATGGCTTGCTTGCTGTGTGTTCAGAAGCTCAAGCCATAGTTTGGGTTCTCAGCTCTGGTTAGCACATATCCTGGTTTGGGATGCTACCTGCATTGGAGCCTTAGTCATCAGAGCTGCAAGAAGCCATGCAGGATGCGCAGCCTCTACCCTTTGGCCATCACAAAATGTCTTCAGCAATCTGTCCGACATCTGAGACTGCAGGTATTGCCAACAGACTTTCAAGCATATCTTCACAGCCACAAAGTCCAGAAACCCATTCTTTAAAAAAAAAAAAAAAAAGTGGGAGGGGGAAGTTGAGAGAGCAGGATTCTCAGTGACCTGAATCCTGAGCCCTGTACTGCAGTCTGTACTTCGTCTACACATGCACCACATCGGAAGAATATACACAGTTGCTTATGTTGGTTGTGGTCCAAAGGAGCAACTTACACACATAGAAAGGAACTGTGTGTACTGGGGTGGTGGGGTGCTGGTGGCATCTTTGTCACTGATAAGGCAAAGCTGCCATTCATTTTTTAAAAAGCAGCTTTCTTTTTCAACTGTTGCAATTGTACTGGTGGAAAATGAGGGCCTCAGCTAGTTACAGAATTCTTTCTACATGTGCTTAAATAGCTTCCTTGGATTGCATGAGATTATACTGTTCATGTGACAAGTCCAGTTATCTGATAAATGGGCGTGGGTGATATGTGTGACAGTATGACATCTTCATTTCAAGAAGCCTTCTTTGGTTGACCAGCCACTGTTTGTATGGATATTCTGTTTTTATGGATATTCTGTTTTTAATACTGTGTTTTATTCTTTTTATCTTTTTTGTCCTTTTATTGTGTAGATGTGAGGCAGTATATAAACGTTGTAAATAAATAAATAAGTTGTGCTGAGTCTCAGCCCCTCCCCAGGGCTGCTGATGCTCTGCACCATTGCACCAATGAGTCTCTGCCTTTCCGCTGTGTTGCACTTGCCAGATCAAACCAAGTGCCCTGTTGCACCCTATGGAACTTGCTTCCCCTGAAATGATAGGGTGAATAATCTTCTCTTAGATAATTGATAGGCTGGGGTACAATAGCATGTTCATTCATTTAGCACACTTATATCCCACGTTTCTTCCATCGTGGCGGGTGGTTTCCCGGGTGGCCTTCCATCCAGGTGCACTGACCAGATCCAACCCTGCTTAGCTTCAGCAAGATGGCTGCATCCTGTGCCTTGTTGTGACTATGCCCTGGGTTAATATTATGAACATGTAAACTTCTCCCTTAGATCATGCTCTAGCTGGCAAGGACACCCAGTTGGAACAGAATGTTCAAAATGGGTTGGAAACTATAAACGTTCGGTCAGAATACAACCCTGCTTTAAAAATGGCCTGCTAAATGGGTGGTTAGGTGCGGTTTCTTCTGTGCAGGGCTGAGCAACATGTGTCTTGCAGCCGCATGCGGCCCGCCATGGCTATTTGTGCCCCCGTCCCGGTTGTTGCCTACAAGCTGCCAAAATCCCAGAGATTATGCTGTGGTGTGGGTTGCGGCTTCCACAGGGTTCTGAGGGGGCCAACGCAGCCCCCAACCCTCCAACATTGCCCGCCCCTGTCCTAAACTGACACCCCTGTGCCCCCTTCTTCAGCTTGTATTCATGTCTGTTATTCGAAGGATGAGAGTATTTGACTGATTCAGGAAAAAGCCGCTGCACAATAACTTACTTGTCCTTTCCCTTAGCAAATCCTTTTTGTGATTGTGCCGATTTCTGTGTGCCCCCCCCCCCCATTTCCAGATCCCAGGAACAGATTTTGAGGGTGTGGGGTGGCTTAGAGGGGGAATTTCCCCCCTCTCAGGTTCCACTGATGGAAGCATTTCCATCTGCGGAATGACATCATTGGATTGAACCCTGAGTTTTGTTGTTCGTTACATTTTATAAGTTTGCAAGCTGCTTTGAACACTATTGGTAAAAAAACCCAAAACCTTAAACAAAGGATTGTGGAAATGTGTTCTTAGTTGTTTTGATCCGAGAACCCTTCCCCTACTGAAGGATTAGCAATGGAAAGCGGCTGTGCTGGGAACTCTCACACTGGTGATTCAGCACTTCCATCCGGTTTCTCTCCACCCCCGCCCTTACTTGGCAAGTAGATTGTCTTATCTCTTCCGAGATTATCTGTGGGCCAGGAGGGTACTGTGTTTACAGACCTTGGAACATGTTGGTCTCCTCTATTTCTCATGTTACATTTAGCATAGTAAAGTGACCACAAGGTGATTCTCTTCCCCTTCCTCCCCTCACTTGTCAGTTTTATGTGGTTACAGTTTCAGCTTTGCAATTAAGCACTTGTCTAGCGGCTTAGGAAAGGTAAAATATTTGCCTCTAGTCTAGACCACCAGGAGAGCCTCCACTCTCCTTTCTAGTCTTAAAAAGCATCTGGCGCCTTAAGGCTGCATGAGAGAGGCCATAAAGCATTTGCAATCTGTGGGGGTCTTGGGTTAAAATGATTTTGGTTCACAGCCCTGAGAGAGGCTCCAGCCCTCAGATCTTGTGGAGCTGCTGGGCTAGATGGACCAGAGGTCTGGCTTGATATATGGGAGCCTCTGTAAAGATTGTGCAGAACTGTTTTGCTCCCTTCCAGGCATCAGGCATTCTCAGCCCCACCTCTGCCATTAGCACCAAGTGGCAGAAGAAGTCACGGAGTCAGTCAGACTAGTGAGGGTGCAATGTCTGAGGAGCTGTGTTGAGAGGTTTCACCCTTAAAGGTGGCCTAAAAATAATTTTAAATAAATATACTTTTAAAAAAAAACACTTTAACTTACAAGGCCATAGTACTCTATCACAGCACAGGAAACTCATGCTTGGGGTGCTTTTCTTCTTTGTAATGCATACCAGTTCTTGCTGCTTGGAAGGTATCTGCTAAGGCAACATTCCTCATGTGGTATCAACCTGATAAGAACACCTCAGGGTGACTGTAACCATATACAGGCCTGTGGCTCATGCTGGCTCAGTTTGTTTGAGTGTAGAAAACTAAGCAGGGTCAGGCCTGGTTATTACTTGGATGGGAGACCCCTCCTCTAGTTTCCTGCACTGCTCAGGGGGTTGGACTCGATGGCCTTGTAGGCCCCTTCCAACTTTATGATCCTGTGATATCCTATGATATCAAAATGGCATGGATATTGGGCCCAAATCTGACCACAGAGCTGAAGAGGCTGAGCCTGCCTCACTGCTTTCTCTTCCACTTCTGTAGTACTTGAACCTGTTTGGGGTGGAAATTACCACCTGAACCACAGAGAGATGGAGAAGATGTTAAGTGCTTTGAGCCTTCCCGTCGTTCTTGACTTGGCCTGAATACTGACTGGGGACCTCAAAGCTAAAGGCTGCAGATCTCATTACAAGTCCTTTTGGCTATAATTATCTCTGACATACAGGGACTGAACTGTTACCTTTTCGCAACTTGATCTTTCCACATTGCCTTCAGAGAGGTGGTTTCAATGAAGAGTTGGAACAAATTACAATTGCCATGTGGGGATGATGCGGAAAATGACATGAGTTTCCCCCACTTTACACCCACAACACTTTAGAATGGTTTGGTGTACTGGTGGATCCCACATGGCAGTGTTCTCCAACCTTGGGTCCCCAGATGTTTTTGGCCTACAACTCCCAGCATGTCCCAGCCAGCTACGCTACGCTGGCTGGGGCATGCTGGGAGTTGTAGGCCAAAAACATCTGGGGACCCAAGGTTGGGGAACACTGCCACATGGGGCATCTCCATGCCCCTGCCAGTAGCAGCCCAGGCACAAGGATTGGGAGCACGGAGATCCTCTGCATGTCAGCCACCAGTGTTGATTGTAGTGCACGCTCCAGTTCTAATTAGAAGTTCCGCATCCTGAATTCTCATTCAGCTTTCTCTCTTTCTTTCAGTTTGCAGTGTTGATGTGGGTGTTCACCTATGTCGGTGCCTTGTTCAATGGTCTGACATTGCTGATACTGGGTAAGTTGATTCTTTTTATGTTGCACTGAACAATATCCAAAACATTCTTGAGAAATGATAAGAAAGCTCCGATGTCTGTTTTTAGCATCCTCATTACAAAGCCAGCATAACATAGCAGCATCGGAATACAGCAGCCACCCCCAACCTGGCGTGCTCCAGATGTTTTGGGCAATGATCAGGAATGCTGGGAGTTGTAGTCCAAAACATCTGGGGGGGCATCAGGTTCAGGAAGGCTGGAAAAGAGAAACAAAGGTTGTGAAGGAGTGTTCTAGAAATTGAACATGTTACTATTAGGACAGAGGTGTACAACCTGAGGCCTGGGTCCCAATCCGGCCCTCTAGGTGTCCCAATCTGGACTTCCTGAGTTCACGCCCCTTTCCTCCAACCATTGATGGTTTGGTGGTTTCCTGAGTTTTGTGTAGTCTCTCGCCCCGCCCCCCGCTCTAGAAAGTTGAAATGCCTCTCCTAAGGCTGGCTTATTGTCATTAAGAGCTTCAGGCCAAAATATGCTGGTAGTTTTGGTAGTTTGGCTCTGCTCTTTTTGCCTTCAGCCCCACCCACCACTGGAATTGTGCCCCCCCCCCCCAGCTTCTCTAGAATGGATTTAAGCCCTCTGGCTGAAAGAGGTTCAACACCCTTGTCTTAGGGACAGGGCGGGGATGACATACATGGATGATAGAGGAGTTGCTGAGTCCAGTGATATACCAACTGCTTTTCACTTAAGCATAGTAATTGACTTTGTATGCTGACAGTAGGAGCCACAATCAGTTTTCTTTCAAGGCTAGCTGCTCAGGTGGTTGCCTTCTACATGGGTGTCTTGTTGGCATATGGCCTTGCTTTGCTTGTCCAGTGCCGCAGTTTAGGATCACAGGCCCCCTCTAGCTATTTCTCACTGTTTCTTTGCGGACACTGTGTATTGGATCTGGAGGATGTGGATTCTGCTGCCTGTTGCAACCTTTATTTTATTTGCAATGGCCACATGCTATTTAAAAAAAACTGGAGTAACCCATCTTACTTGCTGCTCAGCTAATGAAAACTTTCAGCATCTCCGCATGTTTCTAGACTTAAATCTGTTGTTGTTTTTCCAGCTCTGATTTCACTCTTCAGTATTCCTGTTATTTATGAAAAGCACCAGGTGAGTGTGCCAGTGTGGCATTTTTCTAAAAGTCTGGCAAAGATGAGATATTTAATTGGGATATTGAGGAGGAGGAGGAGGAGGAGGAGGCTCCTTTGTTGAGCTGCTTAGCTCCTGTTGCTGTTCTAGTGCTCATCAGGGGTTATGTAAGTCTAAAGCAGTGTTCTCCAACCTTGGGTCCCCAGATGTTTTTGGCCTACAACTCCCAGCATGCCCCAGCCAGCTACGCTGGCTGGGGCATGCTGGGAGTTATAGGCCAAAAACATCTGGGGACCCAAGGTTGGAGAACACTGCTCTAGAGGGTGTCTCTCTTAAGCTGACCTTGGCACGATTTCTTTGTTGGGAAACTACTTTGGAGCTGATCATCTCCCAATGACCTGCTTCTCAAGGACTTTGCAAAAGCAGAGAGTGGGAGTGGGGAAGACTGAGACTTTCAGAGAATGGGCTAGCAAAGCCACAGCATTAGAAGTAAACAGAAAATGGTTTCCGTCTCACATATGATGAATACTGCTCCTAGAGGGTCTTTAGCAATGACTTCAAATTAATATTTTATTTATATCCTGCCTTTCCACCTGGCAGGTACACAATGCAAATTAATCATTTATTTTATTTATTCATTTATTATATTTATACCCCGCCTTTTTTCCTGCAAGGAACCCAAGGCAGCGTACATAATCCTCCTCCTCCACTCCTCCATTTTATCCTCACAACAACCCTGTGAGGTAGGTTAGGCTGAGAGTCAGTGACTGGCCCAAAGTCACCCAGTGAGCTTCATGGCGAGTGGGGACTAGAACCCGGATCTCCTGAGTCCCAGTCCAACACTCTCACCACTACACCACACTGGCTCTCATGATTAGTTTTAATCATAAAACTAAAACAGTCTTATGCAAAACAATATACTTTAAAAGCAAAAACCCTGCATACTTCTGAAATAGGTATAGGCACCATAGGAGACAAAATGTCTATCCCAAGACCTGATGGAATGGGAATCATTTTTTTTGTTTGTTTAGTCTCCTCACCCCACCCCACCCATGATGGGCTCTGCATTCCTCAGCGATTAAAACATTACAGCCAGGGACAAAAAGTGTTGAAACATATGGCAGTTCAAAACTCATTGAAGTGGTAAATTGTTCTTATTTTTACATTTCAGGCTCAAATTGACCATTATGTGGGACTTGTGAACAAGAATGTTAAAGATGCAGTGGCAAAGTGAGTGTACTGAAATTTGAAGATAATTTAAAAATGGATATCTTTAATAGTATTCTGAAAGAACACCGTGCAAAAATCAAGCAAGCATGTTTCTTTCTAGTGAGGCTAAAGTATCTGATGAACTAGTTAATTCTGCTATGAATAATTGGATTAATTATGGATTTGCTTTGGAATTTGCTAAATATTGGGGCTGATGGGCCAGTTTCTTTGTACAGTATAAAACAAAACAAGGTGAGTAAGGGGAGGCATGATAGAGGTGTACAAAATTATGCATGGGGTGGAGAAAGTGGACAGGGAGACATTTTCCTCCCCTTCTCATAATATTAGAACTCGGGGTCATCTCATGAAGCTGATTGGTGGGAGATCCAGGACAGATAAAAGGAAGGACTTCTTCACATAGCACATAGTTAAACTATGGAATTCACTTCTACAAGATGTAGTGATGGCCACCAATCTGGATGGCTTTAAAAGGGGATTGGACAAATTCCTGGAGGATAAGGCTATCAATGGCAACTAGTCCTGATGGATATATGCTACATCCAGCATCAGGGGCAGTATCCCCATGTATACCAATTTCTGGGCAACATGGGCAGGAGGGTGTTGTTGCACTCATGTCCTGCTTGTGGGTTTTCCGCGGGCAGCTGGTTGGCCACCGTGCGAACAGAATGCTGGACTAGATGGACCCCTGCTCTGATCCAGCATGGCTCTTCTTATGTTAATGTTTTTGTGACATGTGAAAGTTCCCTCCGGGGTTGAAGGACTTGTGGACTACCATGGGACTGACACCTTGGGATGCCCCTTGCCTTAGATCTTACAGAATTGGTTCAACCCATACTTAATTTTAGAAGACTCGGTGTATCTTCAGACCGCAGGAATCGCTAGGAGGATTCAAGTAGCTTTTGCATATCCTCGTTTCATGCTTCCAGTGTCATGGCTGAAAGCAGTGACTTGTACATCTCATCTCCAGAGGGATTTACAGGCCTGTGGCTCACGCTGGCTCAGCTTGTCTGAGTGTTGAAAGCTAAGCAGGGTCAAGTCTGGTTATTACTTGGATGGGAGACCCCTCCTCTAGTTTCCTGCATTGAGCAGGGGGTTGGACTTGATGGCCTTGTAGGCCCCTTCCAACTCTATGATCTATGAATCTGAGCTAGATGTGCATATTAAATTTGCATACTTCTACTGAGAAGTGCCAAAAGATGATATGGAAACACTTGCCCTTCCTGTTTAGCACTTCGTGTAACTTCCAAAATTACCCTCCTTAGGATGGCTTCTCACTATATCTGAGGTTAGGAAGAAACACATCTCAGCTCAAAATTGACTAGAGCCCCTCGTTCTGTCTCTTTTCTCTGGCCTGTCCCCTATATGAGACCTTCTTACCTGAATCACTCTGATCTCTTTGCTCTGCAAGCGCTTCCCTGCAGCTTGTCAACCCGGACTTATGGGTTGGACTGTGTAGGTTGATCTGTGGAGGGTTGGAGGGCATTGGATAAGATAAGGAGATATTAAATTTATTCTGTGCATATTCCTCGTACATTAAAATGGCTTCTTTTTCTTTTTCAGGATCCAAGCTAAAATCCCTGGATTGAAACGCAAAGCTGAATGAAAAAACAGAAGCAACTTTTATTAAAATAGGAGTTTGTCTTTTAAGTGGGGATGGGGAGGCATATTCATTTGGATTATGTGGGGAGGGTCAGGGAATAGCAAAACCTTGACATTGCAGTGCAATTTCACAGATCTTTATTTTTTAGCAACGCAGTGTTTCGAGGGTGGGGGTAAATAACCTGTTCTTGACTGCCATGTGTGTTCATCATAAGTATTGTAAGCTGCTATGTATGGATTTAAACCTAATCCTCTTTGCTTCTCCCATGTGCAGCACTGGTTAACATAACAGATTGGAGAGCTGTACATTTTATGCTTCGGCCAAGGTAGTCTTGCTGCGTTTCAAGAGAGCCTAGTGCAGGTGGAGTGCGGGGAGAACACTTCATTTTAGCACTGTCTCTGGTCTGTGTAGATTGCAGATTTTTCTAAAATGAGATGTTTAGAAGAGTATGCCATTAAAGCAAGCTTTAAAAGCCTTGCCCTTTTGGTATTGAGTGTAGTTGTATTGTGCTTTTTAATTTTACTGTTTTATCAATTGCCAATATAAAAATTATATATATATAAATATATATATATATATATAGTATTTCACAGCAGCTTAGGATGTCCAGCTCCTCCACAGTGCTTGAAATATCAGAGAATTGAACTGGTTTTTAGCTCCACAATATGTAAGCTTAAATCTTCAGAAAACACTAGCATCTATTAAATAAACAAAAACCAACTCTGCACATTACACAACGTCTGCCAATAACCTTTGCTGCACAAACCTCTTCTAGTCTATTTTGAGTAAACAAGTTTACAGTCTCTCTCAAAATCTGAATCTGTGGAAGGAATTTCTGAAGGTGTGATCCTGAGATCTTTGCAGGTAGAGCAAGGAATACCCAGCATGCTTGTTCTCCATTGTGCTCGGAATCCTCAGCATCTGTGCATGGATCAGTGGGTTGCGCCCCGATGCTGCAAATGTCGTTTGGAAATTTCGAACATCGTTAATGCGAGAAATCACAAATGAAAATGTATACACTTGCGGTTTCAGCTGTATTGAACTAAGTCTGTGGAATGCATTGTGAAATGTAAAAACAAAACAACTTGAGTATCAATAAAGCGTATAGACTTAAATGGTCTTGTGCGTCTAGGATACATGTGAAATGCAGGTTATTTAAGAGCCAATTATGCTTGCATATTTTAGCATTTTGGCTCCTGTTGAACGTGTGAGCCATCGCCACTAAAAAATATTGTGACACCGGGTGATTAAGAGTTCTATCTGGAATGACTGGTTCAGACATATTGTTTGCCACTTGATGTGTCAAGTAATGAGTGTTGAACATGTATTAGGTCTAGTTCAACTTTAATTTAGATGAATCACGCATCACTGAAGGAGTATCTCCGGTTTGTTCATATGTTCCATAGAATATTCCACTTGTTACTTGCCAAAGGTTTGTTAAGATAAGGAGCAAATCCCCACAGTTCCATAGCCATATCTTGAAGATTGCCTCTTAATGCTGGTTATTAAGAGTTTGCCGTGACCCTCTGGAATATTTATTTGTCAGTTTGAGCTTATCAGTCACCACAGAATGTATTTGATTTCAGCGTCTCAGCCTGGAAGCTGCATGTTATGGAGAACACACATCTCTTTCTTGCTACAAAAAGTGTGACATGACATCACACTTAAGTTTCCCCACCCCACTGGTTGCTGGTTGCAATCAGCAACCAATGAAGTGGAGCATAGGATGGTATCACATCACAAATCGTCCACCACTATAAGAGTGGAAGGAGGAGATGCGGTGCTGCTGCTTTTGGCTGCCGTGTGGTTTCCAGCCTCACTAACCCCACTGATTGGGGTAAAGGGACTAGAAACAAGGCCCTATGAGGAGAGACTGAAAGAACTGGGCATGTTTAGCCTTCAGAAGAGGAGACTGAGGGGAGATATGATCGCACTCTTCCAGTATTTGAAGGGATGTCACACAGAGGAGGGCCAGGATCTCTTCTCGATCATCCCAGTTTGCAGGACACGGAATAATGGGCTCAAGTTACAGGAACCTAGATTCCACCTAAACTATCAGGAAAAATTTCCTGACTGTCAGAGCAATAAGACAATGGAATCAACTACCTAGGGAGGTGGTGGGCTCTCCCACTCTGGAGGCATTCAAGGTGCAGCTGGACAGACATCTGTCAGAGATGCTTTGACCTGGATTCCTGCATTGAGCAGGGGGTTGGACTCGATGGCCTTGTAGGCCCCTTCCAACTCTACTTTTCTATGATTCTATGATTGTAATATAGCAAGGAGCTTTTAGACAAAAGTTTCCACTGTTACAGTGGAAGGTATAGCTCTACTCAACTCTGGTAGCAAACTCCACCCATTTTTCATGATGCAGTTGTAACATGTTGGGAGAGATGGTCCCACCCTTACTCCCACTTTACTTGTAGGGCTACTACCTTGCTTGCTTTTTGAAAAAAAAAATACTATTTAAGAAACTTCTATTTGTAGGGAAAGGAAGAGTGGGGGCTAGCCACCCCTATGGCTGTCAGAAAGCAGGGGGAGGGACGATGAACGAAAGCTGCTTCTCAGCCAGGCGAAGAAAGCATCACACTATCCATGGACAAAGCGCAGGACAAAAATAAAAACCACCAAAATGCATGTTCGGGTTTACAGTTTTTATTGGAAAAAGAAGTAGAGGCAGGCATCAATCAGCCAAGGGGTAGGGGAGGGATCGAAATAGTTTCCGTGGGGAAGCCGGCACAGGCAAGACACTCCCAGAGCACTCAACAGACCAATAGCTAAAAGGCTGCTGACGTGGCAAGGGAGATTGCGGGATGGGAATCTTGTCGCCAAGGCCGTGCCGGGAATAGGTGGGAGGGGCGAGTTGGAAACATGCCACGACAAGCCTCTGAGAAGTCTGTTGGGACCATCGTGGGTTATTTGGCAAACAACCCACCCACTGTGGCTTATTCTCAGTGCGACGCGTGAACTTGCCCAGCATGTCCAAAGAAAAGTAAAATATGCCACTATGACATTTTATTTTAAACCCTAACTTTAGGTAAAATGAAAAGGCAATGTCTTTTTCATTCATTTCTTCTCTGTTGGCAGTTTTTGGTACATAGAATCTTTGCTAACTGGGAGCTGTACTGCAAGGAGGAGCTGCAAAAATACAGGCCACTTATTTCTGCTGTGCTGGTTATTCATAATGAAATTCTGACACTTGGTTGTTTTCAAATCATAAATCTTTTACTGGATCATTTGAAAAATAATCTCATGCAGTATTATTTTAATTTACATTATAATACAGCATCGGGTCTGAGCATAACATACCTAAAATCAAATCATATAAACAAATACAAATCTCTTCCTCTCTCTCTCTCTCTCACACACACACACACACTATTGCTCTTAAATATTTTTGCACAATTTCACCATATAGCAAATCAGTTCTGTTTAAGATACAATTTAAGATACAATCAATATGAAAGGCCAACATTACAACATAGGCAAACAAGGTGACCACCTGACATCACCAGCTTGATATAGTTACATTATCTAATACAGGAAACCTTCCTTATGAAGAATATGGTAATAAGACTGCATAGGGACTTGTGTGTCTGAAATTATAGAGGAGTGTAAGGCATTAATATATTCCACTGATTAAATAACTCTCAACAAATGGTAATCCATTGAGTTTACTGAAGCACTTTTGTGTATTTATACATTGATTTTGTTTTCTATTTCTCTGGAGAATTCTCCCTTTTTGTCTTTCTCTTGAACCTGGATTGAGCTGTTTACCCTTATGGTTTTTGTTAAGTAAAGCTCTTCCTGGAATGTACATAATTTGCACTTTTAATCATGCTCCCCGTCAGTTTTATGTGGGGAGGTATCTGTTTGCAGAGTATTGCTTGCAACGAAGGATGCAGTGGTAATTCTTGCTTTCAAAGTAACTAGGCTACCCTTTCCCTTCTATGATCATGTAACCTGTACTGTCAATTTGGCTCTCAGGCGGTCTTTAACACAGGCCTCCAGCGCCTTGGGGAAAGGATATTTCCTAAGGTCTTTAAACTAGAGTGACAGGAACGGAACCTTCTACAAGTAGGAACATAAGAAAAGCCCTGCTGGATCAAACCAAATGCCTATGTAATCCAGCATTCTGTTCCACAGTGGCCAACTAGATGCTTATGGGAATACCACAAGCAGGACATGAGAGCAATAGCACTCTCCCAGTCATGTTCCACAGCAACTGTTAGTGAAAGGCATACTGCCTCTGATACTGGAGGAAATACATAGCCACCATGACTAGTAGCCGCTGACGAGCTGTTTTAGCAGCACTGCTCCTCTTAGGTTCTTTTGGATAAAGAACACATTTCCACAGTTTCTAGGTCCCCTGCCACCAAAGAGCTGTGAATGGCTGCCAAGTTTTCTGCTGCTGAACTCAGAAAGGGAAACAAATGTTCTTGAAACACTTCATGAAGTTAAACTAGAGGGAGGTTGATTTTTCCTTGGAGAAGTTCAAAGTATGTCATCATTGCCGTTACTGGCCCTGGCCAGGAAATGTGGAAGGGAAATGTTCTACAAATGGGGAGTGGCAGAAAAGATGGTGAGAATAATCTAGGTGCGGGTTCTTCACCTTCCATCCTACCTTCTCTTGAAGTCATCCTTCCCTAAGGACTGCCTTCTGCATGTGGCAGATCCACTGCCGAGCTGATTGGTAACTCTTTGCAATATTTGCCTCCCACCCCGCCCACTTGTCCTTGATGTTAAAAGAAGCAGACGGAATTCAGTTAAAATATCAAGACAAACAAACAGCAGAGAATGAGTGAATGTATACATGGGCGGGGGGGATGATTTTGTCAGCCCTCCTCAGTTGGGTAAGTTGTAGCACCGTGAGTGGAAAGCAGATGCTGGCAGGAAGCAATGTTATATCCTGCACTACTAGAAAAGCTTTCGCAAGGCACTTCTTAGAAAACTGGCAAATTGAATTATTTTTAAAGTTCTAAATACTGAGGGAAATTATAATTTTTATAGTAGAAAACCAGTCATGGCCCAAAGCTTTCCTGTACTCCCAACCCATCCCTTGGCAAATAAAGTTTTGAAATGGCTATTTTAGAAGTTTTAAGGTGCGATCCTATGCATGTTTGGCTGGGGCATGCTGGGAGTTGTAGGGCTTTTTTTCTGTCTAAACATGCATAGGATTGCGCCTTAATGAAAACATGAATTATTTTCATAATTTTCAAATTGAAACTGGTTTTTTATTTTATTTTAAAGACCACTGAAGCTTAGTTTCCACAATGGGCTAGCACTTAATTTAGCAAGAGAGGTTTAATGCAAACTGAACCATACAGTAATACCTTGGATTGAGAGCATAATTCGTTCCGGAAACGTGCTTCCAATCCAAAACACTCTTATATCAAAGCGAGTCTCTGGCGGGTGTGAGCAGGGCCAATTTTGGCCCACTACGCCTGCTCAAGGCGAGCGGTTACATCCCTACACTACTTGTCTTGCAAGACCTTGCTCGTTTATCAAGTCAAATTTTTAAAAATTGTTTTGCTTGTCTTGCAAAACGCTCTCAGACCAAGTTACTTACAATCCAAGGTATTACTGTACATTGTTTAGGCTAAGGACCAAATCACTGAATTCTTGCTTTCTCAATGCTGCATAACTGCATGTAGGTTTCACAAACGTATAAATCTATGCAGTGCTTGTAACACCGCTGCTGAGGTCTGGGAGGCATTTCTAAAAGTCCGCTGTTTGGCACTCACATGGCGGTGAGCAAGAGTAACACTGGAGAGAACTGACCTTCAAAGACATCGCCATACGAACACACTGTAAAGGAAGAAATGGTAATAATTATCTGCACTACACACACGTGTGGCTAAAAGCAGTGGTGTAAAAGTCTAACTGGCAACTTGGACCCACCCTCCAGTTTCCACACCCACAGCATCCTTCTAACACAAAAAGTATCTCCTTCAGCAATGCATCCTATATATATATGTGGCACTATTGTGGAAACTAAGCCTTAAGTTATCAGATGCTTCCTCCCATAGGTAGCCTTTGTTTAATCAAGGAATAATTACAATCTGGTAAGGTTCTGTGTAGACGGTATCCGCTCTATGCTAGATTTTTGCACCTGTTTAGTGAATCAAACCTCTCAAGAGTTCCTTCCAATCATGTAGTGCTGTGAGCTGTATTTTACTAGGGCATGTACTGCTGCTTTAGGAGAGGGGGCAGAAGGCAATAAGTCAAGCCAGGGATGGGGAGGGCTTCTATCATTGTTAGGGGGTTAATGATTGACTAATTTTATGTAGCATTTCTAATGTGGAAAGTCTCTCTAACTGTTGCTCTTCTCATTCTTGCAACAAGCCAGAGAGATAAGGTGAAGGAAAAGGAGATATAAGAGAGAATGACTTACCATTGACCTGGGTTCAAATCCCAGTTGTGCCAATGTGCAACCTTCTGTCCTGGCTATCTAATGTCTGAAGCAAGCAAAGGGACATTTGATTTGCCTATTTACTGTGACTGGGTTCTAGGGGGGGGGGCTTGGTAGGTTTAAGGCAGGAGCAGGAGATCTAAATTGGACTGGGGGGAATTCCCCCCCAAATCAAACTAGCAAACTACACTGGATGACATCAAGGGTAGGAGGCTCCACCCAGAAGTCCTTCCCCTTTAATGATGCCATGAGCCCCCATCTATTTTTCCTTTCTCTGTGCAGAGAGGCGTGGAGAACCATACCTCTTGCTGCACAGAGAAAGGGACTCCAATCACAGATTGGAGAGTACAAAGGGATTCCTCTCCCCTCCTAGGGGGCCAGACTGGGAACCTCCATTGGCTGAATGTTCCCCATCCCTGGTTTAAGGCTTACAGTCTAAGCAATTCCAATATTTCCTGTGACTCGAAGTCCTGTTTGCCTATTGCTTGCCTTCTCTTTAAATGGATCCTGCTGTGTTACTCCCATTTCCAGAGATAATGATGATTTTCCAAACTGTAAGAGTTCTAGCAGAGGCCCAACTGTTCTTTTCCTCCATATTAGAGTAAAGGCAATGGAGGGTGCAAGTGCAAATGAATACTGAGTGGCCAAACAAACCACTGTCTGGGTGGAATCAAGCATGTAGAATCTCTCCTCTGGTTCCCTTGCACAAGATGATGTCTGCCTGAGGATTGTTCAAGTGATATTTCTAAGTAGGGCGAGCAGGTAGTAGCAGGAGAGTGAGAGCTGCCATTTATATTAAACTGGCTATTTATATTTTCCTTGAGCAATTTCGTTCCGCAATGCTAGGCAATGGGCAATTTTTACTTAGCCTACATACATTGATGGCACCCCTGGTGAAGAGAAGGCAATATTTCTGCAATGTGACTTGGGATAGAGGAGAGCACTTGGCTGAAGTGCTCTCCTCTGTCCAAGAGTAAACATCACTATTATCTGGATCAAGGACCAGCACCTCAGAGACATCTCCCAAGCCTCCCTCCTCTAAAGACTCTGCCAAAATAAATTTTGCCTCCTTGAGTCCACCCAGACGATGTGTAAACAAAAGATACGGTAAATCAAATTGTACACTGTATCGCAGTAGTGTCCCAAGAATCAATAGGGTTCTTGTCTTACACTCGGGAGCTTGGCTGGTGCTAGGGAGTAGAGGGTGCTTCTGGGACAGGAGAATCACAGAATAGTAGAGCTGGAGGGGCCTATAAGGCCATCGAGTCCAACCCCCTGCTCAATACAGGAATCCAAGTTAAAGCATCCCTGATAGATGGCTCTCCAGCTGCATCTTGAATGCCTCCAGTGTGGGAGAGCCCACCACCTCCCTAGGTCATTGGTTCCATTGGCATATTGCTCTAACAGTCAGGACATTTTTCCTGATGTTCAGCTGGAATCTGGGTTCCTGTAACTTGAGCCCATTATTCCGTGTCCTGCACTCTGGGATGGTTGAGAAGGGATCCTGGCCCTCCTCTGTGTGACAACCTTTCAAGTACCGGTACTTGAAGAGCACTATCATATCTCCCCTCAGTCTTCTCTTCTGAAGGCTAAACATGCCCAGTTTAGGCAAGAAGGGGCAAGCATGTCTCTCAGCTGAATGCATTCACCCTTAGCTACTTTATTCTGCATCTATTCTAGAGGCTCTTCCTGGACTTTCAACATTTCAGGTTGTGGTAGAGAAGGGTTTAAAAAAGCCACACACAAACACCACCCTCTCTGCACATAGAAAACTAACATAACACAGGTTCAGCCCAGCCTTCTCCCTGACATGCAGGTTTTTTATGTGAAGTGGGGTTTGTTTTTATTTGTTATTAGTGGGACCTGCAACAAAACGTTGCAGTGTGAAGTGCTCTTGTTCAGGGTGCCAGCCAGCCAGTCATGATTTCCTCCAGGATACTCCATTCCATTCTGGGGATACTCCCCAGGTTTTCCATATTCTTCCCCAACAGTCAGTCAGCATTGTGTGCTCACTGAGCTGTTTTGGGGGTTCCCCCCTTAGTTCCCCCCAAAGATTTTTTTGTATGTTTGTAAATCTTGGGGTTCCTCCAAGCCTGCAGGAACCTCCCTCTTATGTGTGGTGTGGCCCCTGAAGGCTGCTGCACAAACAAAAGAATGATCAGATGTAATAGCCCACAGTAGGTGAGGGATGCATTGCATTTCTTTACGTGTGTGTACCCCACTTATAGACAGTGCAAGGAAGACTGACTTGCTGTGGTTTCCAGCTATGTATACCGCTGGTGAAACGTGTGTGTGTGTGTGTGTGTGTGTGTGTGTCTTCCAACACATTGCAATGTATACATAGGGTCAAACAGACAAGGCATGGCTTTAGCCACCTCTTTGAATTCCATGATTGGGATTTTCCTCTTCTTCTTTTAAAAACTCAAACAGCCATGTGAGGGGAAGTATTGGAGCACAGCAGAGGGGAGGGGCTTTTTAAACGCTTTGCATCCTATGCTGTTTTCCCTGCTAAATTCCGCCCCCAAGCTATTTGCCCCTGAAGCCAATTTTCAGTAGGAAAATAGCAGGGTGGAGTGTGTTTGTGTGTGGAGTCAGTTGTTTGTTTGTTTGTTTTAACTAGTACCCTCTTGCACACCGTGATTCTGACCTGGATTGGTGGCCTCTGAACTTGCTGTGAAATTTTTAAAAAAGAAGAGGAGAATCCCAATCATGGAAATTAAAGACATGGATAATGTCTAATTTGACCACTAGTGTATTGGCAGATTTTGCAATGTGTGAAGCAACCTTAAGACAATAGCTTAGGATATAAGAAGTTACTATACTAAGGGTATAATAAATATTTTTAAAAACATTACATGCTTCCTTTCAGCCTGATATCAAGAATCCAATGTGGCTAAAATAAAACCTAACATTACAATATACCATACCATGCTTTAAAACATTGCAAAATCAGAGTAAAACAGAACCAATTACCACCAAGCGGATGATAAAATAACATGAAAATAGCACATAAATAACACATAGACAGTCATACCCCGCCAGCAATAAAGCACAAGCAGCTACCCTCTGCATCCAACTCCCCAAAAGGCTTTCCTAATAACGGAGGTTTTCACTTGTCTTCAGAAGGAGCGAAGAGAAGAAGCCACAGAAACTTTCCTGGTGAGGGAAGTCTACTGGTGGGCAGCCATCACCAAAAAGGCCCTGTTCCTAATACCCACCCACATCACTTCAGAAAGAGGTGGGACTCAAAGCAGAGCCTCCAGAGATGATGGCCTATGCACCAAGGCAGATTCTTATGGGGTTGCTGCTGCTGGAAGCAGGAACTTGCTCCAGCGAAGAATTAGAGGTGTCTGCATATATTTTCCCTCCCCATATTTTCCCCAGTATGACAGCTTGTATGATTCAGCTGCTAGTATTTGATTTATGCGTTCATTCCATTTTTATCTGAACCCCACACATCATGCCAGGGAGCTCAACGCAACATTTTTGCCTCACAACAGCCCTGTGATGTAGGCCAGGTGGAAAGATAGTGACTTGGTCAAGGCTGTTCAGTGAGTGGTATGGGAATCTGAACTTGGCTTTCCCATGCCCAAACCCAACACTCTACTCTAGCCACAGCACTCCACTGGCTCCACATTCACACAATGCAAAAAGTTACCTGCAATCATCCCCTCCTGTGCTGATAATGTACTTGTCATCATGAGAAAAGCGTATGTTGGTGACGTGTGCAGAATGGCCAAAGTAGCGCTTGTGTTTGGCCTGTTGGGAAAAGATAAGAGAGTTGCTCTGAGTGCAGTGTTGCTCCGGCCACAGCAGCAGCCATTTCCGTGCCGTTAGAATGTAACAGACACCAACCACATTGGTCATGGGACATCTGGGCACGTCTGAGAATCTACAAAATGGTTTTTACACAAACACACCCCAACAAAGCTAAAAAGCTCACTTACAAATTTTTCAGTGCATGGGAAGTCAAAGAGTTTGACTAGTCCAAAGTCGTCTCCAGACACAATGTTTAAGCCAGCATGGGTCACACAGGCACAGTTGACATCTGCTTTATCTGCATTTCGGGGCCAAATGCCAATGACTTCATCTCCAAGGATGCTGCTCCAATGGGAAGAGAGAAAAGGGAAAAGCTAGTAAGGGAGGCATTAGTAAAGTGCCTTTAAAGCAGAGGATGATTTCTAAAAATATATATACAGTAATATCTTGGATTGCAAGCATAATTCGTTCCGGAACCGTGCTTGTAATCCAAAACACTCTTATATCAAAGCGAGTCTCTGGCGGGTGTGAGCGGGGCCGATTTTGGCCCACTACGCCCGCTCGAGGCGAGCGGTTACATCCCTGCACTACTTGTATTGCAAGACGTCGCTTGTTTATCAAGTCAAAATTTATAAAAAAAATTTGCTTGTCTTGCAAAACACCCTCTGACCAAGTTACTTGCAATCCAAGGTATTACTGTACTGAAATGTCTCAAACAAGATGCTGCAGGCGCTGCAGGCACTACAGAGGACTCTTCAGCAAATTGATTGGGTGTGTGTGGTGTGTGTGTGTGGTGGTGTGTGGGGGGGTAGGATTTTGTAATCAAAAGTGCCACCATTGTGAGTGGGTGAATCCCTCATCCACTGCTTGTTATTGCTGCTCTCCTGCCACCTGGACCCTGCCTCTTGCATCTACGTCATGAAGTGGCTTAGAGTTCTTTTTACTCAGACATTTGTGCTGCATCACCTTGTCCAGGTGGCCCAGGTGATTTTTCCTACGAGTGCCAGGTCTGTCACTTGCTTTCCTAATGGCACCTCATGGACTTGCCGCTTATAGGCACCAGTTGATACCTGAGGAAGGAAAGACAGCATGATCATCTTATGGACAGCGCAGAATATTTGGCCACTATTTCTACTATCTTCCCTGAAACTGTCATCGCAATTTCATAGGTTTGTGGTTCTTTCTGCACTGATGCCATGTTGCCACTGGTAAGCGTTATAGTACTGCTAGACTGGAACACACATAACTCACTCAGTAGCACATATAAACTGCAATCACTGAAAACAAATGTCATAAAAGTGATCTGGGGGAAAATAGAATACTGGCGGAGAAATAGCATCAGGCCAACGAGTTGGGAGTGTACCGTATTCCACCTGATTGAGCCAGACAGTACAGGATCAAGAAAACTGCCCAGTGTAGAGTGGTCCTGGGTGTTATTTGTTTTGTTGGACATGATATACAAACTGGCCCTGTATGCAGCTTATGTATCAATGGAAACATGAATCCTAGGTCTTTTGACATCTGGGCTCCACCTTCATCTCCTTTCCTGTCCATTATGCCTTTCCCCCACTGATCTTCACCCCTATGGGAATATCTATATCCCAAACAGTATAACAGAAACATTTAGATCTATGACATTTAAATATAGCTATATTTATAAGCTGCCTTATTTCCCTCTCTTCTCTCCTCCATTTGTGTATCTTAGATTATGAGCCTTTGGATCAGTGATTCATTTATCTTATTTTATCTGGGACATTATCACTTGTCTGGGGCCTTCCAGATCAGGAGGGCTGAAAATCTACATTTAAAAAAAGAAAAAAAGAGTGAACAATGCAAAAACCTACCTGAATGTATTTGCTGTCTGCTGAAAAATCCATCTGAATGACAAAGCTTGGGATGTCTTTACAGTAGCCAATCCGGTTCAAGGTCGTGCCTTGGGTGAGATCATAGAAGTCTACAGTATGTTCTTGGGAACCCACTGCCAAAAATCGGTTATCAGGGCTGATTCTAGGAAGAAAAAGATGACGAAGAAGCAGTAGTTTGTTAAGTTGCTGCTAGGCTGTGAAGCTTTCCCCATCCAGCGCAGAAAGCTTCACACGGACTTCTTGATGCTATCAGGTTTTTATAAGTGATATCAAGAATACCTTTCATTCCTGAACATGTCACTTATGAATGGTGCTAATGTGGATTAGAAAGCCATTTTTATATCAGAAGTGTTCTAAATCAATGTGGGATTTTCATTTCCTTTGCAGTCACAGGGGGAAATGCTATAATATCCATGACGTAAACCTTGAATGTATTTACTCAACCCAAAGTACTGTGTAACTCCATCTGCTCTTTCAAGATCCTGCTAGTTTCCAGATCTGTTCAGAAGTGCAATAAGACTTCTTTAACAGTCCTAAAGGTCATGTTGTCGTCCCCCCGCCGCTCCACAGCTTACATCTGACCTTGTGCTCCCCCCCCCCAACTTCCTGTGTAGCACTGCAACTTACCATTGCCAAGAACAGGATGTTGAGTGGTGTGGAGTTTTTACCTAATTAAATTTTCCTTTTGTTCACTGATTGCAATATCTGGGGAAGGAACACTCCCTAGTGTCATGTCCCTGCTATGAACCAGCCCTCCTGCTGAGGTCATCTTTCAGGGCCCTGATCTGGGTTCCCTTGATTGAAGAAGTGAGGCAAGCAACAGGGCTTTCTTGGTGGTGTCCTCAGGAGTCTGAAATAATATTGCCTGAGAGGTGTGGTTATGTGCTTTCCCTCCTGGTCTCCATAGTGTTGAGCAAGGCCTTCCTCCTGTCAACTGTGGATCTGTTGTCATTTGGCTAGTGACAAGTGGGAATGGTTATGTCACTGTTGTTTTATTAGCCTTATTATTTGTTGGGTTTTAGAATTTTTTTAGTCTGAACTGACACCTCAAAGTACAGTACTTTTACATGGAGCAGATTCACCTGCAATGCTTCTAAATGGTTCACCTATTCAGCTGCAGCCACTAAGAGGAATTAAATTTGTGAGATATTAAATGGCTCGTGAGCATGTTGGAACAAGCATTTCTTTCATACTTCTGCCTCGGCCACCCTCAACATTGTCTCCCATTCTTCTGCCCTGGCCAAAGTACCTGACGTCCTGGATAGCAGACTTCCGGTCCCTTTTTTTGCCCCAAACTTTAAGGCTGTTCACAAGCAAAATGATGAATTCTCCATTCTTCATGCCAATGGCAACCATCTCGCCATCGGGACTGTAGGCGGCGCACCTGGCAGCGTGACCCAGATTCACTTTATTCAGAAGTTTCTGTAGAACAGAAATGATGACACATTGTTACAGTGGTTTATATTACGTACAACAGGCTGTTGTCAGAGCAATTGCAAGAAATTATGGATTGGTTTGGAAATTGAGGTTGCAGTCCTATGCACATTTACATTAGATTAAATTGCACTGAACAAATTCAGACTTCCTTCTGAGTAAACATGCATAGGGTTGCTCGGTAAAAATGCTATAATAAATTCTATCAGCAGCATCCAGTAATTCTAGTGTACTGAAGGCATGCACATTACTTCAAGCATCTCTTACTTTGTCGCAGAGGTCCCAGATTCTCGCAGTTCCATCATTACTAGCAGAGATAAAGATGTCTTTGGAAGGATGAGTAGCTAAGCCCCAAATCTCTCCTTCCATGTGGCTGTCAATCAGCAGGTTAGAAGCACCATTTTTTTCTCCAACTTCGAGGATTTCCCCATCTTTGGTCCCCACTAAAATTTTGCCCTGTTGACATTTCAAACAAAGTCATGTAGATTCAGCAGAAACAATGCATAGAAGATCACTGCAGTGAAGTTCAATATTAATTTTGTAATGTTAAAAGAGGGGAGGTGGGGGGAGAACGAAAAACAAAGAAACCGCTCTGGATTTGTAGTCTTTGCTGATCTTGAATTTGCTGATACTGTTTATAACTAGAAACATACAAGAAACAATGGTTATTGGCTGATGTATAATTTTTTCTTCTAACAAATTAATATCCCCTCTTTAAAAATGTCAAAATCATTATTTCAAAAAATCAAATCAAATCAAAACATCATGTTACCACTGCACTACCAATAGGCAAATTTATGCAATACAGTTATATTGCTTTTATACTATGCCTTCTCCCAAAGAGGATGTAGAGCCCCTCTCAGAACTACAGTCCCCAGGGTTCTCTAGGAGAAAGGAATGGCTATGAAACTGGTTTGAGTCTGTGGTGTAGGCATACCCCAAGACTTAAGACGTCTGGATTAATGCAAGGTATAAGGAAGGGGTGCACAACCTTTTTGGTCCCAGGGGCAGCACATTATGCTGGCTGAGGGGGGCACACATGCACGTGCACACATGTGCATACACACACACACACGCACACATATGCAGTCGCACATAAATGCACACACACATTTAGATGCCACCTGCAAATTGATAAATATATGAATATTTGGTCTGCCTTCTTTGAAGCTTATGCAAAATTGCTTTTATTGATAGCTATATTTTCATATACTCATAGGTAAACATTTCATATACACCTATTGTAACTGCTTTATTTTACTTCATGTAAGAAAACAATTTTTATGGTTTTGTTGAAATTCACATTTAAAAAATGAGTAAGAAAAAAATGCACGCACTCACACACATCCCAGGGATCCTGAAATAGATTGCTCTTTCCTTGCTGCTAGCAGCAGCAGGGAAAGTACAATCTGTAGGAGGATCTCTGGGGGAGGGAGTGGAGAGTGGTGGTGGCAGTTGGAAGAGATTACGGGAGTGGAGAATCAGAACATAACTCGAGTTCAGAATAAATATCCTGTTGATGAGCAAGAAAGTCAAGCTTACAAGAAATACCTTCTTATCGAACTGGGAAGTGTTTCGATGAATATGGACTGACTTGTTTTAAAGGAGCTGACTATGGAAATTCGTAAGAAGAGAGACAGTTTTCTTATGACTATGGGATATAGAATCACTGTGGTTGACCGTGGGAAATGAGGGGGTGTTTATTAAAAGGTTGGATTGTAGACTATTGGATTATTATCGGAACTGACAGAAATGGCTGAATATGCATTATGAGGTTTGTGGATTACTGGAGGGAGGGGGTTTGGCTGCTGGTTGAATGAAGAGGTCTGGGGCAGAAGTTATAAGAGATTTCTGGGAGCAGAATGGAGAACTGGGGGGTTCTCAGCATTAAAGATCTGTGAGAGAGATCCAAGGGGGGTATTTGTGGGGGATCAGTGAGGGGGATCCCAATAGAAAAATTAAGCTTGTGAACCCAAAGGGATTTGAGAGTTATATTCCTTTAAGGAATTAGGTAGTTCTCAACACCAAGTGGATCTGTGAGAGAGATGGGGGGGGTACTTGTGGGGGATCGTTGGGATCCCAATAGAAAAATTATGATTGTGAACTTAAAGGGATTTGAGATATAGATCCGTTTAAGAAGAAGAACAAGAACATGCACTGAAAAATTTGCCACACACAAGCGCTACCTTGGCCATTCTGCACACATCACCAACATACGCTTTTCTCATGATGACAAGTACGTTATCAGCACAGGAGGGGATGATTGCAGGTAACTTTTTGCATTGTGTGAATGTGGAGCCAGTGGAGTGCTGTGGCTTGAGTAGTGTGTCAGGTTTTGGCATGGGAAAGCCAAGTTCAGATTCTCATGCCACTCACTGAACAGCCTTGACCAAATCACTATGAAGAAGGGGGGGGGGAAGAGAGAGGGACTCTCTTTAGCTTGGGATGAAGGGGGAGAGAGTGAGAATCCCTTTTTATAATGGTAAAGTAGGAGAAAGGGTTGTTAGAATAGGCCATAACGGGAAGTACATATAAGGGTATACTTAAGTTACGTACTTATAAATGTTAGTGGGAAGGTTATTATTAGAAAAATGATTTTTGAAGATATAGAAATGTTTAGAAGAAAATAATTACTTGTTTTGGTAGTAAATTAGAACTTGAAATGTAAAGTTTTATTGCTGAAATGTACTGATCTTTGAAAATTAGGGGTGTGAGATATTGATTTAAGGGGGAAATAGGTGGTGGTTTGTCTTTGGGTAAATAAGCCTGGTTGGTAACTTTGGGAAGGATTATATTAGAAAGATGATTTATGAAGTGTAAACAGAATTAGATATGTCCTAGATTGATAGAAGAATTAACATATATGTTTATTGTTAATAATTCTTTTCTTTCTTTTTTGAACTTGTGAGGAGGATGAATAAGAAGATGAATGCTTGACAATAGGGGGGAAAAGAAAATTCATTTGTAAACTACAGGGTAGTGTACATAAGGTTGCTTGTATTTTGTTGTGGGTAAAATCGGAAGTCCATTTTAATTTTTGTATAGTTGTGCTTTTGTGATGTTATTGTGATGTTTGTGTTTCTCCCCCCCCCAAAAATAAAAAATTGTCAAACTGAGAGTGGTGGTGGGGATTAGGCAGCAGTGGGGGGGGGGCTCAGGGCACTCTTGCGGGGGCAGTAAAGGCCTTGTGGGATGCATGTTGTGCACCCCTGGTGTAAGAGAACCTGAGTAGATGTTACACTGCTTCCTCTTCTATCAATTTCTCTTCCTTTCCCCAGGACAATGAGCACAATCCAGAGAGAGTTAGGCATGATTAAGTTTCCATTTAATATTAATGAGCGAGTTGGGGGCGGGGCTCAGTTGAAGGCACACTTGGATGAAGCTGATTATTTCGATCCATGCCAGTCAGGCTTCAGGTCTGGACATGGGATGGAAACGCCCTTGGTCGCCTTGGTGGATGATATGAGGAGGGCCTTGGATAGGGGCAAATGCTCCTTCCTAGTCCTCCTCGATCTCTCAGCAGCTTTTGATACCGTAGACCACAGTATCCTCCTGGACCGCCTGGAGGGGTTGGGTATCGGAGGCACTGTATTACAGTGGTTCCGGTCCTTCCTCTCTGGAAGGTACCAGAGGGTAGTTCTTGGGGAGGAGGTTTCAGACCCTTGGCTGCTCACTTGTGGGGTGCTGCAGGGTTCCATCCTCTCTCCGATGCTATTCAATATCTACCTAAAGCCGCTGGGGGCTATCATCAGGAGGTTTGGGGTGCGATGTCATCAATATGCGGATGACACACAGCTCTACCTCTCTTTCAAGTCCTCACCAAGGTTGGCCGTTGAGACCCTGTCCAAGTGTCTGGAGGCAGTGGGTGGCTGGATGGGAAGGAACATGTTGAAACTGAACCCCGACAAGACCAAGGTACTTCTGGTGGGAGACAAGGGGAGGTTAGGGGATGTTGACCTGGTGCTGAATGGGGTACATCTTCCCCTGAAGGACCAAGTCTGCAGCTTGGGAGTCATTCTAGACTCCCAGCTGTCCATGGAGGCTCAGGTGTCAGCTGTGAGCCGGGCGGCGCTGTATCAACTCCATCTGATATGGCAGCTGCACCCCTACCTTCCTAATCACCTGCTCCCATCAGTGGTTCATGCCTTGGTCTCCTCTCGCCTAGACTACTGTAATGCGCTCTACGTGGGGTTACCCTGGAAGATGGTTCGGAAGCTTCAGCTAGTACAGAACATGGCGGCTCGCCTGATTAAGGGCAGCCGCCGGCATGATCACATCACGCCAGTGCTGAAGGAGTTGCACTTGCTACCAGTTGCTTGCCAAGCCGAATTCAAGGTGTTGGTTTTGACCTTTAAAACCCTACACGGCTCCGGTCCAGTTTATCTCAAGGAGTGCCTCCAGCAACATCAAGTAGGCCGCTCAACAAGATCTGCCACGGACGGCCTTCTCCTTATCCCATCAGCCAGAGCAGCCAGGCTGGTGGGGACTAGGAAGAGGGCCTTCTCTGTGGCAGCCCCCAAGTTATGGAACTCCCTCCCTAGTGACCTTCGCCATGCCCCCTCTGCGATGAGCTTCTGCCGTGCATTAAAAACATGGTATTTCAGCCGGGAATGGGGTGGGTTAGGATTTTAAAAGAATTTTTAATACTGTTTTAATTGTCATGTTTTGTTGTGTTGTTTTGGTTGTATATCGCCCAGGGTGGCCGGCCAGATGGGCGATTAACAAATATAATAAAATAAATAAAAAATAAATTAATATTTAACAGTGCTTTTAAATGCCATTGGTTTCAATGGCTGTTAGGCACACCCAATTTGCTCCAGAAGTGGCACATATAGGTATGGGAAGTAACCACATCATCTGCCCCTTCCACATGAATGGCATGGGGAATAGAACCACACTGTTCCTGGTCATGTGTATTCCCTTTCTGAATCGTCAGGAGTCCCACCCTTGCTGTATGAATATCATACCAAGCCAGTCTGGTACTGATATGATCATGTGGCATAAATGCGAGAGATTGCATGGATGACCCCCCTCCACCCAATTATTCTAGAGACATGATTGCCTGATTGGCATTCTCAAACATCTGCCTCAAACATCTGCCTGGCCCTATCCATTGTTGCTCTTCAGCCTCCTTGTACACATATGGGACCTCCCTTTCAGTGAGGACCACCTGTTCAGACTCTTTTGTTTAGTTTAACACTCAGCGTTAACAAGGGCCTCTCGTGAGGAGAGCAACAGGCAATACATTCTGTGTATCTCACGTACTTTCCCTCGGCACACTGAACGCACACACTCCACAGTTTGCCCTGTCTCAAGCTGAAATGCTCGGCAGCGCTTCATCTCCTGATCCCACAGTTTCACAGCACCTCCTTCTTTTGTTCTGGAAAAAAAGAACAGGCAAGGTGTCATTTAAGACATGGAACTGCACTCTGCCAAGCCCCCAGGACCGGTGCAGGGCAGTTTGGCGCCCTAGGCTAAACTATATTTAGCGCCCCCCCTCTCGTGCCGTGGGGGGGGGCTCCGGAAAGCAGCCCTGCTCTGCAACCTCCGCCCCCCCCGCCGCCACCGGGACACCCCCCCCGCACGCTGCCGCTGCCGCTGCCGCTCCCCACCTACCTTCCCACGCCCTCCTCCGAAAAGGACCCCCTGCGCTCTGTTTTTGGCCGGGGGAAACCAGAGCAACAGGGCTGTTTAAGCCCTGTTGCCCTGGTTCTTCCCGCCAAAACAGAGCGCGGGCGGGGCTCCGGAAACAGCGCGGAGAAGGTAGGTGTCGGGGGGGGAGGCAGCGTGGAGTAGAGGCGAGGCGAAGTGAAGCGAGGGGGGGGAGGCGGCGCGGGGGGGGAGGCGGCGCGGGGGGGAGGCGGCGCGGGGGGGGAGGCGGCGCGGGGGGGGGAGGCGAAGCGAGGCGAAGTGGGGGGGAGGCGGCGCAGAGGCGAAGCGAGGCGAGGTGGGGGGGAGGCGGCGCGGGGGGGAGGCGGCGCAGAGGCGAAGCGAAGCGAGGCGGGGGGAGGCGGCGCGGGGGGAGGCGGCGCAGAGGCGAAGCGAGGCGAGGTGGGGGGGAGGCGGCGCGGGGGGGGAGGCGGCGCAGAGGCGAAGCGAAGCGAGGCCGAGGTGGGGGGGAGGCGGCGGCGAGGTGAGGTGGGAGGCGGCGCGGAGGCGAGGCAAGGTGGGGGGGAGGCGCCCAGGCTCGGCCCCACCACTACTCCGGGCGCACTGACCTGGCTTTCTTGGAGAGGCGGGCGGGCGGGAGGGCAGGGCAGGGCAGGAGCGCGCCGGCAGCGAAGAGGAGCGCAGCGTTCTGCGCCCTCTTACGCTACGCGCCCTAGGCAACAGCCTAGTTGGCCTAGTGGTAGCGCCGGCCCTGCAAGCCCCCATGATCCCGCTACAGGTTGGCCACACCTTTGCTGTAATGCTAGCAAGACATCGGCATATCTTAAAACAAGTAGTAAATAGGGTGGTGCTTGTTTGTTTACCACATATTTTCAGAAGACTGACAAAGGCAGATGACCTATGGTGGAAATGTCTTTGCATTACAATATTTGAAGTAGTCCTCCTTCATTAGAACTTATCACATACAGCCCTTGGAAACAATACATCCATGAGTGTGTTTATAAGTTTCATCAAAAGTTCCCAAACACTGTTATGCACTCCCCACTTCATCGGGGGTGAGATGTTCCAGAGGCAATGTTTACCTGGGTATAGCTTCCTTCGGCACTGGAGGCGTAAGGTGTTTTTGTAATACTTTATTTACAGATATACAGTACAAGTAGAGCATTGGTGGAGGCAACAGCATACACATCACTACCAGAGACCAGATCTGCTATCCCACATCAGCTTTTGCACCCCAAGGTGCTTCCAGCTTTTAGTTAATAACTCTTTCTCCATTCTGTCTCTGACTCTTTCCCACTCTGTCCACAAAATTGCTTCTTTCATTCTTTCAGACACCCCCCCACACACACACAATTTCTCCAAACTCTGATGGAGAAATTGTGGCGCCAATATTTTCGGCGTCAGGTTAAAACTGTCCTCTATGCTGAGGCATAGCTGCAAATGGCACATGGGGTGGCGGTTATGTCATCTTTTTATCCAGTCTATTTTTCACATCTGTCTTAGCTATTTAAGTAATTTTAGAAAGTGTTTTTAAAATGTTTCTCTAAATTTTTTGATGTTTTTATTGTTTTTATACTGTATTTTATTGTAAAATTGTATTTTATTATGTAATTTTATAATTGTTGTAAACAGCCCAGAGAGCTTCGGCTATTATAGAAATGGAAATCCTCCTCCTCCTCCTCCTCCTCCTCCTCTTCTTCTCCAAACTCTGATGGCACTTCTGTTCCAAACATCCCAGAGAGATCTGTCTCTAATAGTTAGCTCAGATAGAGGGACATCCACTGGACTTCCTGGACCATTACGAAATATTAACATTCTTCTGTCAAAGCCCCGACTGTGATCAGGTCTTGCTTTAAGGCAAGCCACAGTGATAGGGTGTTTCCAGACAAGCCTTTTATTGTGCAATTGTCCTGCCTCATACATGAAATTTTACAGGCTGTCTAGACAATGTTGTCTACCATTTGTAACCCTCCCGTGTTTCCCCATCGCTCCTTCTGTCTTTTTTCTTTCCACAAAAAATCCATTAAGGAGGAAAAGCCGGAATAGCCACACAACATCTTTTGATGTTGGAGCCTTCCATCTGGAAGCACACACAGTCTCATGAACAGCAATCTCACAATACTATCAAACATGTGTTAAAGAGCATATCTGCTTTTGTTACTTTAATAACTTACAAATTCTGATCAATATTCTATCAACACTATTACTCCCCTTTCCTGGGCACATCCAATTCAAGTCTATTGCTATGGTTTTGCATGACTAACCTGATGGATGATCAGGGGCTTAACAAGAAGCTCTAGATGGCTCTTAATTTCCAGGAAATCTCTCTCCAACCTTTGGAATGTGACATCCATCAGAATGTGGGGGAGCAGAAGAGAGACAGCTAGAAGAATTTAGCAATTTGAATTTGGACAAAGAGCAACGAATTGGAATTGGGAGTTAGGCTAAAACTGGTGTGCGGTATTGTGCGGCTGTAACAGTTGCTTTTAAATTCTTGGATTTCTCTATTGGTTTCTATGGGCAGCTCTTACTTCCATCCTTGGGGGACATTTAAAAAATAGTTCCTCAGTGCGAAACAGGAAATGACCTGTCCACACAATTAGAATTTCCCCTCTACCCTTTATATCTATATGTCTCTTCCTCTAGCCTCCTTTTCCAGCCACTGTTGTGATATGTATCACTTCACCAGCTGTAGCACACTGTTTACACATGGAAAGAACAGAATGGCTGTAAACAAGTTTGTTATGTCTTTCTGGATTCTCGTGTTTTTCACATGGGAAGCCTAGACCGTGGGAGCATTATGAGCTAGTCACATGGTTTGTATGTTCTGATGACGTGCTAACTTGTTTTTCTGTCTGAAGCCATCTTAGAGAGAGGCAGGACTGCTTTCTCTCTTCTCCTTTGTTCTTCTTGCTGGGCTTTTGTTACTGCAACAATGTAACACCTTTGCTGAGGTGGAGTGAAGCTCAACTTACTCCACTGGATGTAATGCTTGCTATGCATTTATACTCTGCACATGGACTGTAACTAGGAAATGTATACTCTGTAGAACTTTACTTGCTAAGTGAATAAACAGGTAGAATTAGACCTGTGGTGTTACAGAGTGTTTCCTGATTCCATGGATTAATCTGCAAACGGGGAAGCTGGAAGCAAGTTGGATTACAGGCAGACTGGGCTGGCATCTTCACAACACGCTACACGCTGCGAAAAGGGGGGAGCTGAGATCTGGAAGATCTGTGTGTGGAATAACAGGCCTCTGCTAGCACACAGACAGGATTTTAAATCTCCCATGCGCACACGCACTCTGCTGCTCACAAGCACACGCACCAACAGCCACTTCATTCCATTCCCCCTCCCACCTGGTTTTCAGGGT
This sequence comes from Shinisaurus crocodilurus, assembly GCA_021292165.1. Classification (NCBI taxonomy): domain Eukaryota; kingdom Metazoa; phylum Chordata; class Lepidosauria; order Squamata; family Shinisauridae; genus Shinisaurus; species Shinisaurus crocodilurus. Next base: position 30,165,384 of record CM037879.1, on the reverse strand, counting down.
TTCCCTCCCTCTATACAGTCAGTCAGCATTTCGTGGGCACAGAGCATGCTCAGTTCTAACTGGACTTTCTTTTCCCTAAAAAAATTGTATGCTTCTGCAAACCTCAGCTGCCCCCAGTCTGCTGCTATCTCCCTCTCATGCGTGGCTGTTGCTATTATGGCTACATAAAAAACAGTCCTCGAAGAACTGAATCAGATTTAGGATATAGGATTACAAAGACACCAGTGCGCTCACTCTCTCTTTCTCTCTCATCCAAAGAAACTAAAGCCTGTAGTGCTATTCTTGGACTGCTCAGGGAAGTTGGTTGTGCATATCAGTTCTTTCCCCCCACATCCAGCCTGTCACAACTCCTCATATTCCTTACAGTGATTTGGCATTCTCTCGGAAGCAGCATGGCTTTGTAGACAACTGAAGACAAAAACAAGTTATAGTCTCTTACGGTCTCTCCTTCCCTCCAGTAACAATGAGTCCATCGCGAAGAGTTGTGTACATTGTAAAGACAGGGCCAGTGTGAGCTTTTGCCACCAGTCTAATTAGAAAGTGATCCTTCCAGACATAAACGTCTCCGTTGATGGCACCAGTGAAAGTAAGATTATTCTGAAAGAAATAGCAATGATCTGCCTGGTAAAGGCCATTTATTATAGGTCTTATTATAGGTATTACTTCTTGACATAATTAACTGCCTTTTCTATAGCACCAGCCTTGTAGAGCAGAGATGGTCAGCTTCTCTGGACCAGTGTATTTTGCTACCCAAGCTGACCTCTCACGAATGGCTCGGTTCCATACTAGTGTTGGCACACTCTAACAGTAAAGGCTTCCTATGGTGTTTAGCTTCACATATAACTACTATGTACATTTACATATTATGTATGTTACATGTTATATGTATGCAAGAAGAGAGAAGGAACATTAAAATGTGGAATACCTCTTATTCCTTACAACCTGTAGATATTTTTTTCTTGGGTTATATCTGGTGTACGGGCTACCACTGTACAGTTGTTCTAGAATGTACCTTTAATCTAATCTCCTGTTGCATCTCTCCTTACTCATTTTCTCATGCGCTTGCTCTGTATAAAATGTTACATTAGTAAACACATTTTTCTCCTCCTCCCATTCACATTTGCTGTTCTACTTTGGGCCTTGCTGTTCTACTTTTTATTTATTTATTCATTTATTATATTTATATCCCGCCTTTTTTCCTGCAAGGAAGCCAAGGCTGCTTACATAATCATCATCCTCTCCATTTTTATCTTCACAACAACCCTGTGCAGTATGTTAGGCTGAGAGTCAGTGACTGGCCCAGAATCACCCAGTGAGCTTCATGACTGAGTGGAAACTAGAACCTGGATCTCCTGAGTCCAAGTCCGTAATAGGCGATCACTCGTGACCGAGTAGGATTGTCTTCCAGGATAAAATTACAAAAAGAAAATTATAAAAGGAGGAAATAGTAAAAAAAATTGTGTAGACTCTAGCGATGGGTCCGTAAGTGACTGTGGAGGCCAATTCTAGATCCACACAGCTTCCCACAATGAGGACACAGGTTGCCAGATGGATGGAAGATGGTGCTGTAAAGGATTCGATTGACGTGCTTTTCACTTAGCACGTTTCTCCCTTTCACCTTGCACTCGGGCTTCTTCAAAGTCCATAGAACCTTCCAACACTCTAACCACTATACCACACTGGCTCTTAATCTACTTAATCTTCTGTAAGCTCTCCTTTGTGGAGTGGGGCTAGCTACTACACAACAAAAAGAATGGGACTATTAGCAGCAACATCATACAGTTGTTGCAAGGGGGAACAATATATCATGGGTTGGATTCTAATAAGTATGAGTGGAAGGAAAATAGCCACTAGCGCTGGTTTATAAATGCTTGAGTGAGAGCTTGCACAAAGGCTCATGCAGTGCTATAATGAGTAGGTTATATAGCAGTGCTCATGCTTGTGCATGGGTTTGTGCAACTGGAAGAACATCTTTGGATTTAGTTTCACTATTCTAGCACAACACTTCAGTACAAGGAGTAAAATAGCCTTCCACAAGCGGAAGACGCCTTCTGCATTTAGAAAGCTGGGTTTGGATCTAACCCACTCATAGAATGGAAAGTACTCTATGCTGCAAAAGCAGAGTATTGGCAGCTGCTAGCAGGGGCAGAGAAATGCATAACATAGGGAAATACTCTGTGGAAAGAACTCAACATGGGGATGGTGATTTTGGCAGCATCTCAACAGCCTCTAAAACCCAGAGCCCCAAATACACTGCAGGGGAACAAAGAAGACAACAATCAGTTGCTGATCACAATGGCTAGTGATGCCAAACTGTATAGTGATATTATAAACATTTTTCAGAAGAGGATACAGTAAATCTGAGAAATATTTCCCGAAAAAAACCCATGGAATTTCAATCTCCTTAGGAAATTTACTCAAATTACTAAAGTCAGACCTTCAGCCTATGAAGGAGCATAGCATAATGCCATCATTCCTTTAGATATGAAACGGAGTTTACCAAAAATCTCCATGTCTGCCACCAGCAGCAGCCATTCCAGCAGGCTGTGCAGAGGGAGAAGACAGGGAGCGTAGGGCCATTCCACCAGCCCTGCTAAAAGGCCTCCCTTATGATGGCTCCTCCTCCCTCAACTGCCACCAGCAGCAGCCATTCCAGCAGGCTGTGCAGAGGGAGAAGACAGGGAGTGCAGGGCCATTCCACCAGCCCTGCCAGGAGTATTCATTCATATTCCCCCTTCTTCCCTCCCCATTCCTTTTTCCTTGTGTGTCGTGTCTTTTTAGATTGTAAGCCTGCGGGCAGGGACTGTCTTGTTAATTGCTGTAAACCACCCAGAGAGCTTCGGCTATTGGGCGGTATAAAAATGAAATAAATAAATAAAATAAATAAAATAAAACATTGCACGTAACATGTAGTTTCCCCCTCAGTTGGACTCACACTGGATGTCTGATTCCAGTATGCCTAATTATAAAGCCTTGTCTAATCATTTGGATGCTCATCATAGGATTTCCGTATTACCAGAGGCTACACAAATTCATACACAATTAATGTAATTTAGAGTGAAGTGAACAGTTTTACAGCATAATTCTATGCATGTTTACTTGGAAGTTGGTCTCTTTCTCTTCAAATTCCTAGTAGGTATTTTTAGGATTGCAGCCTTGGTCATTAAAATATTGGGTTGGATCCAGATTTAGTCATAGCTAGAGCAGACTCACTGAAATCAATGGAACTTAAGTTATGACTAACTTAAGTCACATTTATTTAAATGGGACTACTCTAAGTATGACTAAGTCTGGATCCAACCCTTTTTGTTTTCCCTCTAGAAATCCCATAAGTAAAAACAAAAAAACTCACAGCTCCAAAGGCCACAGAAAGCATGGTCTGCATTTTGGCATCTTCCAGTGAACCAATGACTCCCTTTTTATAGAGCAAGGCACTCCCAGCCAGAGTCCAGAATTTCATGTGTTTTACTCCAACAGATACGAATTGGGTATCCGAATCTGGACGGAACTCTACAACAAAGATCCTCTCTAGGTGGCCTCCTCTGCTTGCAATCTTAGCTCCTGTGGAAATCAGGAAAAATAATTTAATCTTTCATAAACACAAGCTGATCATGAGCACATGTACCTACCTCACTGATCATCTCACATGTACACCTATACGGGCCTTAAGATCATCCTTAGAGGCCATCTCTAGGTGCCCCTGCCAAGTGAGTTGTGGTGGGTGGCTACTGGGGAGAGGACCTTTTCATTGGAAGCACCCTGATTATGGAATGCTCTCCCCAGGAGCTTACCCAGTGCCTGCTTTATTGTCTTTTCAGCACTGGGTGAAGACCTTTATATTTTCCTGGGACTTTTAACCTTTGGAAACCTCTTAAACTTTTAAACTATGGGACTTATCATTTAAATATTGCATAAAATCTCTCTCTGTGCTGTTCAGAGAGTGTTGCTATATTGATTTTATTTTCTGTGGTTCAAGTTTTTAATGCTGCATTAGCATTACTTTTATTGTTTTTATGGTCTATAGCTGTATTTTACTTGTTTTAATTGTTGTTGCTATTGTAAGCCACCAAGAATTTTTTTTTTGTTATTGAATGGCATATACAAATAAAAGAATAAATAAACAAACGAGTAAGAGCACAATCCTATGGTGGCTAGACGCTGTCTAGAGGGCCATAGGAAAGACTGGAGTCCCAGCTACAACCTCGGAAAAGTGCTCTGAGGTTGGAGCTGGGACTCCAACATTGGAGCGCCCGCCCTCCGCCTTCACAGCCGGCACGGTTCTTTCCGTGCCAGTTGTGGCTCCAAAGACAGACGAGTAACTTTGGAGCTGGCACTGCGGGGGTGGGGAGGGGAGGAATGAGGCACCGCCGCTCTATGAGGAATCCTGGTGGTGCCTCTCCTTGCAAGCCAGTGTAGAACAGATGGCTGAAATTGGCTGACTAAGTCTTTTGGAGGGCGAGGGAAGCATGGAGGCAATTCTTGTCTCTGCACTCCTCACACCCTCAATAGGAAGTCCGTCATCCTCTGAGTTCGGAGGGTTACGGACGGCCACATTTGATCACGTTGTAAGAATGTTTGTTAAAAGTACTACACAGACTTTCAAATCCTATTTGACCAAAGGCAATAATGGAGCAGAACAAATCCACACCAACACACACAGTTTTCACACTAAAAAAAGGGCCACTGGACTACAGTTACATAAGCTTGTATTTAACGAGTGGTTTGGCACTAGGCACTCCACGGTTCTTCCAACTGGTAAGAATGAGGATTGTAAACTCACCTTCCTGCCACCTCCACACCGTGATAGTATGTTCAGGATCGACTCCTACAGACACTAGGAGCTTGCCAGTAGCACTGAAGTTGACATAGTTCACCCCTTTGGAATGGAAGCAACGCAGCATAGACAGAGTCTGCTTACTCATAGCATCCCATATGTGGATAGAAGGTGTTGTACCTGAATATTTTTTTGTAAAGGGAGGGGGAATTATGAAGGCATTATTTAGGTTTGGGAATCATCAGAGGCTGGTACGTCTTATCTAGAATAAGACTAAACAGATAGGTAAATAAAAAGATCTCCATCCCACCCCGATAAAGAATCACACAGGATTGTGTGAACAAATGAGAACAGCTCATGGAACAAACATGGAGGGTTGGGGAGAAATATTGGACTTCATGACATAAAGCAAATTCTAAAATAAAGATGAAATATTTATGGATAAATGCACAAGGACACACAAAAATTAATCTGTCGATGTTCAATTTGTATCCACAATTGACATAGATACAACAAAGGAGCATGGAAAGGTTGTGATATGACTTTGCTGACTAAGACTCACAGGAGAGAACAGCCTTACCTGGAAATTCTGTCATGTCACCTGCATGGTGAGGGCAATGGCAAATGAGAAAGCACCAAGGGAAAACAATAGCTGAAATAAGTCAATGTTTCTAATGCTGAAGTGCTCAACATCAGCACCAGAAGGAAGAACCAAATTTAAAAAAAATCAACATGGGAATGGATTGAATAATAAACAACAAAACAAAAGAAAGGCAGGAATATTGTTGAATTATATATTCAACATAATACTTTTTTTACTACACCTATAAAAAGCAAAAGTTGCCCTGAAGCAGTATTCTGGGAATGAGAATTTCAGTATAGGTGACAATGGCTGCCTCTTCACTGCGATCAATAGATCAGGATCCAGTCTCAGCAATGTGAGTTCTCTCCTCCCACTACTTCTCCTCTCGGCAGCAAATTCTATCTCAATCATGGAAAAACTGACATTGACCTTAGCTATAGTTTATATCAACCTGGATTCCCACTCAGTCAAAACCTGATTCTAAATCCTACCTTAAACTGTGCTTTCAGAAATGCTTTTAAGAGTCTCGAACTTAAGTAAATATTCATCCACAGAGAGGATTGAGCTAAATATCAGATATCTATAAATAGAGTATTCCAGCCAGTCAAAATGCTGACTGAGACTGAATGCTAACTGGAGTACCATGTGGAGGTTTAATGAGAAGACAACAGATTAAGGAAGCTACAGTATATGAAAGCACATTGATTAGCTTCTATCAGGAGCTCCACATGGATGCTAAGGACCTGTTTTGATGATACCTTCACTTGGGTAATATCAGGGTTGGTGGCTCAGAGGTAGAGCACACACATTGCATGTAAATGTTTCCAGAATTAATCCCCAGCATTGCATATTAATTTAAAAAAAAAGACAAATTAGGTAACAGGGCTGGCAAGTTATCTCCCGAGTCCCTAGAGAGCTGCTAGACCATGCTGAGCTACAGGGACTCCTTATAGCAGGCTCAGAATAAAGATGTCCATCAAATAGCAGATGAAAGGATAATTTGGGGAGAGTAACACCATCCCGTTTCATATTCTAACATGTAAACAGAAAGTGCAATAATTTAAAATACCTTTCAGTTTAACTTGAATATGAACCTACCAATCTGGCTGGTTGCCACAATGTTTTTATACTTTGGGTGCTGGTTGACAGTTAGGCAGAGGATGTCATCCGTATGTTCCAGGTAGAAAGTTTGACTTCCTATGCAATCCCAAACAAAGATTTATTTTAGGATAATATTGAAACAGAGGCTGTAATGGCAATACATTTTCAAGTAAGTATGTTCTAGAAAAATTAGCAGCTGCATATGGAAAGGGATCACCTCCATTTGTACAGAAGAGCTGAAATTTCCTGCAAAACCAGGTTTAGAGTGCAAACCTATGGACGTTGTCTAGGGGCCACAGAATGCAGTGGATCTCCCCCTCCAAAGCCAGAGACAGAGCTCCGAATATGGAGGAGATCCAGCTGTGGCTCTCCCTCCGCGCCAGCTACTACGGAAAGTTCCACAGTGACTCCTTCTCCTGAGGTCAGGACTCCCACCTCACAGGGTGTGAGGTATTGATGTAAGGGGCAAATATGTGGTGGCTTGTCCTTTGATAAATGCAGTAGAGGAAAAGAAACTAGGGAACTGTATTAAATAGAAGCAGAAATGTTTTAGATTGCTAGTAGAATCAGAAGAATTAACATATATGTTTATGGTTAATAATAAGGTTTTGTGAACTTGTGAGGTGGATGAATAAGAAGAAAAATGTTTGACAACAGAAAAAAAAATAAATTTATTTATAAACCACAGAGTAGAGTATACAATGTTACTTATACTTTGTTGTGGGAAAAATCGGAAGTCCATGTTAGTTTAGTGTTGTTGTGTGTTTGTGATGTTTGTCTGTGTTTTATTTTTCTTTTGAAAATAAAAATTTGGAAGGAAAAAAAAGGACTACGACCTCAAGAAGGGAGGAAATGGGTATGTTGGGGGCGGGCCAGTGGTTAGGGAGGGAAGAAGCTGTGGATCTGCTGGATCCAATGGCCTCTTGGCCCCTGTTCCCATCAGAGAGAGCAAGTAAAATGGGCGCAGAGGCCTGTCCAATGAAAAATGCTCAAACAGAGGATGGAGAGGCAAGAATAATCTCTGTTGCTCCTACTGTCCTGCTAGCAAGAGCCTGCATAGGATGGATGATCACAGGAAGGACAGAGGTCTCTGATCTCAGAGGCCTCCATCCTTTAGGCATCTAACCCATAGGATTGCTCTCTACAACTATTTCAACCAAGAAGCTTTTAGGATTTTTGCTAAACACCTGTTTATGCCATACTTTAATATATTCCTATTATTTACTCAAAATCTCAGCTCTAACAAAGGACTGCACTTTGTACTCATAAGAGATTCAATCTCCAATATCTCATGTTATCCAGGAAAGCCCCCTGCCTGAGACCCTGGTCTGCAACTGCCATTACTGGGCTAGATGGATCAATGGCCTGATCCAATATAAGCCAGCTGATAAAAATGGGGTTATCAGTCTTTCTTGATCCAAGTCTGCCATGTACACACAGTGGTCCCCTTCTGTTCAAGGGCCTCTCCACTGACTTCTGTGATGGACTCATCCCCAGCACTGAAGTCAATGGGAAGCCTACTTTTTCAGGTGTTCCATCACCATGTGTGCAATAGACCACATACAGTTTTTAACTTGAACCCTTGTCCGCCACAAGCAGAATTCAAGATATAGGACAGTAGGAAAAAAGTTGTTACACTTTTTATTCCTCTTTGAATTACCTGTGGAAAGATTTTGAACTATGCATGCTGCAGCAGTATGGAAAATAATATCAGCACCATCATTGAGGTAATGAAGGTTGTTGCGACAATCAAATCCACGGTATCCAAAAACATGATCTAAAGCCAACTCCTAGAAGGAAAAATGTAGCAAGGTGTAATTGTGTTACACTTTTGTGCAGAGGAGGAAAATAATTTCCCCCTCTCTAACCACCAAACAATCAACACAAAAATGTAAAAGTCAGAGTGAAAAGGTTCCTATTTTGATGGTGGAAATATATACAAAAGCTTATTCAAATCATATAACGCTAAAATAATTTTTGAATCAATAATAGAATAAAAGCAACAGGCTATCCTAAAACATTAAACTTAAGATTTCAATACATCAATTTAAAAAACTGGTTTACAAAGCATATTTATAGTACGAGTCACAATAATGTCAGTAAAATATCTTAAGAAATAAAAATTGTAGAGTGAAATATCAACTCGCCAGATGATGATATTTCAGATCTTCTCCACTGGTTTAAAACATGCAGTAATCTTGCCCTTCTGGAAGTGAATTGATGGGACTATGCTTTTTCTGGCTCCTTCTTATACTCTCATACTACACAACATGAATCTGCAGAACATGAATCTGCAGAATGAATACGTAATCAGCGCCCTTGTAACTGCATGTGAAAATTAACCATTTTGATGTTTTATGGGTAATAACATTAACAACTGGTGGTGGGGGAGTAGGACTGGGGCAAAGACCAACTAATGGCAACATGATTATAATTGTAATTACTAGGGATATAGGAGAAATTTGTCTGGTCTGATTTTGCACTTTTAAATATTGCAATGGAGTTTTCCAATTTAAAAAATGCATACAAAAATGCATATATTAGGGAAAAGTGCACAAAAATGCATATATGTGAAAATAAAATTTAAAATGCATTATACAGTAATACCTTAGATTGCAAACATAATTCGTTCCGGAACTGTGCTTGTAATCCAAAGCACTGTTATATCAAAGCGAGTTTCTGGCGGGTGTGAGCGGTGCCGATTTCGGCCCGCTACGCCCGCTCGAGGCGAGCGGTGACATCCCACTGACGTCGCTTGTTTATCAAGTCAAAATTTATTTTTAAAAATTGCTTGTCTTGCAAAACGCTCTCAGACCAAGTTACTTGCAATCCAAGGTAGTACTGTATTAGGAAAACTGCTTGAAAAAATGTGTTTATTAAGCAAAATTGCATACAAAAATGCATGTATTAGGAGAAATGTGCACAAAAATGCATATGAATGTTAATGCATATTTTTTTAAAAAATCTCAAAATTCGAGTTGAACTGAACTCCGAGCTAGTGTGGTGTCATGGTTAGAGTGTTGGACTGGGACTCAGGAGATCTGGATTCTTGTCCCCACTTGGCCATGAAGCTCACTGGGTGATTTTGGGCCACTCACTGGGTCTCAGCTTAAACTACCTCACAGGATTGTGGTGAGGATAAAATCGAGAGGAGAAGGAAGACTATGTAAGCTGCCTTGGGTTCCTTACAAGAAGGGAGAAAAAGTGGGATATAAATGTAATAATATCCCCTGAGGAGTGGGGCCTGTGCTTAAAAGGACGTTGTGTTTGGGCAGCAGCTGTGTTCCATCCTCGTGCTGCTGGGAGCCTTCACTCCACCCTCCTCCTCCACCCTCTACTGCAGCAGGTATAAAAGACTGGGAAGGGGCAGCCTGAGGAGTGGGGCCTGTGCTTGAAAGGACGCTGAGTTTTTGGCAGCAGCTGTGTTCCATCCTCGTGCTGCTGGGAGCCTTCACTCCACCCTCCTCCTCCACCCTCTACTGCAGCAGGTATAAAAGACTGGGAAGGGGCAGCCTGAGGCAGTGCCTTGGCATTGTGTTAAGTGTAACCCCGAGTGTGCACTTAGCGTCACACTTGAAGTCATCTTGCTGTCAACTTTTATGGTGGAAGCATGGTGCTTACTAGAAAAACCTATAAAGAGTTAGGGATTACCCCTAATTCACCAGGTAGTCTCCCTGAGGCAAGTAAGAAACAAAAAAAGATTACTCAGTATTTTCAACAGGAGAAGCAAGAGAGGGAGAGTATAAGTGAATTGTACAAGTCTGCTGATGGATCATTCACCAAGAATTCGGTGTTGGATTGGTCACTAGATCTTAAAGGGAGTACACAAGAACCCAGATGTGTGAGACCTTCAATAGACCTGGCATCAGAACTGGCTTTTGCAGAACAAATGTCTCCCATAAAGGATTTTCAACAGGTGGATAAAGTTAAGTTAGAATTGATAGAGGCTGTCATGCAGAAACAGATTCTTGAGCTTGCATATAGTAATACCTATAATACTCCAACCCTAAAATATAAAGCAACCTCTACTCAAACAGAAGAATTAGAGGAAGGTAACATTATAATTGATGGGTGGTTTTTCACAATTTATAATGAGATAGCTCTTATCAAAAATTTTCTTGCAGAAAGTAATGAACTGTTAACAATACTAACTAAGATTTACAGAACTCAGGAGAGGAGACCAGGAATAGAAGGACCAAACAAAATCATTTGCCAACCTACAAGGGCAACTAAGAAAACATCTGTACCTCAAACTGTAGGGATTAACAAAGGGATTTTAAAAGAGGAGTGCAAAAGTCAGAAGAAAAGCAAAAATATTAAAAATATAAGAAAGAGAAGTAAAAAGGCACACTGCTGTCGGAAAAGGGATTTTGAAAGACTTTTTAGACTGTTGGAAAGTAAATCAAGCTCAGATACAAATAAGTTAAAGCATAATATCTGTAAGGGAAATGGGGAAAAGAAAAAGGGTCTCAAAAAAGCCGCCAATTTGCAGCAGATAGATAAGGAAAATGGTCTAGCAGAGAAAATGATAGCCAAGACTCATGATTTAGAAGAGATGCAGGATCCTTGGGCAAAAATTCTCCATAGTAATTTAGGGAATAGGGTGGTTAGCTCTAGTCCTGCTAACCTGGGACCTCCATACCACCAAACAGAGTCTCAGCCAGGTGCCAATATGAGGAATGAGGACCTGGGCAATGGCTGGAAACTAGTGATGATCCCACAGAAACTGGTATTTATAAATTATCCTAAACCTCTGGGTTTCCTCACACAGTCCCAGCGTATAGTACATTTTCTACATACTGCAGACAGGGCTGTCCCAGGAGTATTATGTGCCAAAGATATTGCCCTTATAGAGTATCTGTACTTCAATAGAATCAGAGCTCGGGCTGTGGTCACATTCAGAGACCGGGATACTGCTAGATTCACCTATAGAGCTAAGGAGGCCTTCTCTAAGTATAATTTCGCGATAGTAAGATATTTTGAAAATCAGGCTCCCCCAGCATCCTTTCTGGGTGCTCTAGCTGTTGGCCTTAAAGATAATGATCATGAGATCATAAACACTGCTGAAAACCTTATTGATCTAAACTGGCCTCAAGATCCTGTACTTTCTAATAATCAATCAGCTTCTTTGAGGCTGAATTCGAAAAACCTTCTCTCTACCCTTGACACACAGCAAATCCCCACTGAAAGGGCTGAAATCTGCAACCTGGAGGGAAACGGAGGCAGCGATGAGAAACAGCTTATAACTCTGTATGATTCAGGACCAACTTATACGCCTCAAAACGGTCCTGATAGGGATAATTCAGGGAAGTCAGTAGGAACAGACCATACATTATTGCAACAGGTTCAGCTGGATAGTATGGGAATAGATGATAAGTTTACCCCTGAGGAGAAGAGTCTTTTGAATACATTTTGTGATTTACCCTTCCAATCACAAAGTGAAATAATAGAGAGACTAAAGAATCTGATAGAAATTCTATACTCTAAGGGTGACCATAATTTAAGGCCCAAAGAACACCAGAATCTGGATGGAATAAAAAAATATAAAGAAGTTAAAGTTATAATAGAAGCTAACAAAAGAGGAATAGGGATGGGAAATGAACAACAGAGTAGGATCCTGAGAGCAGCATATAAAAGTACTGAAGGGAAATCTTCCCCTATGAGAGAGTATAATTTTACTGTGCCAACTATAACCCCAATGTCGGGGAAAAGAGTGGATGGAGAGATTGTTCTTAGACACAGCAGAACTGGGTATACCTGAACATAAGGTCAAAAGTCAACAAAAGGAGGATGAGGTTAGGGTACGGGCATTATCGAAGAGAAATGGAGTCATTTATGTGGATGAGAAAGGAGAAATGGATAAGATAGTAGAAATAGATTGACAAAATATAACTCAGAAAATCCAATCCCTGAAGATAGTGAGTTGGAATATTGCAGGTTGGGAGAATAAAGCCTTTAATTGAGAATTTAGAGATTATATTAAGCAATTTGATATTCTGATGTTCCAAGAAACATGGTCTAAGAAGAAAGTAGAATTAAATGGGTTTCAGAGTTATTCTGTGGAAGCCAGATCAGAGTACAAGAAAGGCAGACCAAAGGCTGGTTTAGTATGTTTTATAACATCCACTTTGTCTGCAAAGATAACACCTCTCCCAGCAAAGGAACCAATAGCAATGGCATTGCTGCTTGAAATACGTCACTCAAAATTGCTGATAATAAATGCATATATACCACCAAAGAAAACCAAGAAAGAAAATATGGGCTATTGGGATGAATTGGAAGAGTATGTCTTGGGGCTGGAAAGTTTATATCCATCTGCTTACATCCTAGTAGCGGGAGATCTTAATGCTAGGATAGGTGAAGATGACTATTCAGTCTGTACCTCTAAGTTTTGGTGTCCAGGTAAAAGAATGGATGAGGATGTATATGGCATTAGTGAGAGGAATTCAAAAGATTCAACTATTAATGCTGCAGGAATCAGGCTAATTCAATTTAAGCAAAAGTTAGGCTTGGTGATCTTGAATGGTGCCACTGTTGGGGATAAACCTGGTGAATACACTTACAATGCGCAAATGGGTAGCAGCGTGATAGATTATGTAATGCTCTCTGGTGCTATGAAGTGTACTGTCAAGAACTTTCAGGTGGGGTCAAGCTATTTTAGTGATCATCAGCCCTTGATTACTGAGCTGGACTCCTTCTTTTGCCCAATACGAATAGTAGTACAGGCAGCCCCATTAAAGTCAGTTGGAAGCGCAAATAGGAGACGCCTAAAATGGACTATAGAACTGAATAATAATATGAGTGAGGCACTGAATGCCCCAGAGTTGAGGGATTTAAAAGCCAGGATAGAAACTAGTTTATCTAATGACTCACTTATTCCATATGATCGACTAGTTTTGATATTGGGGAGCCTTCTATCCAAGGAAACTGGTCAGCGAAAAAGGATTATTGGTGCTGGGTATAATAATTGGTTCGACAAGGAATGTGCCCTTAAAAAGAAGGAGCTAAAAAGGTGCTATATTCAATATAGAAAATCTAAAGAAAGGGTACTGCCAATGTCCTACTTTCAGCTAAAAAAAGAGTATAAAGCCCTGATACTAAAAAAGAAGAGATGGAAAAAGAAATTTGGTCTCAGCTGATAGAGGCTTCACATATTAGAGACAACAGGAGTTTCTGGCTCATAGTTTCAGGTGCCATGTGGGGGATGAATGGAATTAATGATTGCTGTATTTCTGCAACAGCCTAGGAAAGTCACTTCTACTCTATCTTCAACGTAATAACTAAAGAAAAAGGGGAAGTATCAGAAAAACAGGTAGAAGTCTTGTCATCTTGGGAGCCTGTAACAGAGTTAGAAGTGATAAATCTTATGAAAGACCTCAAAATGGGTAAGGCACCAGGGCCTGATTTTATACCAGCAGAGTTGCTGATGAAAAACAAGGAATGGTGGGGGACACCTCTGGCGTCCTTATTCTCCCATATAGATAAAACAGGCCTAATTCCTTTAAGCTGGAGAGAAGCAATAATTGTTCCAATCTATAAGAAAGGTAGTAAGACAGATCCAGCAAACTACCGCCCCATAAGCCTTTTATCTATAATAGGAAAGCTATACGCTATGCACCTGAAACTTAAATTAATGGACTGGATTGAGGAGAATAATATTATTGGAGCAGAACAGGTGGGTTTTAAAAAGGGTTGCTCAACACTGGATCATGGGGTAGTTCTATACCATTTGGCTGAGAAGTACTCAAAGTATCAAAAAGGGAAACTATATGCTGTGTTTGTGGATCTTAAATCAGCATTTGATTCCATTTCGAGAGGGCGGTTATGGGAAAAACTGGAAGCAACCTCTATAGATAGACTACTTTTTCTGATGAAAAAAATATACATTAATACTTCTTTGAAGGTTCGTTGTAGTCCAGAAGGGGATTTATCAAATGCAGTCCCAATGACAAGAGGGGTGCGGTAAGGGTGTGTGTCAGCACCTCAGTTATTCAATCTATATATAAATAATCTGGCTCCCAGTTTATACTCACCAGATTATCACCCGTCTCCCAAAATTGTCTGGAAAAGAAATTCCGATACTGCTGTATGCAGATGATGCAGTACTGTTATCCCGGACAAAAATTGGGTTACAAAGGTTGATGACGCAGTTTTCCAAATACTGCCTGAATGAGAGTCTGATGATAAACTATCAAAAGACTAAGGTTGTGGTGTTCTCCGGGGGACGTAAAAAGTGCAATTGGTTTATGAATGGACAGCGTATTGAGCAAGTGAACAGTTATAGCTATTTAGGTATCACTTTTCAAGCATCTCTTAACTGGGCAAGACAGAGAGATCTCTCAGTTCAAAGTGCAGCAACTATATCAGCTGCAGTAGTTCGATTTTTTCTCACTAAAGGGGGGAGCCATGTACCCTCAGTGTTGCAAGTGTACAAAGCCAAGGTGGTTACAAAACTACTATATGGTATTCAATTGTGGTATATGGGCATGAATCAGGAGATGGAACGTGGCCAATCCAAATTCTTGAGGAAAATTCTCTGTCTCCCCCGTTGTGTAAAGAATGCAGCACTGAGATTGGAAGCTGGAGTCCCTTCTATAGAAACTTTAGCTTGGATATATACATTTAACTTTTGGGTCCGTGTACACATGTGCCTAATCCCTACAAGCTATCTGGCATTGATGTTGACTGACAATTACACCTGTCTATGGATGAAGAAGTTAAATGATAAAGCCAGTCAAATTGGATTGTCTTTAATCCAGGTAAAACAATATAATTTTATAGAAGTGAGAAGACAAATTAAGAACAGACTTTTGGACATTGACTTTCAGCTGGCACGGTCAGAGGCAAACTGTGAATGCTCACCACTGAAGTGGGGTATAGAGCCAAGACCAGACTATGTTTCAGCGAAATACCTTCAGGTTTTATCCATAGTTAAATTCAGGAAAGCGTACACTGCTGCTCGTTTTAATTGTCTTCCATCTGCAGTTATGGAAGGACGTTTTTAAAAACTTCCACTTGAATTAAGACTGTGTCCTTGTCAGTCAGGACAGGTCGAAACAGTGGAACATATTTTACTGGACTGCAGTTTTTATAAAGACATTAGGGCCCATTTTATAACTCCATTACTAACTTTGCTGCCTGGAAGGTCAAAAGTATTTTACATTTCACATCTTCTGGCTGGCACGAATATGGTTGAAATTGAACAAACAGCAAAATATTTTGCTGCAGTTATTAAGAAAAGATCACAGATAGTTAATGACTGTTAGCAACACTATGGAAAATAAACTGTATGGGCACAGGTTTTATGTTGTGTATATGTATATTTTTTAATTAACTATTTTAACGACTACCCATATTGTTTTGCTGTTATAATTTACAATCCTATTTTATTGTTTTAATAACAACTTTTTAACAATAATTGTTTTAAAAAATCATTTTAATGTATTATTCACTGTTATACATTATTCACTGTTTTAATAATAATTTTAACAATGGTGTCTTAATGCTTGTTTTGAGTATTGTTGTGTGGAAAAGGTCTATGGACCAAATAAACACTGATTGATTGATTGATTGATATAAATGTAATAATAAATAACAATAAAAAATTCAAGATTGGAAAAATTAGAAACTGAGAGGAACTAAAGTTTACAGATTCATCCATCCGTAGTAGTTACACACAAAACAAAACAAAAACAAAACAGAGCAAAATGAATGCCCCTAAATTAGAATGAATATTAAAAGAATGAAGTATTAAATCTGACCTCAACCAGTTTCCTTTTTTTGTTGACGTTGTTCTTTTGCAATTTCTCAGGTTGAGGAGCAGCTCTACTAACTGGTGGCCTGGAAGAAGCACAATGTAACATGAAGATCAGCACATGTGAAAGAAAAGGAAATACCTTCTATATGCCAACTGAAGAATGAAAGTAGCTAGCTATAGCCTGGATGGTATGTGAATTTGTGTGTGTGCGCGTGCACACATGCATACATTGCTGCTGTTTTCAAGCTTATCTATGGCAGGCATGGTAGGAGAATTAATCATACTCTGACATATTCTTTTAAAATCACACCACAGTAAATCTGAAGTAACTTCATGCATATTTAGGCTAGGATCCAAAGTGTCCCTTCTATGTGCACACTCGGAGAGGTTTCATTTTTAAAAATCCCTAATCCCACAGGCTCCTGCTCACAGGTATGGTTTTCAGCTGTAGTCCTTGTGCTACCTCGAATGTTGCTCTGGAGCAGTGTTCTCCAACCTTGGCATGCTGGCTGGGGCATGCTGGGAGTTGTAGGCCAAAAACATCTGGGGACCCAAGGTTGGAGAACTGCTCTGGAGGGATCCTAACCAGAGGGAGAGTCCCAGTCTCTAGAAGATACCAGCGGGTCCAGAGATGGTTCTGAGACTGCTCTGGAGAGGGTGGAGTCAGAGTTATAATCTTCTGGAGAAGAGGAAATCCTGTGAGGCGAAGAGGCTGGAAGAGCAGGTGTCTGGCTAGAAGTCTGGTGTGGTACAGCAGGTTGGATCGGGGCAGCTGCAGGCTCCGATGATGGAGGTCTGCCCAGAGATGCTAAGGGCTCCTTACAAGCACATTCCTGTGGGCAAGAAGGAACTTCTCAAGGCTGAAGTGGGGAGCCTTGGCCCTGAGAAAAGTCCTTTCGATACCAGGGAGACAATGGTTGATAGCGTCCTGGACTGTATCGGTATCACTATTCATCCCATCGATATCAATAGTATGGATGTAGTGGGAGAGACCATTCAGACTCCCATTCCCAGTTTGAAAGTGGCGACCTGGAATGGATTTGACGAGGAGAGCAATGTTGTTCTCTCAATGCCGACCGATGGGCCTGAGAAAGAGCTAGAGGAGAAAGCAAATGTCGTTGCTGCTCGTGTTGCGGTTCAGCAACCAGAGCTGCTGTAGCAGGTCGTTCCCCAGTGGAGGATATGTCCCAAATCTCCCCCTCCGAGACTGATGTAGAAGGTGGAGCCATCGGTAGTGCGAGCTGCATCAGTACTGAAGTTGAGATGGCAGGAGTCTTTTGACCATCTGTGCTCCTTCTTCTTCTTGTGGCATTCAACGTCCACCTTAGCCCTCTTCGCCAACTTCTTGGCCTTCACAACTGCGAGGCTGCGACCTGGAGTGGGAGGGTCTAGAACGACTGTCTCCGGGTGTGAAGTCGTTGGTAAGTCGGCAGTAGAAGCCAGCACAGTCGCTGGGGGGTTGGAGACGTCCACTGCCTCCAGAGCTCTGTTCCACATCTCAGCCTTCAAGCGGTCCGCCCTTTGCCTCCTTGCCTGCTTCGTAAATGCTTGGCAGTGGGGACATGTAATCACTACATGCCCCTCACCTAAGCAGAAGCAGAGCAAGTGGCCGTCGATCGGGGGGAGTTTGGCGCCACAACGGACACAGTTTCGAAAGGCCACCTTGAGAGGCATTGGCCTCGGGTTGCCTCCACTGTAATCCGGGACAAGGATAGATTAAATAAACAAATAAAATAAAAACTAGAAAGGATGAAAATACTATAGTTAGAGAAAAAAAGACATTTGAATAAAACTAAAGGTTTTCCTCAGCAAGTCTATAGGAGAAGTTCCGAAAGACACCCAGCCACAATGGCAGCTGAAGAGGAACTGAGGGAATTGGCAGGAACCTGCTAGGAGCATGCACAGTAGGATGATGGGGGAAGGGTTCCCACCTAAAATGCCTCAGCTTTAAAAGTGTCCCAAAGGAGGCCTCAGCACAGGTGTAGAGCCCCTATGTGTGATGTACAGAAACCAGGAAGAAGAACCATCATTTTTTTTAAAGAAACCATTTTGAAATTATGGTTTATGAAGTTGGCTTGTTTCTCTAACATTTTATTTATTTATTTATTACATTTCTATACCACCCAATAACCAAAGCTATTAACCACATTTGGGAGGAGACGTAATGCTAAACTGTGGTTAACTGAAAGTAGTAGTGAAGGCTTGTGGTAGTCTTCTCATGGCCATGCTGGTGGAAGAGAGGAGAAGGGGAATGCACATAACACTAAATTATATTTAATATTACATAGTGTTACATATGGACCAGACCATTTGCTGCAATTGTGAGACACCATTTCAGAGCTGCCATGATTGTGGGAATTGCAGCATTCTTGCATAAGTGGCCACATGGCTATGTGACACCACATGAATAGATTAGTATTTGAAATCAATAATACTGATAGCAACTATTAGCAGAGTTGGTAGAAATTAAAACACATTCATATTTCAAATACTGAACAATATATTTAAATAATTATCTTGTTTTTACTAGCAATGATTACCACTAGTAGTAATAGCAGAGGGGGCAAATCATAATTCATTCTTTTTAAAAAATGAAATCTTTTTATTACTTTCAGAATAATTAAAGTAAGGAATACACTAGATATCTATTCAAGCACAGTTTTAGCTACAAGATTTGTTGTTATTGCTGGTCAAAAATGTTCCAATGAAAAGAAGGAGAAGTGAGGAAACATGTGTGGATATTTTTAAAAAGCTTTGTTGCCAATCTGATCTTTGATTGCTAAGTTTGGTTATTCAGCTGTATCAAGTATTCTCATAGAAACAACTTGCTAATATACAAAGATGCATATAGAACTTTTTACTGCTTGCAATACCCTCCAATATTAAAACCAAGTTCTAACAGGTTCTTTCTAATGCATAGCATAAAACATACAGCAAAACAGTTATTATCTCATGAGAAATGCTTCACCTATTAGTAATATTGGACATATTAAAGCATAATAAATAAAGTAAGAACTGTGAAGCATTTGCATGCTGAACAGCTATAACTCCACTGGAATAACAATCGTAATGTAAGCACAAAACTGTCTAGCAGCATTCTTGCAGGCAGAAGGTAGTTTTAGTTTTAAAAATACAGCTCGTCAGGAAGATGACAGCTAATAAATTTATTATAATATTATTTAGCTATAAACATTTATAGTGAACTTATTAAGAAAGTAACAGCAAACCAAGCCAATTGACCAGAACTCAAGCAGATATACATGTTCATTTTAAGCATTAGCAAAATATTTCAACACTGAGTTACCTTGATCCCCTTGTAAGCAGCAAATAAAGCCAAGTGAGAAACTTAGTACAGTTCAGAAAAATAGAATTGGGCCATTATTGTCATACATGCACAAGCCTCTTTTGAACTGATGTGTCATTCCTGTGTGGCACGCACACAGCCATGCTATTCAAGCATGCCAGCAAGAACTAAAACAGAAATTAAAAGAGTGCACCAGTCCGCAAACTCACAAAGGCCATACCCTGACATCTTGGGGAAAAGTCTGCACTAAAGATCCTACAGGACAGGGAGAAGAGAAAAAAAAAAAGGAAGGAAGCTTCATCAGTGCTTCCCACATACTCCATACAGACCTGAAAAATACCCTTTCAGTGCACCACACAGATAATGAAAAGAGTACAGCAACAGCCTCAAACAATATATGGAGTTCCGCTTTGCATTCTAAAGCCATTTCACATATTATACACAGGCAAACCTGGGTTGGCCACTTAGTGGGCACTCAGCAAGGAGCTGCAGCAAATAACAACTCCCTGAAGAGTGTTCCTGTGTGATACAAGTGTTTGCAAATACACGTTTGTCACATGCATCAATGACAACTTTAGATGTACACTTAAAACATGTTGGGTGTACATCTAAATATGTAATGTGAGATGTGGCCCCTTGTCTATCTCCTAAGGCAGTGTTCTCCAACCTTGGGTCCCCAGATGTTTTTGGCCTACAACTCCCAGCATGCCCCAGCCAGCATAGCTGGGGCATGCTGGGAGTTGTAGGCCAAAAACATCTGGGGACCCAAGGTTGGAGAACACTGTCCTAAGGGATACCAGATGCACTATTCCACGGGGCTATCCAGGTGCAATGGAATCAGGCAGGCAGTGCTTCTGCATTATATTGCCCCAAATGATCTGCCTGTAAAGCTCTGCTTTAGAGTCAAGGGTCAGCAATAGACGGAGTGTTTTTACACATCTACCACTGTGTCTCCTCCACCATCCAGTCCCTTGCATTACTTAAAGAAATTCTTTTCACAAAACAGTGGAAGCAGTGCAATATGCTCCCCCAACCATCCACACCAGCTTTTCATGCAATGCAAGCAATTCTGCAATTCTGGAGCGGCATTTAGTAAGCCTTCTGGTTAACAATTTGGCCAATTCTTCCTGAAGGCCAACTTGCTATTATCATTTAATTCTACTTGAACAGTACAACCAGCTTAACTAACTGACCCCTACCCCAGTACTCTTACTCATGTCTAAGGGGCGATCCATGAATGCTGATTCCAAAAGGGTGAAGATTCCCATGATAACTTTGTTCTCCCTGACCGGAAGCTCAGGAAAAGGCACTGTGTTAAAAATGATCAAGGCTGAAATCCTGTATCCATTTACCTGGGAGTAAGTCCCATTGAACACAGTGGGGTTTACTTCCAAATCAATGTGCACAGGACTAGGCTTTAATTGTTAATAAAATGATCAGGAAAGCCAGTTCCCAACAGTCCATCAGGCTGTAGTGTAATCAAGAAACAAAACCCAGGGTGGGACTATGCTGGCAATGGCTGTCTTAGAACTGAATACTTTCTCCTATATAGTGAATGACTACCATTCATTTCCATGGGGGAAAGTAAAGAAATGAAGTTGGCAACCAAGTGGTAGGGAGGGCAAAATCCTCCCCCGCCCCCCCCCCCTCTTGGCCTAGCCGCTATCAACCTGGAGCCCCATGCCCTGACTTGCCCTCCTGAAGGCAACTCCAGGGTCACAGGAAAGGACAATGTTTCACATGCTCCTCCCACCCACAACCCCCAAAACAAAACTAGACCAAATTAATAGACCAAAACACGTCTATTCATTTGTAAGGGACCTGGGGAAACAGCTGCAATTAGGATTTGTGTTAGCAGAGTTATCAAGTTGCCAGTCGGGGAAATTGCTACCTTTGCTTTTCAGAAATGATCATTTACACAGCTATGGATAAAGAAGAGCAAAGGAGTATTTGGGCACAGTATTTCTTCTCTCGCTCCCCACCACCACTGCCCCGCATCCTGCTGACTGTGAGAGACTCTGGCAGCATTGTTCTGATATGGACAGGGGGACAAGAGGGAGAGCCTAATGATCGTCAGCCCCAATCACTCTTTGGAACTGCCTGACAGGATTGGGCATGCAGCCCTCTGTGGTGCTTGTGGATGCTTGGATTAGGGCAATGGTCTTTAGTAACCACATGACATCAAACTAAAACGTTCATGTGACTTCTTGGAAATTTGATAAAACCTTTGAAGCAGCAATTTGGAAAGTACTCAATGTTTCACTTGCAGTATTGTCTCTCTTTTTTCTGTTTTAGTGTTGTTTAGAAATGAACCAAGTTCCACAGTTCTGCTCCTAAGAATGTCTGCTAAAATTTATGGGAAAAGCAAGGCAGGATTTGTGAAAGAAGCAAAGATGAAGACAGACGTAACATTTTAAGTACCGTATGCTGGAATGTTTTTGAAAGCACCATCGCTGTCTCAAAAACACACATATTCTTCTGTCCTGGGGGAAGCCATAGGGGGAAAATGTCCTTCAAGTTTCCAGCATGTTAAGGAATAAACAGGTGTGGTGCATGCCTGTGATATCAACAATTCACCTCTCCCAGAATCCCTAGAACAGGTTGGCAATGTTTTTAAAGTGTTTTGCAGATTTTTATTTTTTGGGTTAAGTGCAGGATAGACATTAAAATGAAAATGTACGTCGTGGTGGTGGTGTCGTTGTCGTCGTCATTATTATTATTATTATTATTATTATTATTATTATTATTATTATTATTATTATTATTATTATTATTATTATTATTATTATTATTTTAAGTTGGATAGCCTGCCTGGAGCACAAGGGGAGAGGCAAACTGAGAGTTGACCCCATTTTCAACTTTCGAGACATGTCTGTGTACAAGGGAAGTTGTGAAGCAAGGCTCATACCACGGGTTTAGAAACCACTGTGACTCCTGTTAAAAATGTTACATCTCTCTTCACCTCAACAGGACACTGCTCACCATGACATGGCCATATTGGATAAGAAACACAAGGTAAGATATAATTTGAAAATATATACAGACATATATATTTTATATTTTTCTATACACAGCACATATATGCACAAATACTCAGTGTATTCATATATACATATACATGTATATATACACACGTATGTTTCCTGTGGTTTGTGAGCACCTTAAACGTTCATTTAAGTAATGTAAAAGGAACGCCACATCACACGTCATGTAACACTTCTAATAAGTCTAATGAAAACTAGTTTATGTTCCAAACCAGTTTATTCTGAAAAAATAAAAAGCTACAGATGTGAACTCTCTATGGTTGTTAGAATATATTTTCCGTTCATAAATTTTAGCTATCTGAATGGTACATTCACAGAGACCTGTGCTCTTTTTCTGTGGATGTGGCTTATACTTACTTGACAATTCCCTGCCTCCAAAGGAAAGCAAGTTAAAATATAATACAGACATTAACACTTTCTTTCCAGTAACATAACAAGAAACGTGTGCATGCCATGAATGGCATTCAGAGAAAAGCGCAATCACTTTCAAAACATTACATACGGGCTTTAATATTTTGCAGGTGTAAGGCACCAGGAAGCTAAAATCTGGCACTGTGGTGGCAGGAGCGCAGGAGCTTTATGCCCTGTGTCACCAGGGTAGCTCTAAGGCAGAGCCAGCCAACTACTGGACTGACCTTTGTTGTGCTGTAGCACTACCCATGTAATTGTCAGAGAGCGGTACTGCAGCTCATCAGCCAGCCGGACCAGGTGATCTGGTGAGCCTATAGGGGACTGGCTGGCCTTATACTACTATTGCTTCAGGCCTGTTCCTCAATGTGAGCAATTTGTTGCTAGACTAGCCATACAGACTCTAGTGCCCTTCTCTTCCCTGCAGACTGCTGCCTTTCAGAATTGGACCGTCGGACTGACTTTCACTATGTACCTGCTTCCAATCCCTCTGATTGGTGCTCTGAACCCTGACTTTGGCCTGACCTGACCACAGACCTGACTTTGGCCCCTATGACCTTCATTTGCTACTCTGGACCCTGTGGCTTACGCTGGCTCAGCTTGTCTGAGCGTGGAAAGCTAAGCAGGGTCAAGCCTGGTTATTACTTGGATGGGAGACCCCTCCTCTAGTTTCCTGCATTGAGCAGGGGGTTGGATTCGATAGCCTTATAGGCTCCTTCCAACTCTATGATCTATGAAATCCATGTCTACAGTCTGACCTGTTCTTGCCTCTATTCCTTCTGACTGCTTGCAGGTCTGACCTCGCAGGGCCCTGATAGTAGATGATAATCAATAGCTACAGATTCTGCTTGGGATTTAAAAAAATCAACAACCTGAGACTTGCACCCAGTTCTTTAATCTCCCCAGCTTTAGGTCATAAATACACAAACAGGAGATCAAATGTTCCTGGAATGAATAATTTCAGACTGCAGAGAGTCTGAAACACCCACTCATGCACGCACACAGGCACAGAAAACTAGAGTGTCAAGGCTAGGCTTGAACCCTTTCCCTTGACATCTAGATTTCTATGTTGTGACAAATAAAATCTTTCCCCCCTCCCTCCCTCCCTTCAATACATTCCCGACAAGGAAACATGCCCAGACATAACCAGGCATCTATAGGCACCAAAATCTGCATTACTACACATCCAAGGCTTGATCTCACCCTGCCCCCATGACTCAGCCCTTTTACAAGATACATGTAAGAATCACTTGGAGGATGTTTGATCAGGTCCTCTCAGGCTATCAATTGGTCAGTTTGAATTTCCAACCTTTCTAGGGGAGCTGCTGCTTTCCATAGAAATACCTGTGTGAAATCTTGCTTTGTCTTTGGCTGGCAAAGCACATACCCTCCAACATTATTTTCACGGATGAATTTGTAAGAGGTATGGTTAAGCAATATGAAGGTGTGATCAAGAGGGTGTGGCCAGGGAACATGAGGGCGTGGCCAAGGGTATGGCCAAGCAACCAAAGGGCATGGTCAAGTACAAAAGTTATTAGAGGAAACACACAAAATCTTATATATTATAATTATTACATGATTATATTATATATTATTTCATAATATTTTATAAGTGGCTTTTGTAATATTTTTTTTACCTTACTTAAACCCTTAATTGTTGATATCTGCTGTTTTTCGGGGGGGGGTTGTCAGTGCTTGCAGGACAATCTCTTTTTGTTTTATAATTGTCAGGATTGGCACAAATTCAACAGGTAAAGCTTACCCACCCCACACCCCCAAACATGGAGCTTCAGAGAGAAGGGGAAGTTTCTTGCATTTCCTTCTGACACTGTAAACTCACCTGTTAGAGGCAAAGAGTCAGCTCTGTTAGGAAATAAAATCTTTGGCAATATAAAGATAGGAATCATGTGATAAATTCCCTCATTCACCTCTCCGTCGGTCCAGGCTTTCACTCAGCTAATCCCTTTCCCACAGCAAGGTACAGCAGAGGCAGCAGGTAGAGCATGCGTGCACGCACACACACACTCGCCTGGCCCTCCCAGCTTAGCAGTGTCTGTTCCCTCCCTGCTTACTGTGGCTGTTCGAGCCTAAGCAGAGCTATCTATGAAATCTTAAAGGGGCTGTGGGCAAAATTGCAGCTAAGCTAAAACTGTAAGCTTAGCTGCAATTTTGCCCATGGCCCCTTTAAATAGCTTGCAGTTTCAGGAGGCAGGGAAATTCGCGACTCTGCATGACAAAGTGAGAAGCCATGATGGCTTAAGGGTTTTCGTGAGGGTCCCGGCATTTTCGGGGCAATTAGAGACTATGCAAGCATCAAGTTCAAACTTTTCCATGGTGTGGAATCCCTGGTAGGGATGGGAGAATGAGCAAAGTTTGAGTTTGTCAAGGTTCTCCATTTTTCACCTCGATGCTCGTTTTGCCTTGTTCTCATTCCCGAACATAAATGTCATTGTTTTCCAAACAGTAAAGGTGCACATTTTTGAACAGGAAAAATGTGCATTTTTAAAAGTACATACCCAGGTGCACACTTTCCCCCATTGATTAAACCATGAAAATGCATCCTTTTTGAAAAATGTGTGCATTTTTATTAAGGGACACATTTTGTGAACATGATTGCAAGCTTGAGAATGCATACACTTTCCCCGAAAAATGCAATCATGTTTGTGTTTGGGGTTGCAAGCAGGGCATATTTCAAGTGTTTTTCCAACTGAAACAAAATTCTTGTACATCCCTAGCATAGGTGCCTCCCACCTGCAAGCTACTTAGGTGAATTATTGTTAATTCTATGTTTCATTTTATTTTAAAAGCAG
Source organism: Shinisaurus crocodilurus (assembly GCA_021292165.1). Classification (NCBI taxonomy): domain Eukaryota; kingdom Metazoa; phylum Chordata; class Lepidosauria; order Squamata; family Shinisauridae; genus Shinisaurus; species Shinisaurus crocodilurus. The sequence continues at coordinate 30,139,603 of CM037879.1, read as the reverse complement.
CTGATCATTTCTGAACTTCTCTCTGCTAGGTTCTTGAATAAATATACTCAACTAGAAACTGAAATTGATTTAGTTCTTTTGCCTAGCCTGAAGGTTGCTCTTACTTTCATGCTGGACTGTTTGGCATAACCTTGTTTTTAAGGAGTTTAAAGGAAGCTGTGGAAAAGAGGCCCACCTCCATCTAGGCCTATCTTATAAGCCATAAACCTGGATTCCCAAGACCCTAGGCTAAGAGTTATTAATCATGTGGGTGGTGGCAGCTGTCCCTCTAAATCAGTGGTTCCCAACCTTTGGTCCCCAGATGTTGCTGGGCTACAGCTCCAAGCATCCCTTGCCATTAGGGAACCACTGCTCTAAATAGACAACAAAGGGTGTTTTGCAGCTTGTCTTACCTCAGTGTAGGAGGTGCAGATTTCCATTTGTCACATACATGCAGGGAGTTTTTATAGGGGGGGGGCATTCACTTATGTTATGCCCCCCACCTGCAGTCTGAAATAGTAACGCCTGGGAACAGTTTTGTCCTTCGATCTACTGTTTGTGTAGATGACCTGTGTGACTGATGATCTCAATTTAGCTTATTTTCACCTTCACTTGACCTGTGTTCACATCACTTCCTGCATCTGGTGTACAGAGGCAGCACGTTGGAGCATCTCCTAGCTAGCATCCCAACTGCATCAGTCATGTTGGTATCACTGTTGTCCTGGGACCCATTCAGGTTGAAGACTGTTGTTAACTGTTGGGGAACTGTATGCATATTCAGCTTTTTGAAATACCACCTGTGCAGACATGCCCTTTGTTATGGTAACATAAACTCTCCTGCAAACTGCTGTACCTCCTAAATCTTGAAGAGTGTCTTGTGGAAGTCTGTAAATTTGAACAGCAGCGGTGACAGGCAACTATAATATGTGGAGATAAAAGTAGGGTACACAAGGGAAACCATAGTCTCAAGATGTAAAGGATGGGCTTGTAAGACAAAAATACTCTAAGGTAGAAGGAAAGGGAAAGACCTCAGCCCTATACGAACATTCTACAGAAATGAATGCATGGGTGTGTGTGTTCAGGATTGTGCCTGCTGCCCCATTCCTATCTTCAGCATTCAAAGTATCATTTGCACATACATCCAAACATGTCTGGCCTTCCTATGTGAGATCCATACCCTTCAAGAAATGGAGGGTATAAACAGCATGTTAGAAGCCTTCATGCATTGGTTCCTGCTGTGCAAGCAACACATTGCACATATGGAAGTCAGGTGCAGGGCCAGTGGGCATGATCCAGGCCTCCCTCCACATGTTCATTTTTACAGGGAGTGACCATTTGCACAGGGCTGGGAATGAAAGACAACTATTTCTAGAGCTAAAGGTGATGTTAAAAAATCAAGGACGCCAGGCTGATTCACATGACCATGTTGCCCTTGATGAATTGCTACATTTTTCAACCCATGTGACATTTTACCTGTATTTTACCCATGGCAAAGTAGCTGCGAGAATGCTCCATTAGCAGCTCACATTTGGACCTGCCATTGCAAAACAATCTAAAAGTGAACTGAGCAATGGAATCTAACCCAACCTCTAGCCTTCAGAGTACGGAGCAAGATTTGAATAAGGGTTCGGAGGATGGACTGCAAAAAGGCACATGTTCTAATAAAATATTTGGTGCAGGGATGGCTTCTGCTATGCATAAACATTATCCTACATAGTGTGAACCTGATGAGGGTTCTTCCTTCTTCAGTCAGTGCACTTACTGGAAGTTAAGTGCATTCAGCCTGGATAAGAGAATATTAAGGGAAGACATGATGGCAGCCTTCAAATATTTGAAGGGCTGTCACAGAGAAGATGGAGCAGACTTGTTCTCTGTTGCTCCAGAGGGCAGAACTAGAAACAATGGGCAGAAATTGCAGGGAAACAGATTTCAGCTAAACATTAGGAGAAACCTAACAGTACGAACTGTTTGACAGTGGATAGACTCTGTCGGGAGGTGGTGGGCCCTCATATTTAAGCAGAAGCTGGATGGCCACCTGTCAGGGATGCTGTAGTTGCATCCTATTTTGTGGATCCTGTATTGAGTGGCGGGTGGTGGATTAGAACAGATGATCAAGTTTGCTTCCAATTCAAAAGTCCTAAAAAGATTCTAAAGGCTATAGAAAAATCAGCCCTGAAACAGACGCAGAATTTAAGCCAGGTAAGAGGGAGAAAGAGATGTGTATAAAGTGAAGAGATGGTTATAGACTGGCTGGAGAGGAAAAGTAAAAGGTAGAGTGTATGCTCTGCTGTGAGAGTGAGAGAGAGAAAGCTGAGGATAGATGTATTTGTTTCAAGAAGTAGGGTGAAACAATAAAGGCCATGGCAACTGGATAAATTGACACTTGTTTACCAAGGGAAATGAAAACATGAACATTTTAATAAAAGTTATGCATCATAACAATTGTAGCCTTCAGATATATGTTCCGTTGGAAATGGGAGCCATGATTTCCTGATTGCTCAATAAATATGTCAAGAAACAGACACAATTTTTCCTGTTGTGAACATTTTCTCTGGACACTGTGTATTTTGATATATATACAGACAGATTCATTCTCAACAGGAAATAAAAAAGATACAGTGGAATGGATGTATGCTGACTGTAGCTACTTTTGAATAATAGTAAATATCAACGCTACTTATTGCATTCACGTGTCACTATACTTCAGCTTACAAACATGAACAAGCAGAAAAGCAGATTAATTCAGGATATAATCAGTGCTGAAGAGGATTTAGTGGACCTTTCTTTTTAAGCTACCAGAGTTTTCCTACAGGTCCCGGCATGGCAGATCATTGATGAATAGGCCTGCTGATTCTGAAGCCAAGATGTTTGCCTCCTTCTTAAACAGTGATGTGTACAATCAGGATCTCAGCTATTTCAGGGGCTTTATCACTCTAACTCACCTCATAGTGTGGGTATTGTTGCAGTGGTACCGAATTATTTGCGATGTGTAGTCATTTAGCACGTTCCCCAAACTCACACCAATACATTTTGGTATAGATTTCAAAGTGACCCAATTGAGATATTTACAGAGCAATCCAAAGAGGGGAGCCATTTCTTTTTCCATATAATATATCTGGAAATGGAAGTTTCCTAGGGGCATTTGATGCTTCAATTTGCAGTGCATGGCAGTGGCAGCTATGAGCTGCTACGCCTGCTAGCTTGTCTTGCCAATTAATGAGAGAGAGAGAGAGAGAGAGAGAGAGAGAGAGAGAGAGAGACCAACCACCCCACCCATCAGCTGGCCAGGCACATGGTAAGAAGTGAACCCCCCTCCCCAAACAAAATTCCACAACCCATTTATTTTGTTTTGAATTTAACTGGGGGAGAGGTAATGATGTTTGATAAATGTAATTAATTGAAGAGGGTTTGATTACATTTTGGAGAACGATTTGGATGGGAAATTAATTGAAGGTAAATTAATTGAAGAGGAATTACTGATTTGGGATGATCTATGGGTAGGGCACCAATTTAATTTTATTTGGGGTGATTTGGATGAGAAATTAATTGCTTTGCCTTGCCTTTTGTGAGATTTAAACAAATTTTAGTAATTATTTCTAAATGTGTATATAGACATATAAATCAGAATATGCAAATAGAATGCAAACTTCTGCCTTCTTTTGTCGGTAGTGCATACCCTCTTTTTTTGGCAATGTGTAAGTAGCCACTATGCTTCTAGAGCAGTGTTCTCCAACCTTGGGTCCCCATATGTTTTTGGCCTACAACTCCCAGCATGCCCCAGCCAGCTAGGCTACGCTGGCTGGGGTATGCTGGGAGTTGTAGGCCAAAAATATCTGGGGACCCAAGGTTGGAGAACACTGCTCTAGAGCATCATGGGGGAGGATAGCTGCCACCTGGAGCAACAGGTGCCACCAAGACAAGCCAGCCAGGGCTCCCACCATTGTAAGAGGGCCCCTGCATTGAATTGCACTTTGTTGAAGGCCCCCTCAACCCTGGAGCCAGTCCTACTGGGAAACACCTCTGTCTGAGATGTTGGAGAGCCCCTTCATGCCTGAGTATCCTATAATGATTACGCAATGGGAGGAGTACTTTAAAAAAAATTATAACCCAGAAGGAATGATTTACTTGACACAACTATCATTCCCTAATATTCAGGAAATAGATCCGTGGACAGATGTAACCACCAGTAAAGTAAAAAGGCTTATCTCTAGCTTAAAAAGAAGGAAAGCACCAGGGGAAGATATGGTACCCCCAGAGATTTATTTAGAAAACGAGCACTGGTGGGCCCCGATTCTGGCCAAAATGTTTACTCATATAAATCAAAACGGTAAATTTCCAATGGGTTGGGCTCAAAGTATAATCGTCCCAATCCATAAGAAGGGAGATAAGTCATGCCCTGCTAACTACCGACCCATTAGCTTGTTAGATGTTTCTTTAAACATTTACACCAAGTTTCTTCTCACTAAAGTTGAAGATTGGGTTTATCAAAATAATATAATTGGGGACGAGCAAGCTGGCTTCTGCAGTGGCAAATCGACTATTGACCAATACTTCATCTTAAATCAGCTCAGTGAAAAACATTCCAGACATTAAAAAAAAATTCTATATGCTACATTTGTAGATCTTACATCAGCTTTTGATAGGATTAATAGGGAAAGACTGTGGTAAGCTATGGCATCTCGGGATGGACACTCGCCTTCTGATACTGATAAAAAAACCTATATTCAAACACCACCACCTGAGTAAGAGTAGGAAGAGGCGGACAATTGTCTGACGAAGTGGAAACCTTTATAGGGGTCAGACAAAGATGCTTATTAGCCCCTATCCTCTTTAATATTTATGTAAACAACATTATTGGGGATTTGGCAAATAATTCAAACTTCCCTGTGCCCGTAGGCCCAAGAAAACTGAATATATTGCTGTATGCAGACGATATGGTGATATTATCACAAAACTTAGTGGGCATGAGAAGATCGCTCAAAGCCTTTGGGGAGATATGTAGGAAGGAACTACTGTGGCGCGTAACCCCACAATTCAGTTCCCTGGTGTATGTCTGCATTAGTATGTTTAGAGTGTCTAGAATGTTGAACTGAGTGGGTGGGGTTTGTGATGTCTTAGAAAGGGTGGGGGGAGGAGTATATAAGGAGTGTTTGAGTGATGTCAGAGTTAGTTAGGTTTTATGTCAGTGAGTCGAGTTAGTGAGTCGTGTTATGGGAGTGTGGAGTTGGGTTAGAGAGTTTTAGGTGGTTGGAGTTAGTGTGATATGGGAGAGTGTTTGTAGTGTGTGGGGAGAGTTTGGGAGTTAGGTTAGTTACAAAGTGTTTGGTGTAGGCAGGTTTATTTTCTGGAACTAAGATTTTGATAATTAAAATAAACTTATTTTTATTTTGTTAACTACCAAAATCCTACGTGTCAGCTTGGCGTTATTACCTGCTTTACTTTTAAATCTACACACACACCTTTGTACCAACAGCATCATAAATTTAAGCTAGATCCTTAATAACTAGCATTAATCTTTTCCCTCATTAGTAGGGGAAAGGTTTCATTTGCCCCTCCCCATAGGTTTTCAAGTGTTGATGCTTGGCCTGAGAAGGGTTTATGCGCGTGGTCCTAAAGTGAAAAGGGTTGTGTCGTCGCAACTACTCTATAAACTATCTCAAAACTAAAATAATGGTGTTTGGTTTACATCCTCCTAAACACAAGTGGACTCTAAATGGATACCCCTTGGAACAAACTAATCTTTTTAACTATCTAGGTATCTGTTTCAAGCAAAATGGATTCTGGTCTAACCATTTGGAGGCAATAAAGCTGAAAGCAAATAGATTAATGCAAATTGTGTTGAAAATTGCTAGAGTAAGAGGTGGACAATTGGTGGCCCCTGCCTGCAAAGTATTTAGGGCAAAAGTGTTACCGCAAATAACATATGAGGCTGAAATCTGGGGCAGTGCAAAAGTAAGACAACTTGAAGTGGTTCAAAACAAATTTCTAAGAACTCTGTTAGGACTTCCCCCTGGCACTCCTACGTGTTATACAAGGGCGGAAGTAGGAATGCTTCCCTTAGAGTACTCTATCTGGAAGACTATGTTCTATTTCCTTAAAATAAAACTTTCAATAAATAAACTAGTTATTCTATGTGTAAATGAGCAGAGATCTACCCCCTCAAGAAACAACTGGATACACCGATGTGAATCTAATATGAGACACTTCGGTTTAGACCCCAATGCAATGCTAGGTGGGGATATACATCAACAACGCGAGGTGATAAGACGAACATTGCAGAATTATTTCTGCAAGAGAGATATTGATACAATTAAAGCCTCCAGATTCTCTAACAGTTTCCCTCTTATAAAACTAACTCATAAGGAAGAAAAATATTTAACAGAGATAACCACCCCAGGTCTTCGTAAAGCTCTTACTAGTCTGTGTTTCTAGACGATGCTGTCCAATTTCAAAGAAGGAAGATATAAAAACATACCAAGAGAACAAAGATTATGTATTTGTGGAGACCAAGCAGTGGAGGATACAGTTCACTATGTCCTACACTGCAAACTATATGAGAACCCTAGGAAAAGATACTTAGACAGGTATTTGGATCCAATTATTAATTGTACAGACCTGGATAAAATTAGTTACCTCTTTACAGCTACAGCGAAATCTATCTTGCTGAATCTAGCCTTTTTTGCGGTGAAAGCAGCGAATATCAGGAAAGCCTTGGTGAACACAGAGGATAGTATATAAGGCGATCCATCAGGATGTTGTAATGTATTATACATATGTTGTTTTTGTTGTATTTGATATTGTAAATGGCTAAAACCCAAGTTGGGTTGCCATAATAATAATAAAAATATAGTAGACAATACTGGGCTAGATGGATAATTAGTTTGCCTCATTCTGACTGCTTAAAAAACAACAACACCAGTCTGTCTTCACTCACAGTAGATTCTCAAGTGCTAAAGGAATGTGGGATTGGAGGTAGCTAATCAAAATGAAGTCTATAGATTTCACTTCCTCCCTGAATTTGCTGACATCTAGGATGCTCCACAAGGTACGTACTTCTTTTGTCTGGTTGTTGGGAACTTACAACTGGCTGAGAATTCTCTTCCAATGTACTATACCAGCAGGATTTTATGGATTTAAAAAGGAACTTAGATCAATAATATATGACTAGCCTTTGGCTGTGTGTGGGTGTTGCAGTGCCTCAGCTGAATACATTAGCTTCTCCCTTCTGTGCAAGCTGATTTTTTAAGATGGAAGGATTGTGTCTCTTCATAATCCCCAGTGTACTCTGCTACACATAACCGAGGGGGTGGGTGGATGAGTGGAGAGAAATGATATACCAACAGTAGACAGCCCCTGGATCAAGGACAGCACAAAGCAATATTCCAAGTTAGGTTGTCTAAATAGTTCATTGGCTTATGTTTATTGCATGCACTGACAGACTTTTTGCACAAGAGAAGCTTCAGCTAAACTAAAAGCACCATGAAAGGCAGCCTACTGACAGCTCAGAGTGGAGGAATTTTCTGGTAGTCTGATAGACATTGGAAACATTGGAGTCCTCAATATGTTTAGGCTTAACCACAGCTCACTGCTTTATTATTTTGTCTAGAAGGAGAAATGGAGGGGGCACTTTACTGGGTCTGGAATCCTCAGATGAGTTCACACTGACAAGGGGAAATGTTTAGGTAAAATGATGGGCTTGCCCAGAGTTGCTCTCATTTCAGGCTACTTCAGTCTGCACTGAGCCATGCCAATCAACATGGCTTGACAAAAGCTGTCACAGGTCCAAAAAGAGAGAACTAGTCTCAAGATGCTGGAAAAATAGTTTATTCTTTAAGAAGCGTTTTGGCCCAATATATTATTTGGAGCCTTCTTCAGGGGAATTCTTAAAAAGCCTTTAGAGAACTCTGTCAGGACTGTCTCATACATTTGAACATAGACCTGCCTATGTGTCTTGTATGAGACAAGTTAGTACCCAGATAGGAAATTTGTGCCATGAGTGCCACAAGTGAACCAAGTAGAGGGAATACGTGGCATTCCTAGACTGGAGCATGAGGGCCTGGGGGACTGCCTATGGCATACAGTGGAGCCCGTGCTCCTGTGTTTCTCATAATGCACTGTTGCCTGGTATTGTAGACCAGAGGCAAAACTACACTGTAGCATTGAGGGCGAGGTTACGTATGTTCTGTAGGGTGCATTAGAGTGGCACTATCTAATACTTTGTAAGTGACTTGTGGTATACTTGTCAAAAATGAATGGCTGCACTGTACTAGTGATATTAGGGAGAGATGGGGGAGGGAGATAAGAATGGTAACCTGCCTTATGCATTTAACTTTCTGTTTAAGAGTCATTATCACACTAGTTGTTATAGAGGTTATTGATTCATCCAGTCATGCAAATCCAACAGACAGATGCTGCAAACACAGAATACAAACCAGGTGTTAGTAAAAGGCAAATGCAGATCCCTGCAGTGCCCCACATATTAGTAACATGAAACAGGAGTATCATCAACATTCTAGCCTGCTTGGTTAAAGCAATTCAGGTTCAGCGCAAAAATCTTTTTCTCAACCAAGACACAATTCGTTCACTTTGTCCTAAGTATAAGATGGTATGGCTTACAATTGTCCTGGATTGTCCGGGACAGTCCCGCCACTGACCAAATTGCCCCGTGGTGTGGGAGCACTTCTCTTAGGACTCCCACACCGCGAGACTGTTCCTGTGGCTCCTTTGATAGGGGCCCCGCTCCTAAATTACGTGGACAAAGCAAGGGGCGGAGAGCCAATCAGAGGAGCAAGAGAAAGAAAGAAAGGAGAAATCAGGGAATGCCAGGGAGGGAGACATGGGCAACAGGAGAAGGGAGAGAAGGAAAACAACAAGGATGGGGAGAGGAGAGAGAAACATCCATTAATTTTCTTAATGAAATGCACATACTAAAATAGCTGCAGGAATTCTTTTGAACCAGTGCCCAGGCCCGCCTCTCTACTAATCATTACAATACACATTTCATAACTCCTGTAGGATATAAAACCATTCTGCTATAGAAGGATGCCCTTAATAGAAAAAGACATAAAATATTTGGATATATAGCGACAAAGAAGAATTCAAGTATATGATGTCTTGAATACGCAGATATGAGATTTCAAACAGCAGCTGATTTTAAACAGCAGCTGTTTTAAAGGATCCTCCATCAGCTCCTCAAAAAGGACAAAGCCATGGAATTCAAGTGCATGTCTTTCTTCATGTAAAAGCATGACCCACCCAGGAGTTTTTAAGATTAAAATGTAGTGGCTACATTCAGGCAACTGTCCAAGGCTTCACAAACCATGGTTCATGAAGCCGTAGATGAGCATCATGGTTGTGTGCCCATCCCTCACCTATCCGCCCCCTACAGTCACACACCAGCTCATGATCCTGGTTTATTTTCCTGGTTCGTAAACCAACATTAAGACAGAGTTCCCCAATTTGAACATAAGGAGGAATTCTGGCTTAATGCAAGACAGGATCTTCGTGCCAAAGTCGGCACACAACGGAAGGGGAGGGCAAGGAGGGAGAGCACAACTGTGGGGTGCTCCTTAACAGTTTCATGAACTAAGGTTTATGAAGTTTTGGAAGATTGTCCAAATACAGCCAGTATGTCCCTGATACCATCTCACACAAGTATATGAACTTTTATCAGGGTTAGGTGCATTCAGTTCCTCTGTACACAAACCACATGGTGCTGAATATGGAGAGCTGGTTTCTTGCCAGTTCATTTTTAACACACCAAACCTCTAGCCCTTATGAATAAATTGTGCTGTGACTTTTAAAGGGTCAGACAAAATTGGAGAACATCCCAAAAATTTTTTAAAAGAAAAAAAAATAGTTTTATTCCTTGAACTAGCCCAACAGGTTTTGGCCCTGTATATTATATATGGGCCTTCTTCAGGGCCTAAACCAAAAGCAGAAAGGGACAAGGATACATAAAAATTTAAAAATAAAAAATTTAAAAATAAAACATTCAAGTTAAAAATTATTTATTATAATAATCACACTGCAATAACGTCTGTGTCTACCTACTCAATATTTCTAAAAATGCCAGCTGTATCCATGTTATCTCTGATCAATCTTAAGGTGTCCCAGTTTTGGACATGCACCATATTCTTAGGGAATGTCTCAGAAGTCCTGAACTTTACAAAAGAGACAGAAACTCTAGTTCTTCATTAAGACCCCCAGAGGTGAGTTTTCAACCTTAAAATCCATTCAAGTTCTTCTTTTAGTAGGATTCTATCGGCATTTGTAGAAAGTTTTTGCAAAGCCCAAAACCTACTATCTTTTGCAGAATGATTTTGCTCTACAAAATGTCCTACCAGGGGGGTGCCCTGTTACCAGAGATAACATGGATACAAATGAAATGTTTCAGTATATATGTATAAAAACTACTGCAAAAGGGACAACTTAAGAAAAATAATTTTAAGGATATTTGGGGATTATTTTTGGATTTTGTGTTAAATAAGGGGAAAGGGAGCATGCCATGTGAAGATATGTTGTATTTTTGGAATAATAATGAATAACAATTGATTATAAAGATAGAATGTATCATTTGGTCCCGTGGTGATGGGAGCACTATATAGGTTCTTTGTATGTTATTTTGGTAGTTTTATATATTGTTTGAAAAACTTTAAATAAAAATTAAAAACAAAACAAAACTACTGCATATCAAACATGCCACCAGTCGTAGGATTCATCTTGGAGACATACCTTTTTCAGAGATCTCTGCAGGCATTTTTGGAAATATTGAATAAGTAGATACAGGCATTATTGCAGTGTGATTATTATCATAATTTTTAACGTGAATGTTTTATTTTTTTAATTTTAATTTTTTAAATGTTATGCATTCTTGTCCATTTCTGCTATTCGCTTAGATCCTGAAGAAGGCCTATACATATTATACAGGGCCAAAATACGTTAGTCTACTTCAAAGAATAAAACTACCTATCTATTCAACATCCTAAGACTTTGTTTCTTCATTCCAGTGACGTATAAAGACCAAAGTTTCATGGACTCTGCATACTTTTGGGAGTGCCTCTAGTCCTGTGAGCCCCTCTCTCATCCTCTACAACAGGGCTCTCCAACCTTGGGTCCCCAGATGTTGCTGCACTACAGCTCCAAAAATCCCTTGCCATTAGCCATGCTGGCTGGGTATGCTGGGAGCTGTAGGCTAGCAACATCTGGGGACCCAAGGTTGGAGAGCCCTGCTCTACAATCACTCAGAATGCCACCAACAACTAATGCATGCTCTACATTGCGACAGAGTAGGGCCTTTTCTGTAGTGGGTCCTAAAGTCTAGAATACCTTACCCAGGGAGACTTGACTATGAATATCTGCAAATATTCAGACACCTTTCTAAGGCATTTTTTTTGTCTAAATTGGCATGTAAAGATTTGACAAATAGTTGAAATAATCTGTTGGATCTGTTAAGAGTCAAACTCTTAACACACATTAGTAATGTGATTTATTACATTAGTAATGTAATAAAATACATTACAAATAGTAATGTAATAATGTAATAAAAGTAATGTAATTACATTAGTAATTACATTAGTTTTATTTAATATTACTGGATATATTTGATTTACAATGGCTTTTAGATTTGTTGTAAGATTACACTTAAAAATGCTGTTGCAACAATTTCATATTGTTAGCCACTTTGAGCATATTAGTGGAAAAGCAAAGTAGAAGTCTGAGAAAAATTTGAAAAATGACAAAAAGTGATTGCTGAATGATTAAAAGCCACGGGGAGGGTGTCAGAAGTCAACACTGTGAACAGCACAGCACTTGCAGGTACCATGCTGGCCTCCATCAGCCATGTGGACCAACAGGGACCAGCTGAGGCTGAGCCTGCACAGGTGGAAAGCAAGATGGGATCAGATGCATCAAAACAGTGCTTTCCATCTACAATACTAGAGCCAACTGAAAATTCCCATTGCATTGCTTGTAAGAAGGAATAAGAGACAGAGGCTCCCTTCCTTCTCAGCTGTTGGAAGCTCAGTATTTGAAAACCTCAGAGGACACCATGGAAGATATTCTTGGCAGCCAGTCTGGGTGACTGCTGCAGGCACTGGCACTAATCCTGGAGGGCAGCTGATGCAATTTATGAGGACTGGCATGTATGCCTCTATGTAAGTGGTACATATCAATATTGGCGGGTGAGCAAAGGAGTAGGTACAGATGATGGATATTTATGGAGGTGTGGAAAGCAGGAGTGCAGTGGTGTGTGGGGTGGAGAGGCTAAGAATGGATACCAGGGCCTGGGGGTCTTAGGAAAAGAACGCATCAAGTAAGGGGAAGAGAAAGGCTGCTTGGCTGGGGGAAATTAATCTCTTTAAGCAAATTGTATATCCCTCCTGGAGAAACTAAACAAGTTAAACTGCACAGACTTGGCCAACCCACAAATCTCTGAAGTTGTTAAAATTTTAGTGCTGAGCTGAAATGGGAATGGGGTGTGTGGAGTGAGTTTCATGAAAATGTTTGCCCCTGATAAATGCACCACTTCCTGTTTACTTGCAAATGTGATGGTATTATGAAATTGTACTCTAGATGAAAATAATTAAAAACTTTTTTAAAATTCCACCCCTTTTGGTGCCAGAGCAGCAGCTGAGAGGTTCTGTGAAAACCAGGGAACGGGGATGAAAAAAACTAAACACTGGGAATAGGGGTCTCAGGGAACATTTCACATACCTCCTGAAGCCCCGATTTAATGATGAAAATGATTGCTGGTGAATATTCGGCACAACACTGTGTTAAACTAAATTATGGCAATCTGGTGCCCTATAGGTCCTGCTGAAAGATCTATTTAAATCTATGCAGTTTAGGGTAAGTTTATTTGACCTCTGTGCAAACAGCCAGGTGAAAAACTATCAGAGTGCTCCTTCATCCTGGGCACAAACTGTGATATAAAGTGCCACCACAAATTCTCGCAATATTTGTTGAGTGGCAGCATTTTTGAGCCCACTGTAGTATGACAGCTTTCCCAAGGGCACAAAATGCAAACAAGCTACCAAACAAAAAAATGCCCCACATGCCAAACGACTCTGTGAATTGGCTTTTACTGTCTAAGTCTGGGAGGGTTATTGAGCGCTGGGAGGGTTATTGAGCCCTTGGCGGGCTAGTATCTATATCTAGTGAGCAGCACTATTTGGCTTGATGGGTAACAAATTGTGCAGGCCTAGAATAGGCAGTGGTCGCCTAGATGCACCATTAGGTGTCACCCCATGAGAGAAGTAGCTCTTTACATCAATCTGTATCTTTGACAGCCAGCATGGGGTAGTGCTGCTACCTTCCCCAATCTGGTGCGCTTGAGATGTTTAGGAGTACAGCTCCCATCATCTGTGACCATTGGCCATGCTGCCTAGGGCTGATGGGAGTTATACTCCCACACATCTGAAGGGCACTGGGTTGGGGAAGGTTGGTGTCATGGGTAGAATGCTGGATCTGGATGAGGAGGATCTGAATTCAAATTCCTGCTCATAAAGCTTGCTGAGTAACCTTAGGCCAGTCACAATCAGCCTAATCACAGGGCTGCTGTGTGGATAAACAGTGGAGGGAAAAACCATGAACTCCAACCTGAGTTCCTTGAAGGAAGTGTAATAAGTGTAATATACAAATGTAATAAATAAAAATGTCAATGAAGATATTGTCTGAATTGAAGCTTGGCCTCATTTGGAATGGTTTTAAGCAGGCCTCAATACTCAGGAATATCCAACTTGGACTAAAGGATTGCTGCCTGTATCTCATTGCTAACATACTCTGCAAATGGATTAATGCTGAAATGTTCGGTAGAGGATGTACTGAAGTTTTCAACACACTAAATGCAGTGTACCAACAGGATTAGACAAGTGAGACCTGGAAGAAAACACTGCAGTGTATCACTGCTCCTAATAGGATTGCTCCTCTTTAGGGTTTCAGCCAGTGCTGACTGTGCCCTTCTCCAGGAAACTATAAACTGTAAGGAGCTCAAGCAAGGGATTCCACTCCCCCAACCCCAGTTTTCTTTTCCAACAGTCACTCGACATTCCATGGAAACTGAGTGGGCCTTATTATGCTTTGGGGAGAGGGTTCCATTAGTTGTTGTTTTTAAAGGTTTTCATACTTCTGCAACCTTGAGAGTTATTTATTTACTTATTTAGTATCCAGCCTTTCTACCAAAAATTGGCACTCAAAGTGGCTTACAGAACCAATTTCCCTGAGCATGCCTAAACCTCCCTTTTGTTTCTTGGTGGTCACATTTTGGCTCCTAATCTGTTGGCACTCATCACCTGAGTTTGCTATTAAAGGGAGCAATGTTTGAAAGGGCCTGGTGCATTTATGCCAACCCATTTCACAAGTTTTTTGAATCAGCTGTTCCAGGGGGAATCAGCTGAGAGGTGGAGGCTTGCCCCGCCCCACCCAGGAGCCCTCCGCTCTTCCCCGGACCAGCAAAGGAAAGTAAAAAAAAAAAGTAAAAAAATAAAATAAAATATTTTTTTAAATCAGCTGTTCCGCGGGGAATCAGCTGAGAGGCGGGGGCTTGCCCCGCCCCACCCAGGAGCCCTCCGCTCTTCCCCGGACCAGCAAAGGAAAGTAAAAAAAAAAAAGTAAAATAATAATTTTTTTTAAAAAATCAGCTGTTCTGTGGGGAATCAGCTGAGAGGCGGGGGCTTGCCCCGCCCCACCCAGGAGCCCTCCGCTCTTCCCCGGACCAGTTGGAGGCGCGCAGAGGTAAGTAAAAAATAAATATATTTTTTTAAACAATATTCGCTCCATAAGATGCACAGACATTTCCCCCTATTTTTTTGGGGGGGGGGGTGCGTCTTATGGAGCAAAAAATACGGTAAGTTCTCAACAGGACCACATAACATATTCTAACAACTCGTTTAAATTGGGTTGCTAGAGAACAAACCATATGCCTCTTTATTATAATCTACAATGAAGGCCCTGCTACAGGTGCTCCCACCTTTTGGAGGTGAGGTGGGTGGCCACCAGGGACATGGGCTTCTCAGAGGTGGTGCCTCAAATATGGAACGCTCTCCCCTGGTCTGTTTGCCAGGCTCAATCTATATTGTTTCTAACTTTCTGCTTTCTCAGGGCCAACCTACACTATGATAAACACACTTCTTTAAAATAATGCTTAAACTGGCTGCTTTTATTCTGAAGAAAAAGCCGTTGCGGGGCTCACATGCTGCTGACCGGATTGAGACCCTGCACCAGTTTCCTGATGAAAATCTTCCCCAGTAGCAATTTGCTCCCAAAGTTGGAGGATAATGATTGTAGTGTGTTTTGACTGACAGGATTTGCATTTAAGTATGAGCATGTCCTGCTGAAATATGCACTACTGTTTGTTTTAACAGTTTTGATTATTTTATGAAATTAGAATCCTAAGTTGCCTTGGAGACCAATTTTTTGTTGAAAGGCAAGATATACATCTTTTTAAAAATACATGCATCAGGTAAATTGAAAGGGCCTTTTTGTGTTCCAGAGACATGACATTGTAAACGGATTAGAGATATTTTTTAAAGAAAAAATTATTAAATATTAAATGAGTCAAATTAGCAAGCAGCGATCTTCTAGCATATGTAAATAAGGTTGCTAACCTTTGATTCAAAAGATACTTCTGGGCAGGGACCTGGTGAAGGGCGATGACAAAACAGTTGTCAGAGTGCGCTGTCCTGTGTGCAAACAGTGATTTGATGTGCCACCACAAACAACCCTGAAATCTGGACTCTGACTCTGGTACATCATGGAAAGTGTCTGGCATGACTGGGGTCCAGATGTGTTGGGCTACAACTCCCCTCACCCCCAGGTTGATAAGAGTTGCAGACCAACACAACTGGAGGGCACCAGGTATACTGAATCAGACCCACTGGTCCATTGAGCCCAGGACTGTCTACTCTGACTGCAGTTCTTTCCCAACTCTGCTCTCTGATTTCATAGATTTCATAGATCATAGAGTTGGAAGGAGCCTACAAGGCTATCGAGTCCAACCCCCTGCTCAATTCAGGAAACTAGAGGAGGGGTCTCCCATCCAAGTAATAACCAGGCTTGACCCTGCTTAGCTTTCCACGCTCAGACAAGCTGAGCCAGCATTACCTGGATATGTTGAAGATTGAACCTAGAACATTCTGCATGCAAAGGATCTACTGTGCTATGCATTCAGCGTGTGTAAGACAATACATTAAATGCGTAGGTATGCATTTACCTTATTTTTACTTTTAAAATAGCAGCTGCAGGGGAGGTTGAACAGGACTGGTACTGTGGCACACAGAGGGGAGTTAACTCTTCCACCCTATACACAGTCCCAGTGAAAAGCCCCCACTATCTGCCCCATAAGCTGCTATTTATGTTGGTAGGGAAGCCACCATTGATGTCAGTGGCAGATATTAATCTGGTTCGCACATTGTTTAAACCCTGGGTAGTTGTTGTGAATGAGTCGGAGCAAGTGAGCATGCTGGCTCTCAGCCACCTGCCCGCTCCCACTGAGCTAAGCCTAGGTTGCTTATCATGATGTCAAAACCCAGAATTTTGGGTTGTTGGGGGAGAGGCAACCCAGAGAAAGAACCCATGGTTTGTTCAGCTCCACCTGGCTGCTCACTTCCGCTTCATTCACAACAGCCCACAGTTTAACAAAACGTGGATTGTTGTGATATGTGAAATGGGTCACTGGCATCTTGGAGAGTGGGGTCAATAAAGAAGAGAATCTTTTTACGGTTAGCTTGGACGTATTTGTATCAGCACTTTGTAATAAAGTGCTATATAAATAATAATAATAATAATAATAATAACAACTACTACGACTATTATTATTATTATTATTATTATGTGAAGAAGAGAGCCTTTGCGGGTTCACACACACACACACACACACACACACACACACACACACACCCTCATGTGTGAACCGGCTAAAGGCTGGGGGTGGGGTGTGCATAGTTCCTCTAGAAGGGATGGTGCCTGGAAGTCTGGAGGAGCCAGGCTGAGGGCTTTCATATGCAGATGTAGTTCAGGCCCAGTAAGCCATGAGGCATGACTCATGAGCCTCCCTCATCCTGCCTGGCCAGGTGAAGTGCATTATGATTGGCTAAGAGGCAGCAGAGCTACAGGGAGGAGGGGAGGGGGGAAAAAGGTATATTTCCCAAAGCGTGGGTTTTGGTCTTTGTTCTACCTGGCTGTGGTAATGGCGGTAAGCCAAGGACCCCAGGCAGCTCCTGGTGAAATTAGCTGGATTGAGGGCTCTAGTAAAGGCAAGCCTTGTGGGAGTTTTACCCATCTCGGACCTTCGGGTAGGTGTGGTAATCTCCCTCGGGCAGCGAGGCTGTGCTGGATTTAACCCTTGAAGAGAACACCCTCAGGTAACAGGTGTGTGCCTGAGAGATATTAAGGAATCAGGTTTTATTGTTTTGCAGCTTTACTGTGTACTAAAGTGTCTCTCTCTTTATTTTGTGTGCTTCTCTCATTTCCCTAATCTTGTTGTAAAATGCTGCCAGAATAAACCTTGTCCTGGTTTTACCCCACATGGGTTTTGTAGTCACTCTGCTTGGTTCAGTATCTAAATCCAGGTTACAGAAATTGAAGGCGAGTCCCTGAACAGAGATTCAAGTAGGGTTGCAGACAGTTGAGGCTGGCAATCTGGTACCTTGAGATCTCAGGGGGTCTTGGTTCCTTTGGAGTAGGAAAGGGTGGGGGTGTGGTGGGCCAGCCAGCCCCCCTTCCTCCACAGATTATGATTATGATTATTATTATATTGGCTTTTAGGATCCTGACAATGGTTCCCTGCTAGAATGTAGTTTTGCTGGTTGGACAAGTGAAACAGTGCACAGCTGTGTATCCTTAAAATCCTGTGTAAATGTTTAAACAGCTGCAGCACCAGCAGCAGCACCATTACATTAAATTAAAATGCTGTGTCCAGGCAATCTAAACCCTGTTCCAATAAAAGCTATATTATCTTATCTTGCATCTGAATTCGTGACTGTTTTGCATAATTTATTCCGGCTGCTACACTGGTCATGGAGAGGAACAAGGGGGGCTATTATGCAGGGCACTGAAGCTCCTCCCTCAACTGCTATAAAAAAATCTTACTGAACCCCACCTCTGGCTTCAGAGATTTTCAGCAGGCATCACCCACATACGATTAAGTATACATTTCATTTTATAAAATGAAAGTTGAAAGTATCAAGAAGTTGGATGCTGTGCCCAGGAACACATTCTTCACACACACAGCCTTCCATAGTAACAGTGGGGGATCTCAGAATTATGAAGAAAGGACTGGCAGCCCTATGCTACAGCTGCCTGAAAAGGGCAGCTTCTGTACCACCAGTAACAACTAGTCAGCATCCTATTACAAGATAGCAGCCAGTGGTCTGTTTGGGTTACAGCCAGGTTGCGGCTTTAGTGTTTTAATGATGCACCAGTGAAAAGGTGGGTGGGCCATGGTCTGGTGACACAGGGTCTGGAGGCCACAGACAGGATTGTATTTGGTGTTACCTTTCTCCCATACCCTTTTCTCTGCACAGGTATGACTCATGCAATGCTATATGTGGCGCCATTGTACCAGTGCGGTTGCACTGTCCTGACTTGCTACTCTAGACTCACATCCAAAGGCCCCTGCATCTGATCCTTTACTGAGTAACATCAAAAAACAAAAGCAAAAAATAAAATAAAATAAAAAATAAAGACAAATCCCGGCTGCCCCATGGAGCTTACAACCTAAATTTTGACAGAAAGTGAGGGAAAGGAGGAAAAGGAAAGTCAGGGACAATAGGGTATGAATATATGTAAATGCAGTTATATAGAGGCCTAGGTCTAATGTAACAGCTGAGGCTATAAACTGCTATCTGGCATGAAGCATTTCAGACTCCGCAGGTGGCAGCTTACAAGTGCCTCTCTATACAAAACAAACAAACAAACCCCATGGCTTAGATGTCAAAGAGAAACCTAGCATCCCTGACATGCTAGTTTTCTACATGCAAGGATATACTTTTTGGTCTGGAGGAGCATTTGATCAGGTGAGTCTCTGCCTGTGCAGGCTCTGAAGTACTACAATCAAGGCACAGGGTTACCCACCTCGTCTGCTGTTTGTGAGGACTTTCTTAGGCTTTGTTTTGGTTGCGGGTGAGGACTAAAGGGTTAAGCCAAAGGCACCATACAAGAGGTGCACTGAGGAGGAATTTGAGGGAAGAGTAGCACCAAGTAGGTGTCCTTGGAGGGAGTTCCAGGCAAAGCAGAGAGCAAGGGAGAAATGTCAGAGAAGTTTCAGGAAGCAAGAGATACTTTGAAGTACGTGAGGGTGGTTGAATTTGGAGAAATGAAGGTCATGGGCAGAGATGTGTCAAAAAATAAAGGCAGAAACAGTGTTGGGCAAGCCCATGGAGAGTTTTGAAGGTAAGGACAAGGAGTCTATGTTGAATGCAGAAAGGGATGGGGATCTGAGCAAGCATGAAACTTAGTCTGAATACAACCACGCCAGATGAGAGCGTGTTTTGAATGGAGGAAAGTCGTAGCTATGGAGCCAGTTTCCATGCTGTTCATGGGGAGTAGGAGCACATCATCATCACCATTATGCTGCCTCTGTTACACCAGAGGGCCTCCTGAGCTAGCGGATAGCTGCAGCATTTATAATAATGCTGCTTTTTGCTGGCAGGGAAGGCATCAAAGAGGGGGAAGGACAGAGAAACTGCATGTATCCTATATTCAAAGAACAAGGGTTATCGCTATATTACAGACAATGCTAACGATGCAGCGTAGAGGATTTAGTGGTTTTGAGAAATCCTGCTGGCTAGATTCACGAGCATGCTATGGCTCCTTTGCGCTGTTTCAGCTAACCAAGACAACTCCAAGCTCAGCTTAACCACACAAAACACTTTGAACTTCTGCTTAGCCACACTGGAATAGCAGAAAGTGGTCAAAACATTATGCTAAATCTGTTGTTTTGGGATGTTGTTCTGCTGGCCCAATAGGGCTTTTCACAGACTCTGTTGTCATTTTCGCCCTCTCTTGTATTCACACAAAAATAAAAAGGCTTTCTTTCTAACAGCAACGCAAGACACTGTTTTGCTTCAAGTAATACCCTAAACTTGCTTCTTCTTTTTTTTTTTAATATCTCAGAGAAGCTGAAAATCAAAGAAGTAATATGGCTAAAGCTCCCATTTAGAAACTTGAATCCATGGATCTCAAAAGATGTTTAAGGTCCAGGTTCCAGAGTTGTGGATTTCAATGGGACTTGGGCCAATTTACTCAAACTGGCACATTCCTCAAAGAAGAATTGCACCACATCGGTTTCACAAGGGATGCCATTTTTATGATACTGCTACTATGTGACAAACGTGCCATAGAGCAATCCGCTTTTCAAGCATTGTCTTGAAATTCCTCCCAAAGCGAGACTAAATGGTTAGGGAAGATAATATCTAAAGAACTGCCTCCAGGGCTGTCCCTGGGCTTGAGTGGGCCCTCGGCATACTGCTGATGATGGGCTCACGCACCAGAACTGACCAGACGCCCACTGGAACTACCAGCTTCCCATCCCCTGGCATTGCTGCTAGCACCCAGGCCCACTTGGGCCCCCTGGTGGCACTGCTGCAGCCGCCAACCTCCCAGTGGGATTACCAGCTGGCAGCACTGTAATGGCACTGCTTGACTCAGCCCATTATAGTGCCTCTGCTGGGTAAGTCACCCACCCGGAGGAGGCTGGCAGCTACAGCACTGCCAGAGCCAGCACACATGCCACCAGGAGTCCCAAGTGGCAGTGGGAGGCAGTGGCAATGCTAGTGCATGTGCAGTGGCAGTGGACCAGGCAAGGCGTCAGCCCCGGTGTGCCCCCCAGGGTACATGAGTATGTCGGGTGCTGATGCCAGGCCTGACTGCCTCCTCTAATATGAACCTACTTGCTCAGTTAGGTCTTCAACTCAGGCCCTGCTTTGTGTCTCATCACTATCGGAGAGGAGGTGACATAGGCATACACGTTAGGCCAGCCTTCCCCCACATGGTGCCCTCCAGATGTGCTGGACTACAACTCCCAGCATTCCACAGTGAGCCATGCTGGAGGGCACCACATTTATTTATTTATTTATTTATTTAAAAATGTACACTCAGGACTGTTGAACTCTGTCCCTTCGGAGGTTCGTTTGGCCTCTAACTGCTCACCTTCAGATGCCAGGTCAAGACACTATTGTTCTGAGATAGGTTTGGCCTGTCTGGTAACTGAAGGTCCAAACTCCATATACCTATATTTTTGCTGGTTATCTGATACTGCTGGCTATCTTGGTCTATGTTCTATTGAGCTGCTGCCTTTACTTTTTGCTGGCTGTTAAGTTGTTACTGATTTTTGTTTTTATTCTGCTGGATCCAGGTTTAGTCCTACTTATAGTAGACCCACTAAAATCAATGGAACTTAAGTTAGTCACAAATTCATTGACTAAATCCTAAATAAGTATGACTAAATCTGGATCCAACCCAATATATTTACTCTTTCAGATTGTAGAACCATAATGGTGGCTAACAAAAACAGAAAAGGCAGGATAGAATTATTTTTAATAAATAAAAACAAACTGGGCAGGGGAAGTTTCTGTGCGAGGAGTGCATATATTCTCAGAAAGGCACATATCAATTAACCTTAAACTGTTTTAAAGTCAAATATTCTGGGAAAATCTGGTTTGTGAACAGGCTGGAAGAAATAACTGAAGCACAGCAGAAGAAAGACATGTTAATTTAGGGGCTCTGTATCTTTGGCTCCAATGATTTTGCATTAAAGGATTTGTGTACCAAAATGTAGTAAATCGATACCTATATTCTTAACACCCATATGACACAAAAGTGACTAGGTTTTCACATAATGATCCACATTTTACTTGAGCAGCTTGGGTGACACTACATTATGGTTATATTCCTTGCTACTCCAGTAACGTATGAAATGAGGAAATCAATTGAGCGGAGGATCATATAGGAAGTTCCTACATCAACATTGCTGCTTCTAGTTGGGGCTGGCATGGGAACTTCTCATGTGATCCCTCCCTCCCACAGGATTTCCTCATAGGTGGAAGCTGTATCCATGCTAGTTGGATAACATAAGAATTGCGCCTAGGAGATAGGATCGCCAGCTCTTGATCTGGAGATAGCACCTACTGCTCTACCGCAGAAATACTACGTTTTTAAAATGCATTGCTTCAGTACTCCATTCTCTCCCTCAATCCCACCTGCTATAGGGAGCAGGATTCCAATTCTGCTTCATAGCATTGTGGAGAAATGAGAACAGGCTGCTGTAGCACAGAAAAGGGAACTATGCCCCCTGAATAATGTAGTGATGCCCGGAGCTGTTAAAGTACGGTAATAGGAACTCTCTCTCCAGGTCAAACTCTGCTACCTATACTAAGGAAGAATCGTAGCCCACATGAATTGATGAAAATATCCACAATGTAATCTAATCTAATGTTATGCTGAAAGGTTAAAAAGCAACGCTTAACAATAGCATCACAAATGCAAACCATAACTGAGGAGACGTTTTGGTTTTTTTTTTTTTAAAGAAATACATATTAGCATTCCTGAGGTTGTCACTACAAACCATTTTTACTGTACTTAAATATTAATAATACTCCGTAGTGCTATCTGGAATACATTATTTCATCACAATATGTAAAATGATTCAGTAGATGTGTTATTGAAAAAGACAAATGACAGCTCTAAAATTAAAAAGGCAAACAGATCAGCAGCATATTCCCAGGTCAGCATCCACATTTACATTTTAGTATATGCAAACAAAGATTTTGGAAACTGATGGTGGTTGCAATTTAAGCACTCTGAACGTGCTACCTTGAAATGCACAATTTAGTTGTGAAGAGGAAATGAACTAGGTTTCAGAGTAATGCAGATTGCTCAATATAGGGGTGCTTCCAGAGGAGGCTTTTATTGTGCAATTGCACTGTTTCATTCATTGAATTTTACAGAGTCCAGATAACATTGTCTTCCATTTGCAATTCTCCTGCGTTTTCGCACTGCTTCTTTTTCCTTTCCAGAGAAAATCCATTAAGTAAGAAAGACAGAATAGCTGCACAATGCCTTTTGGGTGTTAGCGATAGGATTCCTCTGTCTGGAAGCATCCTTAGATTTCTGATGTGTGTGGAGGAACACTGTGTCCTTCCGATATGTGTACATTTTGGGGGCTTGCACGTGGTGTTTCTATGAGTTTCAGCCGAGAACACAAGTAAATGAGTGCCTCCCCATGACATACCTTTCTTCCACTGAAATCTCCTTCAGCTGCTGGTGTGGCTTGGTGCCCTCCATCTCTCGGATGCTCACTGCATAGATCTTTGTAGTATAGTCAATAGCTTTTTCTCGTGCAACATCACTGTCATAACCTTGAACAAATGTGAAATAGAACATGAGACTTGTTTATGTGTTTGCAATATTATAATGCAGAAATCATTGTATATTCAACTTAACATGAAAGCTGAAGATCAGCTTAATACGAAACATGCTGTTCCCAGATCTTCTTAAAAAAGAGGGTACCCATGGCTAAACTTGTGACAGTTTTTAAGATTAGAAAGATTGTTTGCACAGAAAGTGGGTTAAAAGGTTTTCTCCCATTAATTGTGGAGCAGACTTAGGGCACAAATCCTATGCAAGGTTAGACAGAGAAAAGGCTGGGAGTTGTAGGCCTTTTCTCTGTCTAACCTTGCATAGGATTTGCGCCCTAAGTCTGCTCCACAGTTAATGGGAGAAAACCTTTTAACCCACTTTCTGTGCAAACTTAATGCTGGGAGTTGTAGGCCTTTTTTCTGTTTAAATTTGCGTAGGATTGCACCTTTAATCATTCAACACTAGCTGCTTGCTTAGAGCTGATCTACACATTACACAAAATTAATTAGTAAAATTCTGGACTGTAAAATTTTAGAATGCAGGTGTGGGTCATATTTCTGAATGCTGATCCATGTTGAAAAAACCTCCCTGCACATAATAAATTAGCGCCACAGGCAGAAAGGTGACACTAAGTTCTCTCCCTGCTATGCTAGCTTACTATATGGAGGGAGCTTTTTACATGAGGGAGCGTTCAAAATATATGACACCCCCCCTTCCCTCACTTACATTCTAAATTGGTACAGTTTAAATGCTACCACCTCAGTCTACCACCTTGTTCTGCATAATGAATTAAATGGCTCTTAAGTGAATCAACAGGTCACAAATTCAGTCTCGTTCATTCCTGTATAGGAGGGATTTCATGAAATTTACAAATACAACAAACAAAAGGCGTGGGCCACATAACCCTTTACCTCCATCCTCTTCTGCATCGGTATCTGACTCTTCGCTGTCAACCAGCTTGCTTTCTTGGGTTCCCACAAATTCTCGAGTCCAGATCATCAGAGCAGTGTCAGCTCCACCCACCGTCAGCAGCACAGAATCATTATGTAACCACC
Source organism: Shinisaurus crocodilurus (assembly GCA_021292165.1). Classification (NCBI taxonomy): domain Eukaryota; kingdom Metazoa; phylum Chordata; class Lepidosauria; order Squamata; family Shinisauridae; genus Shinisaurus; species Shinisaurus crocodilurus. Next base: position 30,115,214 of record CM037879.1, on the reverse strand, counting down.
GGACATTGGTGACATGGGCACTATGACCCACATACTTCTTGAACTTGGCATGCTGACCCTGCAACATAAGCAATTCACATTTCCCATTATTATTTTCTCTTATTTCCCGCCTTCTTTTGTCACACACAATTCCTTCATTTGCTTTTAAAAGACTTTAAAAACTGAGTGATATTGAACATTACCTTTACTGGATATTTGAAGAGCTTTACAAACCCAAAGTCATCCCCTGTGGCTAAGAGAGTGCTATCTTTGGTAAGAGAAGCTGCATTGATAACAGTGACATCACTGTGCATTGGCCAAATTCCTTCACAGGTAGGACCGAGGACACATGTCCAGGTGTCCCAATCAATCTTCTCAATCTGGGAAGAATTGAAACCATTTAATGTGTCAGCAATTCACATCTTCTAGGGAATTAATTCTCCCAACATCTCTATTAAAGATTACAAAAATATCATTATCTCCTGTTGGCAGAAGGGCAGCCCAATACAGCTCTTGGAAATCCCAGCTCCAAAATGGGTTTGCTCATATATACCCAAATAAATCAGGGATTCTTCCCCACACACCAAGAAAATATTTACATTGGTGCAGAAAGTTGATGCAGTGGATCAATGGCATGGAGAAGAAGAAAGTTAATTGGCTATGTACCGGGGCTTGTTACTACTTTGACCTGTTAAGTCACTGGCCATTCCACCGGGCTGTATCAGAGGGAGATGGCAAGCCACATGCCACCATCACCCCCAACTGGCCCGACTGGGACCAACTGCTCCTCTCTTCCCAGAACTGGCCTCATGCAGAAACCATTCCACCTGGTTGTAACTGTATGAAGGAGTTGGTATCTCAATTTCCTTATTTTCCTCTTCTTTCCCCATTTGTTTTTCCTTTTGTATCATGCCTCTTAGACGGTAAGCTATTAAAGTTTAACAATTAAACGGGAAAAGGCCTTGAATGCTTTGTCAAAAAGGTGATATAATATGAATAAGGCAAGTAATTAAATAAATATACTGGTGAGTAAGGAAGAAACACTGCAAAATTACTATATAGTAGTCTTCTATTTGGCAGTAAGTCGCACACACTCAGCCCTCCCTCCCACATCTTCCATGTATCCAGTTGTAGAATGTGTGTCGGCTCCTCATCTTCCTTGCAACTGTGCACAAAGTCACTTTTAAAAGTCTTATGTGACCACTCAATCTTCTTATCATAATTGGTCACCCTTGTAAAGAACAACCCTTCCAAAAATATATGTCTCAGGCTGTAATCCCATGCACACTTTACAAGGAGTAAACCCCACTGAATATAATGGGACATTACTGAGTAAACATGCATAGGATTGCACTGTCATAGCACAATATCCCATAGCACAATATACTCTGCAATAAAAGGAATGCCTTTCATTGACAAATGCAGAAAGTTCACTGAAAATTAGTAACAAGAAATGTTTTTAATTGCTATGAACCGCCCAGAGAACTTCAGCTATTGGGCAGTACAGAAATGAAATACGGTAAATAATAATTTTACACCTTTCAAACACTAAGGGCGTGTTCGCACTACATGGGAACCGTGGGGGAGCAGAAGTCCCCCATGGTTCCCATGTCGTGCGAACGCCAACCGGGGGTGCCCCCGCGGGACAGCTGCATGCGGGATGCACGCAAAGTGACCATGGGCGGTAGAGGGGTAAGCCCCTACCGTGTGTGGCCACCCTGCCGTGCGAACAGCGGGTGGCTGTCCCGCGGGGGCTGCACAGAGGTGGCAGCCCAGAGCAGCCGGAGCTGCGGTCGCTCCAGCCTGTAGGGGCAAACGGCCCCTCTGGGCATCCCAAGCTCTCGCCCCCTAGCGCCGGGAGGCCCGCACTGCAGTGCTGGGACTACTGGCTCCACTGGGGTCCGCCCACGCGTGCAGGGCGCAGGTCGTCTGCGGCGCCCCGCCGGACCCTGCAGATGGCCCCATGGTGCATCCCTCGCTCGCAGCCTGGGTCGTGCGAACCGGCCCTAAGACATGGAGAAAACAGAAAAGGGAGGTAGAGTAGAACAATGGTGTGCAGCTGATGGCAATTATGCTTAATCGGAAGAAGGTCCCACTGGTATCAAATGGAATTTACTTTCAAGTAAGTGTGCATTCAAATGCAGGAACGGTGCAGGGCTGTTTGGCGCCCTAGGCCAAATTATATTTAGCGCCCCCCCCTCTCGTGCCGTGGGGGGGGGGCTCTGGAGCAAAGCAGCCCTGCTCTGCAACCCCCCCCGTGCCGCCGCTGCCCCACCACCAACTACCTTCCCCCCGCCCCCGCTGCTGGCTGCTGCTGCTGCCGCCTCCTCCGACGCGATGGGACCCCCACGCTTTTTTTTTTTGCCGAGGAAACCAGGGCAACAGGGCTGTTTAAGCCCTGTTGCCCTGGTTCCTCCTCCCGCCAAAACAACGCCGGCGGGGCTCCAGAAACGACGGGAAGGTAGGTAGGTGGCTGGCGGGCAGGCGCACGTGCGGGGGGGAGGTGCGGCAGCGGCGGCTGGCAGGCAGGCGGGGAGGTGCGGCAGAGGCGGCAGGCGGGGCAGGAGCGCGCCGGAGGCGAGGACGGGGCGCAGAAACTCTGCGCCCTCTTCCGCCACGCGCCCTAGGCAGCCGCCTGGGTCTGCCTAGCGGTAGCGCCGGCCCTGTTCAAATGGCAGCCTAAGGCAAATGGTAAGTAATGTGAAAAAAGGGAGAATTAAGGGAAAACAAGGAATGTACAAGGAATGTCATCAAGGAAGTATGACACCACAGTTCAAACAATGCCCCCTCTTTCCCTTGTTAGAAAGTGTCCTAAATATGCGACTTCCTTTTCCACTACAATGCATGATCAACTTTCTTTAATGTCTCTCCCCACTGCCATAAAAAATTCCTTGGCCCACCTTTTCAAACACCAGAATTAATGTAATATATTTGGCCGGTGTGTGGGGTACTAGAACATATGGCCTACTGGAGTACTGCTCTACATCAGGGGGGGGGATTGAACCTCTTTCAGCCTGAGGACCAACTTTTATTTTGAAGTTGGGGGCTGCATTCCAGTGGTGGGTGGGGCCGAAAGCAAAAGGGGCAGAGCCAAAATACAATCCCCCACCCCCACCCCAGCATATTGTAGCTTAAAGCTGGTACTAAGCCTTAGGAGAGGCATTTCAACTTTTTAGAATGGGCGGGAAAGTGTTCAGAAGCCAGGAAACCACCAACCAATTGGCGGTTGGAGGAAATGGGGTGGGGCCTTCTGGAGCAGTGTTCTCCAACCTTGGGTCCCCAGATGTTTTTGAGTGAGCTACGCTGGCTGGGGCATGCTGGGAGTTGTAGACCAAAAACATCTGGGGACCCAAGGTTGGAGAACACTGTTCTGGAGAACCTCGGAGGGCTGGACTGGGGCCCCAGGTGGGCTGGATTTGGCCCCTGGGCCTAAGGTTCTGCACCCCTTCCCTATATCCATGGAAAGAAGTGTATTGCTCCCCCTGTCCCCAGTCAAGTTTGGTGCCAGGGAGATTCTAGTATAAGATAGCTCTGGGGATCAGGCTGAAACATTGTAAGCTTTGGCAAAGTGAGACAGGAAACTTAGTATTCCAACCTGCCTATTAGACAACTCTCCCCCTACTAGAGAGCAAGAAAATGGTAATATATAAAATTTAAAAGTTCAGTTAGTTTCCTTCCTACCTCGGTGGGTCTTATTACATGCCTCTTTCCTCTTGGCGCTTCAAAAAAGAATTGTTCTTTGGCACCAGAATTGACTTGCAATAGTTTCCCTTCAGCGTAAAGAAAGAGTGTATTATGATGCGGCTCAACAGTTTCTCTCAGTGTTAAATCAAGAGATGTTACAGGCAAACTTCCTTCACAGGTAGCTTTGACATAAAGCTAAAAGCTAGCTATTGAACCCTTAGAAAGATAAATGCAGTCTTCACCAAAAAAATGAAGTCTTGATTCCACTAGGGGTGAGGGTGGAGTTAACATTTTTAGCACAGTGGAAGACCCTGAAAGTGCCCTTGCTGTTTTCCATCTAAACGTACCGGTACCTTTCTGCTTTAGAGTAAAGCTTGGGGAGGAAAACAAATGAATGGATAAAGGCATGATAATCCATGCACCACTTTCAAGAATAACTTTTTTGGGGGGCAAAACAAACAAACAAACAAACAAACAAAAAAGGGGTGAAAAGCAGGCCTGAAGCATAAGGGGGGACAGTAGGATTGAAGACTGAGCTAGCATTCAATTTGTTGATAAGAAAATCTGTCATTCCAGCTGCAAAGTCAGGCTCACCCCAAAGCTATGGGAAGAAGTGTGAGCATTTTCATAATACATAATTTTAATCATTGTTGTTCTTTACTTTTCTGACTATAGCTCTGTGTTTACAATAAGCAAGATTACAATAGGCCAGACAATGCACATCCCAAACTTTTCAGTGGGATGTATCCATGAGTTTTTAACTCTTTCACTAACATTACCAGCTGGATTGTGCCCAGTCTTTCTTATTTACGCTTGAGAATAACTGTGAAAAGCAATTCTTGTTAGTGCTATGCTTCACGAGGAAAGGTTTTATTAGCTATCATCGTAATCAGATGGTCCCTGAAAAAAAAAATCAAGGCTACGTTTCCATATATTCAGAGCTGTGCAGTTCTGCAATGAAGTTAACAGTGCAATCCTACACATATCCACTCAGAAGTAAGTCCCACTGATTTCAGTGGGGCTTGCTGCCAGGTAAGTGGGTATAGAATTGCAGCCTAAGAATATGATAAGCATTTGGTGAAGACAAACAGCAGAAGATGCTTCGACATAACTCAGGCATCATCATGTGCAGTCCAAGAGCTGCAGCCCAACATCCTCTGGAACCTTACAAGGGATCCTGGTGTATCCTCTTGGACCATTCTTAGATAGACCGACATTTTTCTAGCCAAGACTCTTACTTCTTTGTTAAGAACATAAGAAGAGCCATGCTGGATAAGACCAAAGGCCCATCTAGTCCCACTATCTGTTCACACAGTGGTCAACTAGCTGCCTGTGGGAAACCCACAAGTAGGACGTGAGTGCAATAGCACCCTCTTGCTCATGTTCCCCAGCAACCGGTGTACGTAGGCGTACAACTTCTGATACTGGAGGTAACATATATATAGCCATCAGGACTAGTAGCTATTGATAGCCTTATCCTCCATGATTTTGTCTAATTCCCCTTTAAAACCATCCAGATTGATGGCCATCATCACTACATCTTGTGGTAGCAAATTCCATAGTTTAACTATGCATTGTGTGAAGAAGTACTTCCTTTTATCTGTCCTGAATCTCCCTTTTTCTGAAAGCAACAGTCACCTAAATAAACATTGCCCAAGCCACAAAACACCTGTTTATCTGTGCTGCAACTTGCTTAAAGACAATTTAATGGATTAATCATATGGGTTTTAGTAGATTCATCTACTGATTAAATTTGCATAAATTTGCAAATGGATAAAAACAGTATTTCTTAAGCAAAAAGTTGTTTATATTTTTGCTCTTGATACCTTAGCTTGGACAAGAGTTGTTTTTTTTTGGTGGGGGGGGATTTGAAAACTTGCTTCAAGTATATTAAAAAAAAGACTGTATCCAATAGAACATAATGGTTCACTTGCTCTATATGGTATCACTGGTCAAACAAGATCCATGATTTCTGTAGTGCTTCAAAAACCTACAAAACCTGTTTGACCAAAGAGTGACCAGTGTGGGTTAGGTATCCAAGGATTTTTACCTCTCGAATCCCAGTCAATGTGTGTGATATAGCTGGATGCCCCTTTGCAGATGCCAACTCTTTTGCTGGTAAGCACATTGTAGATATCTACAAAATTATCATGGGAAGCCACTCCCAGATATTTTCCTGAATCTATATTAAAAAAAAGAAGATATTCAATTAAATACAGGTAAACATGACATGACACCTGCTATAGTTTTCTTTTTTCTTTTTATTGCAAATGGATGGAAAAACTTCTAAGAAGTTACTGAGTTACAAAATTGTGGAAAAACAGCAAGCAAAAGGAAAGAACATGACAGAGTAGTGCAGCACTATTCAAATTGTGGAGTGTGGCTAACCCACATCCCTTCACCTAGCGCCCTGAAAGCTGTAAAATTCACCTGCTGATGAGAGCGGCTATCATGTTTCCTTGTAATATTAAGCATGTGCAGTGTGCATGTATTATAAGGAAGCATGACAGTTGGGAGAAAATGGAATGGCATCAGCCACTACAAACAACAGAGAGATATGTGGAGGCAATGGAGATGGGAAGGGAAAAGTTAACCGTTGAAATGGGATGTGGCTTGTGATCCACCTACTGAAGGAACAAGAGGAACAACAAGGAAAGGATTTCTCCCTCTCAAGATTTTTTGTACTTCTGCAAACCTTGGGGTTCCTCTAATCCTGCTGATACCCCCCCCCCTTTTGTACAAAGATGGTTCCATATTTGCTAGATCCAGACTTGGAGAAAAAAATTGCCATTGGTATATTTGCTAGTGTGTGGGTGTTTAAACTTGCTCACTTTTTATGTATCATGAAAGTATGGTGTGTGATGGCTTTTGAGATCTTTGTAGGAGGAAATTTAGAAACACACGGGGGGGGGGGAGCCTTTCTAAATCTCCTAGAGAATGGCCTAAGATCAGTCTACTCCTTAATGCTCTATTTTAATTTAAAATGGGTATTTGTTTTGCACCTCGAGAAAATTTGATGTCAGATATCATTTCCTTTCTGTGATGGAAAGAGAGCATGTCTTCCACTGTATCAGCATTCACTACCAAAAAACTCCCATCATTCAACCCTACAGCCAAGGCTTTCCCATCAGGGGAGAAGGCACAGCATCGTCCACCTAGAAAGATATCCAGAGAGTTTCTGTTTAGAGCTTCGATGCCAAGGAAGGCAGCAGTCAGAGCAGATTAAATAAACGTTTCCAAGTTATTTACTGTTTGTGTAAAAGCTGTAAAGCAGAGTACTTAATACAAGTATTAATAGGGATGGCTCCAGGGGTATTTCCAGACGGACAGCTCCTAGTGCTACTAATCAAAAGACATTGTGCAGCTATACCATCTCTCCCCCCGCCCCCACTTAATGGATATTTTGTAATAAGAAGAAAACAGGAGAAGAGATAACAAAACATGTGAGAGTTACAAATGGAAGATGTCGTCATCTGGACACCCATAATATTCTGTGTTCTAGTCCCCGCTTAAGCCATGAAACTCACTGGGTGACTTTGGGCCAGTCGCTGACTCTCAGCCTAACCTACCTCACAGGGTTGTTGTGAGGATAAAATGGAGAGGAGGAGGAGGAGGAGGATTATGTAAGCCGTTTTGGGTTCCTTGCAGGAAAAAAGGCGGGGTATAAATATAATAAATAAATAGAAGCACCACAGCTTCCAGCAGTCCCTGGGCAAAGTTAAATACCCTCTGGTGGCATGCTGGTAGTTGTAGGACTTTTTTCTGTCTAAACATGCATAGAATTGCACCCTTAATGATCATGTGCAAATCACTGGTAAACCAAGCCAGTGTGGCATAGTGGTTTGCATGTTGGACTGAGACTCAGGAGATCCGGGTTCTAGTCCCCACTTGGCCATGAAGCTCTCTGGGTGAGAATTAAATTCACTCAGAATGTGAACAAGGCTTGATAAGTTCCTGCCCAGATTCCTATTGGTCGACTGAAGACATGATTGACCTATTACAGCCATGCCCTCCAGATGTGTTATTTATCTATTACAGCCATGCCCTCCATGCTAGCCAGAAATGATGGGAGTTGTGGTCTAACACATCTGGAAGGCATCACATCTGTTTCCTTGCCCATGAGAGCCAGTGCGGTGTAGTGATTAGAGTGCTGGACTGGGACTCGGGAGATCCAAGTTCTAGTCCCCACTCAGCCATGAAGCTCACTGGGTGACCTTGGGCCAGTCACTGACTCTCAGTCTAACCTACCTCACAGGGTTGTTGTGAGGATAAAATGGAGAGTAAGAGGAGGAGGATTATGTAAGCTGCCTTGGGTTCCTTGCAGAAAAAAAAGGCAAGATATAAATATAATAAATAAATAAATAAATACAATATTTCTTCTCATTTGGATTCATATGAACCCCAGAGATTTTACATGTAAAATCTCTTGCACAACTTTGACCCATCAAGCCAAGTGCAACACACCAGCCATGTACTACCAGCAGTCAGGTGCTTGGCAAACCCCTGTTTGTGCAGTTCCGAGCAGACAACATAATCAGAAGATGTATCAGACTCCTGGTAGGTTGTCATACATGGCTAGTGGGCTGTTTGGCTTAGCTGATTGCAGGTTATGCAGACCTGATGTAAAGTGTAACAGAGGCAAGATAGTAAAAAGGCAGTGCATTACCAACCTGTATAAGAATAAATGAAGCTTACCTTTCTTAAGCTTTCTCACAGCCAGCATACGGTGTTGGGAGGAAAGTTCCCAGATCCTCAGAGTTTTATCATCACTCACTGTTGCACAGATAGGCAAGAGAGGGTGAGTTGCCAGACCCCAAACTTCCCCTTCCATGTGTCCCTGTTTATACAGGAAAAAGAAAGGTTTACAAAAGAAAAAACGTTTGTACAACTGTGTTCTAATTCCAAGCTAGGATTAATTTCTAATTAATTTAAAAGAGAGCAAGCAAACCAGCAGAAAATTAATCAAGTAATGGATCTCCACACAATTCCTATTCGTTCTCCCCCTTTCCCACCTGTATACTAAAGCAAATAATCTCTATTGAGGGGTTTCATAAACATCAGTACATTCTGGTCTGAGACGAGTCATAGTACCTGCCCAAGCACATAGTACCTGCACAAGCAAAGTCATGGGTCCACTTTTATCAATTTCAAGAATCTCTCCATTTTTTGTTCCCACCAGTATATGCCCATGTCCTAATGTGATGGCACGGATGGATGGATTGTCTTCCAACAGCAACCCTGGAAGATATGGGGGAGGGGGGAAAGCCCCTTAATGTAAATTTCTTGATTTTAAAACCAAAGCTAAGCCTCCCCATATGCTACCACACATTGAAGAAGCTTTTTAAAAGGAGCCATGAATTAATGTAAAATCTGGAGAAGGGAGTATTACTCTTATGTAAAGGATGAATGAGACACCAAGGGTGGTTTTGGCTAACATGTCCCACAACAGCATTATTTTCCCTCTCTGCATGGTGCCTACCACCACACAGAGGCAAAAAAGGCAAGAATGCCAATACTATATTTCTATCCTGTCCTCCCTCCAAAGTGCCCAGGGTGGCATACACAGACCCTCCCTCTTTTATCCTCACAACAACCCTGTGAAGAGATAGTGACCAAGAGATAGTGACTGGCTCATGATCACTCACTGAGCTCTGGGGCTAGGGATGTGCGACACTGGAAAACTCGTTCTGTTTTGAGCTCCACGGACTTTCGACACATCATCATCATCATCATCATCATCATCATCATCATCATCATCATCATCATCATATTTATTTATATCCCGCCTTTTCCCCAGGACTGGGACTCAAGGCAGCTTTACAACATTAAAACTTGCACAATTAGAACATATAAATAGAAATATACAAAAGTTAAAAATATAATTAAATCATCTATAATATTAAAATTACATAAAACATCAGAATTAAAACAGCAATAGCAATATGAACATATAGTGCTAATCCATCGCATTCTCTTTCTCAGGTCCAGACTATTCCCAAAGGCCTACTGGAACAAAAAAGTTTTTGCCTGCCACCGGAATCATAACAAGGAGGGGGCCATTCTAGCCTCCCTGGGAAGGGAATTGCAGAGCCTTGGGGCAGCCACCAAGAAGGCTCTCTGTTGCGTTCTCATCAGGCATGCCGATGGTAACGGATCCAAGAGAAGGGCCTCCCCTGAAAATCTCAGGGTACGGACAAGCTCACAAGGGAGAATACGGTCTTTCAGATAACCTGGACCCGAGCTGTATAGGTCATAACCAGCACTTTGAATTGTGCCCGGAAACAGACTGGGAGCCAGTGAAGCTGTTGTAACAGAGGAGTTGTGTGCTCCCTGTAGCCAGCCCCAGTCAGCAGCCTGGCAGCAGCCCTTTGAACCAGCTGAAGTTTCTGAACACTCTTCAGAGGCAGCCCCACATAGAGCGTGCTGCAGTAATCTAAACGGGATGTAACTAAGGCATGTGTCACTGTGGCCAGATCAGACATCTCCAGGAACAGGTGCAGCTGGCACACTAGTTTTAACTGTGCAAATGCACTCCTGGCCACCGCCGAAACCTGGGCATCCAGACTCAGGGCTGAATCCAGAAGTACACCCAAGCTGCAAACCTGTGTCTTCAGGGGGAGTGTCACTCCATCCAATACAAGATGAATCCCTACTCCCTGGTCTGCCTTCAGACTGACCAGGAGCACTTCTGTTTTGTCTGGATTAAGTATATCTCTATATCTGGATTAACTATATCTCATCTTAACATAAGCTTCAATTTGTTTGCCCTCATCCAGTCCATTACTGCCAACAGGCACCAGTTTAGCACAGCGAAAGCTTCCTTGGAATTAGATGGAAAGGAGAAATAGAGTTGGGTGTCATCAGCCTACTGGTGACACCGAACCCCAAAACTCCGGACAACCTCTCCCAATCGCTTCACGTACATGTTAAATAGCATGGGGGACAAAACGGAACCCTGAGGAACTCCACAGCCCAACGACCAGGGAGTCGAGCAGAAGTCCCCCAGTACCACCTTGTGGGTCCGCCCCTCCAGGAAGGAATGGAGCCACTGTAAAACAGTGCTTCCAAGTCCCATCCCGGCAAGGCAGCCCAGAAGGATACCATGGTCGATGGTATCGAAAACCGCTGAGAGGTCCAGCAGAACCAACAGAGACACACTCCCCCTGTCCAGTTCCCAGAATAGGTCACCTACCAAAGTGATCGAAGTTGTTTCTGTCCCATAAACAGGTCTGAAGCCAGATTGAAATTGATCTAGATAATCTGTCTCATCCAGGAATCCCTGGAGTTGGGAGGCCACCATGAACTCCAATACCTTGCCCAGAAATGGAATATTAGAGACTGGCCAGTAATTATCCAATACGGTGGGGGTCAGGGAGGGCTTTTTCAACAGGAGTCTCAACACCACCTCCTTCAGGCAGGCTGGAACCCTGCCTTGACAAAGAAAGGGATTAACCACTCCACTTACCCACTCAGCCAGTCCCCCTCTGGCTGCATTTATGAGCCAGGAAGGGCAAGGATCTAGAACACACGTGGTGGCTCTCACCTCTCCAAGGATCCTGTCTACATCCTCAGGTTGTACAAATCGAAAAGTATCCAATAACACTGGACAATCAAGAGTCAAGGTTACATCCACGGGGTATGTATCAATTATAGCATCAAAGTCAGAGTGGATCCGAGTGACTTTGTCTGCAAAGTGCTGAACAAATTGTTCACAGAGGGCTGTCGAGAGGTCCGCGTTCTCCTCTTGTGGTCTAGTATGTAAAAGACCCCTGATCCCTTGAAACAGCTCTGCAGGACGGCTCTTTGCAGACGCAATAGTGGCAGAATTTTTTAATATTTTTTTTTGGCTGCCCATATTGCCAAGAGTAGGCCTTCAAATAGGCTCTAGCCCATGTTTGATCAGATTCACTCCGAGTTTTCTGCCAACGTCGCTCTAGTCATCGTCTCACTCATTTCATCACCACCAGCTCCCTAGAAAACCAGGGTGCTGGTGTGCGTCCTGGTCATTTCTCTGTTCTAGAGATCGGCCAGGGCTTCGACAGAATCGCCTGCCAAGGCAATAGAAAAATCCCCAAGAGCCATCAGGAAACCATTTGAATCCATCAGCTTCCTGGGGCGGATCATCTTAATCGGGCCTTTACCTCTACAGAGGTTCTGAGGACCAGCAAGTCTAAGCCCCACCAGGTAGTGATCTGTCCTTGACAAAAAGACTACAGAGAGTTCCTCCGCTCCCAGATCACTTTCATCCCATCCAGCACAGAACACGAGGTCCATAGAATCATAGAATCATAGAAAAGTAGAGTTGGAAGGGGCCTACAAGGCCATCGAGTCCAACCCCCTGCTCAATGCAGGAATCCAGGTCAAAGCATCTCTGACAGATGTCTGTCCAGCTGCACCTTGAAGCTGTGAAGTCCAGAGTGTGCCCAGCAACATAGGTGGGGCCAGATACCATTTGGGACAGACCCATGGTTATCATGGTGGACATGAAGTCCTGAGCCACTCCTGACAGGGCAGTCTCAGCATGGATGTTGAAATCCCCCAGCACAACAAGCCGAGGGGTCTCCAACACCAACCCCGAGACAACCCCAAGACTACACCGGCTAGCTCAGGAAGGGAGACTGTTGAGCAGTGGGGGGAAGGACACCAACAGAATCCCTATTCTGTCCCTGGGCACCCACCTTCAAATACACGCACTCGAATCCAGCAGACTGTGGGATAGGGCATCTGGTCAGGGGGATAGAATCCTGATAGACCACTGCCACTCCACCTCCCCATCCCCCAGGTCTTGCCTGCTGCTGGACAGAAAACTGCACAGGGCAGTGCTGAGAGAGATTAACACACACACACCCGTAACTTCATCCAACCAGGTCTCTGTAATACAAGCCAGGTTGGCATACTTATCCAGGATCAAGTAGTGGAGAGCAGTTGTTTTACTACTCACCAACCTGGCATTCATCATCAGCAGTTTCAACCCCGGGGGTTCTGTTGCCAGGGCCATCTAGGTTATTTGAGTTGGGGGACAATGTAGGGACAGCCAGCACCCTATTGTGGTACTCTCTCTCATTACAGCATAACTGCCTCCCCACTTGGTATCGCCCTCTGCCCTGTATAACTGTGATGGCTGCTCCCTGACTCCCAACATTTCTGACTTGACGGCCAAAAGTAGGCCAACTCTGAGGGGGGTGGTTTCTGGCTTCCGCAAAATTGCTCAAAATAGTTGCGCAAATTTGGAGCCAAGCACTGTGTATCTCTAGTGCAGCAAATTGCATAAATTTGTTCAAATTGCGTAAATTTGCACAAATTGGGGCCGACTCATTGGATTCGAGTTGTTGTTCTTGTTGTAGCATTTAACATGAGAAGTATGGAAGCATCCTCCTCTCACTGCATCTGCACGTACTCCACCGTGGCCACCCTGAATTTTCTGACAGTTAATTTCAGATTTGTGCAAAATTTGGGCATCCACTCCACAATTTGCACAAATTTACACAATCTGCATAAATTTCTGCAAATTGTGGAGTGGGGGCCGAATTTTGGGCAAATTTCCCCAGCTTCTAAAAAAAATTAATGCAAATTGCAGCCCGTTTTAAAAATGGAAGTCCGCGTGCTGGCTTGACTTGTGTCAGATCGAGTTGGCACCAGCGCAAGGTTGACAGAATGGAATCCGTAGGGCTGAGTCAAGAAAATAGCCATACCACCCTGAACAGCCATGCCACCCTGAACATGCCCAATCTCGTCTGATCTCGTAAACAGAGCAGGGTTGGGCCTGGTTAGTACTTGGATGGGTGACCGTCTTGGAATACCAGATGCCGTAGGAAAGGACCATAGCTCATAGACAGAGCACGTGCTTGGCATGCAGAAAGTCCCAGGTTCGATCCCCGGCCTCTCCAGGTAGGGCTAGGAGAAAATCCTGCCTGAAACCATGGAGAGCTGCTGCCAGTCAGTGTTGATGATACGGGGCTAGATGGACCAATGGTCTGACTCCGTATAAGGCAGCTTCCTATGTTCCTAAATCCACCGGATTTTCACTCCCCTACTGGATTCCTCACACATCCCTATCTGGGGCTGAGCAGTGGTCTGAACCTGAGCCTCCCCAAGTCTAACACTCTAGGCCAGCCTTTCCCAACTCTGGGTCCAGATACTGTTGGACCTCAACTCCCATAATCCCTGACCAATGCACATGCTCGCAGGGGGTGATGGGAACATCTGGTGACCCAATCCAGAGCTTGTTGAGTGGTGCTGGGAGATTTTAGAATCCAATCTGTGTGCTATCAACTGCCTGGACTTCCACACACAGATCTTAGCAGAGCTCACCTCCCTTCGCAGCATGCAGCGTGCAGAACCAGCCTTATCAGCCCAGCTTCCCTTGTTATGACACTTGCTTCCAGCTTCCCCGTCCAGATTAATCCATGGAGTCAGGAAACACTCTGGAACACCACAGGTTCTAATACTACCTGTTTATTTACTTATCAAGTAAAGTTCTACAGAGTATACATTTCCTAGTTACAGTCCATGTGCAGAGTATAAATGTATAGCAAGCATTAAGTCCAGTGGAGTAAGTTGAGCTTCACTCCACCTCAGCAAAGGCGTTACATTGTTGCAAGAACAAAGGAAAAGAACAACAACAAGAAGAAAACCTTCCCCTTAAAATGGCTTCCGCCTGAACAAGTTAGCACGTCATCAGAACATACAAAACATGTGACTAGCTCGTTCCTTTCCCACAGTTCTGACTCTCATGCCTCTGAGAATAGATTCTGTGGTCCAGACATAATAAACCTGTTTACAGAGCCACACTGTACCTTCCATGTGTCAACAATGTACTGAAGCTTGTAAAGTGATACATATCACAACAGAGCTTTGGCCGGAAATATGGCCCAATCATGAAGTGCTCCCACCTGCTAGAATTCCCCAGTTTAGAATTAGCTATTCCCCCCTTTGTTGAAGCACAATGCATAATGCTGCTGTGTGCACACCACATCTCTGGCAAAGGTCCCTTTTGTCCCATGTTTGTCATTACATGACAGTTAATTGTGTGTTCACGTGAATGTGTGAAAAAGGATGTGTGGCAACAGCAGTCTCTTCCAGGTCAAGATAAATTGTACCTTTAGAGCCAGGTGATAGTGCTGCTCGTTTAATGGCATACGTCTTCAAGCACCTCTCAAATGTATCATCCCAAAGTGCCACTATACCGTCCTTCCCACCTGTCACAAAGCCCTGCAAAAAAAACCCCAAATGTATAAACGTACTTAATGCATTAACATCAAAGAGCTGGGTGATAAGGAGGGTGTGCCCACATGACAATGAGTTGCAGAATGAAGTTTGGTTCACATGCTGCATACGTTATCATAACTATATCTCATATATGTGCATTACCCCCTCTGATGAGTACTGATCAGTACCGTGCTACAGACCACACAGCTGGCGAGGTCATACTTCAGGGAAAGCCTGTGTGAAGTGATGAGTTTTAAGAAGATGTCTGAACATCAGAAGTGTAGGGGCTTGTCTTATGTCAATTGTTAAAGTGTTCCAGAGGGTGGGTGCTGCGACGCTGAATGCTCTACTTCTTCAAGTGCTCCTGAGGCAAACCCCAGGAGCATGTTGCGCCCTCAGAAGTGCTCCTGCTGATGACTGCAGAGGTTGGGCAGGGACATAAGGCATGAGGCACTTCCTAAGGTAACCTGGTACCAAGTTGTTTAGGGCTTTTTATGTTAACAACAACACCTTAAACCTGACCCAGCAGTTTATTGGCACCCAGTGCAGTTCTTTTAACAGCACGCTGTCGGAAAGAAGCCCCAGTTAGCAGCCCCAGTTAGCAGCCTCACCTCTGCATTCTGCACCAGCTGCAGCTTCTGGACCAAGCCCAAGGGTGGCCCCGCACAGAACACGTTACAATGATCCAGTCTTGAGATTACCAATGCCTGTAGCACTGTGACTTAGCTCATTTGAGAAACTGTTGTGTGCATCACCACAAAATGGCTGCCATGGGAGGCGTGGCTAGTCACAAAGGACAAGCAACTTGCTCAAATGACTGTGTACAAGGCATAGGTGAGGTCTGAGCTATAACACACTAAAGGCGCAATCCTATGCAGGTTTAGACAGCAAACCTGCCTAAACTTGCACAGGATTGTGCCCTAAGAGACGTCTTTGAACCCACAGTTTTCAGCACCTTTTTCTTTTACCCTTCTTTTCCTTGGTGGCTGGGTATATTGCAGAGGAAAGCCTCAGTCTGCAGTCACCCGCTGTCTTCATTTCCAAGAATGTCTCTGAGCCCCATCATGTAGCCCAGAGGCATTCATGGGAAATGAAGATGGCAGCAGATGGAGGCCCTCATTTTGCTTAGAAGTGATCCCAGCTGCCAGTAGGAAAATGTGTTAAGTGGGAGGGTTAGGGCACCTTGGTGGGTTCCAAGAAAGGTATCTGGGGGCACATTGGTGCCTGCGGGCACCACGTTGCCCACCTGGGCCTTAAGATCTACTGAGCATGCCCTCTTGTTCCTGCTGTTGCTGAGGCACACTGTATAAAGCACTGCTATCAGTCAGAAAGATGTTCAGCAAAGCAAAGCAGCCTTGCTCACAGAGTGTAAAAGGTCAAGACCAGAGGGAATTAAGAAGGGATCATCCCAGCTGTCTTTAGTAGACAGAAACACCTCTCAGTGACAACACCCCCTCCAACTGTAATTAGAGTCAAACTGTTCCCTCTAATAAGCCCATCTGATTTCCAAATGCACTTTTCTGTCATACCTGTGGTTCACGCTGGCTCAGCTTGTCTGAGCGTGGAAAGCTAAGCAGGGTCAGGCCTGGTTATTTGGATGGGAGACACCTCCTCTAGCTTCCTGCATTGAGCAGGGGGTTGGACTTGATGGCCTTGTAGGGCCCTTCCAACTCTATGATCTATGAATCTTCCTGGTAGAGCACCTGCTTTGCATGCAGAAGTTTCCGGGTTCAAACCCTGGCACCTCCAGTTAAAAGGAAGAGGTAGCAGGTAAAATGCCTGAGACTCTGGAGAGCTGCTGCCAGTCAGAGTAGACAATACTGGGATAGATGATAGTATAAGGCAGCTCCCTACGTTTTCCTCCTAAAAAAATCCAGAACATGAAAAGCAGAGATGCTGAAAACAGTGTACCCCCCATTTCTATCCCTCAGGCCATGATGTGTTAAAAGTTTCACAGAATTCCATGGGCCTGAGAGTCCAAAAGAATGAATGGCAATCGGCTTGCCAGTGCAAAGCTTGTAAACTTCATGAAATGTCTTGGTAGTCCTCTAAAGGGTGTTTGAGAGTAATTATGAAACAAATGAATTTCAAAGACACTGAGAAAAGCAATTGTGTGGGCTTGGAAGTTAAATTTAAATTTTTGGTTGCAGTCCACAGTTTTCAAGGCAGAATTTTCAGAATTGCTGTATGTTGACAACAGCCACATCATGGATCAGTGAAAATCAACCTGAACATCATTATCGACAGAAATTTAGGCCAAAAAAGGCAATATAATACTAGGGAGATATTACCATCCCTCTTATGCAAAATCTGATGATGAACTTAAGATAGAGAAAGAAATCAGGAAGGGGACCAAAAAAAAAAGAGAGCACGTAAATCAGGGGTGGAGAACCTCAGACCCGGGGTCCCAATCCGGGCCTCTGGGATTCCCCAGAAGGCCCCACCCCTTCCCCTGGCCCCACCCCTTTCCCCTCAACCACCAATTGTTTGGTGGTTTCCCAGCTTTTCTGCACTTCTCCCCCCCCCCATTCTAAACATCTGAAATGCCTCTACTAAGGCACAGTAACTGGCAGTAAGAGCTTGAAGCTAAAATAGGCTGGTGTTTTTTGGGGTTTTGGCCTACTACTAGAATGTGGCCCCCAAGAGCTTCTCTCAAATGGAATTCAGCCCTTGGGCTGAGAGGTTCTGCACCCCCGATGTAAATGATGGGTGATTTCAATCAACTACACTGAGATTTGACCGGATAAATGGAATCTTGGGTCTTGCCTGCAAGAACATTTCTAGATGCAATCAATGATTGCACCATCTTGAAAAGAACTGTAGAGGTACAGAAAAGGCAACTAAAATGTCCAGAGGGATGAATATATCTACTCCATTAAGATGTTTTTTTAAAAAATAATTTTTTTTAGCAATGTACAGAATTCAAAAAGAGAACTTATTCTCTGTCTCCTAAAACACTGTGGGCAGTATCCAAATTGACATTAGTGCTCATGTAAATTATGTTGCACCAATGTAAGTGACCTCTAGCACAACGGCAATGGCTTTAGCTGGCACGAGGGGTTTCCCCGGAAAACCCATCACAGCAGCTAATGCTATTGGCATGGCACTAGTTTGCTTATGCTAGCGCAACATAATTTTTGTCAGTGCTGGTGTCGACTCGGATATTGCCCTTAATCTCAGGGTCATCCAGTAAAATTGAATGGCACTAGGTTCAGAACAAAGAAAAAGAATTTCAAGATTAATTGCCAGGTGATGTTGCAATGGATATCAGTTTGGATGTTTTTTAAAAAACGGACAAGTGGAACCTGCAACAAAATGTTGCAGTGTTGAGTGCTGCTGTTCAGGATTCCAGCTACTCCATTTTATTCTCCCTGTCTCTGGTTTTCCATTTGCTATCTCAACAGTCAGTCAGCATTCCCTAGCCATTGAGCATGCTGTTTCTGGGGTCCCCCCCACTGTTAGGTTCCCCCCCTAAAGAGTTTTTGTACTTCTGCAAACCTTGGGGTTCCCCCAGGGCTGCTGATATCTCCCTCTTGTGTGTAGTTAGTGCTGTTTCGGCTATATAAGTAACAGCCACGCACAGCCTGAACACTGGAAATAGAGGGAATGATTACAAAAAACCATGGAGGATAGTCTATCAGTGGCTATTAGCTATGATAGCTGAGACTGTAACCTCCATGTTCAGAAGCAGTATAACTGAGTTACAGATGCTGAGGAAAACATCCCACCTTTCCTTAAACTGTCCTACTGGCACTTACCGGAAACCGGCTTGATGGATCTTCGATTTGATCCAGCAAGGTTATTTAATTTATTTATTTGTGACATTTTTATACTGCCTCATACCTAGTTCTCTGAGCAACTAATTCCTATATCCTTATTAGAAGAAGGCCCGGCATCACCATGTATGTACTTCCTATTCATCTGCCTCAGTCACAGTTTAGCTAATAGTTTCTGGACCTCCAAACCCAAGGATGCCAAAATAGAACTGTGTAAATACAAGGAATGGGCTGTGAAATGTGAAATCCCAAAGCCAAAGAAGTAATATGTGATACCAAAAGACTTACATACCTTATCTAAGGCATGCATAGCAAATACAGGCCCATCATGAGCTTTCACTGTCTTAAGCAACAATATATCTTTCCAGATGTAAATATCTCCTGTCACAGATCCAGAGAAAACCAGGTCCTCTATTCGTCCATAGGAAACACTCATCATAGTTTCCTGTTTCCCAATATTTCCAAAGATGCCACGTTTGGAGGTAAAGCCACCACCTGAATTGTGATGACAGAGCAACAATCATGATTATAAATTGCTGGGATATTTCTATTTCTGTTATCAGTGATGGCTCCTATCCTCATTGCATCCTGTGGACATAACAGAATTACATACAGGTAGGCAGAATAAGAGAGAAATGCAAGCATAACAATGGCCATCTGCTAGATTCATCCAGGAGCCAAGCCCCTTGTCCTTATGGAGAGGAATGTGTCAGGGTTTCACAGCTGAAAGTTGTAATTGTTTGCACTCACAAAATACTCTCAAGGTTAGATACAAAGACTTTGGGCACAATCTAGCCAAAGATAAGCACTTCAAGTCCCCACTAATTTCATTTCTCCCACTAAAAGTTATGGGATGTACAGCCTAGGCACATTTACTTAGAAGGACATCCCACATATTTCAACTGGACTTAATTTCTAGTAATTGCATGTATTTTTTATTTTTTAAAAATAGCAGCCATAATCATCAATGGGAGTTTTTCTCCACAGCTGCAGGGGGAATCCGGATCAGGACCATGGCAAAGGCAAAGGTTTAAAGCCCCTTTCCCAACCATCACAGTCCCCATTCAATTTTTCTCCTTGGAGCTTCAATATACTGTTTTGGGTAAATGTTCATGCAATTACTAATTGTGTGAATAACTTCATATCTTGTTTGGCCCTTAGAGCGGGAAACTTGTGGCCCTCCAGATGTTTTGGCCTACAAATCCCATCAGCTATCACCATCAACTATTCTGGCTAGGTCTGATGGGAATTGTAACAAAACATCTGGAGAGCCACAAGTTGCCCACTCCTGCCTTAGTGTATAGGAGTTATATGCCTCAAGGGGCCCATTTCCTGGGTGTCAGTGTGATTCCACGCTTTGAACACGTCTCCTAATCTGGAAGGAGACAACACCAGAGCAGGGACTTGCTCATTCACTGTAAGCTACAAGTGGAATTGCAACTGACCATTCACACTTCAGGGGTATAGTGCTTTTAAACAGAATTTTATGGGTGGTCCAAACAATGTTGACTTCCTCTTGTAACCCTCCAGTGTTTCCCCACCACTTCCATCTTTTTTTCTTACCACAAAAATCCATTAAGGAGGAAAAGTGGAATAGCTGCACAATGCCTTTTGATCAATAGCACTAGGAGCAGGGCCAGCATGAAGGGTCGGCATGGTTGGGCACCTGCTGAGAGCCCTCATCCCAGCTGGGGTCCTACTGTCAAGAGCCCAATGGACCTGCTCTTTCCTCTTCACCACCATAACCTGCTTGTTCACTCTCCTCTCACTCTGGCACAGACAATAGTAGTGCTGTGAAGGAGGAACAGTAGATGCCACTGTCAAGAACAAATTCTGCCAGACTAATCTGATCTCATTTTTTGATCGGGTAACCTCCCTTGAGGACTGTGGGAATGCTGTGGACATCATATATCTGGACTTCAGCAAAGCTTTCAACAAAGTGCCTCATGATATCCTGGTTAGCAAGCTAGCTAAAAGTGGGCTGGATGGGACAACTATCAGGTGGATCCACAATTGGCTACAGAATCGGACTCAAAGAGTGCTTATCAATGGTTCCTTCTCAAACTGGGGAGAGGTAACGAGCGGGGTACCACAGGGCTCGGTCCTGGGCCTGGTGCTCTTCAACATTTTTATTAATGACTTGGATGAGGAGGTGCAGGGAATGCTTATCAAATTTGCAGATGATACAAAGTTGGGTGGAACAGCTAATACTCTGGAAGACAGAAACAAAATTCAAAGCGATCTCGATAGGCTGGAGCGCTGGGTCGAAAACAATAGAATGAAATTTAATAGGGATAAATGCCAAGTGCTGCACCTAGGGAGAGGAAACCAAATGCAGAGTTACAGAATGGGGGACACTTGGCTCAACAATACTACAAGTGAGAAGGATCTTGGTAGATCACAAACTGAATATGAGCCAGCAATGCGATGTGGCTGCAAGGAAGGCAAATGCGATTTTGGGCTGCATTAATAGAAGTATAGCTTCAAAATCGCAGGAAGTGATAATTCCCCTTTACTCAGCACTGGTTAGGCATCTTGAGTACTGCGTCCAGTTCTGGGCACCACACTTTAAGAAGGATGTAGACAAACTGGAGAGGGCAACACAGATGATAAAGGGACTGGAAACAAGGCCCTATGAGGAGAGATTGAAAGAACTGGGCATGTTTAGCCTTCAGAAGAGGAGATTGAGGAGAGATATGATCGCACTCTTCCAGTACTTGAAGGGTTGTCACACAGAGGAGGGCCAGGATCTCTTCTCGATCATCCCAGTTTGCAGGACACGGAATAATGGGTTCAAGTTACAGGAACCCAGATTCCACCTGAGCATCAGGAAAAATTCCCTGACTGTAAGAGCAATAAGACAATGGAACCAATTACCTAGGGAGGTGGTAAGCTCTCCCACTCTGGAGGTATTCAAGGTGAAGCTGGATGGCCATCTGTCAGGGATGCTTTGACCTGGATTCCTGCATTGAGCAGGGGGTGGACTCGATGGCCTTGTCATCATCATCATCAGGCGATCACTCGTGACCGAGTAAGATTGTCTTCCGGGATAAAATGAGGAAATTCTAAAGAAGATTGTGTAGACTCTAGCGATGGGTCCGTAAGTGACTGTGGAGGCCAATTCTAGATCCACACAGCTTCCCACAGTGAGGACACAGGTTACCAGATAGAAGATGCAATTTTACTTTTCTATGATTCTATGCCTATTTGCACATCTGCTCTCTGTCTGGCAAGCAAGCAGGTAGTAGCAATGATGAGGAAGAGGAGGAGGAGGAGCAGCAGCTGGTGTCAATGCTAGTAAGAAGGTAGACTCACTCAGGGAGGGGCCCCCCACTGAGGATGTCTTGCTTGCCCAAGAGCCCTTCAAAACCTGGAGCCAACACTAGGTGGTAAAGTTTGGTAAAATGTGCTAGTTTTTGGGTCAGCTCAACTGGATTGGCAGCAGCCTGTCCTCCAGCAGGAACAGAGTCGGAGGTTACAGGGGGAAGAGGTTCCCCCCCACCTAGCACTGCTGTTCCTGAGGGTCTCACTCCGCAAACATAGAAAATAGGCTCAGCCGTGTGCTAGGAACACATGAGCCAGCATGGTAACAAACCAGCCTCTTCAGAGGATAGGAAATTGTGCTGTGCCTCTGCATTGAGAGTGAGTGAATTACCCAATCACAGCTCATGCACGGAAGTAGCAGAATTACGCCCCCCTGATGGAAAGGAGGCTAGGCCAGAGCAGTGAATCCTGCCAAGATACATCAGGCAGCCCCCTCTGTGGATTGATTGATTGTTACTTTACTTCTTGTGGCTTCCTGGCAGCTCTCTCTTGGTTGACCGATGTGTCCTGGCAATCAGTTTTGTAATGGAGTGCAGTTGTTTCTGTCTGTACATTTTATTCATGTGATCCACAAACCATTTTAACTGCCTTAGGCTGGTTTCAATCAATCACCTGTCATTTGGTGGCTGTCTATCAGCTCATGGTATGGTGGGTACATTGGCCCTTGATTAAGATGAAACTTAGTTGTTAAACATAACATAGTACCTGCTTGTTGCCAAAACTTGATGTGCTTCATTCCAACAGTCACCAGCTTATCAGGATGATGAGGGTTGCATTTCACTACAAATATCTTGTCTTTGTGACCCCTACAATACATTAAAAAGTAAAGGATACACAAATTGTCTATGCTTGCAATATTGCAGCATTGTAAGGTGTGTGTATGTAGGGGGGTGTTAAAGGACACCTGCAAAGAAAAACTAGTTTGGGATCATTGTAACATTTAGAAATGAAAAATACAGTAAAATGAGAGAGACTGGGGGTTTCTTGATCGACAAGCAAGTCTTATGATGTGAGAGCAGCAGCCCTGTGTTTTAGCCCTGTCCCATCTGTTACTATTGCAGGACAGAACATGGAAGAGAATTTTAGTGCACATCCTAGTTAATACATCCATATTATTGCTGATCTAAACTCAAAAGTATTTAAAACCCACATATTATAGGCTCTTTTAACCCCAGTCTCTGAAGAACTCTAAATTAAGATCAGCTGGAAAACGATTCTGGCTTTGCCTGCTATGCCTGAGTGATAATTTATCACAGTTATCACAGACTGCAGAATTATCACAGATCCATCTCAATATGATCAATAGAATCCATGACATATTAAACCCACTGAATCCAGTTAGTGTAGTAAGTGCTTGAAGGAAGCAGACTTCCCTCCAGAAACAAGTATTACAGTACTCTCTTCATACAGTAAAATCAATATTGCAATATTACTGGATTCATATGGTAAATCTTTGAAAGGCTCACTCCCCAGTAAATTTCTCCAGTCCTGCTAATTCTGTACAATTGGTACACATTAGTCCATGAAAGAGTAACAGGATGTAAACTGGTGTTATCCAGTTGGCTTCCAAAGATTTGTGAAGCTGGTTGGCAAAACGGACATAAAATAAACTAAGCAGAGTTCAATGAATCCCGAGGTGGTCTGATAGGTTGCATTTTATGCATTCCTATGTTCATGAGCATCAAGATCATAAAAGAAGTACTACCATAGAACCAATTATGTAATTATTATTTTTTTTTACTAATCCACAGAATTAACAAGAATGGTGAAATTTATCAGGGTCTGAATCTCTTAAGGGCATATTATATGAACTCTTTAGTGCAGGGGTGTACAAGATGCACCCCCCCCCCAAGGCCTTTACTGCAGCCCCACAAGGATGCCCTGATGTCACCACCACCTCCAAATTCCCTACTGCTAGTACACTCCTGTCCCTCCCCCAGAGATCCTCATACAGATCACTGGAGTGTGTATGCGTGTGTATGTGCGCGCATGTGTGTATGTATGCACACACAAGTTCGTGTACATGTGGACCCCAACACTTGAGCCAGCATCACATGTGGCCCTCAGGGCCAAAAAGGTTGTGCACCCCTGCTTTAGTGTAATTTTAAACTCATTTTGGGGGTCGAATACCTTCAAGGACTTACTACATGAAGTAGATTCAGAGGTGTGTGGTTTTTTATAACAATGTGGTGAGGCTGGGTCATGCTGATCATATTGAGATGGATTCATTGTAACATGTATAACTTTGTTGGATTTCATATTTAGAGACATTTTCTTACCAGTATAATTATCTTAATGGTATTTTTATATGCTGGTTGGACACACCTGTTACTCACCTTTTTTGTTTTGGACTATGACGTTCCTGGACTTTGCCTAAATATTAGAGGGATGCAAACCTTCCCTACTCTGAGTAAACATTAAGGAAACTAGCTTCATATAGCATACAGGGAATTCATAAGGGGTAGGGGGAAATACAGCTGCATTCAGTAAATTCAAGACATAACATGAGAAAGGGCAACACTCATCAAATTAATTAAGAAAGCTATAAAGGGTAGCATTTAAACCAGTAGGTGATAAACAAGCAACTTTAAATATTTAAGCAGTCTCAGAAGGAAGACTGGAAGATCTGTGATAAGTAATTGAAGCACATTAGAATGACAATTAGAAGGGTGAAAATTAAAACAATATTTCAGAGAATAGTTAAGCCAAAAGAAATATGGCCTCAAAGATAGTTCTTGATTAATTCACATTATAGTTGTTTGGGTGAGTTCTGTGATTTGCCACGCTCAGTTTTAAACCATTACAATATGGGTCATTAGAGAATTTGTGATAAGTTATCAAACTGGTACCCTGATGGGTGAGAGGGTTTACAAGGCTCTGCCCCCACTGAGAAATATCCCAGGCCACTTTGCCAAATGTTCTGCTTTCATTTTAAGAAGTAAGAATAGTATCCTGCTCCAAGTGCAGGGACTCCAGAAGTGTTTTTACAAGGGGGAGGGGGCTCAAGACAGTACAATAATAATTAAAAATTAGATACATGTGGGAGCAGAAGAAGAACTACATGGGGTTCTTCAACACCCTTCCTCTGCCTGCTGTGCATCCACTGAAGTACTTAGGCTATTCTCACCAATGGAGGGCTGTGAATGCCTTCCAAAATCCAACCAGACCCTCCCTTTTGGTCTGAGTGCAAATTACACAAGCTCATAGCTCAGAGTTATGTACATTTGGGTGAGGGGGAGGGAGGGAGGGATGAAGATAGTGAGGTATATATGGACCTTCTACTGCTGGTAGTGACAAGGTGTGTTAGGGTTTGCACACAATCTGAGGAGGGGTAGGAAACAGGGCTCTGTGCAATCTCTCCACATGTGGGCAGCTGTGTCTATATGGAGATGAATCATGCCCTAGGTCTCTAACTGCTTTTATAAAAAGCTGTTTTCTCCTGGTGGGGGTTACTTCTGGTCATGAAGCCCTAACTTTGAGGGGAGAAAAAGCTTTTAAAATGGTGTTTCTGTGGGAAAGCATGAGTGAGGGAAGGCTTCAGCTCTTCCTACCTAGCCACTCATGCTTTGCTTTAAAGCTCCCTCGCCTCCTGCTTTGTAGGGATTTGGCAGAGACGAGAGATCTGATCCTGACCACCATCACATCTAGTTTAGCCTTCAGTCTGCCATTGAGACACTGGTGTGCCCAATCCAGTTGTTTTGGACCAACACAGAGCAGAGTTCAAATGCATGCAAGATTTCAGATAAAGATTTTACACTAATGTAAAAAGTCTACTACACCTCAGTAAAATTTACTCCAAATGTACTGTGTTCACCCATGGTTTGCCTGAACACTGCTACACATCCTCTTATTTTATAAAAAGGAAAATGTTATTTAATAGCTGAAATGAGAACATCCATTAGAAAACCAATCAGATATGGGACCAAGCTCTTCCCCGATACTCTGACCCTTCAAGCAATTACAAAAGCTTCTTAGCCCTTGCTGGGTTAACAGCTAAGCTCTGGACAGCAAATGAAATAAAAGAATCTCTAGAAAATGTTTATTTAAGTTTAGGATAGGGAAGAGGAGAGTGGGGCTAGAACAGGTGGCCTGGCATGAACAGGAGAGACTTGCAAATCTATTTATACCAAATGAAACTCCACCACTATAATTGTATGGCAGATGTA
This sequence comes from Shinisaurus crocodilurus, assembly GCA_021292165.1. Taxonomy (NCBI): domain Eukaryota; kingdom Metazoa; phylum Chordata; class Lepidosauria; order Squamata; family Shinisauridae; genus Shinisaurus; species Shinisaurus crocodilurus. The sequence goes on along the minus strand of CM037879.1, from coordinate 30,089,077 downwards.
CTCCAAGCAGGAATCTGTACTCCAGCACACCATCGTACACAGCAGGAAGGCAGATATAATAGCTCATTTCATTCAAATGCTTTTGATGCTGCAGAACCAAGGGATAGGAGAATACGAGGAAACATTCTGCCTTGACACAGTGCCTTGGATCCTAAATTGCTCTTTTGTTCACGTAAGCGGGGTGGGGATTTCCGTCAACTCCCCCACTCCATCTGCATCCCACCCATCCCCTACACATGCACCATATCTTACACCATTCCCAAAGGTCCTCCAACCCACAGGAGCAGATTTGCAAGGAGCACGGAGATTGCAAAGATGCAAATGTTTACTGTAAAAATGAATGTGGCATCACAATCAGGGTGGCAGGCCCCGCTCCCTCTGCACACCCAACCTTAACATGTTGATCAGAATGTGTGCACTGAGGCTTATGCAACACAGGTGGGAATAGCATGAGCAGGGCACCAGAAAAAATGAACCATATTCTCACCTTCAAAGTGTGTAGGCAGAGGCCTGGAGGCAGAGACAGCATGCATGATGCTGCCCCCCACTTCACATCACACACACACACACACTCTACATACATTTAGCCTGCACACTTTGAAGGTGTGAACAGGGCCATGAAATGTACTAATCACGTTTCCTGACTTTGTGCATAGGTCACTGTGCACATGGGCTGACCATGGGATGTGGCATGGATGTCCGGCACACAGAGGGATGTGGCCACTGATGTGCATAGCGAAGAACATCTATACAGGTCTAAGGAGGGGGCTTTTTTCAGGATCCTAAACAGGATCCTAAAATTCTGACTTGACAGTATATCAATCAAATCTTTATTACGGTCCAAGGACCAGCATAAACAGACAATAGATACACAAAATTTGTACAAGTTTTAGGCTGTCCTTCAGTAAACCATATCAGGATGGCATACAATAAAAACAAAATATCAGTATAAAATCACAATTAAATATGAGGAAGACAGAGCAGGTTTTGGCCCTTTCTCACAGCTTCAGACAAGGCCTAAGAAGTTTTAAGTGTATGGCGTGTTCTTGTAGCCAGAAAGCAAAATTTGGCAACTTTATATGTTATAGAAGGGTCTCTGTCCGCAAGTAAATGCATGGTATAAAATTCATCAGTGTTACCTGGAAAATCATGTAACAAGGGATGGATCAAGTTTGACCGGGCATCTAAGAACGAGCAGTATAAAAGGACATGTGTAATTGTCTCTGTCTCCCCTGAGTCACATGGGCACAGCCTCTGAGCGACTGGTATATTTTGGTATTTGCCTTCTAGAAACTTTGAGGGGAGAGCATTATAGCGAGCCCTAGAGAATGCCCATCTATATTTATAATAGGAAAGAGCACTTAAATAAGCCGCAGGCCCTCTATTCTGTATATCTCGGGGGGAGCGGTAAATATATATGCTTTGACTTAAGTCATTTTGAAATTCTATATCCCAGATCCGTTGTTTTATATTATCTTTTGCTTTCTCCAATCCTAAATTTAGCAAATATTCAGGAGAGAGACCATATGAGTGCAATTTGTTATCTATGGTGTTCCACCTTTTTGTTTGGTAATTATCTTGTAATATTAGGGGGAGCAACCCAGTTGGAGTCAAATTAAGTTTAAGCCAAGAAAATAAGGTGGTTTGCCACACAATAGCTTCAATTCTGAGTAATCCACTCTCCATTCGCAAAACCCCATTTGGGATGCATCTGGGCGTCAAAAATAGTGACCTTAGGAAGCCCGATTGTATTTTTTCATACATAGCTAAATTTGAAAAAGAACCCAATTGTGCTCCGTATAGCAGTTGCGCTCTCGGTTTTGCCAGAAACAATTTAATTGCAGCTGGAATGAAATTCCCTCCCCGCGACTGGAAAAACCTCAGGATTGCCGCTGTGCTTTTCTTGGCAAGTGTAGAAGCATATTTAACCTATGCAGTTTTCCTTCTAGAAGCTTGGAAAACGACACCTAGGTACTTGAAACAGGTGACTTGTTCTATATCATTGTTATCTATGCGCCACCTGTGGGTCTTAGTACTATTGGAAAAAATCATGATCTTAGTTTTAGAATAGTTGATTTGTAATCGATCCTCCTTGCAGTGTTGGGCTAGAGCCTTTAAGGCTCTTCTAAGTCCTATTTGGGTCAAGGAGAGGATAACGGCATCGTCAGCATAAAGCAGTATAGGAAGTCTTTTGTTTGCCATTTTGGGGGCATGTATATCTAGGCCTTGAAGCCGTTTGATTAAGGAATTTATATATATATTAAACAGATGGGGGGCCAATATACAGCCTTGCTTGACTCCCTTATTTACTGCAATTGAATTAGAAAGCTGACCATCACGATTACATCTCACTCTGAGTCTTGTATTATTATACAGTTTGAACATCAGCAATAGTAGACGTTTGTCAATTGTAGAGTTTTTAAGTTTGCCCCATAAAAATGGTCTGGAGATCGAATCAAATGCCGCTTTGAAGTCTACGAAGGCTGCATATAGACGAGAGCTGGTATTGCGGGTGTATTTTTCTGCTAGATGCTACAAAATCAAGCAGTGATCTAAGGTAGATCTTCCTGCCCTAAAACCTGCTTGCTCATCCTCAAGAATGCTCTCTTCTTCTATCCATTCACATAGCTTCCAACACAAGTGTCTTGCATATAATTTGCTGATAATGTTTAAAAGGCTTATGGGTCTGTAGTTAGCTGGGTCATTCCTATCACCTTTTTTGTAGATTGGGATAATAATTGCTACTCCCCAGTATATATAAAAGTATATATAAAAGTATACAATTCAGATTGTTAGAGATCATGTCAATGCAACAATGTTCTTACCTGGCTGCTGCCATCTTTTCTCCTTTTTTCCAGTCCCAGAGTACAATGGTGTGATTATCATCTAACCCAATCGATGCCAAACACTTCCCATCAGCTGTACAAAAGCAATTCACAACATGAAAGGTGTTCAGTTCATGAAATCTTGAATCTTGAACTGAAATGTGATAAACACATTTGCTGCAAATTTTAAATCAAGGTGCTGATAACAATCAAATTGGATGTTTCACACTGAAACAATTACATGTCCTCTGTAGGTCTGTGTACAATGTATTTAGAAAGGGGACTTATCAGTTGCCTCGTTTATCGAATCTACCTTGTTACTGGTCTCTCTGGCACTCCTCTCCCCAGTGTCACCAAATGGAAAATGTCAAGAGGTGAATTAAAATATGTCAAAACCATTTCCTTCCTTTATAGGGATTATATAACCCAAGAAAGACAGGTTACTTACCTGTAACTGTAGTTCTTTGAGTGATCATCGGTGCATTCACACATATGGGCTCTCCACCTGCATAGAGCCCCGTTTTGAGAAACCTCTATAGCTGAGGAATTTTGGTGGGAACCCTCCTGCAATGGCGCAGTTCACATGTCCCTAGCGGGTTCCCACTTATTCCCTCAGTTTCTTGAGACTGATGTTATAGCCTCAGAACCAAGATGGGTCTTCGGTAGCCACATCGAACTCGAGTATGACACTGAAGAAGGGATGGCAGGTCGCCACCACATGAGTAGAGTGAGCTCGGATTGGGGCAGACAGTTTGAGACCAGTTACATCATATGCTAGTTGGATCATTTTGATGACCCATGAAGTGAGGTGTTACACCGATACTGGAAGCTCCTTGCGGTTGCCACCATAACAGACAAACAGACTGTCAGAAAGACTCAATCCTTGACGTTAAAGCCAGCAGTGCCTTATGAACATCCAAGGTGTGAAGGGTTGACTCAAGCAGAGTAGACGGAGAAGAAAAGAAAGCTGGAAGAATGATGTCCTTCAAATGAAGGAAACTGATGTTGGGACAGAGAACTAGCTTGTCCCTATGAAAGGTGAAGTAAGGAGGATCAATACGCAGGGCACATAGCTCACCAGAGTGCCAAGCCGATGAAATGGCCACCAGAAACACCACCTCCCAAGACAAGAGGTGAAGATCTACAGTCTCTAGTGGCTCGAAAGGCCTGGAGGGCAACTGTCAGAATCTGCTCTGCCAAGCGCAGTGCCACAGCTCCATCTAGTGGCCGCTGCCTGCAAAGCAGCCCAGCCTCTTGCCGGCTTTGCAGAATCCTGCCCCAGACCTCCAGCTGTCCCAGGTCTGCTAATGCAGCCCAGCTGGGAGCTGCTGGAAACCCTATATAAAGACAGCCTCTGCACTGCAGTCTTTGCCACAGCAACACAAGCCTCTGTGTTGTCTGCAGCCAGTTCCTGCTTCTAGCAACCAACTGTGATCATTGCCTTTGACCTGTGACTGCTCTTGCCCTATGCTTTTGCCTCTGGCCCTTGTTCTGCCTGGTACGTGCTTGGACTCTGTTTGCTCTTTTGACTTGCCTTTTGCCTCTGGCCCTTACCTGAATTCCATTTACTCTTGGATTGTGCCTCTGACCCTTGCCTGGACTCTGCTTGCTCTTGGGACTCACCTTCTGCCTCTGGCCCTTGCTTGGACTCTGTGCTTGAACCCCACACTGCTTGATACACGCCCTGACCTTGGTCTGCCTTCTGGATCTGGCTCACCCCTGGCCTGCTCCTGCTGCCTTCATCATCCCCTGGCCCCGGCATTCCGCTCTGCCTATACCCCAGACCCTTACAGCAACACCTGTAGAACAATGGAAAGGCTCCAAGTTGGTACCATCCTTTGGATTGAAGGAACTAGGTTTTGGGCCCCTCAAAGAAATTGCTTTGCCTTCAGATGCAAGAAGACTGAGAAACTTTCAACTGGATGGTAAGAAGCAGAAACTGCAGCAAAGTAAACAAAGAGAGAAGAAAGTTTCAAACCTTTGTCAAACAATGATAATCAGAACTGTAGAACTTGGTGCAAAGTGCACCTAACAGGGTTGAGGCTGTTCAGACGAGTGAAAGAGGAAAACACAGCCCACTTCCTGGCATAAGACCATCTCGTGGAAGGTTTGCGAATGACACTGAGGATGTGCTGGATTGGAGGGGCAATACCATCATTGGTACTGATCACTGGATCCTCCATGCTGTCATGTGAAGTGACTGGAGTTCCAGGTGCTGAACCCTGCCACACTCCCGGGTGAGAAGATGCGGCATGGTTGGAAGCCAAATGTAGTTGTCCCTTGCTAGGTGGAGAAGAGGGGCAAACCAAGGCTGTCAAGGCCACCACAGGATGATCAGGATGCATTGCGTGCCATCGGTTCCTATCTTTTCCAGGACCCAAGTGATGAGTGGAAATCGGGAGAAGATGTAGAACACCACCCCTGTCCCAGTGAACATGAAAGTGTCCCCTATTGATTGTGGATCCAGGCCCACTCAGCTGCAGAATACTGGGCAAACAGTGTTCTCCTTGCAGGTGAAGAGGTCAACCTCCGGTGTGCTCCACTGATGGAATAGATTGGTTAGGATCGTCCTGTCCATCTTCCATCTGTGGGAGGATGGCAAAGTCGTGACTGAGCCGGTCAGCAAGCATATTGTCCACACCAGCTACATGGACCACAACCAAACAGATCTGACGGGACACACACCAATGAAAGATCTGGAGAATGAGGACGATCAGTGGGAGGGATCTTGTTCCTCCCTGTTTGTTCAAATAAGTGATGACTGTGGTATTGTCCAACACTATCTGGACCAGTCTGCCCACCAGATCCAGTTTGAAAGCCCTGAGAACTTTGTTGACTGCTCTTTGTTCTAAGAGGTTGATGTGTTTAGTGGCTTTACTGGACAACCACCATCCTTGCACTGTGAGGCCCCCACAGTGAGCTCCCCATCCTGAGAAGGATGTATCCAGAGTCAACATATGGGGTGGAGAGGGTTGGCCAGCCTTGGAGTTGAGGAGAGCTCCAACGAATTGGAGCCTTCGCACCAGTTCCAAGTGTGATTTCTCCTTGTTGACGTAGAGGCCAAATTGGGTAGGAGATTGCAGGTCATCTCTATCAACTGAAGAAGCTGACACCTGGTTGATGCCAGCAATAGCCAATCACTGATGTATGGGTAGATTTCTACACCAAGGCCCCACAGGTAAGCGTACACTACTGCCATGCACTTCATGAAAACTGTCAGAACCGTGGCTAGACCAAATGGCAACACTCGAAACTGGTAAGCGTCATTGCCGATCAAGAAGTGGATGAAGCATTGATAAGACCTCTTGACAGTGAAATGGAAGTAGCCATCCTTCAGGTCAATTGAGGCAAACCAAACTCCCTTGGATAACAGTGGCAAGATCGATGATAGGGAGACCATGCAGAACTTTCTGGGTGTGATGTAGGTGTTGACCTCTCAGAGATTCAGGATTGGACAAAGCCCTCCATCCCTCTTCGGTACCATGAAGTACTGTGAGAAAAACCCATGACTGAGATGGCAAAGCGGAACCTATTCTATAGTGCCTTTTGCCAAGAGGGTTTGTACTTCTTGCTGAAGGACCTGTGATGGAGCTGTTCGTCGAAGCATCCCAAGCAGAGGGAGGGCATCGGTTTCGATCCTGTAGCCCCTCTGGACGATGGAAAGGACCCAGGAGTTCAATGTTATGTTGAGAGTCAAAGGCGATGCCTGTTGCCCCCGTTGCCCTTACGGTGGAAGCTCCAAAACTTGGTAGAAGATTACTGTTTCCTTGGTCCAGAGCCGGTGGTCGGAAGGTTTGCCCCAATCCCAATTGCTGATAGGGCAACTGGGTAGAGTGGGGACAAGACCAGTGGTGTTGCCTGTATGGAAGGATTGGCTGGTGCAGTCCACGTGTCTTGCGTATTTTGCACCTTTTGAGCTGAGTCCATGGTCTTGTTGGTCTTAGCATTGAAGAGACCTTGCCCATCAAATGGTTAAGTCTAGATATGAGATCATCTTCTTGGGAAAGACCTGTGGACCTCATCCAGGCGTGGCCTCAGAGCAACTGCAATGACAAGAACTTTTGCATTACAGTCCATCTGGTGTCAAGACGTGTTAATTTGCTGCCTGGACAGGCTTCACCTTGGAAGACCCAAACAAGGTCTCTTTTATCTTCAAGGAGGTGGTTGAAGAGGTGCCCAATCTTCTTCCAGAGGAAGAGTTGATAACCTGACATAGCTGCCTGGTGGTTCGACATCTGAATTTCCAGGGTTGCCAAAGAATACAGTCGTCTGCCCAGTAGATCGAGGCAATGACCCTCTTTATCCACAAGTGAAGAATGGAGCCTCCATGATTTACCTTGTGCTGCCTCAGCAACATTATAGTTTGGGGCAGGGTGAGTAAAGAGAACGTTAGTATTCTTCTCTTGAATGCGATACATCCCCTCAAGTCACTTAGCCAAGAAGACATCATCCTATGGTCCCGAAATCTGGTCAAAGGTGCTGGCCAATACCAACGAGCATCGTGATCACAGGAGTCCCAGCAAGGATAACAGTACTGCCAGTGATACTGCTTCATATGTTCCACATCCCAATCTCAAGATCTCCTGTACGGTATGTCCCATTCAGACTGTCCCATTCTGACAACGGGGAGCTGGATCAGCACTGCCACTGCTCATATTGTCTAGAGGTGAGATCCCTCTGTATCAACACCACAGAGAATATGGAATCCCGGGACCTAGGCAGGCGTACCGGAGGCATTCCATACCAAGGGGATCGGTATTGATCGTCATGACATGAGGTGGCAGAGGGTGTGGTTGGATCGGGGATGCATCCCTGACTTTGCCCTCCAATGTTGAGGTGACTGGCATTTTGTCTTGTGTCGGAACTGATACAGCCATTGGTATCAGAGATTGTAGCATAGGTGGAGGAGCAGGGATTGCAATCGAAACCGGTGATCATGGTTGGTACAGTACTGATTCTGCCTTTCTTTTAGAGCTCTTCTTCTTGTTGTTCTTCTTTGGTTCAGAAGAATGTAAAGACAATGGCTTGGAGGCTCTGGCACTTTTTGTCAGGTTTTTTGCCAACGAAAGTGTCAGTGGCCACTCTGGCATGTGTAGGTCTTGTCTGTTTGGAGACTCGGTCTTGAGGTTTGAGCCAGACTATGAGGCGAGGCTGACCCTGACACTTGTACAGGCTGCAGCAAGTTGCGCACGCTCTCTGTGGGGCTAGTAGATGCCTGAGCCCAGCCATAGGCTTTTCCAGTACCTTTCTCTAAAGAACAGTGCATAGCCGATCCGAACGACTGCATCGAGCTTGCTTGGTAAAAGCTTGGTAGTGTGCACAAGCATCCACTTTATGCCCTTCTCCAAGGTAAAAAGGGCACAAAGAATGTCCGTCCGTCACAGGCAATTTACTCCCACAGCGGACACAATTGTGGAAGGACGCCCGGAGGGCCATATGCCCTGCAGGCAATTGCAGGACCACGAAAATAAAATCAAACTATATAAAAAGTCAGAAAAAGCAGGAAAAAATGATAGAAGAGAAAGACAGAATAAAACCTCAGCAATATACAATAGTTTGTAACTGAATACAGAGAAGTTCCCAAATGAGGCTACCACAAAGGTAGTCGAAAGAGAACTGAGGGAATAATCAGGAACCCGCTAGGGGCATGCACACTGGGATGGTGAGGGAGGGTTCCTGCCAAAATTCCTCAGCTACAGAAGTTTCCTAAAATGCCTGTGCAGAGCCCATATGTGTGACACATAGAGACCACAAAGAAGAACTAAGTACTTATTTTTAAAGAAAGCACAGAAGAGCTTAGTCTCCTATCTAGCCACTGATTGCATCCACACCTGCTTAGCTGCAACAATGCTACAGCAATAGGTACCCACCAACTGAACACTGGGCTATATCAAATACTAGCAATTATACCTTATTGTGTCAAACAAATGGCGCTGCTAGCAGACCACCAATCCAGCTTTTGCTGAGGGTTCCAGCACCCTATCTGAGAATTGCTTGCTAAGAAAACATGGGACTTGCAAAGGAAGGGGGAGGAATGGGAGGTATTGTCTATGTCAGCCTTCCCATCTACCCCAGCCAGTATAGGAATGTTGACTGGGGATGACAGAAGTTGTAGTCCAACATATGTAGCAGGCACCAGGTTGGAGAATTCTGGCCTATGTGTTCCACGGGCTTACTAAACTCATCACGAAGGCTTAGGTAGCTATTGTGAATCACATCAGGTGCTGCTGAGCAGATTCAGGTGAGGATATAATCTCCCACAAACAAAAATATCCAGCTGTACAGTCCAATTCAGGTGGGCTGATGCTAAAGGGGTTTACTCCCAAATGAAATATTTCCCTAGCAGTCAAGAAGCATCATTAACAAAACAAACATAAAAATACCCAGCTATACAGCCCAATTCAGGTGGGTTTCTGCTAAAGGGGTTTGCTCCCAAATGAAATATTTCCCTAGCAGTTAAGTGTTTTAGAAATAAACAATGTGAGGAACTCACAAGTGGGGCACATCATATGTGCCTGAATAACAGTATGAAACTGATATTACTAAGATGTGTCATTTATCATAGAATATAGAATTGGAAGGGACCTACAAGGCCATTGAGTCCAACCCCCTGCTCAGTGCAGGAATCCAAGTCAAAGCATCCCTGACAGATGGCTGTCCAGCTGCACCTGGAATGCCTCAGTGTGGGAGAGCCCACTACCTCCCTAGTGCTTTATTTATATGGTACCACTAGGGAGTACCATATAACATTTAAAAGTGAAACAAGCTCTGCCTGCCATATGAACTATGTCCTTGAATAAAACTGATTTGGGTAGTTGAGTATCATATAAACACTCCAGTACACTTGTTACTAATGCTAAATTATAGATTAATACTGTTACAAAGTACTGTTACAAAGTAAAAGGAACAACACTGCTGTAACTAACTACATTTGGGTTCTGTGCGTGCATGCATGGCCTGCTCCAAAGGGTGGCAAACTGGGGCTGAAGCCAAAAGCCGGAAGCTACACCAGGAGAGAAAAGCATCTCCCCTTATGAGCTTTCTTCAGGCCTTGGGTTGGAGCACAACCAAAGTCCAGCCTGAGTCCCCAACGGAAATGGTGAGGCCTCTTCCCTTGTGGAACAGCTTATCTCCAGATCTAGAGGAGGAAGAGCTCTCCTCTGAAGTTTGGAGGACAGCCCCTTTTACTTCCCTTACCCAATTTGAAATCCACAGATGGGCCTGATTCTTACTGAGATCCAGGAGTAAAGGAGGGTGATGGATGGGGGCTCCAAAATCATTCACCGCATCCATCCCCATTGGCGTCAAAATGCAATCCAGTAAGTTCTGAGCACTGAGGTCTCCCCTTGCTATGGCTGCTGCTTCTGCCCTTCTTATTGCATGCTCAATGTGTTGTAAAAATTCAGTAACTAATGAATTAAAAGTAATGAAATGCTTCTCTCTGCCACTTTCTGCTGTTCAGACTGACCTCTGTTCCAGAAATGGAGACAGAGAGGTGAGACTGAGGAATGTTCCTTCTTGCTTATCTCACTCTGCTGTTTTAGCAAGGACAGTGGGTGAGAGAGGACTGGAGAAGTCAGCCTGGCTAACCTCTGTCCCAGTTACTTAATGAGCATGTCTAAAGATTTCTGTTTCTCTCCCTACTGTATTTTTCCATTCACAGCTAGAAGTTTCTGTTAGTACAGCGCATGCGTGGGATTGCGTCAGAAGATACTGTATAAATTGATAACATTTCAGCCTCCATGTTGAGATGCGGGTTTGCAGTATTATACTCCCACATCTCAATATTCTCGAGAATAAATCTGTTGGACCACTGCCAGTCTTTCTCTCCTTCCTAATGTGCATGATTTGAACTGGGTACATTAGGATCTAGCATGTTTTTGCAACAAATGGAGCTGCCAGCGTGGTATGGCTCAAGTCTTTCCTGTTTTTTCTGCTACCTGCCCTGCCCAAGGGAAGGAAGTTGGAAGCAGGTGAGGAAGAGCATGGGTTGATCGGCCCATGGGGGGCAGTGCGAAAAACACTGCTGCTCAGAGAAAGAAGGAGCTCTGCAGAGCTCACCAAAAAAACTCTGCCTCACTGCCACTAGGCAGGGCTAGTCTGAGAGGGCAGGGTGCTCTCTCCCTCATGGGCAGATCTACATAATTGGACCCTGCCTGCTGCTCCAGGGATAGGTGGTGCTATCCCAAAGGTTCCAGAATGCCTCCAAGGAGCCACAGGAGAAAGAAACAAGTGATCCTTCGTAAACAAAGATTAACTGAGCTGTTACATTTTCCATGCTGATGGCAGTAGGTAGCTGCTTACCTGAAAAATCAAGTGCACACACTCCTCTTTGGTGTTGGCCTTTTAGCAGGGACAAACATTTGAGTGCTTGTGTATCCCAAACATGAATAGCAGCATCTCTCCCAACCTAAATGAGAGCACTGATCTTAGTAGCTGTACATAAAGACCTGACAGTAATAATTCTGTTTGCTTTGCTGTTTTTATGCCTCTGTTTTGTTTTTATTGTGATTATGTTTTATGGTTGTATGGCATTGATGGCTTGTTTTGGTTTTTATGCCTTTTGTACACTGTGCTGATATCCTAGGATGAAAGGTGTTTTTTAAATGCTTATATTTAGTAAATAAATAAATAAATAAATAATAAACATCCAAGCATTTCACCTTGGCCACCCTCTGTGGCATGCTTTGGGGCCTAGAGCTCTTCTTACACAAAGTTTACCTTATGCTTTTTATTCTGTGCTCCTCTTCACCAGCCAGCTTTCGATAACACTGGACTGCAACCCTTTTTCTTGAACACATCCACAGCTTTGTCTCTCTGACCTGGTTCGCACAATCACAGCAGCCCACTGTGGCTTACTAGCCATGGTGGGTTGTGGTGCCCGTGGGCACCAGATCAGAAATTCAAGCCCCCACCGCTGTGGCTTCTCATGTCGTCCAAACCTGAAGGTGGCTTGTTGGTGTGGTTAACAAACCATCCCACAATGCTTCAACAGGCCATGGGTTCTGGGGGTTTGTTAAACACCCAACAAGCCACCCTCACCAGGTTTGGATTATATGAGAAGCTGCACCCGGCGAGGGTAATTGTGTAAATCAGCCGGCATGCAACCATCATGCGCAGGGTGGTTAACAAGCCACAGTGACTTGTTAACCACCCTGTGATGGTGCGAACCAGGCCTCTGTCGTCTTCTGTTTTTCCTCCTGCCACTCTTACAGTCTCTCCAGTACTTTTTGTCTTTCTCTTGCTGTTTGGCTTTTAGCAATTGCAGCACTAAGCTTTCAGCCTTCAAGCATTTCTTTTCTCCTTTCTGAGTTCTATTTTGGGGTGATCCTTTGACCAGCACTATCATACTGATGATTCATATATCATCCTCTTCATTCCTTCTTGCTTCCCCCTTGCCAAACTAAACAAAATTGTTTCTATGATTTATACTCTTAGATGTCTAGCCATCAGTGGATTCTAACCTTCTTCAATCTGTACCTCTGTATTTTCTTTTAAATGTTCTTCATCCCTTTCCAGATGTTCTACAGCATCTGTTATTACAGATGCTATACTTTCCTTGTTACATAGGTGCATTACAGCCTTCCCCAGCTTGGTGCTCTCCAGATGTTTTGGACACAACTTTCATTATCTAAAACAGGAATGGCAACTTGTGGCCCTCCAGATGATTTTGTTGGGTTTTGCATAGGCAGAACGAGATTACCACCTGACATCAGGATTATCACCTGACCTGGTGAGTGTCTCTTGAGTTCAAGCACACAAGATCAGCTATCTTTTGCATTGTATCAACAAGTGGCTTGGATTACAAATGCGTGGATTACGTCTGACGTGGGTAAAGCGTCTGGAGCGTCATGTCGCAGCAAAGTCACGTGTGACAGGAACGTATCTTGGGAAACCTGATACTACACGGGAGGCTGTATCAAACCAGCGGAGGCGTGGTTTTAAAACAGCAGGAGAAAAACAGTGCGGCAGTTTTGAACAGAGAAAGCTGTGCTTAAAATGGGAAGCTGTTCTTCATTTTCTTCATGTGGGATCACAGAAGAAGGGATCACAGAAGAAGGAGCTTGAAATCAGCAGGGGTGCTGCTGATGGGAAAAACTTTGTGTTTTAACCCAGGACATAACAAAATGGACATTATTTTGTTTGAGCAGAAAACAGTGGATTGTTTAAACGAAGCTTTCCGTGTTGGACATAAATAAACAGGAAGAGGACTATGGAAATGGTCAGGAGTTTAACAATCATGTTTTTGAAACTGTATTTCTTGAAAGTTTGGATAACTTGGAATCAAGAAAGTATATATGCTCTGAAATGTCAGGAAATGTACTGAATGTATATATGACTTGAGTATATTGTGGATTTTTCTGTAGCAAAATGTAAAATACTGAATAATTAGTAGGTATGTTTATATGGCAAAGCTAAGAGATGGATTATTTCTTTCATACTGTAATGGTGTAATAAAGAAATTGAAAGTTGTACTGATGCAACTATAAAAAGGTTAAATGCTTATATGTATGACATGTACATGCATGCATATCACATGATGTTTGATCATTTAGATTCACAGGCTTGTGAAAGAAAATGCAAACTATGGTGGGGAAAGCATTTGGAAATTGTAATTTTCACATGAAAAGTAATTTTGTGCACATAAACAAGGGATGCTAGCTTCAACAGACAAACTGGAAGGCAAGCTGAAAAACCAGTTCATTTCATTCAATTTGTTCTTGGTGATCTTGTGGATACTCTGATGGTTTTTAGAGGAGAAGCACGTTATTTCATGATGTTAATTGATCAATACACGAGGTACAGGTTGTGTACATGTTAAATAGAAAGCTGGAGTATTGAACAGAGTCAAGGTGTTTTGTGCTTGGGTGAGAACAAGCATATTACCCATGTTACCTATTTCTTTTGAGATATGGGAAAGTTCAATTCAGTGCATGTTTTGATGACTTTCTAACAGGATGTGGTATTGAACACATGGATTGTGTGGAAGAGTAAACAAACACTCAGAAGAGGTGATACTAATTTGGATAATGAGGTTTGGGTAGAAGCTCTTAAATGTTTTTGATTATGTACATGATAGAAGTTTTAGTTCTGTATTGAACTGTACACCTTATAGAAAGTAGTGTAGAAGGAAGAATCTTCTGGAGAAACATTTCAGGATCTTGGATCTGATATGTAGGTACATACACCTCAAAGTTAGAAGAAATCTGTAAGGGAGCTTACATGAGATTTTTCTAGAAATGAGAATATTGTGTTTCACATGAACAACACTTGGATAGTGAAATTATCTAGAAGTGTTGAGTATAATGCTGAATGAAAAGGTGAGATCATTTTTCAAAATTAATTCTGTTAATGCAGGGGATGCATCAAGTTCAGAGTCAGAATAGAAAAGCATTTGCTGAAAAACAGTCAGGTAAATTTGACAAACTTTGATACACATTTGGTTTAGTGGAGACTAAACAAATGATTGTTTATCATTGGTGCAAATTCATTGGAACAGGAACCTGATAACTGATGAAGTAAGGAACAGGTGAGTCAAACAACCTGTGAGATATCAGGATGAATTTGCAGGAAAAGCCATTTGAAACTTGAAAATTTCAAAGAGGTGAAAAATTGTCTGTTAAGGAAGCTAAACCATAGCTTCAGGCTATGCAAGCTGAGTTGAATTCTTTGGATAAAGAACAAAACATGGAAGCTAGGGAAACAAACAGCAGTCCATGGAACTCATTGTTACCAGATAGATTTTTTAAGTGAAAACTAACCAGATTGGAAAAGGTTATATGACAAATAGCAAGATTGGTTGCTTGTGATTTTGCTCAAGTTAAAAAGGAGCAGGATAATCATAAGATGATTGCAACAACAATTTGCTTTGGAAACAGTTAGACTGATGTTTAAGAATGTGAAGATGTATGAATATTTCACAATTGGAAATATTGGAACATAAGCATTTTAAATGAGAGGAAGTCTTTGGAAAACTGTCTGAAAACTGTCTGATATTTTCTGTAGGAAAGCTAGAAATCAGCTGGAGGCTGGAATTCTGTTTGAACTCAAACATTGCTGAATTGAGATTTGCACAGAGAGGCAGATCAATGTTTGTTTGTTAAACAGGAGGAACAGGGACATAGACTGTATGTACTTTGTTTAAATGGATGATCTATTGTTTTTTCTGGACAGATAAAAGCAATATGATATAATTGATCCAGGATTTGGAATTTCATTGAATTGAAACTGCTTGGTGGTGGTGGATCAACTGTTTATTTGTAAATAGAGGTTGAGAGAGAACCAAGAGGGCAGTACTTACTGCAACAAACCAGAGAAATATCATGGATGTGATTGAGAATTTTGGAGAAAGTTAACTCAGTGCGAGACTCCAAATAATTGAGGATTTTCAAGCACATGCTGATGGAAAAGCAGTTTGAGTGCTACACAGAAGCATTGGGCTGTTGAGCTTTACTGTACAAGCAACAAGGCCAGGTATTGCTGTCAGTGTAATGGGCAGACTGTTAGACCAACAGAACATGCTTGGAGAGCTCTGAAAAGGAGTTGAGTGTTATCTGGAGGGAACATCACACTTCAGACTAAGATTTACAAGTCAGAGCACAGGTGGCTTACAGATTCACAGAAATGCCAGTTGTGGTTGTGATAGTAAGAACAACAAGAACACACCTGAAGTTTGTTATTTTTATAATCATACTTTGTTTGATTGATTTTGTTAGAAACAATCATTTAAAGGTTAGAGTTCAACTGAAGTTGAACTGAATACATTGTATTATGTATTGTGCTATTATGCTATTGTAAAGCTTGAATAGTTATTGCATTTGTTTAAATAGTTTAAATTGTAAAAAATGTTTAAATGATGCTGGGATTGATGTGAAAAACCTATTACAGTTTTTTCAGGAAACCAAGGCAGGATTGCTATGCTGCAGGCAGATAGCAATACACAACGTTTATGGGTTTGCAAATAAAACTGTGTCATAAGGAGGGATACATCAGAAGTGATTTGATGGTGGTTCAAATTTCTGACAGGTAAAGTCATTCCTGCAGAAGTTTTTTAAATCAAAGTTCATAGATGAAGGAACAGCATCAGATGTCAACAATGAGGTAAATGACCACGTTCTGCGCAAATGCAAAAGCAGGGGGGTGTTGGGTTTTGCATAGGCAGAACGAGATTACCACCTGACATCAGGATTATCACCTGACCTGGTGAGTGTCTCTTGAGTTCAAGCACACAAGGTCTCTGGTCACGAGACATAGTCTCGAGGTGATATGACTCAGCAACCTTGGACAGGTTTTGGGATCAACATGTTGATGAATAGGTTGTACAACTGGGGTGAGTAATATCCTATTTATAGGTACAGGGTCGGTCTGTGGTATAAAGCTAACACATTTGCTGATAGCTTTACTCTCTCTCTTCCACTTGCTGTCTTGCTCGTCTCGACTCGACATGTCTCTTGGACTTCACTTCATCTAGCCTTACCACTGGGGTATTGGATTTGTATCTGCAATGATGTAGTGAGTAGAGATGCATTGTTTGCCTTAATCCCATGTAATTGGGTCTTACAAATAAACTCTTTAATCTTTATTAACTGCTGTTATCTCCTCCTTCCGCCTGTGTGACTGGGACTGAGGGTCATTGGCTAGGGGAGCTTTTGAACCCGGGTCAGTCCAGCTCTCACAGATTTGGCCTCCAACTCCCATCAGCTCTAGTCAGCATAGTCAACAGTGAGGGATGCTAGGAGTCATAGGCCAAAACATCTGGAGGGCCACAAGTTGTCCACCGTTGATCTATAATAATAAAAGAGGATTTATCTATTGGTCTGTCAGCACCATAGCACCAAGACTGTGAAATAAGAACATAAGAACTTAAGAAGAGCCATGCTGGATCAGACCAAGGGCCCATCTAGTCCAGCATTCTGTTCACACAGTGGCCAGCCAGCTGCCCACGGGAAGCCCATAAGCAGGACACGAGTGCAACAGCACCCTCCCACCCATGTTCCCCAGCAACTTGAATACATAGGCATACTGCCTCTGATACTGGAGGAGCATATAGCCAATCAGGACTAGTAGCAACTGACAGCCTTCTCCTCCATGAATTTGTCCAATCCCCTTTTAAAGCTGTCCAAATTGGTGGCCTGAAATATAGACACCTAAAACCTAGCATGCATACTAAGGTGACCCTAGGGGTGTGGACCTCAGGTTTATATGATTTTTAAAATGCATTAATTAATTTTAATTAATTTTAATGTCTCCATATATTTGAAGACTGCAGTTCTGTCTTCAGTCACTAGGTGGCAGGCCTCTAAAACCAGCACATTGTTTTGCAGTCAACACAATTTGAAGCCGGGGGGGGGGAGTAGTCCCAGGATATAGTTATATGGTTGCCCCCCCCCCACTGTTGTGGAGCAGCACCCTTTCAGGGGAATGGAGTGGATGGGTGGACAGACCCCTTCCTTAGGC
Organism: Shinisaurus crocodilurus; assembly: GCA_021292165.1. NCBI lineage: Eukaryota > Metazoa > Chordata > Lepidosauria > Squamata > Shinisauridae > Shinisaurus > Shinisaurus crocodilurus. The sequence continues at coordinate 30,071,795 of CM037879.1, read as the reverse complement.
AGCTATAGGGGTACACCATGGCAGGGGCCTAGGGGTGCCAGTGTTGTGTGGCCTCATTCAGAAGGGGCGAGCACAACATGTCCAACACTGACACCTGCACAACTTTGCTTGAAGGCGTTGCTGTTTCAAACTAAGGGCTATTTCAATCCATGCGAAGCTAGTGTTTAATAAGCAAATGGGAATTAATCTATTTACTTAATTAAGTAAATTCTTTGGGGGCTTTTTACATTGATTTGCCAGCATAATTCCTCCTAAATACTCGCCTGTCCTGTAGCAACAAAATCTTTCACAGGATGGATGGCAAGGCTGAGAATATCATCATCGTGACCAAGATACAGTCTTTGGGTATGTTGTTGTCTACTGTACACAACAGCAACAGCAGCAATATGGTAAACTACCTCCCCTGTCTGTGTGTAGAACAAATTGTTTCGACAGTCGTAGCCTCTATAACTGAAATGAATAAAAAACACCAAAAGGTAAACACTTCAGTAAGGATCTTGCAACTTGTGGAACAAAGGATCTTGCACCACGATCTTAAGCATCTTTATGTTGCATTTTGCTATGCAACAATGTTGCACTATGTTGCTGAAATCAATGGAACTTATTCTAAGTAATATATTTAGCATGCAGGTTCAAAGAGATCATATGAGAAGCAGTACGATAACAAAAAGCATGGAGGTAAATCTGGGATGCATGAAAAATGTCACAAATGGCGAGCTACCTGGCACTAATTAAGTGATCTCTATCACATTAAAAATTATTAATAATTAACATCTATAATCAATTATCTTTTTTAAAATGTTTACGCAAATATTCTCCTTGCTTCCTGTATGTTGCCCTTCTAGTTTCACTTAAGTTCTTAACTGAATCTGATTTTCCAAGTTCCACACACAATAATGGCTTCATTAACCAGTCTTGTATCCTGATGGATCAAATCAGTTCATATTCCTACATGATATTCTGTGCAGCTTTTATTTCTACAATGATGCCAAGCAAAACGTCTGTGCAGTTTTCATTTTTTGTGCAAAATATCACAACGTTCTGTTAAATCATAGGAGGTCCAGTCAAGAAGACTTCCAGCCAGTTAAAATGATCAGTGATCCAGAAAATAACTGTGGAAGCCAACTATGATATGAAGGTGGAAAAAGGAAAATGCTGCTTTAGTCCACTGGGATGGATTGACTTCTGCCTCCTTCTAAACAGACGGTCTCCCCGACTGGGGCTGTTGGGGGTTGAAGTTGAAAACCTCTGGAGGGAACCATATTGCCTGCCCTTGACCCAAAGGTTTGCAGAATAACTCCCAAAAAAATGTTGGGGGGGGAGGGGACCTAACTGGGAGAAAACTCCAAAAATAGTCATGAGGACTGAGCATGCTCAGTGGGCATGGAATGCTGGCTAACTGCTGGAGTGGGGAGGGGAGATGGAAAAACCAGGGTGTGGTGGAATGGAGTATCCCAGAAAAAAACATGGCTGGTAGGAGCATTGAATAGGAGCACTCTGCACTGCACCATTGTGTTGCAGACTCCAGGTTCCCATCAGTCTGCGGCTGCTAGGGTGTAGACTGGGGGAAGGGGAAAACCCAGAACCAAAACCGCACAACTAGTAAAAAATTTGAGCTCCCTAAGTTGAGAATGTGTTTCTTGATGCTGTGATAACTCTAGACAGAGTCTCTAAATCTAGGTGCTATTTCTGGTTTTGCTAAGAACAGATTACCTTTTTTTCCTGTAAATTGTAGTCTATAAAAGCGAAAAGACAAGAGTAGTCACTACTGAAAAGTTATTATACCCATGTATAAATTGCAGCTTTAAACTGTCCTCAGGGGCTCTCTCTCTTTTAAGGAAGGGCACTGAATGGTTTTTCTCTTTACTTTGCTGTTTCAGCTGAGGTAGATCTTCTTTGTAAACCTAAAAGAATGATAGTATTCATTGAATAATACTTCCCCAGTTCAGTAATTCACATTGTTTATTGTTATTTGTGACACCAACAGGCCTGACAATTTGCAAGATCAGTAGCTGTAGCCCTATCCTATATCACAGCTCTTCCCAACCTGGTGCCCTCCAGTTGTGTTGGATTACAACTCCCACCATCCCTAGACATCATGCCCATTGGTCATGCTGGGTGGGGATGCTGGGAGTTGTAGTCCAACACATCTAGAGGGCACCAGGTTGGAGAAGGCTGCTATACCACATGACAAAATTACCTAATTAGCCTGTTTGGAGAAGGCTGAATTCTTTGTTCTAGAAACATCAAACAGTAATGAAAGATCAGGCCGACGTCATTCAAATATCCCATGAAAAGGGATTTTAATATCCAAATGGACTTTTGGAATGTTTTCACCATCTTAATTCTCTTTTTAAAATAATGCGTATTTAGGTCATTCCATAATTTCTTCAAGGGATTCTGGTGACATATAGGCAGTTTGTAAATGTCACAAGCACTAGGAGATGGGTTTATACCGCTAACATTTACTCCAGATATTATACATGTAAATCTGTTAAAGAGATGCTTATAAAATGCACAGCTGCTAGAACTGTATGAAATTAGGCACTATGTCATCAATCTAATCCAGTGGAACACTGAAAAACAGCTTTAAAGGTGTGTGTGTGTGTGTGTGTGTGTGTGAGTGATTTTCTGCATTCCGGGGGTTGCAGGATTCTAAAATGTTGGGAGATTTTTTTGCAAAATTACATCTCTGTGTTTTACCTATAAAGCACAAGCGTACTTTGCATGCATACAAGCCTCATTCCACACTAAGTGGTCTCTGAGCCATAACATTGCTATATATCTGCTCCAACTGTCCCTCTATGCCATCACTTCTTCCCCATCTCATCATCATCTTTCCACACCTTTCAGCCATATTTACAGCAGTCTCAGTCGACATGTTCCCTTATTGTAAAGCCTATGGACATACATATGCACAATATACATGGTATCTTAAAGAAATCTTAAGACTGAAGCCCCCTGATCCCCATTCATATGCAAGCACAAGATCCTTCTGCTGATTCTCCCACCCCCACTGCAAAACTCTCTCTGGAGGGTTCCTGACCCTTTTAGGGGGCATGTGGGGCTACCATCAGAGAAGAGAGAATAAAAAGCCCCCTTATGGAAGAGGAAGCAACTTCATATGCTTGAGTACAAGCCAGGGTACTCAAGGCCAGCTGCCCAGCACTCACTGCCAGTAACAGTTATACAGGAAAGTAAGTTGCCTGTGGTAGTAGTCAGGTTGGCCCATCCAGCAATTTGTCTAATAGTGGCATATAGTATACGTATATGCATTTTCTCAGATGCCTCAAAAATCCCTACAAACAATGTGTAAGAGGCTACAATTGATAAATATATACTTCTAGCTTCACCAAATATATCATATATACATATAACATATATATTTTAAATGCATATTTATGCATACTTATTTACTCTCCATTTTTACTTCAAATAAGCTCTTGCTGCATTGGTAATGGACACTGTATCTTCACGCTGCTCACCTGTCGAATGTAGTTGATTTGAGCTTCTTGCTCAATATCTGAGTCTAATTCTGGCACATCAGATAAATCTGAATCAGATTCTTCACTGTGCGAATCTATGCCACTTTCTGCATAAGGGAGAATGCACCAAATGACATGAATTATCAAAAGGAAATTAAAAACTAAGGTCACATTCCCAGGAATAATGAATGCAAAACCTCCAAACACTTTAAAACACTGGCAAAAATCCAAGGACTTAGTGAATATTTCCTATTTGACAGTACACATGTACAGACTGATCCAAGCCAAAGATGAAAAGCAAACACAGTGCTGACTAAGCACTTCTTTTCAGTGACCCTTCTCATTAATTTCAAATTTATTTCTCTTTTCCATAATGGTGATAATCCTAAAGGGTTACACGATTATTAACTTAAAGTTGGCTTGCCTGTTCAGTTGTGTGAACAGGCAAGCCAACTTTAAGTTAATAAAGTTAAAGCTTATTAACTTAAAAGTTGGCAGTAGACGGTACGGAGACATCCCCAGCTGTGCCTGTTATTCTCCTCATGTTTACACATAACTTAAGCTCAACATACCTCCTCATACCTCCCAATTCCAACTAATATTTCACTGCAAAGATGAAGAGGTTTCTGCTAATATAGGAACTGTAGGAACTGCAAAATATCATGCATCTAATAGGAATACCCACTTGTATCTATTTATTACTAGCTGTTGCCCGTGGCTTCGCTCGCGTTGATTTTAGGATTTGGTACAATTTTATATATATAAATAATTACAATTTAATATTAAAGTAATTGTAAACAGACTAATGATAACATATTTTTAATGTGCCGGACAGACGCTCCGCACACAACAGTCAGTCAGTCATTAAAAAATTATCCCCCCTTTTTCACCCCCTTAGGGATGGAATTTCCAAAAATCCTTCCTTAGTGGGTGCCTACGTCATAAAAACCACGTTCCTTCCAAATTTCACATTCCTGTGTTAAACGGTTTGAGCTGGGCGTTGATGAGTCAGTCAGTCAGTCAGTCCTTCTTCTTTTATATATATAGATATACCACTAACTTGGCCGTTAATTTCCCAAAACTTGCTCCAATATGGTTTATCAAGATCTCTTTCAAGCCCCATTAGTACACATCTTACAGGTAATAGAAATTCCAGGGCAACATGCTATACTGCCACTGCATTCCTTCTTATTCCATTTCCCTTGCAGAACCCACCACTAGCACAACGGGGAGTTAGAGCTTAACGGAACCCCAGAAACAAGTGGAAATGCTAGTTTACAGATCATGATTGGTCAGCAGAACTCCCTTCTGGGTGCTCTGCTGACCTGCCTCATTCCAGAAACTAGCATTTCTGCTTATTTCCAGCTCCTTTAGGAGTTGCTAACTCCTTGTTGCTCTAGTGGTGAGTCCCGCTGGTGCAAGGGCAGCATAGGATCCTGCCCATAGGGTATTATACTCTGAATAATTGCTGAATATGAATATTAGAGACAGATATTTAAGTACTACAAACTTTGTTTGACAGAGTTACATAATGGTAAAACTTCACGAACAACGATGAATACTAGCAAAAACAGAGTGCTATAGTAATCCACTCTTGCAGGCAAGCAGCGTGTGTTTGGATCATGCCCATGGTTTGCATATAAAGCTGCTTAAGGAATCTACAAAATATAGAGGAACTTGAATATATTTCCAAGCAAGAAAATTATTCAGTTGACACCTCATTTATATGCATGCAAGCTTCATGAAACGCCTTTTCATGCATAATTATGACAACTAATATTGAACACTGTCTAGTTATATCTCTCTGCAGGTCTCTTCCATTTCAGACGATTTTTTAAAAGTTACTGATTTAATATATGAGTGTTCCCTGATGCTCCTCATGTATTATTTGAGCAAACTGTGCCTGAGGCAACCATGTATCTATATTAAAGTAAAAGGCAATGCACATGTTAGATTTGAGTATTCTGGAGAATAATAATTAAAAGTTTCCATTCAATCCATCAAAGCCTTCTTTTCAACTGCAACCTTTTTCAACACTTGTGAAAACAAATTTGATTTTTTTTACCTTGGGGTGCTGTTTCAAGGATCCCATTTGTTACACCTTCTGGAATAAACCGCCATTGAAACACAGAGTGATCTGCACCTCCAGTACTTATTACCCACTGAAAGTCATGTGACCAGCGAACATTAGTAACATGTGCAGAGTGGCCAACATGTTTTCTAAATTTAGCTCCTAGAATTAAAAAAAACCCGAAAGATTGATAATTTAAAATAGTATTTCAAAATTAACAATATATATAAAAACAATTATTTTAATGCTTTTTAATTATACATTATTTCAACATACTCTGCATGAAGTTACAATAAATTATAAACCTGATCTACATATACAGAGATGTGTTTTATTTTTCCAGTAAATAGATCACCAGTTTTCACTAAAACAATTATACTGTCTGACTTACTTGATTCTTAATTAATGTAGTTAAAATAGCCTATTCATATACTTTATTTTCCCATTCTTCTATTGTAGTTTTTTTTAAAAAATTCTCCAGTATTTGGCATATTACCTCGCTGTTGTGATCATATATGATACTAGCTCTTGATAAATAATACATAACAGGAAAGAAATTTGTTAGTCCTTAAGGGTCCACAATACTATTCATTGTTTTTGCTGCAACAAACTAACATGGCTACCTCTCTAGAAATAGTTTGTGATCGTTTCTGATTTAGTTCTTTCTAAAAGTCAATACAAATATCATGGAATCTACATTTACCATTAATGGTAAATCAATCCACCATTATTTGTAAAATGTTCCTATCTCATCCTTGCATAACATGTCAGAACAAGGGCCTGTAACCTGAAACAGTTCCTGATGTGTTATATACTATCTTGTAATAATTGGATAACTATTTTCCAATTATGAGAAATTATAATTAAATTTCCATATATTTCCCCAGATTTCAAAATTTATAATGTAACCAATTTATTTTTATCAGGTTTTTCCACATATGTGTCCAAAACAGCTTAGAGTATAAAATTTAAAACTAGTCCTAATAACAACAAGAACAAGAACAACAACAACAACACAAATTAAGAAAACAAAACAGAATCATACTCAAAACCATACAGAAACCTGCAGCAAAAATCCTGTCATATGAAAGCTTGTGAGAATAAGGCAGTCTTCACCAGATAACTAAAAGACAGAAATGTAGGCACCAGGTGGGTGTTCCTGGAGAGGGTATTCCAGAGACAGAGTGCCACCAGAGAATAGGCCCTGTCTCCAGTTGCCACCCACCTCATTTCAGAAGTTGGGGCACACGGAGCAAGTCCTCTGATGAATGGGCATGTTCACATAGAAGAAAGGCAGCTGTTCAGATACTCTGGTCCCAGACTGTTTAGGGCTTTATAGGTCAAAACCAGCACTTCAAATTGTGCTTAGAAACATATTGGAAGCCAGTGTAGATCTTTCAGCATAGATTAAATGTTTAGTACAGCAAGTTCATGTGAATAATCTCATTGTCATAGGCCAAATTCAGACAGTCATATTGCAGCTTAATAAGCCAAGATAATAATGAGCCTTTTGGCGGTACATGCAGGTCCTTCACAGAGGGAACGAACAAACCAGTAAGTCTTCCATTTATAGTTCCCCATTTCATCTTTTTAAAGACAGCCCATGTACAATACACTAAAATAACCCAAAATGGACATTACCAAAGCATGGATATGACAAAGTTTTTCATTTGCACAATTTCAGTAGTCTAACAAAATCTTTTTTGGATTTTAAAAAATATACGGTATATATATATTTTTTAAATTATTTTATTTATTTTTCAAAACAAATTATAACAAATATATATATATATATATATATATAACAAAATATAAGATTATCACACAAATATAACATAATCAACATACAATAAATCATGAAGTGCTCCCCCCCACCCTCCAAGGGACCAGTTAATATACTTCTATCCTCTTGATCAAATAAATTCTAAATTCCAAAAATATAACATATCCTGACAAGGCATGTTACCCTTCCCCTTTATTAATACATAGTCTAGTAATTGATTCCATATCTCCATAAAATTATTCTTCTTTAGCAATCCTTTTTTGCATTTGATACTACTAGTTAGTTTATCATTTAGGGCTATGTCCCAAACTTCCTTATACCAGTCTGTTATTAAGAAAACATGTTGTACTTTCCAATTTCTCGCTATCGTTAGCCTGGCCGCAGTTAACAAGTTTACAATTAACTCCTTCATATTTTGATCACAAATAAGCTTCTCAGTTATTGATAACAATGCTAATTTTGGACAGACCTCTAAATTAGTACCAATAATTTTCGATATTTCTGTAAAAACCTCTCGCCAAAACACTAATACATTTTTACAACTCCACCACATATGAGCATATGTCCCTTTTTCCTGACATCCTCTCCTAAAAATATATATATATTAATGATTTACATCTTCTATTATTATTTTCTGAAATGGAGGGAATGACCCTATGGACCCCAGATATAGTCTGAGGGGCCATAGGACACTTCGGATTCACAGCTCCAAGGTCGGAGACAGCGCTCCGAGCTGGGAACTGGAGCTCCAATCCCACTCAGCAGCTGGTGCGGAAAGAACCGTGCTGGCTGCTCTCCGAGGTCGGGAAAGCAACCTCGGAAAGGGGTAGAAGTGGGAGTTTTGGGGGGCAAGAAGGGGAAGAGATCAGAGTGGCCAGGATATGAGGTATCCTGAAGCTGCTCCAGCCTCCTTCCCTTCCCCTAAAACAGCCATCTAGCGAAAATGTGGGGTCGGAGGAGCAGGGAGGTGAAGATTCCTTTTGCTGCTCCTCCTGCTCTGCACTGGATGAGGGTGAGCCTCTGAATTCAGAGGCTTCTGCTCATCTCCATAGGATTGCACTTTAAGTTACTTCTCTGGTGAAATTGCTCTTCTTGTATATAATTTGTTTTAAATAAACTATAAGAAAGTACAAAACCCAGGCTGCAGAACAACCTGCAGAAAAGCTTAACCATGCTCAAGTAGCAACAAAAGCAAACTTGCAGCTATCTAATTGCTGTGTTTCAGAATAGAAGATCATAGGATTTATTTTTAAAAATTCAGCCAGGGACATGTGTATGGGGAAATAACAGACAGGTGGTCTCCTCATTTAATCACGCTATAGAGAATTCAATATCTGTGGAAGATACCAAGCTAACTGATAGCCTTGAACAGGAGAAGATGTAAGTTGAGGAAATTCGGACAAGCTAATCACAAAGATCTCTGGGTGCCTACTGAGATGTTTGAGTTGTGTTTTTCTTCCATACACATTTGATTGTAGATTCCTTGGGGCACAGCCTAAAGGCTTTTTTAATGTCAGTTGTATGGCACTATGGCAAGATATAAATAGTAAATCAAAAGAGAAAGTTCTTTCAAGGCTACTGTTAAGTTGCAGCCAGAAGGCTTTTCTCCTCATGACTTGGAAGTCATTTTATAATATAATTGAAAAGACATTGATAGAAAAACATTCTGAAAGCCAACAGAACTCAAAATGACAGAGAAAGCTCAATAGCTTTGTACTCAGCAACTTTTAACTTAGTATCATATACTGTTTCCTGAACAATATTTTATGAACATGGCAGCTAGCTGCCCTAATAGTTTCTATTTCTTTGTTTAATTGAAATGTACATTTAAGTGGTCCAAAAGATATCAGTGCACAGCAATGAAATGGAAAGCAAAAAAAGTGAAAAATGATCTGATATTTTGAACAAGAGTTTGCTAGCATTTGGCGCTGGCTCCTGCAAAGGAACCTCCACATCAGGAGGCCATAGCTGGTTGGCAGCATGAAAGCCAAACTTCAGTGAACGTTGCCTATGTTGTTCCATTTTGCAGGACATACCAGGCCTTGATGGACTCCCAGGTGAGCCTTTGACTGGCTGTAGGCTAACAGACCCCCTTCTGGGTCAGGTCAACCCCCAATCCTGAACATCTTTGTAACAGAAGGGGCCTCAGAAGTTTGTCATGTAATGGAGTAATGTAAGCAGGAAAGGAAATCCAGAAAGCTTGATTAGAATTAATTTGTATATTCTAAGTTTTAAGTGTTTGGTTTATAAAAGTGTAAAGGAAAACGTATAATGTAAAGTAATGTTACACTACGTAGTGCCATGGTTTGGAAGGGGTTAATTTGAAGTGAATATGGGTTAACTGGGAGTTAATGGGCAGGTTTGCACGACGCTTTAAACCCAGGATAACTATGTAGCCACCCTGAGCTTAACGTTAGCCTGGGGCCCTGGCTGTGCCCGATTAATGATCGGGCACAGCAGGGGTCCTGAGGCACCTCCTCTCCACTCAGCCCTCCTGTCAGTATCCCAGGGGACACCGCGAGGGCACTAGGGAAGCGGAGCGGGAATGACAACTGCCTCAAAGTGCCCAAGCAGCACTTTGGGGCAGCAGTCAGAGGCTCGTGCTCTCCTCCCCTTGCATGGCGCAGCGGTTACACCACGCAAGGGCAACGAGCCCCATGGCACTTGGCTTCCTCAATAGGAAGCCAAATGCCACGGGGCTTGGCTGTGGCCCTTGCCCGGTGTGGCTGCCACTCAGCTGAGTGGTGGCTGTTGCTTTCTCCTTAGCCTCCTCCCGGGGAGACCGAGCAGAAAGTGCCTCCTCCCCGCCATGCCTGGAGGCACGAGCGCAGATGTGGCTGTGCCACCAGAAGGGGGAGTTGTGTTCTCCTGCGCCTCCTCCCCTCCTATGTAATTGCACCTGCGTTTGTGCTGCTGGGGGGGGGAGGCGCTGTGGAGTGCTGCCTCCTCAAGCCCCATGCGGGGCTTAGGAAGGCAGCGCGGCAGACACTGACAGCGGGTAAGAGGAGATTGCTCCAGCAAGCCAGCTGGAGCGATCTCCTCTTTCCTGCCAGCCCGCTGTCATCGGACTTCCTCCTGAGGAGCCCGATGACAGCACCACCACCACCCCCACAGCCCAGAGCTGCTTGGCCAGGGCATCAAGATTTTCTGCCACTGTGGCCAAGGGGCTCTATAGCCAAAATGGCTTGACCATGGCTTAGCGTGTCGTCCGGGTTCAGACGACACACTAAGCCACTGAGGGTTCAGTAAACGTTGAAACAAGCCATGGCTTCGCGGGGTGGCTTCGAAGCCACAGTGGCTGAGCAGGTCGTGTGAACCCAGTCACTGTGGGCATGCTCATCCTGACCAGGTGTGCATTTAAGCGAAAGCCCTGAGGGCAGAGAGAGAAGGGGAAGCATTGTTGTTGTTGTTGCTGTTAGTTCTTGATCAAAGCACATTTGAAAGAAGAGCATTAGAGACATTAGTGTGGGAAACCTCAAAAAGGAACTAGGAGATTGTCCTAGCTTTGGAGAGCTGTATCATATTTTCTTGCCTTCTTGCTGTGCTGATCTTGCCTTCGCCAGAAGCTGCTTTACAACGAAGAGCTGAGAGAGCAGTTTTTTTTGAAGGAGTGAGAACCCATTTGGCAGACCAGGATCTTGGTGGCTGCTGCAGAGCTGGACTCTGGTAGCCGCCTGAGTCAATGCTGAGAGTGACTACTCTCTGTGAATTTTGTTTAACATGTATTAATACATCTTTTGTTAACTGACTTGCCCTTGTCCAGATGTGTGAGTAGGGTTGACTGCCTGGGTTTTAAGTAGTAAGACTTCAGTTACCTCTTGTTGGCAACATAATACATGGTTTATATGCTGCCCACTTCCCCAACTGGTGAAAGTTCCAGATGCAGCACTACCAGATTTAGTTTCAGCTTGGATGAGATGACTTAACGGCATTTTTGTGAGTGGAGACTTATGACACTTCAGTGAAATCTGCTTAAATACAAGTATACACACTGAAGAGGGAGGTGCAGACCGGTGGTCAGATGGACAGTGGTATCCTGTGAAGTAGCATCAATTACTCCCAGAGGAAGCAGCATTTAGCTGGAGCCCCCCAAGGCCCCTCCTTCCAGCCAGCTACAAAACTCAGACCTGTTTCTCCCATGCTGGCTATATTGCACTTTGCCTAATGTAGTTCCCACCTAATCAGTTTTGGCTTATTGAAGGAATATATTAACCAACAAAGAAACATACACTGATCTTTATCAACCATAAACAAAAAATTAGGTATGCATGGGGCACTTACCTTTCTTTAGACAAGGAAATCTGAACAATTTAACTAATCCAAAATCATCTCCAGTCACCAGAGCTGCATTATTATAATTTCCATCCACAGAGTTGATGTCTATGATGTTACTGTACTTCGGCCAGATTCCATTCACGTCTGGTCCCATCACACATGTCCATGAAGCCCAATGAAGCCCTTTGATCTCATCTTTGCTTGTTAAATGCTTTCCCGCTGAAACAAAATCAGATTAATAAGCGATTTATCCATTTGTGTTTCAGGAGTAGCTGAACATAACTTTCTATCCCAGTGGTTTTCAAACTTCGTTCCTTAAGAAATTGCATTTCATATCAACCTATCTGCTCAGAAACACCTACATGTCTGCCATAGGGCCCTGCAGGGCCATAGCTCAGTGGCAGAGCACATGCAAGGCATGTCTCAATCTATGGCATCTCCAGGTAGGACTGGGAAAGACCCCTCTCTGAAAACCTGGAGAGCCACTGCCAGTCAGAGTAAAAGATACTGAGCTAGCAGAACCAATGGTCTGATGCCATTCTGTTTCACTGGGTTCAGTCTGAATCCCAGGGGTCTAACTCAATAAATAATAAAAAGATACATGCCCCCCTCCAATTTATGGAGTAATTCCTGGGTTTTGTTCAGCCCTCCTGCTAAGGCAGAGTGAAGGAGCCATGTCAGGTGGCAGATTTTAGATGCTACTTAAGAATGGCCATTAACAATTACTCAATTTTAAAGCTTAGCTGAAAATGCCACCCCACTTTTGCAGCCTGTGAAAATAGGGCAGCAATTTTGGCAATATTCTTAGGAGGCAGGAAAAATTCTAAAATAATGCTGTCCCTTTACTATAAGTGTTTGTTGTGGCAGCAGCAGTGGCTTTGTAAGTTTTTTCCCTTTCTTTTAACAAGCAGCTCTGCTGTCACTTGCAACTAGGGATGGCCAAATCTGTGAATTTTGGTTTCTCTCAGTTTCCTGTTTTTCCAGTCTTAAGTTTGGTCACCTTAAACTTTAAGAATTTGTTTTTAAAAGTTTGCATGAAAATGCATATGCATTTTTGTGTGCATTTCTCCTAATTCATGCATTTTTATACAGTTTTACCTAATCTACAAATTTTTGCAAGCAATTTTCCTAATATAATGTATTTTTAACATTATTTTCACTAATATGTGATTTTTTGTGTGCATGTTTCCCTAATAAATGTATTTTGTGTGCATTTTTTTAAATTGGAGGACTCTATAGCAAAATTGAAGTGCGAATTTTAAAGGATAACTGAGTATCGGTTCGTGTATAAGTTAGGGAAGTTCTCAATAAAATGCAAACCATCCCTTCTTGCAGCAGCAGTGCACCCTCTCTGGGCACTTCCAGAGTTCCAGTCAAGGCTTTTATGGGGCCATTGACCTGCCTCATTTATGAAATTTTATGGGGGCTTGTAACCCTCCCATGTTTTCCCACTGCTTCTTTCATCTTTTCTTACCACAGAAAATCCATTAAGAAGACAGAACAGCTGAACAATGTCTTCTCATTGGTAGCACAAGGAGCCCTCCATCTGCAACGAGGACAAAGCATTGTTCCAGAAGCATTTTGGGGGCAAAATGTGGGGCTGCCATATTTTTCCCCAACAACATCTCTGGAACTACTGTACATCTTGAAGAAAGAGGTGGGACTACAAAGCTGCTGCTGCCACAAACACTTGTAAGCCTCCCCTTGGACTGATTTTTTAAAAATAGGGTTTCTCCAGCTCCAAAAAATGTTGGGTTCCCCCCCCGCTTTCTCCCTGTCATCATCTCCCGCCATTTTCCTAAGAAAAAAAGCTGAACTGAAAACATTGGCTCTGCTCTATTCAGTTTATTTTACCAAGGATCACTGTTCTGAGTAAAGGTTGTAGTTTCATTCAGTGTTAATACTCGTAAACCTGACTGCAAACTGGAATTTTAGATGAATAATATTTTCAAGCTGTAGGAAACTTTTACTGGAAACAGTTTGCTGTGTGTTCAAGAATCTAAAAACTGTGATCTAGAAAGGTGTATGTGTAACTAGTTTGAACACCTGGATATAGATCAGATACAACCAACCAACACAGTGGAAATAAACTGAATTATACAATTCTTTTCTTTTTTGAAAATAGTTGTACTGCCAGTATTCAGCTGTATAATCTTTTTTGAACAAAATGAAAGTGGTGCAGCCTTAGAGATATTCAGCAGGACATTCTACACTTTGAAGTGAAGTGTAAATCCATGGAGATCTCAAAGTTGCCTATTACTGAAATACATATTGCAGGATGTGCTTTATTTAGCCTCTAACATGTCACAGACAACAGATAGATGTCAAGATTTTATCACAGCTCTCCCAAATCACATCTAGTCAGTCGTTACATCAACTGTAAGCCAACGGGTAGGGCCTGTGTCTTCTACTTTGTTTTACAGACAGCACTTAGATTATGTAGGCACTCTACGATAACTAACAGAACAACAACCATCACTCCTAATAGTGAACTCAGGTGATGAATGCCAACAGAATTGGAGCCAAAATGGGACCACTGAGAAACAAGAGGGAGATACCAGCATAGTCAGGAGAGTGCTAAGCTTTGTACTTTGCAGAAGCACAAAGTTAAAAAGGAACACTTATGGGGGAAAACAAACAAACAGACCAATAAGGATTGTGCATGCTCAGTAGCCATGGAATGTAGAATGACAGTTGAAAAAGAAAAACCATATGGTGTGGAGGAGACTGAAATGCCCTGCTTGGTGGGGATGGCTGGCTGGAATCCTGAACAGGAGCACTCCCTTTTGGGAAGACAGATACACCACAACTTTTTGGCTTCATCATCATCATCACAACAACAACAACAACAACAACAGTTATATTATACTGCATAGAAAGAAGATGATTATAATGTTGATGATTTGGAAATCTCAACTTCTTTTAAATTCTGATACTGGTGACTCCATTATCTTTTTGGTGGGTTAGGTCAAATCCTAGACCTTCCCCATACTAAGCAAATTCCAACTGTAACCACCAATTCCAGAATAAATTTCATATGGTAGGAATTCTGGATTTTTTTTCTGTCATCAGTTACAAATTTGACAACATTTCTTTACTGTTTCAACATGTCATGATTTAAATTTTAGCATAACACTAAACATAATCCAGAAGAAGTTATATTCAAAACATGTGGCATAGTTGTGGAAAATTGAACTAGGATTGGGAGGTCCCAGCTTCAAACCCCTGTTCAGCAACAAAGCTCACTGTGTGACAGGTGATAGACATTTTTTCTGTGAAAATAGAGGAAACTTAGATTGGATAAGGATTGGTAATGTTTGTCAGACAATGAGGCGGAAGCCAAATATGATTTGTTGTTGTTTTGGAAAATTCAATTAAAAAAAAAAAAAAAAGCTCACTGTGTGACCTTAGGCTAGTCACTATTTTAAAATTTTATTTATGTATTTTATTTGTGCCACCACTAAAAAGGCCCTCTCTTTTGTAGCCATCCGCCTCGCCTCATTTGGTGGGGACACCTGGAGGAGGGCCTCAGATATGATCTTAATGTCCAGGCAGGTAAATATGGGAGCTTTGTTCTGAGCTCCTTGGAAGAAGGGTAGGATAAAAAAATAATAAATAAAGTAACTGTAAGTTAGTGGTACATGGTCCTTAGCTTAAATCCACCAAACAGACCAGTCTCTGGACTGTGCCTTTATTGATGTAGCAAGCTAACATTCTAATTTTGAAATTAAAGACTGTATAGTCCTATTTATAGCCAATTAAAATCTCAAGTATGGCTAATGAAGAGATCTTCTGAACTTACTTGGCATCCTGTAGAAGAAGCGTTCTCCTGCACCATCATTCGTTTGTAAGAATTTACTATCCAGAGACCAATCAATATGAGTGATAAAACTAGAAGACTTGTTGCATTCTCCAGTTTTCTTGTACCGCTGAGCAACTGCATAGATATCCACTGGGCCATCGTTAGAACCCACTGCAAGGTAGCAACCATCTGGCGAAAATTTCATTTCATGAATTACTTCTTTCCGGTCTTTGATATGAACTACCTCTGTCATATCTCTGCAGAATCAAATGTTGAAAATGTTAGCTGCGGGCCTGAAAATGAAAAATGACCCCAGAAAATGCCGCTTTAAAAGTTCAAGATATATTCATTTATTTATTTTAAAATAGTTTATATCCCACCTTACAGCCCCCCAAAAGTACAAAAAAGCACAAAAACATTAGAACAGAGATTTTATTTCTCAAAACAGTTATGCACATTCATTTGAAATAAAAATAAAACAGATTTATGGTGCTTTATTTTATTTTTTGCACATTAATCTAGGACTGAATAGTACAGTGAAAGCTAAGTACAGTCCAGACTCCCCCTCCCCTTCAGTTGGACTAAGAGAAGTTCTGCTCCAGAAACTGTACATAGGATTGCAGACTTACACCACAATCGTATACATGTCTACTCAGGAGTAAATCCCATTGAGTTCAATGGGGCTTATTTCCAGGTAAGTGGGTATAGGATTACAGCATGCTGCAATCCTATACCCAATTACCTGGGAGGAAGACCCATTAAATTCAGTGGGACTTAATCCTAAATAGGTATGTATAGAATTACACTGTCAATCTCTCCACATCCCCCGAAAAAAAGCAACACTCATTTTGTTTTCAGTACTATCCCATTTTTCTAAAAATGAATTTATAATAAAGTTTACTTCCCCCATTCTCTTCAGCCTTGTTTTACAATAAAAAAGCTCTTTTGTACTTTTCTGTTATATTTATTCAACTGCAGAGTTCTGAAGAATAATTAATAGTGGTGTTATACGGTGAAAACAAAATAATCCCAACTTTTTAAAAGGGATTGTTGTTTTAAATATGTTAACAAGCACAGTCACTAACATCATTTCCTATATTGCTTGGGTGATATGCA
The DNA here is from genome assembly GCA_021292165.1 of Shinisaurus crocodilurus. NCBI lineage: Eukaryota > Metazoa > Chordata > Lepidosauria > Squamata > Shinisauridae > Shinisaurus > Shinisaurus crocodilurus. The sequence goes on along the minus strand of CM037879.1, from coordinate 30,055,263 downwards.
CAACCCACAACCCACTGTACCTCACTGGCAGTGTCTATCCAGTTGTGCACGATGTCCAATATCACCTGGACATTATGCATATTACCTGGACAATGTGTGAAAGCCCCTCTTTCACAGTCAGTTTGTGCACATTATCCATGCCTTCATGTGAATGTGCACAATCCTTGATTTTATGCATATGCTCCACTGAGTTCAAATTAATCACCAAATAAACAAAAAGTGACCCAGATGTAACCATTTTGGACCAATTAACCAGGATATATCAAACCATGCTGGAGTTAAAACTAATATATTTCTTCTCCTACCTTACTCTCAAAACAATGAAAGAGCCATCTTTCATTCCCAGTGCCAGCTGAGATCCATCAGGACTGAAAGATACACTCCGCACAGCTTCCTCCATATTGCAACGGGCAATCAAGGCATGGTCAGCAAGGCTCCATAAGCTACACGAGAATGAAAAGCATGGCTGGTTGGGGAATGGTGGGAGTTGTAGGACACTTTTCTTTCTAAACAGGCATAGGATTGTGCCCTAAGTAACCTAAGCTAGACAGTCTTAAAGAGGAATCTCAAACATACTTGTAAGGAGTAAGGATAACCCATGACATTCAGTAGATGACAAATTTTAATATGAAATAATTCCCGTTTTTAACCTTATGGAATCAATGGAGGAGGCTAGATAGGGAAAGTGGATCTTCCAATCAGATATAGCCATGTGGGCTTGCTTGAGGAGACTTTAGAGGCAGAGTTATGACATTTAGAACATGGTATGTCCAACACATACTCAGAGGGAGATGGGTGCTGTCACCTTTCAACAGCCCAGGAAGGTGGAAATGATACGTGAGAACTGAGAGGGATTTCAAATCTACTCATGGTAGATAGAACAATCAGGGAGAATTTTCCAGCCTGTGTGCACGGAGGATGCTTCTAACATGACAGTCATGGGGAAACTAGGCCATTGGATTTTTTTTTTAAAGAGAGAGGCATTTTATTCTCAAGCCTTTCCTTCATCCCCCATGTGAATGGCCATCTCAGCATTCCTAGATCTCCACAGTATCAGATGCTGTTCTGGAAATACACTGTATGTATATGTAAGAGTTAGTGGGTATATGTGGGGATGTAGGTGTGTGAGTGAATGGTGTGTACGTGTGTGAGCATTTGGCTTCAGAGTTCAGACAAACACACTGGGGAATCATGCCAGCAGTGGGGGTGGCCCCACCCAACTGATGGCATGCAGCTCCTGACATGCTTCTCCAGAGCCAAGGCAACCCTTGGGCTAAAAGTCCCCCCCACCCCCACCCTAGACAGTTCCCCCAGATCAGAAGACTAAAACCACAAGAAATATAAAGTAACATCACAGCATAAGGATAAAGGCCCCAAATTTAAACATTTTAAAAAGTTAACATAATCTTATGAAACTGAAGCTGAAGCCAGATGCCATAAGATCACATGGCTACCACCAAGAATGCCAGTGCTGCATTACTACTCCCCCTTGTCTAATGAGCTAACATACATGTCATAATAGCACTGTGTTGTGAATTTCCCTACTCTGGCAAACAGCAGCCAATGAAGAGGAATAGGGGGTCGGGAAAGAATGTTGCGCCCCCCCTTTTTTGTTTACAAGATACTATGTAGGACAGAAGAGGAAACATGGAACTGCTGCTCTTGACTGCAGTGCAATCACACATGATGGAGCTTAGTGACCGAGTATCTTGATAATGAATACTAGAAGGAGCTATGGTGAGTTCGAAGTTCCCCCGCATTGTGTACGGATTTCAAAACATGTGCTTGGTAGCACCAGCCCCTACTCCAAGCTGCCTTTGCATGGGGACCTAAGAACAGTGGAGCACAAAATGAAGTGTGGGATAGTGGTGGCCTTGGCCCTCCATAGATACTATCAAAACATACTAAGCAATTGCTTATTTTCTTAAGAATGGGATCTGTGTTTTCAGCATATGTACCAAACATTTGCAGCCATTTAATTGTTTATGGCAACAATCAATGCACAGAACCAGCGTTGGATGGCCTGGCCAGAAATGTAGGTGCTCCTTAATAAATAATTATATCAGGTCTAAATGGAGCCCTTTGATCGTTTTATGGATGCACAGGTATTTGAATGGCTAACTGATCACCAATGCCTTGATTTTTAAAATCATGACAAATTCTTGAAAAGCATGAGGCTGTGGCAAAATGGCTGTGGCAAAAGTTCATGGACACTCTTCTTATGCTCTTGCCTTACCGCACAGATCGATCATCACTGCCCGTAACAACTAATGGTTTCTTGGGATGCACCGCCAGAGCCCAGAGCTCTCCTTCACAGTGTCCTTGCATTATTAGCATTGGCTTATCTCTTTCTCTCACGATCACCTCAAATATCTCACTGTCCTGTGTCCCTGCTAAAAGTCGATCTGCTTTCCAACACACGCTTCGGATGGACAAACCTGAGAAAAATCAGAATAGTCTTAGAACAACAATGAAAATTAACATTCTATTCCTTCTGATGAAGTGGACAAGGTGCTTTCATCTGTGAGGCCAACCATCTGCTGGCTTGATCCTTGCCCGTCCTGGCTCATTATGAGCTGTAGGAAGAGACTGGGTGAGGGGATCAAGGCGGTGGTGAATGCCTCCCTCGAGGAGGGAGTGATGCCATCAGCCCTCAAGGAGGCAGTAATAAGACCGCTTCTAAAGAAGCCCTTCTTGGATCCCCAGGATCTGAACAACTTCCGCCCAGTCTCCAATTTACCATTTCTGGGCAAGGTGATCGAGCGGGTGGTGGGAGCTCAGTTGAAGGCACACTTGGATGAAGCCTATTATTTGGATCCGTGCCAGTCAGGCTTCAGGCCTGGACATGGGACAGAGACGGCCTTGGTTGCCTTGGCGAATGATATGAGGAGGGCTTTGGATAGGGGCGAATGCTCCTTTCTAGTCCTCCTCGATCTCTCAGCGGCTTTTGATACCGTTGACCACGGTATCCTCCTGGACCGCCTGGAGGGGTTCGGCGTGGGAGGCACTGTATTGCAGTGGTTCCAGTCCTTCCTCTCTGGAAGGTACCAGAGGGTAGTTCTCGGGGAGGAGGCTTCGGACCCTCGGCCGCTCACTTGGAATGTGCCGCAGGGTTCCATCCTCTCCCCGATGTTGTTCAACATCTACCTAAAGCTGCTGGGAGCTATCATCAGGAGGTTTGGGGTGCAGTGTCATCAGTATGCGGATGACACTCAGCTCTACCTCTCTTTCAAATCCTCACTGAGGTTGGCCGTTGAGACCCTGTCCAAGTGCCTGGAGTCAGTGGGTGGCTGGATGGGAAGGAACATGCTGAAGCTGAACCCCGACAAGACCGAGGTACTTCTGGTGGGGGACAAGGGGAGGTTAGGGGATGTTGACCTGGTGCTGAATGGGGTACATCTACCCCTGAAGGACCAGGTCCGCAGCTTGGGGGTCATTCTAGACTCCCAGCTGTCCATGGAGGCTCAGGTGGCAGCTGTGAGCCGGGCGGCGCTGTATCAACTCCATCTGATACGGCAGCTGCGCCCCTACCTTCCTAATCACCTGCTCCCATCAGTGGTTCATGCCTTGGTCTCCTCTCGCCTAGACTACTGTAATGCGCTCTACGTGGGGTTACCCTTGAAGACGGTTCGGAAGCTACAGCTGGTACAGAACGCGGCAGCTCGCCTGGTTAAAGGCAGCCGCCAGCAGGATTACATCACGCCAGTGCTCAAGGAGCTACACTGGCTACCAGTTGCTTGCCAAGCCGAATTCAAGGTGTTGGTTTTGACCTTTAAAACCCTATACGGCTCTGGTCCAGTCTATCTCAAGGAGTGTCTCCAGCAACCCCAAGTGGGCCGCTCAACAAGATCTGCCACAGACGGCCTTCTCCTTGTCCCTTCAGCCAGAGCAGCTAGACTGGTCGGGACAAGGAAGAAGGCCTTCCCTGTGGCAGCCTCCATACTATGGAACTCTCTCCCGAGTGACCTCTGCCATGCCCCCTCTCTGCTGAGCTTCCGCCGCTCACTAAAAACTTGGCTATTCAGGCGGGAATATGGGGTGGGCTAAGATTTTATACTGTTTTAATGTATTTTAATGTATTTTAATGGAGAAAAATGTTTTAATGTATTTTATTCTGTTTTATCTTCTGTACATCGCCCAGGGTGGCTGGTTTGCCGGCCAGATGGGCGATAAATAAATGCAAATAATAAATAAATAAATAAATTTATATGGAGCATGATTCAGTCAAAATTAAGCACTTTTAAACCTCAGTGTTTTCAGTAGAAGAGAGTTAAGCATGTGTGTAACTTGTCTCCCATTGAAAGCAATGGGACTTAAAAGCACTCAACCTTGGCTGGATCTTGGCCATAATGACACCCCCTCCCCCACATTAGTTGGTACTTAGTGTACTTTATAAAAATGCAACTAATAAAAATATACTAACATGTGTATTAAGCAAAAGTAATATTGCTGGAGTTTGGAAACTGAGTGAAATTCCACCCACAAAGCAATGGTTTATACAGTTCAACCCTGTGAACACATACCTAGGAGTAATGAACACAGTGGGACTTATTTCCAAGCCAGCCTGCATAGAACTGGCTGTAAGTGTTAGGAGTTGTTAATTAGTGAGAAGAATTCACACAAATTTAAAGCCTCATTAGGACAGGACATGCTAACTCAGTCAAATCTCCCTTATCTGCATGTTGTCCTACATTTCCAAAGTCACTGATATAGAGATTTTGATATAGAGATTTGCTGCTAAGCAAATTTCTTTAAATGTGATTGATTGCCTGACTGATTGGCTAGGTCAGGCTATTTGACCATCTAGCCCAGTACGGCCTACTCCAACTAGCAGTGGCTTTCCAGGATCACAGGCAGACGTCTTTCCCATCTTCTGCTACCTGATCCTTTTAACTGGAGATGCCAGGGACCGAACCTGGGACATTCATGCAAAGAATGTGTGTTTTACTATCACTGAGCTGTCTCTCTCCTCAAAGGCGTAAAGCCCAGCACAGCCTGCCAAGCCCGATCCTGCCCACCAGATATAACTAGGTGGCCCGCCAGGGGCATGATGTTAAACCTCCTGGTTTCTCTGCCTGCCAGGAACTGCAAACGCAGGGGGTCTGTCAAGCATCCAGCACACCACAATACCTAACGGATGTACCGCATTTGGCTTGGTGGGTCACATGCTGTCACTCAGACAACACTGGGAGCTGATTTTTCTGATTCAACATGCATTTTTTTCTTCCTTTAGGCCAGGTGCGGGCAACCTGTGGCCCTCCAGACATTGTTGGGCTGCAACTCCCATCAGCCGCCCTGCCCAACATAGCCAATGGTGAAGGATGATGGAAACTGCCGTCCAACTACACTGGGAGGGCCACAAGTTGTCCACCCCTAATTTAGGCTACTCCCTGTACCAGTACACAACGTATTTTTTTTTGTCCATCAGTTTGAGTAGCAGCAAATTTAATTTATACAAAGACACAATTCCGTCTTTCTTAAGGGCTGTTGTTGAGGGGTCTTTATCTGATAGGGAAACAGATATCCATTTCTCTCTCTATTTTACTGGCACTGGCTATGTTAACAAAGTGCATATGGATGAGCACTGTACAACAGTTAATTCTCGCTGCTAGCAGGCTTGCAATCTGTTTCAGCAAATCAAACTCTCTTCTACTGAATAATGAACAGATGTGCCACAGTTCTCAAAATAGGCAAATAAAACTGATTTTAATAGCAACATTGCATCAAAACCATAGGTTTTTATATTTCATGGAGAGTCAGTCACTCCATGACATGTTCTAATTTTAATTCCTGATTCAAACAATGTTAAATCCTTCACATAAGAACAGAAAAAGAGCAGTGCCAGAGCAGCCCAAAGGGTCTATCTAGCTCAGCAACCTGCTTCTCACAGTAGCCAAGTAGATGCCTGCAGGAAGCAAGCAGGACATCCAAGGCAATAGCCCTGTCCCATTGTTCAAGCAGGGCATGACGGCAACAGCCCACTTCCACTGATCCAAATTTAGGTGTTCAGCCTGTTCTGAATGGAGTTCCATTCCCTTTGAAGGAGCAGGTTCCCAGCTTAGGAGTGCTCATGGATCTTACTCTGCCCTTGAACCTCAAGTTGCAGAGATGGCCAACAGTATGTTTAGGATGATATGCCCGCTGCACCTCTTTCCTTGTAAGATCTGAGCTGGCCATCATCATACATGCCTTGGTAACATCAAGTTGGACTATGAGCCATTGAAGAGAAACAGAAGTTTCAACTGGTACAAAACGTGGTGGTGATGGTTTTTACTGGAAGCTCACAACACCAATAGTGCATCTAGGCCGAATCAAGTTCTGGTGTTAACCTGTAAAGCCCTAAGTGGCTTGGGACTTTGTTACTTTGAAGAAGCCCGAGTGCAAGGTGAAAGGGAGAAACGTGCTAAGTGAAAATCACGTCAAACGAATTCTTTACAGGACTATCTTCCATCTGGTAACCTGTGTCCTCACTGTGGGAAGCTGTGGATCTAGAATTGGCCTCCACAGTCACTTACAGACCCATCGCTAGAGTCTACACATTTTTTTAGAATTTCCTCCTTTTAAAAAATTCTTTTTGTAAATTTTTACCCTGGAAGACAATCTTACTCGGTCACGAGTGATCGCCTACTACTACTACTACTACTACTACTACTACTACTACCGCCTTTACCCATATGAGCCTGCTGGCTTTCTTCAGTTGACAACTGAAGCCTTGCTCTGCATCCTCCTGCCTTCTGCCATTAGATGTATGTGGGCCAGACCCTCCTTGGCCATTACATCCAAGTTCTGGAACTCCCTCCCCTGTGAGGTCTGTTTGACCCCTCCCCTCCTGGTTTTCCACTGAGTGTTAAAACCTTTTTGTTCCAGAAGCCATTTGGGGGAGAGAGTTAGTTTTATTCCACTGTATTTTATTTTTTTATTGGTTCCACTGTGTTACTTCTCTCTGCAGGTTGTTACTTTTATTAAAAGTAAAAGTTTTAAGATTGTTTTATTAAGCTGGTTCTTTTTAATTGCATTTATTGCTGTAAGCTTCTTTTAATGTTTAACGTTGTTGTATTTTTTTTTATAAATTGTTTTTATCCACTACAGCCACCATGGGAAACAATCTTATTTATTTAATTAATTAATTTAATATATTTATTCACCGCCCATCAGCCAAAAAGGCTCCCTGGGCGGTTTACAAAACAAAGCAACAAATAAAAGCAATCATCCTAAAACAAAAGCATCAACAATAACAACATAAAAATACAGACATATTAAGACATATTACAGACATAACATGATAACTTCTTTTTGAATAGTGGAATATAATTATTATAAAAAACCAACAATAAAATGAAGGCGGGGGAAAGCAGGACCCAAATGTTTTAAAATAAACTAATAATAAATAAATCTCTGTGGCCAGACTTGCTGTGGCTGGTTGACTGGGGCTGGTTACAGGGAGCACATGACTCCCTTTTTACAACAGCTTCACTAGCTATCGGTCTGTTTCCAGGCACAATTAAAAGTGTTGGTTATGACCTACAAAGCCCTATACAGTCATGCCTTGGATTGAGAGCATAATTCGTTCCAGAAACATGCTTGTAATCCAAAACACTCTTATATCAAAACGAAATCCCCCCAAAAAAATTTGTACAGAGATTTTTTATTTAAGCCGTACTACAGTACTTGTATTGCAAGACATTGCTTGTATATCAAGTCAAAAAAAAATATTAAATAAATATTTAAAAATGTGCTTGTCTTGCAAAACGCTTTCAAACCAAGTTACTTGCAATCCAAGGTATTACTGTACAACTTGGGACCAGGCCACTTGAAAGAGGGCCTTCTTCCGTATGAGCCTGCCTGGGTTTTAAGATCTTCAGGAGAGGCCCTTGTTTTGGTACTGCAGCCTTCAGAGGCATGTTTGGTGCTGAAGCGAAAGAGGGCCTTCTTGGTGGCTGCTCCCAGGTTACACAACTCCCTGCCGAGGGAGGTTAGGTTGGCTCCCTCTCTGCTGTCCTTCTGCTGGCAGGCAAAAATGTTTTTATTTAAGCAGGCCTTTGGTGTGTAAGCAGGTATGTTGGTTTGGGTGCTATTTTTATTCTGTTATTGTGTTTTTAATCATATTTTTAATGTATTTCTTTTAGTTTTGTTTTAATCAAGTTTATATTTATCTATGATTGTAAACTGCCTTGAGTGCCATTTCCTTGGTAGAAAGGCAAGAATAAAATTAATAAATAATTGTTTGCCCCAGCACCTGGTATCGAGAGGTATGGTGCTTGTAAACATGGAGGTTTCCTTTAGTAGTCATTGCTAACTACCTATGCACATAGGTTTATAACTCTACTTGTGTACTTCTTTCCTAGTTCTCTACACAGAGTCAATGGCTAATAAATGACATTAATTTGATGAACCCCTAATGAGAGATTTCTTTCTTAAGCTAAAAGACTTAACTTCCTTCAAGACTGGAATGCAGTTTAGACCCCCTGAGGGAGGATAACTGATGTGCTTATACAAACAGCACATTAGGGGTAAATGACATTAATAAATAAATGATGGCACCCTACTGCTGCTTATCATTCTGAAGAAAATATTTTGCCCTTCCACATATCATGGTGACTTTCTCTCTCTTCTGACCATTCAAAAATGTATGGAACCTGGAACTACCCCGCATAATCAAAGAAATACACACACACACACACACACACACACACGAGTTTGTGTGCGTATTTCTTACCCTAGAAATTAGCACACACGCACACACAAATGTACATGCACGTGTATGAATAAAATACATACCTTCACTCTTCTTGAATTTTTTTCTGCCCCCACCCCTAAAGATACACCTCAAATGCACTTGATTTTCCTCAGCTACAACTGGCCCATGCCAGGCTTTAAGTCCTGGAGTGACAGGGAATTAACAAAGTTTGCTTCCTGTGTTCCTTAGATAACGGTTTGCTCTCTAGAAATTGATAAACAAGTACAATACGTCTTATCAGTTTCCCTGCCTACTTTGTCCTTGTAGGGTCTTCTGATAAATGGATGGTCATGGGAATCTTTCACAACAACGTTTCAAAGCTAGTTGTGTAAGCAACCAGCCTTCCCTCTGCCCATCAAACAACATAATCCTCATACCACCTGTGTCAGCAAATATCTCCTGTAGTAAATTTGTGATGAATTGGAGTAACACAGAGTTAAGTTAGCTCATTCAAAATTCACTACAGGATAAATTTATTGATACATTCATGGACTCTTTGAAACAGCACAGAAATGATCAAGCCACGTTCTTCAGAAAAAAAAGCACCCTCACACACATTAACTCACAATCATCAACACATAGGACCACATATACACACGCACAGAGAGAGAGAGAGAGAGAGAGAGAGAGAGAGAGCACCTATCCTCAAATCCAGCTAGACTTGCTTTTCATCTAAATGACTTCCTTTAAGGCACAATCCTATGCATGGCTGGCCAGGATATGCTGGAAATTGCAGGCCTTTTTTTCTGTCTAAACACGCATAGGATTGCACCCTTATTTGACCAAAATGGAGGGGGAACCCTTTAATTCCAAAGATACTCCTTTGAGTCTATCTTCAATTCATTGGATGGTGATCAGTTTTGGTTTGGGAACACAAAGGGCAGCTGGGGTAGATCTCTAGAATGGGAGGCAGAATGCATTTGGAGAAGGGTGAGGGCACATATTTTAACCTTACAATATGTAGAAACACATCCAAAGAAAACAAGCAACAGTGTTTGGGATTACCACTACATGTTGTTACTGAGTTCCTATTCTTTTTCTGTTTCATTTCATACTGAAATTGGATAGAATATATTTATGTTTTACCTATGATGGTAACCTTTTTTCATGTTCCTCATTTCTCCTTGCCCCAATAAATCTGTAGAAAATGGTTGTTGTTTTAAATCAGAGGCTTTTGCAACCTTGGAGAAATATCAATGGCCATTTCTCTACATTTAATTCTGCTAAAACTGATGAAGCCCAAACTGTGCCTGCAAAGAAGATCCTGCAGAGAGAGTATCTAGAGCAATAATGTAAAAGAGAAACTGCCTTCTACAAAAATGCTACCGTGGAATAAATAAACCACAATGAAATCTGTGTTTTTGCTATATATGGCAACATAATTATCTCTGTAAAGATGACATCCTCCTACAACCCATATGGCATGTAAATTTTATGTCCTCACTAATCGAGTTGATCCACATAAAAAAATTAATCAATCTCAGATGTCTTAGAAAATAAAATAAAAATTTCATCTATATATCATCCACAATATTTGAAATATTTCTTGAAGGGATTATTCAAAGAATTTAGAATGATAGTATACCCAAACTCAGTCATACAGAGCTTGGCAATACTGGGTGCTACTAGGCTGCCTGTGACTACCCGTTTAATTGAATAAAAAAGCATGTCAAAGCAAAAATAATTCTTTTCCAAAACAGTATCTAATAAATTCAATAAAAAATGAGTAAGTAGATCAACCAAGGGATGAGAATTCCTAGGAAGATTCTATAATGAACCTTACCCCTTCATGTTGTATGGAAGTACAGTCATGCCTTGGATTGAGAGCATAATTCGTTCCGGAAACATGCTTGTAATCCAAAACACTCTTATAATATTTAAAAATTTGCTTGTCTTGCAAAACGCTCTCAAACCAAGTTACTTGCAATCCAAGGTATTACTGTACATAAAGAATTTACATCCAATATAATAAGACATGTGTGACTGTCAATGTTCAGTCCCTCTACCTGTTGAATAAAATACATAATACTTCTAACATAATTAGTGAACACGTAAAACTTGGATCAACTCCGTTAGTGATCACATAAAATTTACATGCCATATGAATCGGAGGAGGATTTCATTTTTGGATGTTATCAATTACATTCATGATAATATTATATATGTGTGAAAGATTGTTAAACCCACTGACAGAAATTCTGTTTTATATTATTCTAGTCATTATCCCAAATATCTCAAGAACAATATTCCTTATGGCCAGTTTTTGTGTTTAAAAAGAAACTGCACATTTTATCAAATGTATAAATCTCTTGCTGGTCAATTTTCTACAGATCTGAAAACAGGACTTCCCTAAACATGGACTTCCTGGCACAGCGCCGGGACCCATCACGTCACTTCTGGGTCCCCGGCACTGTGTTTTTAACATAAATACAATAGAAAACCACCTTAAAACCGCCGCGAATAGCAAATCACAGCCATTTTAAGGTGGTTTTCTATGGTATTTACGTTAAAAACGCAGCACCAGGGACCTGGAAGTACCTCTCCCCGGCTCCTCTCCGGGGAGATGTGCCGAGCTGGGGAAAAGGTAAGTGCCGCGGGGCTCGGGGGGGTCAAGAAGGGCGAGTTCACCCCCGCTTCCATCCCCGATCAAGATTCGCGCACATCCCTATAAATAGCTTAGAAAAAGGGTGAGTAAGGGGAGACATGATAGAGGTGTACAAAATTATGCATGGTGTGGAGAAAGTGGACAGGGAGACATTATTCTCCCTCTCTCATTGTAGGGATTAGCCCCAACAAGATTGCAGACGCACCGCAGTAAGACATGGGAACCGATTCTGAGTCAGACGGGGAGGGGTAGGTGTAAGGTGTTGACAAGGCACCAAGGGTGTGGGAGCAGGAGAACGGTGAGAATAGCAGAGACAGAGAGGAGGAAATACAGCTGTCATCTAATCTTTTGGAGGACAGGCAAACTGGGCCCTCTGAACCCGTGGGAACACAGACGCATAACAAAGAGGAGGAGGGGGTGGGAGGGGCTATGCAGGGTCACTAGGCACTCAAAGAGACTTGCAGCCAGTGGGGGTGACCCCATGGAAAGACCCACCTTGAGGGAGGGACTTGCTAGCCCACTCAGCTTGAGAAGGGTGGGCTGTAGTAGACAGTGTCAGTTTCGTGACAACTCTCTTTCATGGTGACTCCTATTTCGGTGGGGCTCCTTTTCCATTACAGGTTTGGCAGGTTTTATTTGGAGCTTCATAGGAGCTATCCATGGTGCTGAACTCCAGCAGGGAACTAACTGAAGCTTACAAGGTACTATGTTATGTAAATCCTGTCTGGAACTTTTGTCTCTTTTGGCTGCAAGAGGATACTTTCTGTAGCCTGAGGCAATGCTTACTTGTTTGTAGTTTGCATAATAAAGGTAATTGATTAGAAATCTGACTTGACAGCTTGACTACAAAGATAGCCAGAGGGTGGGCACATGACACTCATAATACTAGAACTCAGGGTCATCCCATGAAGCTGATTGGTGGGAGATTCAGGAGGACAGATAAAAAGAAGTCCTTCTTCACACAGCACAAAAACTATGGAATTCACTTCCACAAGATGTAGTGATGGCCATCAATTTGAATGGCTTTAAAGGGGGTTGGACAAATTCATGGAGGATAAGGCTATCAATGGCTACTAGCTCTGATGGCTATATACTTGCCAGGGAACTTGGGTGGGAAGGTGCTGTTGCACACATGTCATGCTTGTGGGTTTTCCATGGGCAGCTAGTTGGCCACTGTGTGAACAGAATGCTGGACTAGATGGACCCTTGGTCTGATCCAGCATGGCTCTTCTTATGTTCTTATGTTAGTATTTTATATGATAAAGATTTAGCTTAATATTGGGAATAGCATAGAATACTTGTACATTCATTTCCCTTTACAGCTTTTGGAGGAATAATAAACCCCTTGGGAAATTCTTTTGGTATTTATGCTGGAAGATTTACACCAGATAATAAGTGGCTTGGAACAGATACCCAAGAGGCCAGAGGGTATTTTCAACTGCCCACCATGGGAAATATTTATGTTCCTAGTGGTGGGCGATCTGCCCACCACCTGACTTGCTGGACGCTTGGTGAGCGCTGCTGCTGCGTCTGCCAAGCCAGGCCAAAAGCAGACGCCAGCCGAGCCGCTCGGCGCACTTCCGGGTTCCCAACGGAGCACTTTTTACGTAGAAAATGGTGTAAAATACGTTAAAAGCAGCCACAATTTGTGTAACTTGCGCAAATTGAGGCCGTTTTTAACATATCTTACACTATTTTCTACTAAAAAACACTCCGCTGGGAACCCAGAAGTTGCTTCCCTGGCTCGACTCAGGAGAACATGAGTTGAGCTGGGGAAGCAGGTAGGTGGGACGGAGTTCAAGGGGTCGAGCCCGGCGAGTTCGCCGGACTTCCACCCCCCCAAATGAGATCCTCGCACATCACTAGTTCCAACCTGGTTTTCATGAATTAACTGGGATGCAATCTGGAGATCTCATCAACAAACAACTTCAATTGTTTTACTAACAACTGCAACTGTTCCAGTATAAACAACAGTTGTTACAACTTACAACTCTATTTCAGACTTGGTTACAAGAACAATTGTATTATACCTTCAGTGTTACAGTTTGATTATTGTACAAATCCAGTCCAGTATTTTCTGGTTATAACATGTCATTTTTTTACCAGTAATAATACCCACTTTATATATTTATACAGGCCCTTTTGACTTGTGGTTTTTTGAGATTTTGGAGAGCCATTGCCAGTCAGAATAGACAATAATGAGCTAGATTGACTCTTTATAGGGCAGCTTCATATGTTTTGAGACGATGCAATGGCATGGCCATTTCTAAGCACTAGGTGATGGTGTAGCAAGTCTCATATGCCAATCCTAACACACATTACTGGAAAATTAGTCCTACTGAGATACATGGAACTTACAAGGTAAGAGCATTGCTAGATCAGACAGAGATCCATCCAGTCCAGTGTCCTGTTTCCAGCTGGATGCTTTCAGGAAGCCCACAACTTAGAGCCTCTTCACATGAACATCTCACCCTGTGACAACTGCTGCGGGAAAAGCAGCTAGCTAGTGCTGACTTCCAACCCCATCTGCCTGTGGAGAGATGACAGTGTGCCTCTGCCACCCTGCACTGAACTCACCCGACATCGTTTTTTTACTATGCCATTTCAAAGGCTCAAAAAGCAAACTCTGCAGAAGTCAGCATGGGTTAACTTTTTCTGGCAGCAGCCATGAGCTGAAATAGTGATCTACAGAGACCCTTGCCTCCTGTCACATGCAGTTAGTTGTGCATAATAATTACTGGTTCCATATGGGAATGAGCATTACCTATCCTCACAAGAAGTATCCCAACCAGTTCACTGAGGCTCAGATGAGCATCACAATAGGAGTCATAGAGATGTGCATCCATAAATCTGCATTAGCAATGCAAATGTAAGCCTATTACCACAAACAATTTACTCTGCTAGATTGGGGTGAATGGAAACTAGCATTGGACTAACACTGAACTAAGAGAGGGACCAAAACTCACTGGCAGAGCACCTGCTTTGCATCAGAAGGTCCCAGGTTCACTCCCTGGCATCTCCAGTTAAAAGAATTAGGTAGCAAGTAATTGGAAAGACCTCTGCTTGGGATCCTGGAGTGTTCCTGCCAATCTAAGTAGATAATGCTGGCAGGGCTGGTGCTGGCACCTGGCATCCTTGGGCAGCTGCTTGCGACCCAAACGCTCTAGAAGGACCCACCATTGATGTCTACCCTGCAACCCTGTTTACTTTTTTTTTTTTTTTTGCCCCAGTGCTCTTAGCAGCACCAGGAAGATGGGTCTAGCCACCATTTAAATTTCCCATTATGTTTCCAACTGGGCATTGTAGGAAATGAATGTGGTGGCTAGGCAAAGCTGTCCAGCACTGCTCAGAGTGTTGCTACTGCTGCTCACTGTTGCTTGGCACTATCACAAGGTAAACATACCAGGGGTGACCAGTGAAGGAGGGATCCCACAAGAAAACACTTTGCCAGAGCCCTTTCAAACCCGAAGCCACCTCTGAATACTGGGCTCAGTGGACAAATAGTCTGATCTGGTGTAAGACAGCTTCCCATGTTGACTGTTATGACATTTTGAAGATCAGGGTAAAAACTGTCGACATATTATGATCTGCAAAACTATATCCAGACATGTATCCATTTTACTACCTCCAATTTTTCTGTTGCAGCACAAAGCATTAAACCAACATACTGCTTTTGTTTCACTTACGGAAGTTTACAAAGCAAACAGATTTAGCGCCGTAAACTGCAATAATTAAAACAAAGGAAAAATCTGGAGTATATACATTCTAACTCTTGCATGTACTCTAATGACTCCTCAGGATCATAGCAATAAGAATTCAAGTCAAACTCTGAGAGAAAGAGCTTCAGATGTCAGAGGGGATTTTTTAAAAGTGTAAAAGCTAATGCTTTTACAGTAGCTTTTACTGCTTTTACAGTATATTTGGTACTGTATTAAGATATAGTAAACTCAATTATTGAAATGAAAATCTAATTAAGGAAAGTATGTTTTATCACCTTTGTATCCTTGCTCAGTCTCCCTGAGATCAATTTTAGTTATTGGCTTGAAATCAGTGTCCCATAGCCGAATACAGCTGTCTCTCCCACCGGTGGCAAAGCCTTCCTCGCATGAATACATGCTAAAAATTCCAGCCTGTGAATTAACAACAGCGTAGGTTTGAATTTTCATCATACAGCACTTTAAAGCAGAAACCTGTTTGCAAAAGTGTTAAATGCCACAATGTTCAGATGGATTTACATCAGCATGTTTTTCCTATGAGATTCCAAACATTTATAAAACCTGATGATTTGATGATTCCGTCATATATCAGCAGACAGAGGCCAAATCTTTCCATTAGTAGCCTGTGTGTGTGTGTGTGTGTGTGTGTGTATAAAAGAATGGCACAGGAATGTTTAAATAAACAAATGTGTGATTCACCAAGCTAAACACAGTCCACTAGCAATGTGTTGTGGTCTGCCAAAGGACACCAGGCAGGCAGCAAGAACGGGCATATTAGCCACTGATGTGCTATGTTCAGCCCTTTGAGAATACTTGTTAACAAAGTCTGCTGGGTTTTTTTTTAAAAGGGTGCTTCCAGAACAGGATTTATGGTGCAATAACCCTGCCTCACTAGTGGAATTTTACTGGGGATCTAGATGATGATATAAATGGCTACCTAAAGAACCAGCCTCACAGCAATCAAACAAATCGAGCAGAACACATTCTTACAAGCACCAAGGTAACCAAGACAATGTTTAGTTAGCTCATTTCAGCCATCATGAAAGCTTTGACTGGAACTGAAAGAAGGTGGACTCACCTTCTCAACTGACAGAATGAATATTCGTTACAAAGATGCTATAAGCCATGGTATTCTATATTACGCCCCTCCCCTTGTTAGTCTTTAAGGTACAATGACATGTTGCCATTTTTCTACACAAGGCTGAATTCCCTAGAATTTGTCATTCTAGTTGGACATCCTCTTAAGTAAGGTTGGTTTATTAAACTCTGAAATATATTTTCTCTATCCAGAAGCTTTCTATGGCTGTCAATGTGATAGTGAGAACAGCAAAATCAGTGTGATAATTACAAAGAGCAACCGCAGCAGCTTCAGCAGCAACACAAGATGAGGTGAAGTGAAAATAATGAGAATATAAAATCTACTGACTATCATTTGAATCAATGCAACTCCCTAAGAGTTCTTCAAGCATGACAGAGAACACAATCACTTGAATTACCTCAGTGGCATAACAGACAGACAGAGTTCAGAGAACATGCCTCATTTTCATAAAGCAGCACTGAGAAGTCAACTTACACCATGAGCTCCTTGAATTGTGCGGACTAAGGTGAGCCCTTTCCAGACATAGATGTCTCCATTTAAAGCACCAGAATATGTAACATCGTCTTTTGCACAGGACAAACAGAGGATAGTTTGTAGGTCTCCTGTTTTGCCGAATATTCCTCTTTTGGCTGTCAAGGCATTTCCGCACAGCGTCCAAAACTACAGAATGAAAACAACAAAGAGGGTGTCTGCAGCATTTATGATTTGAGGCCATCATGAAGGTAGAACACAGCTCCAGGTTGTTGTTTGAAAACATAGCAAAAGGACCCAATCGCTTCAACTTTCTTCATGCTATGTATAAATGCCTTCTATTTATTTATCTTAGGATATTTATATCTCATCCTTCAACAAATTATCAGAGCAGTCTACTTGATCAAAGTGTACAAAAGCATATTAACAGCAAAACACATAAAAGCAGCATAAAATCACATGGCAAAGATTAAAAAAAATCAGGCTTAAATCAGGGTAAAAGCAGTAACAGTAACAGGAAAGCAATAGTAAAGTGAATAAATATGGGGAGCTGAGGAGAACGTAATAACAAAATGGGTATGAAGATGAAGGATAAATCATAGTATTTTGGTATTCTCTTCAGCTCAATTGCTTCATGACTCTTGTTGCATTTCACATGTCTACTTGAGTAGAATAGTAAATGTTAAGGGCATGCCTGCATGACCTCTGAATGACTTCTGTTAACATCTGGAATGGAATTGTGTACACAGAGAGAACGCCAACTTTTCAATAGCTGAATAACAATGACGGCATATCAAATTTGTTTAATAGTTCCTTCACTCAAGTGAATCCTGGGAACTGTAGGTCTGTGGTGGATCTGGTGGGGTAGGGATAGAGAATTCTCAGCACCCTTACCTAACTACAAATCCCAGGATTCTTTGGGGGAAGTCTGGTCCAAGGGCATGGTCTGAAAGCACATGACACAGCAACTTTCCTGAAACTAAGCAGGTTTGGGTCCGGTCTCCTGGATGGGAGACTGCCAGGCAACCTCATGTAGACTACCTTCAGCTCTGTTGAAGAAGGATGGAATGTAAATAAAATAAAATAAATAACAATGACTTAAACTGGTATAAAACCTATATAAGTTCAAAATGTAGATATGCCCTGAAAATGTGCAAATTAGGATACAGAAATGATTGCTTGGGAGCAATCCCACTCTCCCAGCATCGGCAGGACGAGGGGGAGCCCGTGCCACCCCCTCAACCACCGTTCCAGGCTTGGGGAGGCAGTGTGTGGCGGGGGAAGCTGAAAGGGCTGCGATGGCAGCAGGTGGGATCCAGCCGCTCAGCCTCGCTTCCTTTTGAGGAAGCGCAGCCAAGTGACTGGTTCCCCCGCTGCATGCCGCTTCCCTAAGCCCTGAACGGGGGTTGAGCAGGCTGCACAGGCTTCCCCTTCCCTGTGCTCCAACAGATTCCAGGAGAGCAGGATTGCTCCCAAGCAATCCCGCTCTTCCAGGATCAGCAGGAGCACACGGTGGGGGGAGCCTATGATAGCTGCCCAAAGTGCCGCTTGGGCACTTTGGTGGCTGTCATTGGCCAGAGCCCCTTGGGGATGGGGGCAAGAAAGTCTCTTGCTAGTCAGGTGGGGGGGGATTCTGATTGTCAGTGTTGTGAAAGGCACTGACACCCAGAATTGAGCAGGGAGCCTCTGGCAGCTCCCCAAAACTGCAGCTTGGGACGTTTTTGTATTTGTCATCCCCACTCTGCTTCCCTCAGTGCTCTTGCACTGAGATACCAGCGGGAAATACCTGCTGGGATACCAGTGGAAGGACCGGGGGGGGGGAGGCACCCTAACCTGTTGTGCCCGATCATCTGTCGGGCACAGGGGAACCAGTGTGGCGTAGTGGTTAGAGTGCTGGACTGGGACTCGGGAGATCCAGGTTTTAGTCCCTGCTCGGCCATGAAACTCGCTGGGTAACTTTGGGCCAGTCACTGACTGTCAGATTACCTACCTCAGAGGGTTGTTGTGAGGATAAAATAAAATGGAGAGGAGAAAGAGGATTATGTAAGCTGCCTCGGGTTCCTTGCAGGAAAAAAGGCGGGGTATAAATATAATAAATAAATAAATAAATAAAATAAAATAACCTCTTGGTAATATTAGCCACAGTGCATGTTGTGTGAACCCACTTGGCTTGCTAGCCCTCTTTATTAGTCCTTTCCTTGTTGCCATTTTGGTGTCAGGCAAAGGCCTTTTATTTTTCCGGGCCTTTTAAAACACACCGTGGTTCTAACATTGTTTTAGTTCATGGACTTTACTCACTTGCTCTGTTTCAAATTGGTTTATAGTGATGTGCATTTTTATTCCTCTGTTCTCTGTTTGTAAGTGATGCATTTTCAACTATTATTGTGTTGTATCTGTTGCCTGCCATTATATTTTTATTGTAATTTTATTTTTATATTTTTCTCTCTTCATTGTAAGCTACCTTCAGACCTAAGTGATCTAAAATAAGCTAAATAAAATAAATAATAAAATAAACTTCCCACCAAACCACCTGAACAAAAGTTTCAATAAAGACACGGGTATTTGTTTCCACCCCAAATACTAAAACTTTACTGGTGAGCAATCAGAAGAGCAAGTTTAGCAAAAACTTGGGTCCACAGTATATAAAAAGGGATGGATGGATTGCTGTAGAAACAGAGTTCAGCAAGAGTGGGGGTGGGGTGTTGGGGGAGGCTTTTAGCTAAAACTGTGCAATTGCATCTATTGAACTAGTAAGTTGGGTTGGCGAGGGAAAAGCTTGTCAGTGAAAAGGTGGATGGAGAAAGGAGCCTACAGTAATACCTTGGATTGCAAGCATAATTCGTTCTGGAACCGTGCTTGTAATCCAAAACACTCTTATATCAAAGCGAGTCTCTGGCAGGCGTGAGCGGGGCCGATTTCGGCCCACTACACCTGCTCAAGGCGAGCGGTTACATCCCTACAGTGACTACTTGTCTTGCAAGACCTTGCTTGTTTATCAAGTCAAAAAAATTTTTTTTAATTTGCTTGTCTTGCAAAACGCTCTCAGCCAAGTTACTTGCAATCCAAGGTATTACTGTATTTGCAAGCAGAATGAGGAGGAATAGAGAGGTCTATGAAAGACCAGCCAGAGTCCCTTAGCCACTTGAGTGGTTTCATGAGTGATGCAACACAATAGGTTTAAACTAGGATACTGAGTTCCTACATAACTACAACAAACTACAGTTAACACAAGCTGTAATTTACAAACCAGCTTCAAACCATGGTTTATGTTCCTGGGTTTGTTGCCCACAAACTATGGTTAGTGAGCCTGATTGGGTTCAGACGTATAAACAAACTGGAGTGAAGCTAAACAAACCAGGCCAGTGAGATTTATTCTCAAATAAACACACATAGGACTGTGCTGCTGAAGTGAAAAGTTCACTTGGACTACAGACTGAAAAACTTGGGGGTGTGGGATGGGGGGGGGGGGAGAATCAGGAAAGAGATTCCAGTTTTAAAAATTTCTCCTTCTCCCAAAAGGAATGGTAATTCTTCAGGACACAGCATTTCTAATAACAAAGGGCTTCAAAAGCAATTTACATCTATCTCCACCAGATTGGATCATTGATTGCCTTCCAGCAATATTAGTGTTTAATGGTGGTAAACTAATTTTTGGCATGACTTTGTTTATAGCTATGCATTTGGCTTCAATTACAATTGCTTGGGTTAATCAGGCCAATTTTACAGATCCCAGGTGCCAAAAAAACAGGTGTTCAGCTTCTTGCAGGGCACAACAAACAGCATCTCTTTTGCCAAGGCCTCACCTCTGATCTGAACACAGTGCCACAGTAGGGGTGCAAGAGTCTTGGCAGAAGAAATGATCCAACTTCCAAGTACTTATACCCACTTAATTAAGGAGAAGTAACTGCAATCTGTTAGACAACTTGCTCCTGAATGTTGGGACCAAAATAATCTCAAAGAATTCTAGTAAAGTATGGGACTTGGGTTTTTTGAAATCCAAAATTTACACATCTTTCTTCAAGAAATTTTAAAGTTATGAAGCTGGCTTGTTTTCACTAACTATAGTTAAAATTAACCACAGTTTAGGGCAGGGGTGGGTTGACAGTAGATCTCCAGATGCTTGGGCCTTCAACTCACAGTATTCCTGATCATTGGCCATGCTGGGAGTTGGTCCAAAACATCTGGAGATCTACTTTCTGCCCATCACTGGGTTAGGGTTTGGAGGTAATGCTAAACTGTGGTTAACTGAAAATAGAAGTGAAAGCTTCCAACCTCCTCCTTGTGACCACACTGGAGGAGAGGGTAAGGTGGGTGTGAGCCCAAGGCATAGTTTAGCACTACATTTAAACCATATAATAATATGTAAATGTATGGCTTAATGGTCCCTATCAATCAGTAGCCCAACAGGGACCTAAGTGGACTGAAGCATCCCACTGTCCCAAACTAAAGGGGTCAGCAGCACTAAACTGCACTTCCAAATCTAATCAGCCCTATACATACCTTGATATGTTTCACGCCACAGCTAGCCACTCTGTTGGGTTGATATGGATCCCAGGAAATATCAAAAATCTGTCAAAAAATATTCAAAACTGCTACACTAAATTAGAAACCACATGTATTAAATCTCAGAAATGTTCTAAGTTCAATATACATTTTCCTGGTTTTGAACAAAGTTCTATAATATGTATGTGAATATAGTTGACTTGTCACATGGATTAAAAATGCCTCTGGAAAACAGGCTGCATAACTGTGATCTTACAAAACTCTTGGTGAGTGTTTGTCTTTATTTCATTCATGCCTCTCTTCCTCAGTGCCGAGAAGGATTTATACATGTGACGGCAAAAATTAACACTTAGTGGAAAATCAATGGGAAAATAACAATAACTACAGACAGAACTGGTAATAGCAGAGCTGAAGGAAATGGATGGGCTTTAAAACCAACAGTTCTGGTTCAAAAGGTCAAGCCTGGTTTGTCAGATTAGGCACATCCTATCTACACTGTTAGTAGTCCTGTTCTTCATACCATTAGTATGCTCCATCTATGTCTAGTTCCTTTTACTCTTCCACTACAAAACCCCTGCCTCAAATTCTATATTCTGCAAAATTCCTAATTCTGGAAGTAGGAGAAATTATATGAATTGAGTTAAACATGCTTTCTTTGCATACCCAAAGGACATCCAGCACCAGGTCTGGCATCAGTACGTGCCATCCTTAGGCAGCTGCTGGGCCCTCAGGACCCACCACTGCACTGCCACCTGCTCTGGTTCCCCTGCACAGGCCAGCCTGAAGTCGCCATTTTAATTTCCCACAATCTAGCCACTGCCACCAGGTAAACCCACCGCCCCCACTGACATAGGAAACCACCAGAGGGCGCTTTGCCAAGGGCCCCCCTGTGGCTTACGCTGGCTCAGCTTGTCTGAGTGTGGAAAGCTAAGCAGGGTCAAGCCTGGTTGTTACTTGGATGGGAGACCCCCTCCTCTAGTTTCCTGCATTGAGCAGGGGGTTGGACTCGATAGCCTTGTAGGCTCCTTCCAACTCTATGATCTGTGAAATCTGTGAACCTGGAGCTGGCTCTGCCCAACACCTTGAGTGCCATTTTTTGGTAGAAAGGAGGGGCATAAATCTAATTAATAAATAATAAACACTCCCTTGTAGCTTTACATCGAGGGAGACTAGCAGTGAAGGGCAAACAAGCTTTCTGCGATCTTCTCATTCGGTAACCCTGATAAGCTTTGAAAGAACCCCAGTGCTCCCCAGAACATAATTTAAGCACCACTGCTCCAGATAAACGATTTAAGAAAAGAACCTTGATGACTGAAGGAGGCAATGTCCACATAAAGAGATGCAAATGTGTTTGATCACCATTTCTGAGCAGAGTTATTCCACCAGTTAAACTTTCACAACCATTTATTTGATTATCTTTTAGTGCTAAAGGACATGGGACACTGGGAGATTCTCAGTGTCTTTTCCCCCCTTTCCTTAGTTCAAAGCAGCTGCATCATGCATGTTTAGCCTTCAGAAGAGAAGACTGAAAGGAGATATGATAGCGCTCTTCAAGCACTTGAAAGGTTGTCACACAGAGGAGGGCCAGGATCTCTTCTCAACGATCACAGAGTGCAGGACATGGACTAATGGGCTCAAGTTACAGGAAACCAGATTCTGGCTGACATCAGGAAAACATTCCTGACTGTTAGAGCAATATGACAATGGAACCAATGACCTAGGGAGGTAGTGGGCTCTCCCACACTGGAGGCATTCAAGATGCGGCTGGACAGCCATCTATCAGGGATGCTTTAACTTGAGATTCCTGCATTGAGCAGGGGGCTAGACTCGATGGCCTTGTAGGCCCCTTCCAACTCTACTATTCTATGATTCTATAAGTATCAGGGAAGAGGTGCTGGGTAGGGAATGTTAACCCCCCCCCCCCATCCCTGCTCCATTTATTTGACCAAATTTGCACTTACCCCCTCAAAGCTTCTATAAGTCCCACTGGGAGGAGATGATATAGATTCCATGTACCTGACTTTTCTCCCACCAGGGGTAATAATAGCAACTTGGGAGGGGGAGGTTTAATCAGGGAAATGAAAAAGGGAAAAGGTTCACCTTCTTCTGCCAGAATCCCTTCTCCCATCAAATTAGTAACCGCTATGGCTGCTTTTAAGCAAAGAAAATATGCTGAGGTATGTTCCCCTTCCACAATATCAAACAATATGATTCCCATAATTATTTTACAAACTAATTACAATTATCATATTTCTGTGAGCATTAGCTTAATACAAAAAATAAATAAATAGATAAGTACCTCAGAAAAACAAAAACAGTTACAAGAAATATTTCAAACATGACAAGAAAAATTACGGCAAACTCATTAGTTGATTACCCTATCTGAGTGGCCAGTAGCTGACGCCAGTAGTTTTCCTTTCTTCCAGTCCCAAATGCAGACTGTATTTTTGGCATCCAGTCCCACTGAAGCTAAACGCTTGGAGGGAAAAAAATATATCAGAAATAGTTTTGTTAAATATGCATAAACCCACGTGTAACTTTTAAAAGCAGCAAACCAGTGCACAAAGGATGCTAAGGATACAAGGAAGAAATCAATTGTTAGCATAACTATTCAACATGCTCAAAAATCTACTACTTTCACAATAAGTTTTAAAAAATACTTTAGCATGTTTCAGAACATACTATAAGATTTGAGGTTCATCAATGTGACATTCAGAAACACCTTAGGGTATGTTCACATTTTACAGCAAGGGCATGGTAATTTATAACTTGTGCTTTATTAGCATAATGGTTAGAAGTTCATAAGAGGCAATGCAAGCCTAACATACAGGACCTTTCCTATGAGATACCAAATGGTAATGGACATGCTGCTTTTACTGCAACTATGTCAATGGTCTTAGAACTGAGCCAAAGAGCTGGTCTTAGAACAGAGCCAAAGGGTTGAGCCAAAGGGCATGTCTGAAGGTTATTTGCTTTCTCCATATTCCCTAAGTGGCAGCTGAATGTGAACTACAGTATTTTTCCATGTATAAGACTATACTTTTTCCTAAAATTGTTAGACTAAAAATTGAGGGTCGTCTTATACACGGAAGTAAGCCAAGGAGAGAACCGCGTGGTTGTGAAACTGCCCAGTGGGGGGGCGTCTTATACATGGGGGCGTCTTATAGACGGAAAAATACGGTAATGCCACTAAAAAGTATTGCATTTCTGGTGGAACATAGGAAGCTGCTGGCCTGGTTTGCACGTAGCTAACCCATGGTTTATTTAAACCATGGTTTGTTGCCCTACCCAGGGTTTGTCTGGCAGACAATAGAATAAACCATGGTTTGCTCTTACTCCCTGGGTTGTTTCCCTCCTCTTTGCCTGCTCCTTCCCTGTATCCCAACTGCCTTAGTGGCACTGCAGTACTGACAGGTAAAGAGGCTGGGTTTTTTACTACTCTTGCCCACTGCCTCTGTAGCCTGGCAAAACAACCCACGAACAACCCACGATTCTGGGTTCACATAAACCAAGCCATGGTTTAAACAACTCACAGTTCACAATCCAACAACAAACTATGGGTTCTCTTTGTGGGCTGTTCATGGTTAACAACCCATAGTAAACCCACAGTTCTGGGTTCACACATAATGACAAATCACAATTCAACAAACCATGGTTAATTAAAACATGGTTTGTTGTTATGTGCCAAGCAGGTCACCTTATACCAAATCAGACCATTGGTCCATTTAGCCCAGTATTGTCGACACTGATTGGCAGCAGCTCTCCAGGGACTCAGACAGGAGTATTTCCCAGCCCTACTTGGAGATGCCAAGAATTGAACCTGGGACCTTTTTCATGCAATACCACTGAGCTATTGCCCTTCCACAAGATACAATCCTCCTTTCTCCATGTGCATGGGCTTGTCTGGTATGATGTGAAATAATACAAAAACTCTATTGTGCTGCTAGATCTCTGGTTTGCATGACACGACGAAAGCCCACCATGACTTAATTTACCCGTGAGGGGCTGTCACATTGTGCCGGGCACCCGCAGGTGCCATTTTGCATGGCGCCCAGCTTGTCGTCTCCTGCGAACCCAGGTGGCATGGGTTGTTTTGAGGGTTAGACAAACCTCAGATAACCCTAAAACAAGCCATGGATTATTTGAGGGTTGTCTAACCCTCAAACAACCCCTGCTGCCTTGGTTCACATGACACGACAAACCATGACAATCCAGGCGCACATGGAAGTCATGCAAAAATGGCTCACGTGGGTGCCCAGAATGACGCGACAGCTCCCCGTGGGTAAATTAAGCCATGGTGGGCTATTGTGTCATGCGAACCAGGCCACTGTCTCCCTGTCAACCAGAACTAATATGAATAAACAGTGAATGAGCATGGTTTTAGATAATACCTTGGTAGGAATAATAATTTATTTATTTATTATATTTATACCCCACTTTTTTTCCTGCAAGGAACCCAAGGCGGCTAACATAGTCCTCGCCGGATCGTCACCTTGAAGTGGTGAGTGGGCTTGCGTGTTCCGATGAATCCTGTGAGCAATGCCGTCGGGAGCTATGTACTCCCAGTAGGGTCACCCATGGCGGTAAGGTCCGGGGAGAGGAACCAGACAAAGA
Organism: Shinisaurus crocodilurus; assembly: GCA_021292165.1. Lineage (NCBI taxonomy): Eukaryota > Metazoa > Chordata > Lepidosauria > Squamata > Shinisauridae > Shinisaurus > Shinisaurus crocodilurus. The sequence continues at coordinate 30,029,518 of CM037879.1, read as the reverse complement.
ACGATCCAAAACATAAAGTCCTCAACGGCAGAACAGGCGGAAGATAATTAAACCTAAATTACAACGGCTGTGAAGGCGGATGAAGGCTGCAGCAGAGAATGGTTTTCCAATCGTCAGGGTAACCGTGCCATTGGATCTCTGCCGTACTCTGTCAAGTTTGTGTGGTGATTCGTTGTGCACCGATCTCCCCACATAAAACAGTTTCACGCACAGGCGTCTTCCAACCCAACCCACCCAACCCAACCCAACCAACCAAACAAACAAACAAAAAAAAAGTCCCATGGCGACTGGCGAATGGCAACGGGGGCAGGACTGTGAATCTGGAAGCCCCTAGTCATGGACCAGCACATGGGCGGTGGATGCAGACTCAGTCGCCCTGTTCAAGGAACGAGGTAGTTGAGCAGCTCGGCAGCTGTATCCATGACTGAGCAGCCCTATTTAGGATCCACTCTGCTCACCCCGTATGGGGAGGGGGCTAGAAAAGGTGCCCTAAACATAGTCTACCTCTTTCTCCCCTGACTGGATTACCGCGTCCAGTGGGGTCACCATTTTAGCGGTCGAAAAAGACATTTGAATTTTGGAACATGGAATATACGGACATTGCTGGATAACATAGATAGTGAACGCCCCGAGCGTAGGACTGCTATTATTGCAAGGGAGCTGAGACGGTTTAAAATTGACATAGCAGCACTTCAAGAAACTCGAAGGGCAGGAGAGGGACAGCTGAAAGAAGAAAAAGGAGGTTATACCTTCTTCTGGAAAGGACTACCTGAGCAGGACCGACGAATACATGGTGTAGGCTTTGCCATCAAAAATGAACTAGTGAACTCTTTGTCAGAAGTTCCTACTGGCATTAACGAACGCCTGATAACTCTTCGATTAAAGCTCGCCAATAACCAACAGGTAACTATTTTGAGCGCTTATGCACCAACATTAGATGCTGATGATGACATCAAGGAAAGTTTTTACACCCAGTTGGACACTCTCCTGTCAGAGATACCTAAGGAGGATAAAATTATCCTCCTGGGCGATTTTAACGCAAGAGTCGGGCGTGACTTTGATTTATGGCCAGAAACTATTGGAAAAGACGGAGTTGGTAATAGCAACCCGAACGGACTCTTACTTTTGTCTATATGTGCAGAGCATAATCTCACTATCACAAACACGCTCTTTCGACAAAAGAATAAGTTTAAAACATCATGGCAGCACCCACGGTCAAAGCACTGGCATCTTCTGGATTATGTAATTGTCCGTGCTAGAGATCGCCGCGATGTACTTCTTACTAGGGCCATGGTGAGTGCCGACGACTGCTGGACAGACCACCGACTAATCCGGTCCACTATGGTTATCAACATTGCTCCCCAACGTAGGCTTCAAGGAAGGAAACCAAGGCGTAAAATGAACATCCAAGTCCTTCAAGATCCTATTAAGCAAACTAATCTTCAATCACTTCTTAAGGAACATCTACCTACGGAACCTCCTGACAACATTGAGGACCATTGGTCTAAGCTGAAAACCTCCATTACTGCAGCTTGTGAACAAACTATTGGATATGAAACTAAGAAACATCAGGATTGGTTTGATGAAAATGACAATGAGATTAAATATATAATTGACCAAAAAAGGAAAGCCTTCCAAATATGGCAAAATGATATTAACTGCGCTGCCAAGAAAAAAACCTACGCTAGCGCAAAGGCTGAGGTCCAAAGAAGAACAAGAGAACTTAAGAACGCTTGGTGGAAAAAGAAAGCTGAAGAAATTCAACAACTTGCAGAATCTCATGATGCACGGGGCTTTTTTAAGGCCACAAGGGCCATTTATGGACCAAAAACCTATGGTACAAACCCTTTACAATCAAAAGATGGCACCAAACTCTTAAAAGACAAAGAGTCTATTGCACTGCGTTGGAAAGAGCATTATTATGACCTTTTAAATCGTAAGTCTAAGGTGGATAATGAGATTTTTTCGCAAATCCCGCAAAAACAAATTAAAGAGGAACTTGCAATACTCCCCACTTTGGATGAAGTAAAAAAAGCCATTAATCAAATGAAGAACAACAAAGCTAGTGGACCAGATGGGATTCCTGCTGAAATCTTTAAAGAAGGGGGGCCCGAACTTGTACAACATCTTCATAAACTCATCGAAAAAATCTGGATAAGAGAAGAGATCCCAGAAGACTTCAGGGATGCCATAATTATCACCCTCTTTAAGAAGGGTGATAGAACAGACTGTGGAAACTATCGGGGCATTTCTCTCTTAGCAACCGCAGGTAAAATATTTGCTAGGATTCTCGCAAACCGTCTTCTATCTATTTCAGAAGAGATCCTCCCTGAAACTCAATATGGTTTCCGCCCCTCTAGAGGGACAGTAGACATGATTTTTACTGCACGTCAGCTCCAAGAAAAATGCCGGGAGCAAAATCAACCCCTTTATATGGCATTTATCGATTTGGCTAAGGCCTTTGATACTGTAGACCGTACAGCTCTCTGGACTATCCTTATGAAAATTGGATGCCCCAATAAATTTGTGAATATCTTGCGACTTCTCCATGACAACATGACGGCAACGGTTTTGGACAACAACGGCTCTCATGGTGCTCCATTTAAAGTGGGATCAGGTGTTAAACAGGGATGTGTTATCGCCCCAACATTATTTGCCATTTTCATCACCATGGTTTTACATCTTGTCGAGGGGAAACTTCCCACCGGTGTGGGAATTATATATCGAACAGATGGAAAGCTTTTTAATCTCAGCAGGCTGAAAGCAAAAAGTAAGGTAATTACAACCTCCGTTGTGGAACTTCAGTATGCTGATGATAATGTGGTCTCCGCACATTCAGAGGATGATCTCCAAACTATCCTAAATGCTTTTGCAGAAGCATACGAAAAACTTGGTCTCTCACTTAACATCAAAAAACCAAAGTGCTTCATCAGCAAGTGCAAGCCAATCCTTTGGTGATGCCATCTATCCAGCTTGGCGGGACAATACTGGAAAATGTCGATCATTTTCTCTATCTTGGCAGCTATCTTTCTGTTACAGCTAACATCGACAGTGAAATCCAGCATCGTCTGAGCTCCGCAAGTGCCGCATTTTCTCGAATGAAACATAGAGTGTTCGAGGATCGGGATATTTGTAAGAAGACCAAAACACTGGTTTATGAAGCCATTGTATTACCAACTTTATTGTATGCCTGCGAAACATGGACTATCTATAAACGTCACTTCCACCTCCTTGAAAGGTTTCATCAACGTTGCCTCCGGAAAATCCTGCAAATTACTTGGGAAGATAGGCGAACAAATGTCAGTGTACTGGAAGAAGCAAAGACTACTAGCATTGAAAAAATGATCCTTCAACGCCAACTTCAGTGGACCGGTCATGTTGTTCGAATGCCTGACTGCCGTCTCCCAAAGCAGTTACTTTACTCCCAACTCAAGGATGGAAAGCGGAATATCGGTGGTCAATATAAGAGGTTTAAAGATGTTCATAAGGCTAATCTAAAAAAATGCAATATAAACATCGAAAACTGGGAAGCTCTGGCCCATGAACGATCTAAATGGAGGTTGGCCTTTCACAAAGGTTCCATGGACTTTGAAGAAGCCCGAGTGCAAGGTGAAAGGGAGAAACGTGCTAAGCGAAAAGCACGTCAAATGAATCCTTTACAGGACCATCTTCTATCTGGTAACCTGTGTCCTCACTGTGGGAAGCTGTGTGGATCTAGAATTGGCCTCCACAGTCACTTACGGACCCATCGCTAGAGTCTACACAATCTTCTTTAGAATCTCCTCCTTTTATCCCGGAAGACAATCTTACTCGGTCACGAGTGATCGCCTGATGATGATGATGATGACCCCACTTTTTTTCCTGCAAGGAACCCAAGGCGGCTAACATAGTCCTCCTCCTCTCCATTTTATCCTCACAACAACCCTGTAAGGTAGGTTAGGCTGAGAGTCAGTGACTGGCCCAAAGTCACCCAGTGAGTTTCATGGCCAAGCGGGGACTAGAACCTGGATCTCCTGAGTCCCAGTCCAAAACTCTAACCACTACGCCACACTAATTCATCTGTATCATGCAACTTCTTTTTATGCCCTCTTCCACAAATGTTAGCTCCCTCTTCCCCCTAAAAAAAATTAAAGCCTAGACTGGAGCAGGCTACCTTCTGCCTAGACTGGTGTAAAATCCTGAGCTGTAAACTTCATTACTAACCACATAAACACCTCATGAAGGAATTCTTCACAACAGTTGAACAGGCATTGTCTTGTACTCCTTTTATTCCACATTAGAACTGGCCTCTGGTAGGGAACCACATGCGCAGGCCCTCAGGTGTTTGTGGTGTGAATAAAATATTATTTTCTTAACTACCCATGCTGAAGAAAGAGAAATAAAAACCCTCCATGCAGTTCAGCAAACAAAATTGTGCCTCACAGCTTTCAATAGTCCTTCTTTAAATAGCCTGGATGATAACTAACTTTACTAACGTAAATAAAGACATATCTACAATATAAATGTATATTGCTTTTGTACCCATTTAGGTGCAATCACCCTGTAAAGAACTTTAGGGATGATAATTTGAAGAAGATGCTGAATATTTCCCAAAATCCCCAAGATCCTATGATGAGAGAGAACAAGTTGGAGTTCTTGTTCCTTTGTATTCCTGCTAAGGCTGGGACGAAAATGTCTTTTTTGACAATTCGTTCGGTGAATGGGGGCAAAATGAACCCCCTTTGGAAGGTTATGGGGGAAAACAATTTTCTGAACTTTTTTGGCCAGGGAGGTGCTGTTTACCATGCAAGGTGGCTGAGTGTTTCCCCTTTTTTCCCTTGCTTTTATTAACTTTTTTTAAAAGCCCTTCACCACTCACAGTGGCACGAAGCTCTCTCCACATCTTCCTACCAGCAGCACTTCCTAGCATGCCTTGGGAGCAAAGCCATGGCACATCCCATTGTTCCCATGGCACTCTGGGAAGCACAGCTGGCAGGACCCTACAGAGAGTCTCTTGTGCCTCTTGAGTCTCTTGTGCATCATGGTGTGTGTTTTTTTAAGTTAAAAAAGCAAGGAGAAAAAAATGGAAAACCCTTGGCCTCCTCATAAGGTTAAGTATGGTAAGTTCCAACCTCTACCTGCAACATTTTGATGAAATTTCTCCCCCCTCACCCCCAGAAATTAGTAGAAATGTGGCTTAGATTTTCGCAGAGGGAGAACAGTTTCGGGATACGGGGGGGGGGTGTATTTTGGCCCAATGTAAATTTCTGCTGAACTCTTCTCAAGGAAAAAAAAGCACATACCCTAAAATAATGGTTTGAGGTAACCATAAAGCTTACTGCAGAGAACAATTGGGATTATCTAACCCTGTTGGCTGCTTAATACCTCCCATTTCCAGATCTGCACACAGAGAGATACATTTACAAGCAAATAAATCAGATTAGCTTCTAATTTTTCTCTTATGGGCCAGTGTGTGGCAAGATATAAGAACAGAACTAAGAAGCCCACTTCGATGGTTTACAGGTATTATCAAATGCATTCACAGTCATATAAAAGGGAACATTTGATTTATGCCAGCAAAGATAAAAGGGATAGATAAAAAGAGATAATGGCCTATTTCAGAGCAGAAGCAAAAACAATTTCCAATGAGAAAACAAGCACAGGGTGAAGAAGAATCAGCTGCCAACATGGACAGCATTAGGTAACCCTCTTTGCAAAAGCCTTGCTCTGCACAGCATCAGCACTGGTAGTAAGTAGCTGCCAGCAGAACTGCAGCTGCTGAATAAAGAAATAAACTTCCTATTTAAGACAAAGCTTGCCCCTGCTCGCTCAGAAAGAACTTTGTCCTCCTTTCCTGCTCCCCTTTTCCTTTTTAGGACTGTCACAGGTTGCCAGAGTTAGCAAGTCTGCCAAAAATTTAAAAAAGAAACAGAATCTATAATGTACGCTCAGGTAAGAACAGGTTAAGAATACTGAACGTTTTCTCAGGCTTTTGGTATTTAAAAAGGATACACACAACCACCTCCTGGCTATGAACAGCAGAGTGCCAGGGATGTTGAAGAGTCCTTGGTCTCGAGTCATGAGTCGAGTCACGAGTCTTTGGACCCGAGTCTCGAGTCCGAGTCCGAGTCCTTGGTCCAAAATGGTGACTCACGAGTCCTGAGTCACTCCCAAAACTGACTCCACGAGTCCTTATTAAAATCAATGGGGTTTCCCCCCAACAAAATAAGGCTACTTCAGATGTGTGGCTTAAATAAATTCTAGGCACAAGTGTGCCTTTTTATTTCAAAACTCTGCAACTGATTTTGGCAAGAACAGACGAGGCAGACAAACCCAAAATAACCAGGCAGGCAGAGGAGGCAGGGAACCCCAAAGCAGGCAGGCAGAGGCGTTTGTCTTGGACAATTCAACTGTTGAACTGGTCAAGAAGAGACCAGGCAGGCAGAGGAGGCTGGGAACCCCAAACAGGCAGGCAGAGGCAGCCAAACCCAAAATGTCTGACCCTAACCCTAACCCCCCACAACAACACATCAATCAAAATAAATCTCAACACAT